>CM065697.1:21744920-21764920 GCA_017654935.2 Phymorhynchus buccinoides | reverse complement strand
ACACTTCAAATTGAGGCCGCTCTTTAAAATGATGTATTTTAAAAGCCAAAATAATAAACATACGTAATACAGACACTACAACAGACACGACGAGTATGCGGTGCTTCTTTTGATGAGCATAAGTAGGATACATAGTTTTAAATGTTTTCCAAAAGATATAAAAAGTTACGAAATGGTGCAGAGATAACATTCTGGTTTACAGATTAAAATTATTGAAAAGCCAGGGGAGGTGACTCATGGTTGGAGTCGTAAAAATAGACCGCGTGCCACAAACTATTGCGATTTCGCGCTTGTTTATTTCTAAATCTAATCGAATGCGATGACTATGATTGAAAATATCTCTGCATGACATAAGTGCTGGTGAACTGTTTGACTTTTTCTGTGATCCTTTGTGATTTTGATGCTGCTTAAACTGCTGATTTGTTGTCATTGGTTTGTTTTAGTTTTATTGAACTATTGTAGGGGTAGTTTGGACCATTGTGCAAGCTGTGCTTTACATATATTTTTGTTGTTGTGTGGATATTTTGAATATGTAAAGCATACACGGATACGCACAACTTATCACGTTTCATGTAAGCAAATATTGCTCAGTACAACTGGAAGGTTTGAAAAATAAAGAAAAAAAGAACGAGCATTTCCCTCGAGCTCCGAAGCATCACAATTTCCCCATTACAATAAAAATGGCTTGACCTGAGCTATTGAAGCATTTTTTTCGGTGCGCCCCTGTTGGCATAAAGCCGCTTCGCATACTGCCGCTTCGCACAAAGCCGATTCACATACTGCCGCTTCGCATACAAAGCTTTGTGGACATGGCATTTCGCATAAAACTCAGGTAAAGGTACACATGCACTCGAAACTCATACTGCTTGTCCGTGTTTGGCGTGAGAGAGAGACATGAAAGTCACGTAGAGTGCATTAGAAAAGAGTGCATAATATGCGAAATGTATTTATGCGAACTGCCAGGTGACTTGCGCCCGCGGCTCTGATCAAAGGATTATGGAAACGCATTATGCGAACCGGTGGGCACACATGTTTTTGGCTATCGTTAAAAATTCGGGACTTTCCTGGGGTTGCACTGCCTCCAGGATCGTTCCCACCATCTTTATATCTACTGATGTCCCATATTTCAGACCGGAGGACGTTAAACGGATTTTCATCATCTATTGAAGCATTGTTCAACCTGTCGAAGAAATCCATCTGTTTACAGGTGTCTGCTGTTTGACAGCCTCTGTTGCCCGTCCTCCTAATTTTCTTAATGGAATTAAGGTACATATTATTTTTTATTTGAGAAGTGCAAACCCGATGTTCCCAGTTTCTGACATTCCGGTCGCACGCACGCACAAGTGTGTATGATGTGTGTATGTGTGTGTGTGTGTGTGTGTGTGTGTGTGTGTGTGTGTGTGTGTGTGTGCGTGTGTGCTGTGTGCGTGTGCGAAAGTGTGTGTGTGTGCAGTGTGTGTGCGTGCATGCGTGCATGAGTGTGTGTGTGTCTCTCTCTCTCTCTCTCGCTCTGCGTCTGTCTGTGTGTGTTTGTGTCATGGTTATGGCCGAGCACGATAGAATACAATTGCCTTATGAAGCTTGTTTATGCCCTGTAGACGTTGTGTTCCTAGCTGAGCTAATTCTATGGTTTAGCAGGAGTGTAGACTACAAGTATTTCCATTTGGTTGGCCTTTGGGGAACTTCTTAAACCCCCTTCAGGACTTCACTGATTCATTACTGGCCTGGGGCTGCCTAGAAAAAAAATATAACAAATAAGAAGCGCAACAAAACTCAACACTGTCAATTTCAGTCTTGACAACATTACTGGTTGATCCAAGTTTATTTTTCGCTTTGAAATCGTGGTTACTTGCATTCCGAATCATTAGTCTCCTGTTAATTGAAACATATTGTGGTATTTTCTGAGGCTTGTCTAGGGCCGATGTTTTGTGTGGACATTTTTTAACATTTAAATTTGAGCTACAAGTGCCAAATATAATTATGTGAAACGAAAGCTGGAACAGTGATGAAGAGAAGTAACTCGAAAAACGTGGTTTGGATTATGAAAAAAACCTACCATGGATTTAGACAAGTTTTAGACTCGAAATCGCTGTTCGGAGAATACTCGGAATTAGGCCCTGACTGACGTTCTCCTATTCTGGGTATACTCGGAATTCGTCCGGAATGAGTTAACCGGGAACCTATGCAGCTCCATGGAATCCCGGCGGAACCCTCCCCTCACGAATCACTTGACCCGGCCCTGACTAGTTGAGTACCTTTATTATTCAGGTACTCTACTGACAAGTACCCCCCCCCCCCCACACACACACCCTACCTTGTAGACGTCGTGCTTCTCGCTGAGCTGGTCGAACTGGGTGTACATAGCGTTGAGCATGGACACCACCTCCATGGGCGTGATGCGGGCGCAGATGGTGGTGAAGCCCACCACGTCGCTGAACAGGATGGTCACGTTGTCGAACGCCTGGAAATAAACCCCGGGGATACAATCATTCCTTGGCTTAGAGTCAAAACGTTAGGGGAGGTAATTAGAAAAGAGAGTATTCGCCCTTTGTTCAATTTCGTTATCTCCTCTCTTGGCCTCACTATTTTATTATTTCGTTAGATAGTCCATTAACTTATTATTGATGTTATTGCAAAAACTAAGAACTTGTATTAGAAAAGACTGCAAATAATGTCAAATGGGGATTATGCTTTTTATATTTCTGCAATCATTTTTGGAAACAAGTTATTAGTTTTCACAATATGTTCAATAATACGTCAATGGACTATCTAAAGATATATAGTTTATTTGTCATCATTTTATTGAGCGTGGCGGTACCATAGCCAATGAGGTTTAACCGAGGCGTGGTTACCGCTACACCTATCTGTATAGTTAACAAATCGGGACTTTACTGGAGTTGCACTGCCTCCGGGCATTGCCTCCAGTATCGTTCCCACCATCTTTGTATCTACAAATGTCCCATATGTGTCTGTTCCAGACCGAGAGGACGTAAAACACCATTTTTCATTCATTCTTCATTGTCATCATTTTTACTTAAATGATGTCACTGTCCACCGTAAAATTTGTGTATTGCATCACAAGTTGTTTACGTCTTTACGTCACGTGTGTCACTATGTCATATCTATTTTTAGCACTGGACAACGGGTTGAACCCGAAACGTCGTGTTTTGTTTTGCTCTGTGTTTTTTTTTATATCATTAAACCGTTTCTTCTGGGTTTTATTTTCGACTTTGTTTTAATTTGTTGTGAATTATCTAAAGATAGTCCGTTTTGACTCCAAGCCATCGAATTGTCATGGTAACAAACGAATACGCGTGCAAGTGTATAAACGAGAGCAAAAGAACCCCCCCCAAAAGTCAAGGAAAAACGAAAGATGATCATCAAACGTATATAATCTTCTCTGTGTACAAAGACCTAAAGCACCGTACAGTCGACGACGGTTATGACGAAGCCCCAGGGACACACAAACGTGCTTCGTTATAATCGTCGTTCACTGTATCCGTCGCGACGGTTATAACGAATTTCTAAGAGGTTGACTCGTAATATCCGTCGTGTTGGTTTGGAATTTCTATCCGATTTTTTTCGTAATATTCAGCGTGAGTAAGGGTAAAATGTAGGCATCTAGCATTCAAAAGTAGATAAGCCACATAGACATTGATAGCAATGTATAGAATGTGCCAGAATGTTTTCACTACTATCTTAACGATGCTGCTATAGCATGCAAAACAATATTAACGTTCGCTTGCACACGCATGTATGTGTGTATGTACAGTCGACGACGTTTATAACAAAATGCCAGGGACTTTCAAAACTAGTTTGTATAACCGGCGTTCACTGTACCTGACGCGACTGTTATAACGAATTTCTGTCAGATTGCTTTGTTATATCCAGCATGTTTCCAAAATATGGCATTACATTAATGTAATTACATGCACTTTGCGATATCCAGTTTGAAATCTTCACAGGGTGACATGATTCACTATACGGCAGGTTTGTTAAAGCCCAAAATGTAACAATTACCAATAACGATATTTTGTTACATTTTTGTTATGTTGATGTAACACTTGTTACTGAGAGAACAGAGTAGTGGAGGATTGGGATGGAACCTGCTTGATAAAAGTACGACAAACTGTGGTGAGCTTTGTACCACATACCTCCCCTTGGTATGCAAATAGTTCATGCAAATAGTTCCACCACCTTCTGGACGTTCTGTGCTTGTAGCTTCCTGTAATATATCCCTCTTTGACTCTGCCTTTTCCCTTTACTTTCTGTCGTCTACTATCATTCTGACGTTTTGGCCTATTCTCTTGCCTTTTTTTCCTAAATAATCTTCCAAATATTTTCTCCTTTAAGCTCCTCCAAAATTGGAATGTGTTGGCTGTACGCAGCGGGGAGACCAGTGAAAACTCAAAACCGGACACGTATGTACCTTACCCATTATGGCCATATGACCTGGGAACGCCGAAAAACAAGTACATTGAACAATGTAGATGACTACAGGTAAGTGATCACTTTGTTAAATTTAAAAATTTGAAAATGACAATGTAGATGACCAGAGGTCAGTGGTCACTTTGACATCAATGTCGTTGCTCCAAATGTAACAGTTGTCACAGAAGTGAGTGTTGCAATCTCCGTAAAGGGTGTTTTCCTGGTGATATCGATGTGTTCCTTACGAAAACTCATCCGTCAGGGTGCTCCTTTAAAAATCTGAGCAAAACAAAATCAATTAAAAAAAATCGGTGGTTTGAATTGATTACGAGAAAAGGAAGCAATTATGAGACAAATAAAAAAAAATCAGAATAATAGCACCTTTAAAGAAGAAAACATAATTATAACATAAGATGGGAATATAATGACAAAAAACACACACACAAAACCACCAATGAAGACTAATAGAGCAAAACATTTGGAGGGGTCTGGCCCTCGTTATCAATCCACGGACTGACGCTAATGATGTGGAATTAGTATGAGGTCATTTCTTTGATGACCTCACTTAGTAACTCGAATGAAAGACCTCAGTGGTTGAACATTAATTTGAGAATATCAACTGATCAGCATACATCTTAGTGCATGCACAAGTTAAATAAATAACATCAAATTCATGATTAATGGCTTGAAGTAATTGAGTCAACCCCTCTCTCTCTCTCTCTCTCTCTCTCTCTCTCTCTCTCTCTCTCTCTCTCTCTCTCTCTCTCTCTCTCTCTCTCTCTGTCTGTCTCCCTTTGCCATTCTATCTGCCCCCAAAAGATGTTCTCTCTCCCTCTCCCCCCTTCTCTCTCTGTCTCCCTCCATCTCTCTCTCACACTCTTAAAATCATCCGTAGTCTTTGCTTTGAAGCGAAGGCACACAACTGTTTGGTTTGACCCCTTAGTCCCAGACGCCGAGACCCAAAGGGTCATTTGTTTTCAGTTTGTGTCGCCAGAACTTTTCTGGGTAAAGGTAAAGATGCGCCCCCCCCCCTCCATTTCTCGGTTGTTTCCATGTTTCCGTTCTTACCTTTCTTACTGCAGATTGAGTACTTCATCCTCTATCATTTGCTATATTTTTCACACTAATTGTCATCCATTTACATAATGAAACACATGCATTCAATAATAGTAGAAGATAAAGGCAAGACGGAAAAAACCGCAATGAACCAGGACTGTGACAAATGCCGCGGTGTACTGCACTACATAGGGGCGGGGGGGAGGGGGGGGGGGGGGGGCGGTGTTCCTATTAGATAATGGCCTTTATCATGACTGCGATTAATTATTCAACAAAGATAATTACCTGAAAAGGTTAATACAATACAGCTTAATGTTTAGTAAGAAAGGGGGGGGGGGGGGGGGGGGGGGGGGGGCACCGTCTTTTTCCATAACATTCATCATGCTCCACTCGGAAGTCAGGCGGACTAAACTAACGGCTAAATAAGGAACGTTAATTATACTATTGGCACGGATGGACGGCACACAGGAAAAGACAAATAGCGTTCAGCCGCCATTATCATTTTTCAAAATACTGAATTGAATATTGAATTGAAGAAAATGTTATAAAATTAAAAAAATGGGGGAAAGGTGGTTGCAAGTAACGTTATAAGAGTTATCTTACAGTACTGATCAAAAGCTTATTATGAAATGTTGCTTGAAGTAGTCAATTAATAAAAGAAAATTACAGCAGAGAAGTTAACACAAACAAAGCAGTATATCTATGCAACCCGATCTAACCGAAAGCAATCAAAATGAGAAGCGGACAGCATTTAACATTCGCACGTGCTTTTGCCCTGTCCGCTTTGTGAAGATGGGATCAGAAATCTCCCGGGGGGGGGGGGGGGGGGGGGGGGGGGGGGGGGGGTGGGGGGTCAGTGGGAAGGCTTTGTGACTTGGGGGACGTTTCACAAGGACTAACGTTACGTAGCGTTCGCTCAACTCGGCAAAAACGGTCTAAGAAACACCCTTGTTTGCCGACAGTTTGCGAAGCACTCTGAGCCTCTGCCCAAGCAATCTCTCGGCGAACCATCACGTAACTTGCATGGGGGTGAATACATTTCTTGTCGTTGATTGATCCATTAAGGTTTGGCTAAAATAATACCCTTTTTTTTAAACTATCAGACAAGATTTTCCCGCAAACGTTTTCTAAAGTGTTTCTTAGATCCCTTTTGGCGTAAGTTATTCGCGCGGCGACGGTCCTCTCTTGAAACTCCCCTCGAGTGTCCGCTGAGAACGCTGGGTTCTGCCGCCTGCAATGGCGCATGGCAGGCTGTTGTAAAGAGAGGGCTTCAAACAGCCCTTAGAGCGTACGTATGCTTGCGTGTGCTTATGTTTGTGAGTTGGATCCGTAACAAAAGCTGCCACCTCCATCACAATAGAAGGCGGGGAAGTGTTGGAAAGCTCCACTCTTCCCCAACACAAAGAGAGAGAGAGAGAGAGAGAGTGAGAGAGAGAGAGAGAGAGAGAGAGAGAGAGAGAGAGAGAGAGAGAGAGAGAGAGAGAGAGAGGGAGGGGGGGGGGAGAGAGAGAGAGAGAGAGAGAGGGAGGGAGAGAGAGAGAGAGAGAGAGGGGGGGGGGAGAGAGAGATAAATAGACAGATTGAAAACATATTCTTAAGCAAATAAAGACACACACACACACACACACACACACACACACACACACACACACACAATCACACGTGCACAAACACACACAAGCGCGCACAGACAGACACAGACACACGCACATACACATAGAGATAGCCTTACCCAGGATACATCCCCACTCTCTCCTGAAGGCTACCGACCTGGCAGGTGGCCAAGGAGGGCTCTCGATCCCCGGCGCCAATCTGGATGGCTGGGCTAGAATTTATTATCGATACAGCGGGAGACAGCCTTGCCCAGGGTACATCCCCACTGTGTCCTGCAGGCTACTGACCTGGCATGTGGCCACGGAGGGCTCCCCCCGGCGCAGCCTGTCGGCCACGGGCTTGGGAATCATCTGGTACAGACTTTGCCCAGGATACATCCCCACTACTGACCTGGCAGGTGGCCACAGAGGGCTCCCCCCGGCGCAGCCTGTCGGCCACGGGCTTGGGGATCATCTGGTACAGACTTTGCCCAGGGTACATCCCCATTACTGACCTGGCAGGTGGCCACAGAGGGCTCCCCCCGGCGCAGCCTGTCGGCCACGGGCTTGGGGATCATCTGGTACAGACTTTGCCCAGGGTACATCCCTATTACTGACCTGACAGGTGGCCACAGAGGGCTCCCCCGGCGCAGCCTCTTCGGCCACGGGCTTGGGGATCATCTGGCACAGACTTTGCCCAGGGTACATCCCCACTACTGACCTGGCAGGTGGCCACAGAGGGCTCCCCCCGGCGCAGCCTGTCGGCCACGGGCTTGGGGATCATCTGGTACAGCAGGGCGTCCGTCCTCTTCATCTCATCGTCCAGCTTCTTCATGCTCTCCCCCAGCAGCCGGCTCTTCTCTTGCTCCTGAACACGCAGACAAACAAACATAAACAAACAAACCCCAACAAACCAGCCGTGTGAAATCGGTGCTTCTCAAATCTCAATACAGTGGAACCTCCCTTATAAGACCTCCCATTATAAAACTCCCTCCCATATAAGACCCACTTCTCTGAGACATTGCCCTTCTTTGTAAGTATTAGAACTACCTCCCTTATAAGACCCCATTTTGGATGATTTTTTGATGGTCTTATAAGGGAGGTTCTGCTGTAGATCATTTTTACCGGTGTGGCATTCTCAAAATGGATTTGTTCACAACGTGTCTGCGCATGTGCGAAATCGATCATGACGTGCCATCACATTTTATCTTTTGTGTATTCGACACCAAATTGACCCTAAACCTATCCCTAACCATATTCCTAACCCCAACCCTAACCTCAAACCTATCCCTAGCTCTTCGCACATGCGCAGACATGTTGAGAACAAATCCATTTTGAGAATGCCACACCGGGCTGCGAGCGACATTGAATTTCAACCGAGGCTTTGAGTAAGAGAGTTCACGTAACTACGGGCAAAACATGCGGGCAAAGGTGTAGTCAGACACTAGTCTAGTCTAGTCTACAGTACGACCGCCCGTGGCAAGTGCCCCCAATGAGCCGGTTTGTTTTTGTTTGTGGCTCAAGCCACAAACCTTTAACTCACTTTGTCGGTCGGTTGGTCGGTTGGTCGGTTGGTCGGTCTGTCGGTCGGTCAAAAATTGTCGCACATATTGACAAAATTGTCGCACTTCAAATCGAGGCTGCACTTCAAATTGAGGCCGCTCTTTAAAATGATGTATTTTAAAGCGTACAAAATAATAAACATACGTAATACAGACACTACAACAGACACGACGAGTATGCGGTGCTTCTTTCGATGAGCATAAGTAGGATACATAGTTTTAAATGTTTTCCAAAAGATATAAAAAGTTACGAAATGGTGCAGAGATAACATTCTGGTTTACAGATTAAAATTATTGAAAAGCCAGGGGAGGAGACTCATGATTGGAGTGGTAAAAATAGACCGCGTGCCACAAACTATTGCGAATTCGCGCTTGTTATTGTATCACTTTACGTTTCTTTACTCTCTCACTACAGCAATGACAGCAAACATGTTATATTTTATTTATTTGTTTAATTATCTCACAGTAGCCCATTATTTATAAGGTTATCATCCTGATCAATAAAAAATATGAAAACTGTTTCACTAACTTGGTTTGTGAGGCTCTTTTCAATTTGTGAAATGTAAGGTGTGTGTGTGTGTGTGTGTGTGAGAGAGAGAGAGAGAGAGAGAGAGAGAGAGAGAGAGAGAGAGAGAGAGAGAGAGAGAGAGAGAGAGAGAGAGAGAGAGAGAGAGAGAGAGAGAGAGAGAGAGAGAGAGAGAGAGAGAGAGAGAGAGAGAGAGTACACAAAATATAAACACATGTGTGAATTTCAACCGAGGCTTTGAGTAAGAGAGTTCACGTAACTACGGGCAAAACATGCGGGCAAAGGTGTAGTCAGACACTAGTCAGACACTAGTCCAGTACGACCGCCCGTGGCAAGTGCCGCATTGAGCTGGGTTTTTTTTCGTTTATTTTTAATCACTTCATATTTCTTTACTTTCTCACTACCAGCTCACTTTGCTGCTTCAGGTGGAAGTCCTCCTCCTTACCTTTACTTTTGGAAATAAAAAACCTTGAACCTTGAGTACTCTAAATAAATTTAACAAAAAGAATGGACTAAAAAGGCGAGTTTATTTACTTTACCCTGGTTTTGATGTTCTTTAAAAAAACACCTATGAAGATTAAACACAACAAAAAGCGCTTTGTATGAATGTATGAATTATAAAGAGCACACAGTTACCTTTAAATTGACACCAAGCATGCTATATTAATTTTTATTTATTTGTTTAATTATCTCATAGTAGCCCATTATTTATAAGGTTATCATCCTGATAAATAAAAAAATATGAAAAGTGTTTCACTAACATGGTTTGTGAGGCTCTTTTCAATTTGTGAAATGTGTGTACTTGCATATGTGTGTGTATGTATGGTGTGTGCGTGCGCGCACGTGTGTGCGTGTGCGTGTGTGTGTGTGTGTGTGTGTGTGTGTGTGTGTGTGTGTGTGTGTGTGTGTGTGTGTGTGTGTGTGTGTGTGTGTGTGTGTGTGTGTGTGTGTGTGAGAGAGAGAGAGAGAGAGAGAGAGAGAGAGAGAGAGAGAGAGAGAGAGAGAGAGAGAGAGAGAGAGAGAGAGAGAGAGAGAGAGAGAGAGAGAGAGAGAGAGAGAGAGAGAGAGAGAGAGAGAGAGAGAGAGAGAGAGAGAACTTGAAAACTTGAACTTTATTTTTCAAGGATAAAGATTTTAGGCAACGCCTAGTCTTCCAATCTGTCCTTGGTACATATACGAACATAGAATACAAACATGGCAATGCATGATATTACACATACAGATTTGAACATAAAGGTAGCACCTTTGTACATATACGAACATAGAATACAAACATGGCAAGGCATAAAATTACACATACATAATTGAACATAAAGGTAGCAAAGCAGGTATTATGATACAGACAGGTTGAAATACGAATTTATAGAATTACGTACGCACAGGTATAATTGTTAATACTTGTGCGGGCATACATGCGTGTAACGATACACGCACACACCTGCACGTGCGCGCGGCACACGCAAGAATACATGCACATACTCACAGATATATGTTGAAGCACGTATAAAAGAACTATACATTTTAGAACAGGGCAAACTAATGCAGCCTATGGGAGGGAGAGGGAGAGAGAGAGAGAGAGAGAGAGAGAGAGAGAGAGAGAGAGAGAGAGAGAGAGAGAGAGAGAGAGAGAGAGAGAGAGAGAGAGAGAGAGAGAGAGAGAGAGAGAGAGAGAGAGAGAGAGAGAGAGAGAGAGAGAGAGAGAGAGAGAGAGAGAGAGAGAGAGTAACCAAAAAAATATAAACACATGGACTAACTGACCAGACTGGTTAGTTGCTTTAAGCGTACTCTACGAAACATAAGTCTGGCCGGTTTGCACTGTCGAATTGCGCATCTGCCGCTCGGAGACGCCCTTGTAACACAGGCAAAATTCTCATACCTAACTACGGTGCGATACTGAGGGCACTGGCCACTGGCCACTGCACAGGGCGAGCGATTAGGCCTATTACAAGTCCATGAATGCAGACAATAAGGCCGGGTTCACATTAGACGTGTAACTTCCGTACGGAAAACCCTAAATAAGTGGAAGAAAGAAGGATAAAAGTTTATGCATATAGGGGTAATTCGGACACGTACGCAAAATCTTTTCCCTTCTTTGTTTCACTTATTTATGGAGTGCGCATGGGTTTCCGCATGGCAGATCCGCTTATGTGTGTACACGGCCTAACTGGACTGTGCGCACACATTAGACTTGTTGGCAACCAGCAGAGTACCTCATTTGTCCACATTGTGATTGCTAATTACTTCTTTTCAAGGCATTTCTCTTCCACACCACATAATTCTTCAAAGGCCCATGTTTTTCTGTTCTCTGCAGTACAGGTATGTATTCGCCTTCCTCCCCTCATGCCCTTGCCTTTGTTTATTAGTTCCCAAGTGGGAACTATTGTGATTGGGTCCGTGTGTCTGTCTGTAAGTCGATTGTCTCAACAAATATTGGGTGGATTTTAATCAAATTTGGTAGAGGGATATGCATCTTGAAAAGGAAGGTTCCTTTCGATATTCATGACTGTGCTGACCTTGACCTTGAAAACCAAAATTTCCTTCTTTGGGTTATATATGATGTCATTTCCGAGCTGTAACAGAATTGCTTCTAATTTTGTGTTGTGGTGTGTAACAGCGCAGGGGTGGTTCTGTAAAGAAAAAAATAACCATGCTGACCTTGACCTTGAGGTTTGACCTTGAAAACCGAAATTTCTTCTTGTGCCATATATTTCACATCATTGAACTTAAAATGCTTAAACTTCAAATGCAGATACGCTAGTTTATGGTTAGTCTGATTTTTAAGTACTGATCCAAGTAGGCTTGGTGGTCTGAAATCGGTGTTTTAGCTATAATTATCTTTCACATTTGTGCAGTGACAGACTGCAAATTTGGCAGCCTTTTATACAAGGTCAAGGTCATATGTGGTGCAGAGTATTCATGACCTTGACGCTTGAACTAATCTCTTGTATAAATGGCTATATAGTTCAAACACCATGCACCCACATAACCTTATATATGCTTGATCAGCATGACTAAAGGAATGCAGTGGTGATATTTAAAGCTTTTTTTACCTTGGCCTTGATCTTTGACCTTGAGGTTATTACAAGAAAACCTTTCCTCGCGCACCCACACAAGCATGTTTATTCTCAATTGGCATTACTAAGGAATGCAGTGGTAGACATTTAGAGGCTTCTTGACTTTGACCTTGACCTTTGACCTTGTTTTTGTTCCTGTCTGTCCAGGCTTTAAAAAGCTCAGGGAAAAGGGGAAGTGGGAGAGGGAAGAGAAGAAAATCGCTTCAAATTGTATGAAAGTGTATCACCCAAAGAACGCAAACAGGGTGGGGGATAAGATATGATGGGGAGGGGAGGGGAGGGGAGGGGGCGCAAAGAGCTCGGGAACTTGGCGCCGCTCGGCGATTCACCTGTAATTTTGTTGTTTTGTTTCTTGTCTGTTTTTGTTTTAAATTTCTGCGTTCAATATTCTCTCTCTCTCTCTCTCCTCTCTCTCTCTCTCTCTCTCTCTCTCTCTCTCTCTCTCTCTGCCATTCTTCTCTCTCTCTCTCTCTCTCTCTCTCTCTTGCCATTGCCATTCTCTCTCTCTCTCTCTCTCTCTCTCTCTCTCTCTCTCTCTTGCCATTTGCCATCTCTCTCTCTCTCTCTCTCTCTCTCTTGCCATTGCCATTCTCTCTCTCTCTCTCTCTCTCTCTCTCTCTTGCCATTGCCATTCTCTCTCTCTCTCTCTCTCTCTCTCTCTCTCTTGCCATTGCCATTCTCTCTCTCTCTCTCTCTCTCTTGCCATTGCTCTCTCTCTTCTTTGCCATTGCCATTCTCTCTCTCTCTCTCTCTCTCTCCATCGCCATTCTCTCTCTCTCTCTCTCTCCATTGCCATTCTCTCTCTCTCTCTTGCCATTGCCATTCTCTCTCTCTTGCCATTGCCATTCTCTCTCTCTTGCCATTGCCATTCTCTCTCTCTCTCTCTCTCTCTCTCTCTCTCTCTCTCTCTTGCCATTGCCATTCTCTCTCTCTCTCTCTCTCTTGCCATTGCCTCTCTCTCTCTCTCTCTTGTCATTGCCATTCTCTCTCTCTCTCTCTCTCTCTCTCTCTTGCCATTGCCATTCTCTCTCTCTCTCTCTCTCTTGTCATTGCCATTCTCTCTCTCTCTCTTGCCATTGCCATTCTCTCTCTCTCTCTCTCTCTCTCTCTCTCTCTCTCTTGCCATTGCCATTCTCTCTCTCTCTCTCTCTCTCTCTCTTGCCATTGCCATTCTCTCTCTCTCTCTCTCTCTCTCTCTTTCTCTCTCTCTTGCCATTGCCATTCTCTCTCTCTCTCTCTCTCTTGCCATTGCCATTCTCTCTCTCTCTCTCTCTCTTGCCCATTGCCATTCTCTCTCTCTCTCTCTCTCTCTCTCTCTCTCTGCCATTGCCATTCTCTCTCTCTCTCTCTCTCTCTCTCTCTCTCTCTCTCTCTCTCTCTCTCTCTCTCTCTCTCAGAGGGCTGGATGTAAAAAAGCATGTCACTGCTTACTCTATTACCCTCTATAAATAAGATTCATTCATTCATTCATGAATTCTCTCTCTCTGGACGCGCGCGCGCGCGCGTGTGTGTGTGTGTGTGTGTGTGTGTGTGTGTGTGTGTGTGTGTGTGTGTGTGTGTGTGTGTGTGTGTGTGTGTGTGTGTGTGTGTGTGTTGTGTGCGCGCGCGCGCGAACGTGATAGTCCCCAAGATGAAGGGGGTTACCATGCACTGATCGAACCAAAGTAGTCTGGAAATGTTCCTTAGGACCTACCGAATACGTTACAATTTGTTCCCGAGAAAAAACCTCATTCCCACTCAGCTCCTGTAAAGGGCTACTAATGTGTCAGCAAAGACAGAAGTTCACTCACATAAGCTGTCTTTGGTGACAGTCAATCGTGTCCACCAATAAAGGCACCTAGATATAAATACGAGAGAAGGCAACTCTGAAAAGCATTAACCCTTTCGTCGTCGCCAGCCATTTTTTAGCCCCAAAATGCCATCAAACTTAACTGGGTAGAGAGAAAAAAATCTGCAATATTGGGAATTCCTCTGTGACATGGACACCACTTTACCTCTCAAACTTAAGAAAATAGGGTCTTCGGATAACAAACCCTGATTTGATGCTTTGTAGTGGCATGGGTGCTAAACCATTGTGGTGCATAAATGCGGCATTGGCGGTGAAAGGGTTAAAGCCGCGCCAGTAGGATTAAGTTTTTGTTTCGAGTGGATAAAGATGCCCAGCACAGGGCCCATCCCCACTCTGGTCTCACTCATCTGGTCGAGGGCCAGTTTGAGTTCTGCGGACTGCTGGGAGCCTGCCAAGATGAGGTCTCACTCACCTGATCGAGGGCCAGTTTGAGTTCTGCGGACTGCTGGGTGCCTGCCAGGATGAGGTCTCTGCTGGAGTCGTGCATGCTGAGGTCGTTGATGTACAGGCCTGTGTTGAACATGTCGTCCAGGTTGTCCATCCTGTCATGTCAATCCATCCAGCAATTTATAAAAAAAAACACCAACAACGCTTATAACAGAGCACGTTTGTCGTAACGTCAATTCAGAAATTTAGCATATTTAATAAACAGATCCTATTGCGGTTCAAGGGAACTTCAATCAACAAGAAAAGTAGATTGAAGTTTAGAAGATACTGACGCGTCTTTGATGGTGCGCACGCGCGCACGCACGAACACGCGTGCAGGCACGCACGCACACACACACACACATACACATTATGTGGTTCGGGGTAATAAAAAACCCCACCTGTCACACACGTAATGTTCTCATCCCTAGCTGATGCATTATATACCATAGTGTTCAAGTGCTTTGGCTGTTCGGATGATCCCTGGAGTCTGTTAGCCAGGGTACGACAACAACAAATACAGCAACAACAACAACCCGTGCACATATATGTATGTATCCTATTGTTTATTGGACGCGACCTATCATTGATAATGACGAGAAGTCAGAAGAGAGAGAAACACCCTGTGGCCGAGTGACAGAAGAGTAGGGGAAGACGGGGTAAAAAGCGCATGGGCGGGTAAGAAGCCCACCCCAATTATCTCATGAAATAAAGAAAATTTCAGTCAAATTTGCCCCTGAGACGAATGCTAGACATTAACGCTCGTCTCATGGGCAAAATGAGACTGAAATTTGCTTCATTTCATGAGATAATTGGGGTGGGCTTCTTACCCGCCCATGCGCTTTTTACCCCGTCTTCCCCTAGACAGAAAAGACGACTGATAAAAATACCACACATACCAAAAAAGGCCACCAAAAAACCCACAACAACACCATCCCTGCTTACATCGGTGTGCCCAGAAATATGATGGTCTCCCATTCAGACATGAACAGCATCTGACCTTTGACACGGAGCCGACCGTGAAGGCCCTCAGCACCTGCAACAATCAAGCAGTCAATCAATCCATCCATCCATCCATCCATCCATTCATTCATCCAATCCAATCCACCCATCCACCTACCCACCAATCAACCAACCAATCACTCACTCACTCACTCACTCACTCACTCACTCACTCACTCTTTCAATCAGCCAAGTAACCAACCAACCAACCAAATAACTACACCACCAGCACCCCATTCACCATTTCAACCAACCATCCAACCAACCACTCACTCATTCAATCAGCCAAGTAACCAACCAACCAACCAAATAACCACCCCCCATTCGCCTTTTCAACCAAACATCCAATCAACCAACCAACCAACCAGTCAATAAATCAAACAACCGACCGACCGAGCAATCAATTAATTGATTTATCCATCCATCCCAGCCCATCTATCCCATCCATCAATGCATCCATTCATCCATCCAAGCACCCGTCCATCCAAGAATCAATGCATCCGTCCACCCACCCATCCATACGTCCACTACTAAATCATTCCACCTTGCCAATCAGTGTGTTGATTTGTCAAACCAGTGAAAGCACCGCAGATGAAATAATGCAATTAAGAGGCCACATACAGACAACCTCTCTTATTCTCTAATTAACGTCCATCCTCATCAGTACCCCTGGCGATCCCTAATGGATTGATGGTCACAGCCAGCGAATGTCCATCAACACCCGCACAAACTAAACAGCATGTCCAGCGTTTGACTGAAGCACCACTCAAGGACACAGCAAAGCAAATAAATAACATGGAGACTAGAGCGTGACAACGATAGACCAACAAGCCGCGCGGCAGCAATTTTCGACTCCAATGACCTTGACCTTTGACCGATGACCTTCATTTTGGAACTTGGCCTAGATTTCCTAACTACCTATCCGCATGTTACAAACAACAACAACAACAAAACACACCTACCCGCATGCAAAATGTGAGCCTCCTAGGCCCATCCGTTCAAACGCTATTATTGCGTTAACAGGCAGAGTCAGCCAGCCAGCCACAACCAGACAAACGCCACTGATAACATTAACCAGCTTTCGCTTTGCGGCTGGTTAAACATGTCATTCATTTACCCCACACACACTATGCAAAATATGGTCAAAAGAATCATTAAGACGAAAGCCCATTGCGCTGTTTGAGCTGGAAGCTGCGAGGGCTGGAGAACACGTTATATTAATTACAGTTGACACACAAAGGGACATGTCACTTCAACAATATCGTTAATCGTCCATGCTTCCCTTCAGAAACGTTCTGTTTTATTCTAGTAGGGAAAAAAGACACAAAGAAACACACACACACACCCCCCCCCCCCCCCCACACCACACACACAAACAAACAATCCCAACTTGGCCAATGTAAAACAAAGAAGAACAAACAGTATAAAAAAAGTAACAAAAAAGTCCGCATACCACATGCACATGCACACGCGCACGCACACGCACGCACGCACACACACACACACACACACACACACACACACACACACACACACACACACACACACACACACACACACACACACGCACGCACGCACGCACGCACACACCCACGCACACGCGCACGCACGCTCACGCACACGCACGCACGCACGCACGCACGCACGCACGCACGCACACACACACACACACACACACACACACACACACACACACACACACACACACACACACACACACACACACACACACACACACACACACACACACACACACACACACACACACACACACACACACACACACACACACACACACACACACACACACACACACACACACACACACACACACACCCCTTGTAAAGACGTTTTATCGACCAATGATTTCTGGTCTGAAAGTCACAAGTTCGCTTCCAGTGTGTCATGTACACCACATCTCCAAAATATTCTAAACCTTCACAACTTGATTAAGTGCAACAACAAACCCCCAGTCACTCATTACATCGATCTGACAAATCGGTGTCGCCGTCCTCGGTGGTCCACTCTGACGTCATGGAGTGCTCGTCCTCACTGCCAGGGTTCAGCTTCACCATCTTCTTGGACACCAGCTCGAAGACGTTGTTGGTGTGGGCCAGCACCTGCTCAATCAACAATTGTTTGCCATTGACATTAACCCTGTCACCGCCAAACTCGCATTTTAGCACAACAGTGATTTAACACCTATGTCACTAAAAGGCATCACATTGGGGTCTATTATCCAAAGAACCTATTGTCTTAGTTTTGGGGTCTATTATACAAAGACCCTATTGTCTTAGTTTTGGGAAGTAGGAATAGACCTTATTTTATGTATGTCACAGGAGAATCCCCAATACTGCAGATGGTTTTTGTTCTCTACCCAGGTAAATGTAATGGCAATTTGTGGCTGAAAGATGGTTGGCGGTGAAAGGGTTAACCCTTTGGTTTCTGTATTTAGAGAAGTTTCCACTACTGTTCAATCATGAGATCCTCTTTAGCTGCTGAGAAAGTTTATCCCGTTGATTCCTACGGGCCTCTTTTGCTCGTGATATCATGCAACATGATGCAACTGTTATTACTTTGCTCTTCTATAATTGCAATGCAATGAGGTGTTTTTTTTCTCCCTTTTCTTACTGAGGCAAGTATTGTTTATGAAAGAGAAACAGGCTGCTGACAACATGCCGCATATTCACAATAACATAACACCCCTTTATACAGTTTTACTCTCTCTGGAAACCCAGGAATAGGGAGACAGAGAGCTCTATAAAGCTAGGGATCTGCAGTTGCTCCCATTCAACCTCAAAAGCGGTTCTCAGGAACGAAAGAGTTTTAATTAGGAAAAGTGAACAGGTCCCAATAACAGCTACAGACGCCCTAATAGCAAGAAGCAAGGGTAGTTGAGAATGGTTGACTACCGGGTCATGAGCAAATCAACAAGAAATGGAAGAAGTATGTCTGACCACAGAAAGGGGACATTTGGAAGCATGCGGAGACTAGTTCGTCAACTGCTGAAATAAAAAGAATAAATATGTTCAAGAACTGTAGATGTCCCTCTCCTTAACCCTTCCCTGCCTGCTACGAGATAGTCTTGTAGTGTGTGATGTCATTGATGATGTCATAACTTTTGATGTCATAGTCCTGGGATGATGGTTTTTGGTCTTAGATAAGCCAGGAAAGATTATATATCTGTAGACCATTTTCTCAGATTGAGTCTAATTTGTTTTAACTTTATATATTAAGAAAATCAATACTTTTTCAGTTTTCCTGTGTCAGTGAAGGGATTAAGTTATGCCAGACTACATGTCTTCTTCATGTTTGTCTGTTGTACCCACAGGTAAGCCTTAGGTATAACCTAGGCACACACATAGGGGAAGACGGGGTAAAAAGCGCATGGGCGGGTAAGAAGCCCACCCCAATTATCTCTGAAATTTTCTTCAAATTTCATGAGATGCTAATTGGGCTCGTGGGCTTGAGACTGAACCCGCCATTTCATGCGCTTCTTACCCGCCCATGCGCTTTTTACCCCGTCTTCCCCTATAAATCAACAACAAAAGCAGCAATAAATGCAACACTAGCAGAAACGGGAGCAGCAGAAATAGCAGTATCATCATCATCAACGAGAACAACACTCAACAATTAGGCTACGAAGAGCGTACAATAGGTAGGACTAATATTTTAAATGGATAGAAAGATATACAGCAAACAAACAACTACACGACAAGTATGTTCCAGTGACGTTGCAGTCTGTTTCATTTTTTTTCTTTTTTTTTTTCCTCCATTTTTTTGGATAGAAAGATAATCAATTTAAGACCATTATTTTTGTGCAGACAGATTCCAATTGGGTTTCAAGGAACAGGTTTCCTAAAGGCACGTTAACACAATTCACAAAATATCACTATTTCCCCATGACAACACAATGAGTTGTAAGTCATATTATGAGTGGCCTAACACTGTGTTGCCATGGGGAAATAGATAGTCTGTGAATAGTGTTAACGCGTACATAGTCATCAAAGGGGCACCCTGACGGATGAATTCTTGCCAGAAACACGTTGAGATCACCAGGAAAGCACCCTTTGCAGAGATCGCAGCACTCACTATGCTCTGGTTTTCCAGAAATCAAACCGTCAAATCGGCGATTCCTCCGTGGTGGAGATGCTGGAAGTCAAATTCTTTCATTGAAAGAGAAGGCCGCCTGAGTTTAGACCAACTCGTTTGCACGAACGTTTAACAATACAAGCCTTTTATGCAGTTTTTTAATTTTGTTATGCAGTTTACAAAGAAAACAGCTCCAATCTTTTTATTTTTATTTTTGTTATTTTACTGCACTACAAAAAAGAAAAAAGCGTCAACCACAATGAGTGACCTCAACCCACCCTATCCAAAATGGCTTCTTTCTCCAGCATCTCCGCCAAGGAGGAATCGCCGTTTTTGACGGTTTGATTTCTAGGAAACCAGAGCAAAGAGAGTGTTCTGATCCTTGAAAATGCT
>CM065697.1:21737420-21739920 GCA_017654935.2 Phymorhynchus buccinoides | reverse complement strand
GGGGAATTCGTGAACTGTGGTTCCCATGTTACCCGAAGCTACAACAAAACGTGCTGTGAAAACTGAAAGGAGCTAGAATGAGGGGAATTCGTGTACTGTGGTTCCCATTTTACCTGAAGCTACAACAAAACGTGCTGTGAAAACTGAAAGGAGCCAGAATGAGGGGAACTAGTGTACTGTGGTTCCCATTTTACCCGAAGCTGCAACACAACGTGCTGTGATAATTGTCCTGAATTAATTCAAATTAATTAATTATTTTATTAACAAGGCTAATAATCACACTCACACACTCAATCATAACTTTTAGACCCTGGGCCATTTAAACTTCTTTGCTTACCGGTGTCGTATATAATACTGTCGCCGTGGGATCGTGTCGCAGCGATAGCATTTCACGTGAAATACTGTTGCAGCGATATTATTTTCTGAAAAAAACTGTCGCGCGACAAATTTTCACGAAAAATGTCCAATAAAATATTGTCTCATGCCTTAAAATACTGTCGCTCCAAATTTTGCGACAGTTTTTTGCGACAGGACACTGTGAAATATTGTAGTCAGTAAATACTGTCGCTTGCGACACATTTCCACGTGAAATGTTGCTGCTAGAGTTAATATTTTCTGTGAAATATGGTCGTAGCGTTTTGGCAGCAGTATTTCACAGTTTGACGTGAAATGCTGTCGCTGCGACACGATTTTATTTTTAGGTAGCGACGCCATTTTATGGACATTTTTTGTGAAATCCTGTCGCGCTTCAATGTTTTATAAAATAATGTCGCTCAGCGTCACTTTTTCACGAATAAGCTGCAGTATTTCCCAGGAAATACTTGTCGCTGCGACACAATTTTATGAGCGACAGTATTATATACGACACCGTCCCCAAAAAAACACCCGTGAATATAAACAACCTCTTTGAACTAAAATGCCCGTTTAACATTCTTCCAACGTCAGATTTAAGTCGTGTACACATAATACGTGCACATTTCGTATGCATCCGCAATTCGCCCCCCAAAAAAATGGGAGTAAGAAATGTGAAGGATTCACACATAGGCCAACACGCGGAAACCCAGGTGCAGAGTGGCACAGTGGTAGCGCGTTCCGTGTCAAGTAAACCCGAGTTCGAACCTGGGTACAGGGGATTTTTCCTCTCACTTTGCACTAGGCCTTGCGGTCTGAACGTGGAGTCTTTCGGATGAGACGATAAACCGGGGTCCCGTGTGCTCATGCACTTAGCACACGTTAAACCCAGTGGCAACGAAAAAGTTGTCATTTGGTCAAAATTTACCCCCCTCCCTTCTGCCTCTGGCTGCGACGCGCTTTCCAGGTGGGAGCAACCCGAATTTCACAGAGACGCCTCTGTGACTATAATGTACCTAACCTAACCTAAGCAAACCTAACCTATCCCATCGACAATCCACAAATAGCGTAAAGGAAAGTAAGAAATAATCGGGTGGGATATGCGGACGGGTGTCCGCGTGTATTATAATTATGCACACGCCCTAAGGCAAGTAGGCATTGGGCGTTTTGACTTGCTTATTACAAAAATGGAAGGGTGCGCCACACTTCGCCAAAGCACACTTCGCCAAACCTTTGATGTTCTCTCTCGGCACCGACAACCCCTCCCCAAGGCCGCTAGTGCTGGAAAAGTAACATCTCGCCAAAAACCACTCTGCTCAGTTCGCCTAGAAACGACTGGTTTGGGTGACAAAGTGTTCACAAGTAATCACTGTCTTGAATGTTTGTTTGACGGGACTGTTCTAGCACTGTTCGCCCAAAATGGTTTCCTGTGACTTTCTGTTATTTTATTACTATCCCTAACCCTATCCCTAACCTATCCCTAATCCAATCCCTAACCCTATCCCTAACCTAGGTTTGTGGCGAAGTGTGGTTTGGCGAAGTGTTATGCCGGGCTAATGATTTGGCGAAGTGAGGTTTGGCGAAGTGTGGTTTGGCGAAGTGAGCATTGGCGAAATGAGCATTGGCGAAGTGTGGTGCACCGAAATGGAAAGCCTTGGCGAAGGATCCTTCCCCTGCACTACGTAACGAGGAAGATACCCAGCCAACTACGGGCAGCTCAACCTGTCCACAAAATGAACATGCACGAGCCGAGACCATTCATTTACTTAATCACGAAACACCATGCTTCACCCTTGCCCGGTCCCTAAAAGGACCTTTTTATTGATGGAAATCAATGATGCAGTGGCTGATGAGCCTCACAATGTCAACTCCTCCACGCGTGATTTTTATTATATATCATCAGTGCATATTATAACGCATGAATTTGTGCATGCTTTGCTTTCGACTGATCTGTCTCTCTCTTTTTCTTCTTCTTGTAAATGCTCTACTGCTTTGACCTCTACTTAACATATGTTCGTTCGTCTTGATTTTTATGCTTGCATGTGCATGCCAGACAGCGAGTGCTTGATGTTAAGATAATAAACTAGTAGAATCGTTAATTGTCTGCACAGATGATCGATAGATCGGGGGGCGTTAGATTGAGCTGCAT
>CM065697.1:21707420-21722420 GCA_017654935.2 Phymorhynchus buccinoides | reverse complement strand
TCAGAAAGGACACATTAAGAGGCCGCGAGGCCTAGTTGTCCTCATTCTCTGACCTCATCTGACCTGACCTGACCTCTCTCTCTCTCTCTCTCTCTCTCTCTCTCTCTCTCTCTCTCTCTCTCTCCCTCCCCCCCTTCCACATGTCAGTCTCTTGTCATGTGATCGCCTTAGGAGTTAGAAATGGTGGTGACTCAGCAGTACAAAATAATGTCGTTCACCAACTTAAAATCGTGTTCAAACGCGGATATAAAAAAAAAAAGAAGTTGAAATTTGCCTACAATCGTGTTCGAACGCGGATAATATTTGAAGTTGAAATTTGCCTACAATCGTGTTCGAACGCGGATAATATTTGAAGTGGAAATTTGCCTACAATCGTGTTCAAATGCGGATAATATCTGAAGTGAACATTTGATGGGAAAGCTTCGTTGGAAACATTATCTTTTTAAGTGTTGACTGGTTTGATGGTATAATGTCAAAACAGCTGTAAACGAAACATCAAAATGTGGTGGTAAAACAGACACAAAATGTAAAAATGAATACAAACACAAAAATGAGACTAGCAGTTAGAGTGACTTCATACACAAAGGCATATGCGAAACATAAATAAGCCACGCCAGATGTTTGGGGGGGGGGGGGGGGGGGGAGAGCGAACAATGAGCAATGAACCGTTTATTTTCTTTAGGCCACTAGCCCCTAGAAACAGGGTCAAGGAACAAACACATATCATAGGATACTTACTACACATCTCAATTAGATAACAACATCGAGAGAGAGAGAGAGAGAGAGAGAGAGAGAGAGAGAGAGAGAGAGAGAGAGAGAGAGAGAGAGAGAGAGAGAGAGAGAGAGAGAGAGAGAGAGAGAGAGAGAGAGAGAGAGAGAGAGAGAGAGAGAGAGAGAGAGAGAGAGAGAGAGAGAGAGAGAGAGAGAGAGAGAGAGAGAGAGAGAGAGAGAGAGAGAGAGAGAGAGAGAGAGAGAGAGAGAGAGAGAGAGAGAGAGAGAGAGAGAGAGATCACACGACTTCTTCACATTCTGCCTGCAATTAGTTTCCTAGAGAGATCCAGTGATAGATGAGACCAGTGAAGCTCTTGTACATTGCTTGACACAAGCCATATCTTGTAACAGCTCACAACATACTGTTTTCAGGCTCAGGCTCACCGACGAAAACAGTCATTGGAACATAAGGCCCGAGCACAACTAACACAAAACACAGGAACAGCAAAACGATGGTCGAGCTGTGATTTAATGTACTTTAACTTACGGATTGCTTTAACTGACGGTTTTTTGGGGGTTTTGGTTTGGGGTTTTTTCTCCAATAATGTTGTATTGATATACTGTAGTATGCAGCGGCTAGTTATCATACAGAGATACTAAAGAATATGTGATGTATTGTGTTCATAATGTTGTGAACTGTAGTGACATTGCATGCTGTAACCTTTGTCTAGTTTGATTGGAAGTGTTAGTCAAGGCTGTTTATCGAGCGCTTTTCTTGTGAATAGCATCTCGTTTTTCGTTTTGTTTTTGTTTTTGTTGGGTTTTTTTACGGGTTTTTTCTCTCTTCCATGTACCCCTATGGGGCTTGTTTGGAAATAAATTTGAAACTTGAAACTTGATGAATAGTCGAACACTACACGTGGCCCTTGAGCCATGGTACAACAAGACCAGTCAGTGTGGATGGAAGGCAACAAAGAGCAGTAAAAAAACTAAATTAACAATCACAAATACATCACTCCTCGAATAACTCATCCCGTCCCATCTCCAGAGTGGCACAGGGGTAGCGAGTTCGCTTCGTGTCAAGTAAACCCGAGTTCGAACCTGGGTACAGGGGATTTTCGCGCTCACTTTGCACTAGGCCTTACGGTCTGAACGTGGAGTCTTTCGGATGAGACGATATACCGAGGTCCCGTGTGCCCATGCACTTAGCATGCGTTAAAACCAGTGGCAACGAAAAAGTTGTCATTTGGTCAAAATGTACCCCCGCCCCCTTTCCTTCCACATCAGTCACACAAAACTCGCATGCTCTCCAGGTGGGAGCATCCCGAATTTCACAGAGACGCCTCTGTGACTATAAAGTACATGATACCTACACTACCCTGGAAACCACGAAAAAATCGAGTTAACCGAGGAGTTGAGTTATCAGAGGTTCGAGTAATCCGAGGAGTACTATAATTAGAACACAGACTTTGTCAGTTTCAGCTGGACTCACCGTCTCCCAGCTGAACGTGGTGAGCGGTCTGTTGAGCACGAACACGTCCTGAATTAGCTTGCCCAGGATGTTCGGGAAAACCGCCGCCAAGGCGGTGCCCGCACTGCGAATCTCCATCTTCCTCCCGAACAGCAGGTGGAATGGGAACAGCTCGAACAGCAGTTCAGAGCTGTGGGGAGAGAGAGAGAGAGAGAGAGAGGGAGGGAGAGAGAGAGAGAGAGAGAGAGAGAGAGAGGGAGAGAGAGAGAGAGAGAGGGAGGGAGAGAGAGAGAGAGAGAGAGAGAGAGAGGAGAGAGGAGAAGAGAGAGAGAGAGAGAGAGAGAGAGAGAGAGAGAGAGAGAGAGAGAGAGAGAGAGAGAGAGAGAGAGAGAGAGAGAGAGAGAGAGAGAGAGATAGAGAGAGAGAGAGAGAGAGAGAGAGAGAGAGAGAGAGAGAGAGAGAGAGAGAGAGAGAGAGAGAGAGAGAGAGAGAGAGAGAGAGAGAGAGAGAGAGAGAGAGAGAGAGAGAGAGAGAGAGAGAGAGAGAGAGAGAGAGAGAGAGAGAGAGAGAGAGAGAGAGAGAGAGAGAGAGTCAGTGATACGACTCACAGAGGCAGAGACACAGTGATTGGCAATCTCTATCTAAATAATAATAATAATAATAATAACAACAAAATAATAATAATAATAATAATAATAATAATAATAATAATAATAATAATAATAACATAATAGTGTTTATAAAGCGCATTTCCTGCTGCGCAACTCAATGCGCTTTCGCCCAACGGTACACTATGTATAAAAACAGCACCAACACGTCAATACATAGATAAATAAACAATAAATAAATAAACAAAGAAAGAAAGAACGCACACATACACACACGCACAAACGCACAAATGCACGCGCGCGCACACATACACAGATTCTTGGAAATCCACAAGGACACAGCATACAACCATAGTTGTGGTGGGGTGGAGGGGAATTACTGACTGTTAGCAAGAGATCTAAAGAACAGAATAGGCTTTTTTGAAGAGGTAGGTCTTGAGTGGAGATTTTTAAAAAAAGAAAGAGTAGGCTGATTTTGGATGTCTTCAGGGAGGGAGTTCCAGATGGCAGGTGCTCATAAACTGAATGCTCTCTCACCAACATATTTCAGCGATCGCTTGGGGATTTTCAGGAGTTTCTGTGAAGAAGAGCGGAGAGGGCGAGAGCTTTGGTAGGCACAGAGAGAAGAGAGAGACACTGTGGAAGAGTTTCATTCAAATGACGGAAAGCAAGAACTGCTAACTTAAATTGCCACCGATACTGCATCTCCATCTTCCGCCCAAACAATAGGTGGAAACGCAACAGTTCCAACAACAGCCAGAACTCTGGAAAGATGACTGAAGGAGGCGAAAGTCCAGAGTACTATGACAATATGAGTGAAGGAGGCGAACGTCCAAAGTACTATGACAATATGACTGAAGGCGAAAGTCCAGAGTACTATGGCAATATGACTGAAGGAGGCGAAAGTCCAGAGTACTATGGCAATATGACTGAAGGAGGCGAACGTCCAGAGTACTATGGCAATATGACTGACGGAGAAAGTCCAGAGTACTATGGCAATATGACTGAAGGAGGCGAACGTCCAGAGTACTATGGCAATATGACTGAAGGAGGCGAAAGTCCAGAGTACTATGGCAATATGACTGAAGGAGGCGAACGTCCAGAGTACTATGGCAATATGACTGAAGGAGGCGAAAGTCCAGAGTACTATGGCAATATGACTGAAGGAGGCGAAAGTCCAGAGTACTATGGCAATATGACTGAAGGAGGCGAACGTCCAGAGTACTATGGCAATATGACTGAAGGAGGCGAAAGTCTAGAGTACTATGGCAATATGACTGAAGGAGGCGAAAGTCCAGAGTACTATGGCAATATGACTGAAGGAGGCGAAAGTCCAGAGTACTATGGCAATATGACTGAAGGAGGCGAAAGTCCAGAGTACTATGGCAATATGACTGAAGGAGGCGAAAGTCCAGAGTACTATGGCAATATGACTGAAGGAGGCGAACATCCAAAGTACTATGGCAATATGACTGAAGGAGGCGAACGTCCAGAGTACTATGGCAATATGACTGAAGGAGGCGAACATCCAAAGTACTATGGCAATATGACTGAAGGAGGCGAACGTCCAGAGTACTATGGCAATATGACTGAAGGAGGCGAACATCCAAAGTACTATGGCAATATGACTGAAGGAGGCGAACGTCCAGAGTACTATGGCAATATGACTGAAGGAGGCGAACGTCCAGAGTACTATGGCAATATGACTGAAGGAGGCGAACGTCCAGAGTACTATGGCAATATGACTGAAGGAGGCGAACGTCCAGAGTACTATGGCAATATGACTGAAGGAGGCGAACATCCAAAGTACTATGGCAATATGACTGAAGGAGGCGAACGTCCAGAGTACTATGGCAATATGACTGAAGGAGGCGAACATCCAAAGTACTATGGCAATATGACTGAAGGAGGCGAACGTCCAGAGTACTATGGCAATATGACTGAAGGAGGCGAAAGTCCAGAGTACTATGGCAATATGACTGAAGGAGGCGAAAGTCCAGAGTACTATGGCAATATGACTGAAGGAGGCGAAAGTCCAGAGTACTATGGCAATATGACTGAAGGAGGCGAAAGTCCAGAGTACTATGGCAATATGACTGAAGGAGGCGAAAGTCCAGAGTACTATGGCAATATGACTGAAGGAGGCGAAAGTCCAGAGTACTATGGCAATATGACTGAAGGAGGCGAACGTCCAGAGTACTATGGCAATATGACTGAAGGAGGCGAAAGTCCAGAGTACTATGGCAATATGACTGAAGGAGGCGAAAGTCCAGA
Source organism: Phymorhynchus buccinoides (assembly GCA_017654935.2). NCBI lineage: Eukaryota > Metazoa > Mollusca > Gastropoda > Neogastropoda > Raphitomidae > Phymorhynchus > Phymorhynchus buccinoides. The sequence continues at coordinate 21,717,356 of CM065697.1, read as the reverse complement.
GTACTATGGCAATATGACTGAAGGAGGCGAAAGTCCAGAGTACTATGGCAATATGACTGAAGGAGGCGAACGTCCAGAGTACTATGGCAATATGACTGAAGGAGGCGAACGTCCAGAGTACTATGGCAATATGACTGAAGGAGGCGAAAGTCCAGAGTACTATGGCAATATGACTGAAGGAGGCGAACGTCCAGAGTACTATGGCAATATGACTGAAGGAGGCGAACGTCCAGAGTACTATGGCAATATGACTGAAGGAGGCGAACGTCCAGAGTACTATGGCAATATGACTGAAGGAGGCGAACGTCCAGAGTACTATGGCAATATGACTGAAGGAGGCGAAAGTCCAGAGTACTATGGCAATATGACTGAAGGAGGCGAACGTCCAGAGTACTATGGCAATATGACTGAAGGAGGCGAACATCCAGAGTACTATGGCAATATGACTGAAGGAGGCGAACGTCCAGAGTACTATGGCAATATGACTGAAGGAGGCGAACATCCAAAGTACTATGGCAATATGACTGAAGGAGGCGAAAGTCCAGAGTACTATGGCAATATGACTGAAGGAGGCGAACATCCAGAGTACTATGGCAATATGACTGAAGGAGGCGAACATCCAGAGTACTATGGCAATATGACTGAAGGAGGCGAACGTCCAGAGTACTATGGCAATATGACTGAAGGAGGCGAACATCCAGAGTACTATGGCAATATGACTGAAGGAGGCGAACGTCCAGAGTACTATGGCAATATGACTGAAGGAGGCGAACGTCCAGAGTACTATGGCAATATGACTGAAGGAGGCGAACGTCCAGAGTACTATGGCAATATGACTGAAGGAGGCGAACGTCCAGAGTACTATGGCAATATGACTGAAGGAGGCGAACGTCCAGAGTACTATGGCAATATGACTGAAGGAGGCGAACGTCCAGAGTACTATGGCAATATGACTGAAGGAGTCCAGAGTACTATGAACATGACTGTCCAGAGTACTATGGCAATATGAGTGAAGGAGGCAACGAGTACTATGGCAATATGACTGAAGGAGGCGAACGTCCAGAGTACTATGGCAATATGACTGAAGGAGGCGAACGTCCAGAGTACTATGGCAATATGACTGAAGGAGGCGAACGTCCAGAGTACTATGGCAATATGACTGAAGGAGGCGAACGTCCAAGGAGTACTATGGCAATATGACTGAAGGAGGCGAAAGTCCAGAGTACTATGGCAATATGACTGAAGGAGGCGAACGTCCAAAGTACAATATGACTGAAGGAGGCGAACGTCCAAAGTACTATGGCAATATGACTGAAGGAGGCGAACATCCAGAGTACTATGGCAATATGACTGAAGGAGGCGAAAGTCCAGAGTACTATGGCAATATGACTGAAGGAGGCGAAAGTCCAGAGTACTATGGCAATATGACTGAAGGAGGCGAACGTCCAGAGTACTATGGCAATATGACTGAAGGAGGCGAACTGAAGGAGGCGAACGTCCAGAGTACTATGGCAATATGACTGAAGGAGGCGAACGTCCAGAGTACTATGGCAATATGACTGAAGGAGGCGAACGTCCAGAGTACTATGGCAATATGACTGAAGGAGGCGAACGTCCAGAGTACTATGGCAATATGACTGAAGGAGGCGAACGTCCAGAGTACTATGGCAATATGACTGAAGGAGGCGAACATCCAGAGTACTATGGCAATATGACTGAAGGAGGCGAACGTCCAGAGTACTATGGCAATATGACTGAAGGAGGCGAACGTCCAGAGTACTATGGCAATATGACTGAAGGAGGCGAACGTCCAGAGTACTATGGCAATATGACTGAAGGAGGCGAACGTCCAGAGTACTATGGCAATATGACTGAAGGAGGCGAAAGTCCAGAGTACTATGGCAATATGACTGAAGGAGGCGAAAGTCCAGAGTACTATGGCAATATGACTGAAGGAGGCGAAAGTCCAGAGTACTATGGCAATATGACTGAAGGAGGCGAACGTCCAGAGTACTATGGCAATATGACTGAAGGAGGCGAAAGTCCAGAGTACTATGGCAATATGACTGAAGGAGGCGAAAGTCCAGAGTACTATGGCAATATGACTGAAGGAGGCGAACGTCCAGAGTACTATGGCAATATGACTGAAGGAGGCGAAAGTCCAGAGTACTATGGCAATATGACTGAAGGAGGCGAAAGTCCAGAGTACTATGGCAATATGACTGAAGGAGGCGAACGTCCAGAGTACTATGGCAATATGACTGAAGGAGGCGAAAGTCCAGAGTACTATGGCAATATGACTGAAGGAGGCGAACGTCCAGAGTACTATGGCAATATGACTGAAGGAGGCGAAAGTCCAGAGTACTATGGCAATATGACTGAAGGAGGCGAACGTCCAGAGTACTATGGCAATATGACTGAAGGAGGCGAAAGGAGGCGAACGTCCAGAGTACTATGGCAATATGACTGAAGGAGGCGAAAGTCCAGAGTACTATGGCAATATGACTGAAGGAGGCGAAAGTCCAGAGTACTATGGCAATATGACTGAAGGAGGCGAAAGTCCAGAGTACTATGGCAATATGACTGAAGGAGGCGAACGTCCAGAGTACTATGGCAATATGACTGAAGGAGGCGAACGTCCAGAGTACTATGGCAATATGACTGAAGGAGGCGAACGTCCAGAGTACTATGGCAATATGACTGAAGGAGGCGAAAGTCCAGAGTACTATGGCAATATGACTGAAGGAGGCGAAAGTCCAGAGTACTATGGCAATATGACTGAAGGAGGCGAACGTCCAGAGTACTATGGCAATATGACAAGGAGGCGAACGTCCATATGAATATGACTGAAGGAGGCGAAAGTCCAGAGTACTATGGCAATATGACTGAAGGAGGCGAATCCAGAGTACTATGGCAATATGACTGAAGGAGGCGAAAGTCCAGAGTACTATGGCAATATGACTGAAGGAGGCGAAAGTCCAGAGTACTATGGCAATATGACTGAAGGAGGCGAAAGTCCAGAGTACTATGGCAATATGACTGAAGGAGGCGAAAGTCCAGAGTACTATGGCAATATGACTGAAGGAGGCGAAAGTCCAGAGTACTATGGCAATATGACTGAAGGAGGCGAAAGGAGTCCAGAGTACTATGGCAATATGACTGAAGGAGGCGAACGTCCAGAGTACTATGGCAATATGACTGAAGGAGGCGAAAGTCCAGAGTACTATGGCAATATGACTGAAGGAGGCGAAAGTCCAGAGTACTATGGCAATATGACTGAAGGAGGCGAACGTCCAGAGTACTATGGCAATATGACTGAAGGAGGCGAACGTCCAGAGTACTATGGCAATATGACTGAAGGAGGCGAAAGTCCAGAGTACTATGGCAATATGACTGAAGGAGGCGAACGTCCAGAGTACTATGGCAATATGACTGAAGGAGGCGAAAGTCCAGAGTACTATGGCAATATGACTGAAGGAGGCGAACGTCCAGAGTACTATGGCAATATGACTGAAGGAGGCGAAAGTCCAGAGTACTATGGCAATATGACTGAAGGAGGCGAAAGTCCAGAGTACTATGGCAATATGACTGAAGGAGGCGAACGTCCAGAGTACTATGGCAATATGACTGAAGGAGGCGAAAGTCCAGAGTACTATGGCAATATGACTGAAGGAGGCGAACTATCCAAGGAGTACTATGGCAATATGACTGAAGGAGGCGAAAGTCCAGAGTACTATGGCAATATGACTGAAGGAGGCGAACGTCCAGAGTACTATGGCAATATGACTGAAGGAGGCGAAAGTCTAGAGTACTATGGCAATATGACTGAAGGAGGCGAACGTCCAGAGTACTATGGCAATATGACTGAAGGAGGCGAACGTCCAGAGTACTATGGCAATATGACTGAAGGAGGCGAAAGTCCAGAGTACTATGGCAATATGACTGAAGGAGGCGAACGTCCAGAGTACTATGGCAATATGACTGAAGGAGGCGAAAGTCCAGAGTACTATGGCAATATGACTGAAGGAGGCGAAAGTCCAGAGTACTATGGCAATATGACTGAAGGAGGCGAACGTCCAGAGTACTATGGCAATATGACTGAAGGAGGCGAAAGTCCAGAGTACTATGGCAATATGACTGAAGGAGGCGAACGTCCAGAGTACTATGGCAATATGACTGAAGGAGGCGAAAGTCCAGAGTACTATGGCAATATGACTGAAGGAGGCGAACGTCCAGAGTACTATGGCAATATGACTGAAGGAGGCGAAAGTCCAGAGTACTATGGCAATATGACTGAAGGAGGCGAACGTCCAGAGTACTATGGCAATATGACTGAAGGAGGCGAAAGTCCAGAGTACTATGGCAATATGACTGAAGGAGGCGAACGTCCAGAGTACTATGGCAATATGACTGAAGGAGGCGAAAGTCCAGAGTACTATGGCAATATGACTGAAGGAGGCGAAAGTCCAGAGTACTATGGCAATATGACTGAAGGAGGCGAAAGTCCAGAGTACTATGGCAATATGACTGAAGGAGGCGAACGTCCAGAGTACTATGGCAATATGACTGAAGGAGGCGAAAGTCCAGAGTACTATGGCAATATGACTGAAGGAGGCGAAAGTCCAGAGTACTATGGCAATATGACTGAAGGAGGCGAAAGTCCAGAGTACTATGGCAATATGACTGAAGGAGGCGAAAGTCCAGAGTACTATGGCAATATGACTGAAGGAGGCGAAAGTCCAGAGTACTATGGCAATATGACTGAAGGAGGCGAAAGTCCAGAGTACTATGGCAATATGACTGAAGGAGGCGAAAGTCCAGAGTACTATGGCAATATGACTGAAGGAGGCGAAAGTCCAGAGTACTATGGCAATATGACTGAAGGAGGCGAAAGTCCAGAGTACTATGGCAATATGACTGAAGGAGGCGAACGTCCAGAGTACTATGGCAATATGACTGAAGGAGGCGAAAGTCCAGAGTACTATGGCAATATGACTGAAGGAGGCGAAAGTCCAGAGTACTATGGCAATATGACTGAAGGAGGCGAAAGTCCAGAGTACTATGGCAATATGACTGAAGGAGGCGAAAGTCCAGAGTACTATGGCAATATGACTGAAGGAGGCGAAAGTCCAGAGTACTATGGCAATATGACTGAAGGAGGCGAAAGTCCAGAGTACTATGGCAATATGACTGAAGGAGGCGAAAGTCCAGAGTACTATGGCAATATGACTGAAGGAGGCGAAAGTCCAGAGTACTATGGCAATATGACTGAAGGAGGCGAAAGTCCAGAGTACTATGGCAATATGACTGAAGGAGGCGAAAGTCCAGAGTACTATGGCAATATGACTGAAGGAGGCGAAAGTCCAGTACTATGGCAGAGTACTATGGCAATATGACTGAAGGAGGCGAACGTCCAGAGTACTATGGCAATATGACTGAAGGAGGCGAAAGTCCAGAGTACTATGGCAATATGACTGAAGGAGGCGAAAGTCCAGAGTACTATGGCAATATGACTGAAGGAGGCGAAAGTCCAGAGTACTATGGCAATATGACTGAAGGAGGCGAAAGTCCAGAGTACTATGGCAATATGACTGAAGGAGGCGAAAGTCCAGAGTACTATGGCAATATGACTGAAGGAGGCGAACGTCCAGAGTACTATGGCAATATGACTGAAGGAGGCGAAAGTCCAGAGTACTATGGCAATATGACTGAAGGAGAAAGTCCAGAGTACTATGGCAATATGACTGAAGGAGGCGAAAGTCCAGAGTACTATGGCAATATGAGTGAAGGAGGCGAAAGTCCAGAGTACTATGGCAATATGACTGAAGGAGGCGAAAGTCCAGAGTACTATGGCAATATGACTGAAGGAGGCGAAAGTCCAGAGTACTATGGCAATATGACTGAAGGAGGCGAATATGACTGAAGGAGGCGAACGTCCAGAGTACTATGGCAATATGACTGAAGGAGGCGAAAGTCCAGAGTACTATGGCAATATGACTGAAGGAGGCGAAAGTCCAGAGTACTATGGCAATATGACTGAAGGAGGCGAACGTCCAGAGTACTATGGCAATATGACTGAAGGAGGCGAAAGTCCAGAGTACTATGGCAATATGACTGAAGGAGGCGAAAGTCCAGAGTACTATGGCAATATGACTGAAGGAGGCGAAAGTCCAGAGTACTATGGCAATATGACTGAAGGAGGCGAAAGTCCAGAGTACTATGGCAATATGACTGAAGGAGGCGAAAGTCCAGAGTACTATGGCAATATGACTGAAGGAGGCGAACGTCCAGAGTACTATGGCAATATGACTGAAGGAGGCGAACGTCCAGAGTACTATGGCAATATGACTGAAGGAGGCGAAAGTCCAGAGTACTATGGCAATATGACTGAAGGAGGCGAAAGTCCAGAGTACTATGGCAATATGACTGAAGGAGGCGAAAGTCCAGAGTACTATGGCAATATGACTGAAGGAGGCGAAAGTCCAGAGTACTATGGCAATATGACTGAAGGAGGCGAAAGTCCAGAGTACTATGGCAATAGACTGAAGGAGGCCAGAGTACTATGGCAATATGACTGAAGGAGGCGAACGTCCAGAGTACTATGGCAATATGACTGAAGGAGGCGAAAGTCCAGAGTACTATGGCAATATGACTGAAGGAGGCGAAAGTCCAGAGTACTATGGCAATATGACTGAAGGAGGCGAAAGTCCAGAGTACTATGGCAATATGACTGAAGGAGGCGAAAGTCCAGAGTACTATGGCAATATGACTGAAGGAGGCGAAAGTCCAGAGTACTATGGCAATATGACTGAAGGAGGCGAAAGTCCAGAGTACTATGGCAATATGACTGAAGGAGGCGAAAGTCCAGAGTACTATGGCAATATGACTGAAGGAGGCGAAAGTCCAGAGTACTATGGCAATATGACTGAAGGAGGCGAAAGTCCAGAGTACTATGGCAATATGACTGAAGGAGGCGAAAGTCCAGAGTACTATGGCAATATGACTGAAGGAGGCGAAAGTCCAGAGTACTATGGCAATATGACTGAAGGAGGCGAACGTCCAGAGTACTATGGCAATATGACTGAAGGAGGCGAAAGTCCAGAGTACTATGGCAATATGACTGAAGGAGGCGAAAGTCCAGAGTACTATGGCAATATGACTGAAGGAGGCGAAAGTCCAGAGTACTATGGCAATATGACTGAAGGAGGCGAAAGTCCAGAGTACTATGGCAATATGACTGAAGGAGGCGAAAGTCCAGAGTACTATGGCAATATGACTGAAGGAGGCGAAAGTCCAGAGTACTATGGCAATATGACTGAAGGAGGCGAAAGTCCAGAGTACTATGGCAATATGACTGAAGGAGGCGAAAGTCCAGAGTACTATGGCAATATGACTGAAGGAGGCGAAAGTCCAGAGTACTATGGCAATATGACTGAAGGAGGCGAACGTCCAGAGTACTATGGCAATATGACTGAAGGAGGCGAAAGTCCAGAGTACTATGGCAATATGACTGAAGGAGGCGAAAGTCCAGAGTACTATGGCAATATGACTGAAGGAGGCGAAAGTGAAGGGCAATATGACTGAAGGAGGCGAAAGTCCAGAGTACTATGGCAATATGACTGAAGGAGGCGAACGTCCAGAGTACTATGGCAATATGACTGAAGGAGGCGAAAGTCCAGAGTACTATGGCAATATGACTGAAGGAGGCGAAAGTCCAGAGTACTATGGCAATATGACTGAAGGAGGCGAAAGTCCAGAGTACTATGGCAATATGACTGAAGGAGGCGAAAGTCCAGAGTACTATGGCAATATGACTGAAGGAGGCGAAAGTCCAGAGTACTATGGCAATATGACTGAAGGAGGCGAAAGTCCAGAGTACTATGGCAATATGACTGAAGGAGGCGAAAGTCCAGAGTACTATGGCAATATGACTGAAGGAGGCGAAGTCCAGAGTACTATGGCAATATGACTGAAGGAGGCGAAAGTCCAGAGTACTATGGCAATATGACTGAAGGAGGCGAACGTCCAGAGTACTATGGCAATATGACTGAAGGAGGCGAACGTCCAGAGTACTATGGCAATATGACTGAAGGAGGCGAACGTCCAGAGTGAAGACTGGCGAAAGTCCAGAGTACTATGGCAATATGACTGAAGGAGGCGAAAGTCCAGAGTACTATGGCAATATGACTGAAGGAGGCGAAAGTCCAGAGTACTATGGCAATATGACTGAAGGAGGCGAAAGTCCAGAGTACTATGGCAATATGACTGAAGGAGGCGAAAGTCCAGAGTACTATGGCAATATGACTGAAGGAGGCGAAAGTCCAGAGTACTATGGCAATATGACTGAAGGAGGCGAAAGTCCAGAGTACTATGGCAATATGACTGAAGGAGGCGAAAGTCCAGAGTACTATGGCAATATGACTGAAGGAGGCGAACGTCCAGAGTACTATGGCAATATGACTGAAGGAGGCGAAAGTCCAGAGTACTATGGCAATATGACTGAAGGAGGCGAAAGTCCAGAGTACTATGGCAATATGACTGAAGGAGGCGAACGTATATGAATATGACTGAAGGAGGCGAAAGTCCAGAGTACTATGGCAATATGACTGAAGGAGGCGAAAGTCCAGAGTACTATGGCAATATGACTGAAGGAGGCGAAAGTCCAGAGTACTATGGCAATATGACTGAAGGAGGCGAAAGTCCAGAGTACTATGGCAATATGACTGAAGGAGGCGAAAGTCCAGAGTACTATGGCAATATGACTGAAGGAGGCGAAAGTCCAGAGTACTATGGCAATATGACTGAAGGAGGCGAAAGTCCAGAGTACTATGGCAATATGACTGAAGGAGGCGAAAGGCTGACAGCACCATCTGGCCTTACTCCTCCATTCTAATATGACCTGAAGGAGGTGTTGTCCACAACGCTGTCATTATGACTGAACTTGTGGATGCAACAACTATGGCAATATGAATGAAGGAAAAGTCCATATTACTACAATATGACTGAAGGACAACACACACACACTATGGCAATATGACACAAGGACACGAACGCCACGTACTATGGCAATATGACTGACGGACGCAACGCCACAGTACTATGGCAATATGACTGAAGGAGGCGAAAGTCCACGTACTATGGCAATATGACTGAAGCCAGAGTACAATATGACTGAAGGAGGCACGTACTATGGCAATATGACGAAGGCACGTCACTATGCAATATGCAAGGACACCACAGTACACAATATGACACACACACGCAAAGTCCAGAGTACTATGGCAATATGACACAAGGACGACACCACAGTACTATGGCACACACTGAAGGAGGCGAACACACACGCACTATGGCACGCACTGAAGGAGGCGAAACCAGAGTACTATGGCACTGAAGGAGGCGAAAGTCACTATGGCACACCAAGGACACACACACACACACACACTGAAGGACACACACACACACATGGCACACACAAGGAGGCGAACACACAGTACTATGGCACACAAGGACACGAAACACACACACACACATGACACACACACACACACACTATGGCAATACACACACAACACAGAGTATGACAAAAAGCTGAAGTAGCTTACTCCAGAGTTTATCGGAGGCGAATAAGAGTATAATTTTGACTGAAGACTTGACTTGAGTACACACACACACATACACTCACACAATATGAGTGACAGGAAGGCACACACTATGGCACACAAGGAGGCACACACTCACACACAATATGACAAGGACAACATACACACTACAATACACACACACCACACACACAATATGACTGAAGGACACCACACACACAATATGACTGACACACACCACACACACACATGACTGACGAACACTCTACTCACACAATATGACACACACACACACGTCACGCTATGCAATACACACAAACCACACACACACACT
>CM065697.1:21694920-21699920 GCA_017654935.2 Phymorhynchus buccinoides | reverse complement strand
GGAGACGCGCGTGGGGCCACGAGGCCTTGGAGCTGTTCCTGCTGAGGGCGTGGCGTGGACTCTCCTGTCCTTGGTCGGCACAGGCGAGGTGCGCCGAACCTGGAGGCTTTGCTGAGGAGGGCTGCGCGGGGAACTCTGGGTGGACCGGTGTCCTGCCGCTCGGGACAGACGGGCTGACCTAGTGCAGGGCCCCTCCTGGACTGCTGTGGAGCTGGTGTCTTCACTCGGAACGACGACTTCACCCCAGGGATGACATCTTCACTCAGGAACCATCTTCAACTCCGTTTGAGCGGTTTGAACTGCCTGAGTGCGTGTGTGTGACTGAGACAATAGACTGAAGGGGCGACTCTGTAAAACGAACTGACCTTATTGTAACCGTTAACATCACATCCTATTCTGAAAGTGTATGTTTGGCTTTAGGTCAATAGTGTGTTTAGTGTTGTCACATATTTTCATTAACCCTTTCGCCGCCAGCCATTTCTCAACAAAAAAATCCCTTCACACTTATCTGGGTTGAGAAAAAATAATAATCTGCAATATTGGGAATTCCTCTGTGACATGTATAATGTAAGGCCCATACTTACCTCCCAAAATTAAGAAAATAGGCTCTTTGGATAACAGACCCAGGTTTGATACGTTTTAATGACATGGGTATTAAACCATTGTGGTGCAAAAATGCGACATTGGCGGCGAAAGGGTTAAGCCCCTTTACCGTTTCCCTTCATCATTGGTGTGAACCCTGTAGGTCTGGTGGCTAGGATTGGTTAGGGAGGTGTGTGTGTGTGTGTGTGTGGGGGGGGGGGGGGGGGGGGGGTCTATAGGGGAAACTTTCGGGATTAATCATCACTCTTCTGTCTAAGTAGTTAAGTCCACTCTCGTCCATTTCCCCATTTCATCGTTTTCTCTAGGGTTTGTATTTCCGTCTGTATGAAAGTTGAGTAAATGTCCATCTTATCACCGCTAAATCTTTGCCTGGATTTGCGTGTGGCTGGGGTGAGTCAGGGATCCTGTGTTCTCTCTTTCCGAGCCCGTCCACTTGCCGGATGGATTCTTTGTGATCGATCTGGTGAGCGTGACAGCTGTTATAATACGATCACATATCACGCTACGTTCTAACACGCATTGTTCAAGTATGAATGACAGAAAAGAGACCACTTTGGGGATCCATTATAGCTTTTTGAAGACCGCTGAAAACCACAATAGTAATTGACCAAGAAATGAAGCACAGCATAACGCGTATTAATTGGATAACGCACCGTCACGTGTGTAGGCTAATGGTGGTTTCTGGCAATATTGCAGTAATGCACGATAAGAGAGAGAGAGAGAGAGAGAGAGAGAGAGAGAGAGAGAGAGAGAGAGAGAGAGAGAGAGAGAGAGAGAGAGAGAGAGAGAGAGAGAGAGAGAGAATGAATGAGAAAGATAATGTGAGAGAGAAACCAAAAAGAGAGACAGATTGAGACAAAGAGGGAGTAAAAGGGGAACATTGTGATATGATAAGCACGATTAAGAGAAGAAGACTGATTAACTGACTGACTGACTGACTGACTGACTGATTGATTGCTTGATTGATTGGTTGATTGATTGATTGTATCTTTTATACTGCGTAAGGATACGGGCACATTTCAGGTATTCTTAACCCTTTCACCGCCAATGTCGCATTTATGCACCACAATGGTTTAAACCACCATGTCTCTGAAGAGCATCAATTCAGGGCCTGTTATCAGAAGACCCTATTGTCTTAATGTTGAGAGGTAAGGATAGGCCTAATGTTATGCATGTCACAGACGAATTCCCAATATTGCAGACATTATTGTTTTATCTTCCCAGTTCAAGTTTAATGTACATTGTTGTCTGAAAATGGCTGGCGGCGAAAGGGTTAAAGAAGAAGAAGAAGACAATAACGACGACGATGATGACGAACCCGACGATAATAACAACGACCACGCCAAAAAACAACGCTAACCTAATGAGATGATATTAATAAAAGACAACACTAATTATCATAACCACAACGATAGCTAATCAAAGATATAGTACTTAGTAGCAACACTACCTTGACGTAGTGGACATAGCCTCGCCGTCGTGAGCGGTAGTGGAGGGTCAGACCAGCCCTGCTCTCATTCTCCACGAAGAAGGAGGGGGGTCTCAGCTTGGGGTAGCTGAAGCGGAGGTACTCGTGGAGGTTGTCCAACCCGTTGAGAAAGTCCCGCAAATGTCGACCCAGAACCTGAAACAAATATGTTCAAAGTTTCCATAAAACCACAGAGTAAAACAGAGTACATTTGGAGTTTAGAGGACAGTTTGTCTTTGTCCTCATGGATTAAAAGAAGTTAGACCGTTGGGAACATCTTCGTAAATGTTGGCCCAGAATCTGGAAATGTTCAAAGTTTGGAGTAAGAAATGGGTATCCCTTTGATTATAATCAGTCGAGTAGGGCCTACACTTGACTAAGGTTTAAGGGCAAGAAGATTTATACTTAGGCCTATGACGGTTTTAAAGACCCACTGACCCACCACGATTAAGTCCCTTCGTTTTTTTCTGGGTAGCTGTGACCCACATACGAATTCCCCCAACTTCAAATTGAGGCTGCTCTTTAAAATGATTTTCGTTTTGAATTTGGGGGCATTTGTATGGGAGTGAAAGCTGGTCAAAACAAGATTTCTTACTAGCTATAAGAGGGAAACACGCGACACCCGTGATTTTGACACGTGATCTGGTGGGTCTTTGAGGCCCGTTCAGAACATTCCCCAAATGTCACCCGAGAACCAGAAAAATAAATTTCAAAGTTCCGAGTAGAATCGAGAAAAGTTTGAGTAGAGCTCGAATAATATTGAATTTTGAGCCATATAGGACCAAAGCATTATACTCTGTGAGGAATTCCTGCTTACCATGCACCCCCCCCTAATAAATTTTTCATGGGCATTTTCTGGTAGTTTAGGGTGTATGGATCACGAAAACAAATGTTCCCAGAGAAAATTCTCATTTGGACTGTTCCTTCTGGCTTAATGTTCAAGGGTACCCATCTCCGGTGCCGGGGCCGCTTTTGGTCGGTCCAAAAACTTCTATTAAGTTTGTTGATTAACTGTGTCTTTGTTTTTTAACCTGCAAGAATTTGCTATTCGTTTTTGTCGATATCAATGCCTTCTGCACGATATGCAATAATCAGAATGACAATAACTACAATACTTGGACCGCAGTGAAGCTACTTGCGCACCCACCGTCTGTCAAACGCGGCACACTGTGAATGTGCTGAAATATTAGCAATAAACTGTACCTCGCCAAAACTGTGCAAGTTTTTAGAAATACAGTTCACCACAGTTTAAAAGAACAGTCTCTTGCGCTTCTTTTGAGCTATGTCCCATTACCATAGGGCTATCATGACGTCCACTGTTGCCGGTTTATCTCCCCTACCCCCTTTTTGGCTTTGACGCAAATAAAATGTTAAAACATACAATTATAACGTTTAAACTGAAGACATCATTCTGGACATTTAAAAAAGTTGTTTCAGGAAAGAAAGCCAATAATTGAGAATGTATGACTGTCCATAAAAGAGAAATGAAATAACTCTAGTAGCAACACTACCTTGACGTAGTGGACATAGCCTCGCCGTCGTGAGCGGTAGTGGAGGGTCAGACCAGCCCTGCTCTCATTCTCCACGAAGAAGGAGGGGGGTCTCAGCTTGGGGTAGCTGAAGCGGAGGTACTCGTGGAGGTTGTCCAACCCGTTGAGAAAGTCCCGCAAATGTCGACCCAGAACCTGAAACAAATATGTTCAAAGTTTCCATGTTAAACCACAGAGTAAAACAGAGTACATTTGGAGTAAAATTAGAGGAAAGTTGTTCTTTGTGCTCATGGATGATTTCAAGCGTTAGCCCGTCGATAAAATCTTTGTAAACGTTGGCCCAGAATCTGGAAATGTTCGAAGTTTGGAGTAGAAATGGGTATCCTTTGATTATAATCAGTCGAGTAGGGCCTACACTTGACTAAGGTTTAAGGGCAAGAAGATTTATACTTAGGCCTATGACGGTTTTAAAGACACACTGACCCACCACGATTAAGTCCCTTCGTTTGGTTTCTGGGTAGCTGTGACCCAAGGATACAGGCGATGTTTCCTTGTTGTTTATACCCCAACTTCAAATTGAGGCTGCTCTTCAAAATGTCATTTGCCATCAGTTTCGTTTTCTCGAATTCCTCTGGGAACATTTGAATGTATGGGAGTGCTCCTGAAACAAGACTGGTCAAAACAAAAGGGTAGATGATTTCTTACTAGCTATATCTCAGAGGGAAAACACGAGCCATGAGCCATGTCACCCGTGACTTTGACACGTGATCTGGTGGGTCTTTGAGGCCCGTTCAGAACATGAACCCCCAAATGTCACCCGAGAACCAGAAAAATAAATTTCAAAGTTCCGAGTAGAATCGAGAAAAGTTTGAGTAGAGCTCGAATAATATTGAATTTTGAGCCATATAGGACCAAAGCATTCATTTTGTATTCATGGAGGCTGTCGATCAAGCCCGATGAGAAAAAAATATCAGGCCTACCTCCAGAAGGATATCTCCAAACCCAGCCAAGCTGTGCCCCAGGCAGAACCTGACATATATGTTCAAAGTAGAATTGGGTAAAATGTGAAATACTGAATTGAGAGAGAGAGAGAGACAAATGAGTAAAATGTGAGCAATGTAAAGAGCACAGGTTTTGTACCCATGAAGGTTTTCAAGCCCGTTTGAGAAAATCCCGCAAATTGTATTGTGTCATTTGAAAGGTTCTTTGGCATAAGTTTGCAATCCCCTCACGTTTGCAGCATGATGCCGTGTGCCCCCCACCAGCAGTTGGTCATTGTCACACACACACTGCGATACTGAAACTTCTTGCAAAGCGCACGCACGCCACAGTCCAAGCGTGAAGTTCTGCTATGTGTTTGTTTGTTTGCCTTGTAACACACACGTTGCACACATACACACACACGCACGCACGCACACACGCACGCACGCACACGCACA
>CM065697.1:21682420-21689920 GCA_017654935.2 Phymorhynchus buccinoides | reverse complement strand
GAAACTACTGAAGCAACTATTTCTGTCGACACCTTTGAAATCAGGTTTGTAGAAACTACTGAAGCAACTATTTCTGTCGACACCTTTGAAATCAGGTTTGTAGAAACTACTGAAGCAACTATTTCTGTCGACACCGTTGAAATCAGGTTTGTAGAAACTACTGAAGCAACTATTTCTGTCGACACCTTTGAAATCAGGTTTGTAGAAACTACTGAAGCAACTATTTCTGTCGACACCTTTGAAATCAGGTTTGTAGAAACTACTGAAGCAACTATTTCTGTCGACACCTTTGAAATCAGGTTTGTAGAAACTACTGAAGCAACTATTTCTGTCGACACCTTTGAAATCAGGTTTGTAGAAACTACTGAAGCAACTATTTCTGTCGACACCTTTGAAATCAGTTTTGTCAAAACTACTGAATCAACCACTTCTGTCGACACCTTTGAAATCAGTTTTGTCAAAACTACTGAATCAACCACTTCTGTCGACACCTTTGAAACCAGTTTGGTCGAAACTACTGAACCAACTTCTTCTGTCGACACCTTTGAAATCAGTTTTGTCGGAACTACTGAACCAACTACTTCTGTCGACACCCTTGAAACCAGTTTTGTCGAAACTACTGAATCAACTACTTCTGTCGACATCTTTGAAACCACTTTTGTCGACACTACTTTTGAAACTACTGAATCAACTACTTCTGTCGACATCTTTGAAACCACTTTTGTTGACACTACTTTGAAACCTGTTTTATTGAACCACTTTTGTCGACACAATTGAAACCAGTTTTATTGAACCACTTCTGTCGACACCATTGAAACCAGTTTTGTTGAAGCACTTCTGTCGACAACTTTGAAACCAGTTTTATTGAACCACTTCTGTCGACACCATTGAAACCAGTTTTATTGAACCACTTTTGTCGACACCATTGAAACCAGTTTTACTGAACCACTTCTGTCGACACCACTGAAACCACTTTTGCTGAACCACTTCTGTCGACACCTCTCAAACCACTTTTGTCGAATTACTGCTTATGTTGACGGACGATGTAAGTGGAGACCTCGCCCCCGGCAAAACTCGACAGGGTTTGTTTTGACAAAAGCGACTAAAAAGGGTCGACAAAAGTGTCTGGTCGACAAAAGTGATCGATTTGACAAACAATGGGCGCTACAGACGGACACGACTAAAGCACTCCTTCAACACTCGGCACACAAACCTAGACCTGTGTCCACTACCAACTAGCCAGCCAAGCAGAGCTCATCATTAGAAAGGAACCCCAAGTGACCCGCACTCTGTTGTCGAACCTGACCACGGCTTGGTCAGGACTTAGTGGGTAATGAAGGGAAGGGTGAATACCATTTCATTCCTTTCCCCTTTCGTCCTTGTTTTTAGCATTTGGAAGCCTTCTTTGGGGCACCCATTTTTTTTGGCTCACTCGTGTCAACGACACGAAGTGACTCTATGTTCTCATGCTTCTTTGGGTTTCCTGGTGAGTGTGTGTGTGTGTGTGTGTGTGTGTGTGTGTGTGTGTGTGTGTGTGTGTGTGTGTGTGTGTGTGTGTGTGTGTGTGTGTGTGTGTGTGTTGTGTGTGTGTGTGTGTGTGTGTGTGTGTGTGTGTGTGTGTGTGTGTGTGTGTTTGTGTGTGGATCGTACCGTCTATCTAGAGAGAGAGAGTGAGAGAGAGAGAGAGGGAGAGAGAGAGAGAGAGGTAGAGAGAGACAGAGAGAGAGAGAGAGAGAGAGAGAGAGAGAGAGAGAGGGAGAGAGAGAGAGAGAGAGAGAGAGAGAGAGAGAGGGAGGGAGAGAGAGAGGAGAGAGAGAGAGAGAGAGAGAGAGAGAGAGAGAGAGAGAGAGAGAGAGAGAGAGAGAGAGAGAGAGAGAGAGAGAGAGAGAGAGAGAGCACCGGCAGACAGATAAATAAACAAAGAAGGAGGCAGCGACAGACACAGAAAGACAGGGGTGGCAAACAGAGAGAGAGGCAGCAATAATCATACAGACAGATAGAGACAGAGAGGGACAAAGACAGAGTAACAGAAACAAGAGACAGAGAGACGGAGAGAGACAGACAGAGAGACGGAGAGAGACAGACAGAGAGACGGAGAGAGACAGACAGAGAGACGGAGAGACACAGACAGAGAAGACACATAGAAACGGACAGAAACAGCCCACAAAGAGCCAAGCAATAATCGACTCAGCCCACAGGCCACGCTTTACCTTCAAGATGTTGTCGTAGCCGTACTGACCCACGAAGCTCACGAAGGCCACGCCCAGGTCATCCATGACGTCATCCTGCTTCTTGTCCAGCACTTCCGCCGCGGCACGCGCGATGTTGGGGATGATCTGCTCGTCGTAGACCTCGTGGGTGGAGAAGCAGGTCAGCCCGACATCCGCCCGCCGGCAGATCTCCTCCCACACCTCAGCCCCGTGCTCTGACTTGAAATAGTCCCCAATAGCTTCTAGCAACAACCCGTACATGTTGATGGGGAGGTGCTGCAGTGGTACCTTGTTTCTGTTGTGGATGGCTTAGTTTTTGTGTGCGTTTTTTGCGAGTCTTTAGAATTACAGAATCATAACGAATGATGTGTCCTACGCATGTATTCACACATGAATTATGCGAAAATGTTCCTGGATGTTGTTACCAATCTAAACATCGTGACTTGGACACAGTTCGTTCCTGGGTTAGGGGATGGTTTTGCGAGTCTTCAAACCAATGAAAATAATCATGGAAAAGTGAGACCAAAAAAATGTTTCTGATTTTCACAAACCGGACATCTTGACTTGGAGCAGCTGATTCGTCAGTTGAGTGGTTCGCCTATCTGAACGTCAGCGCGGTCCTATGAATTTGAAGATTTTCTTGGTCATCACACACTTTAGCCCACAACTTGATCTTGACACAGTTTGTTCACGGGGTTGATGGTTTGTGAGTCTTCGAGTCACAGATAATATTTGTGGGGTATTATCCTCGAAATATGGAGACATTCCAGGTTATCACAAAGCGTTCATCTTGACTTGAAGAAGTTTCGTCACGAGTGAGTTAGCTGGATGGTGAGTGAGTGTTTGAATCACAGAAACAATAGAAATGTGTAGGGCGATGTTTTCACTTGATGTGAAAATACTTCTGGTTACCTGTAGACATACAGCTTGAAGTTGACATGGTTTGGCTCGCTTTTGTGATGGTTTGTAGGACCCTAGAATTGTGAAGATGATAATTATTCTCTTGACTGGCAGCGTGTTCGCAAAGTTGGAAGTTGGGGGAGTCTGAAGGGCCAGCCACACGTCAGCTAAAATCGTGCGACTGTGCGATACGATTCGATCACGTGGTCTCCAAGAACAAATGTGATTCGCGCTTCGAGATCACGTGATCGAATCGTATCGTACAGTCACACGATTTTAGCTGACGTGTGGCAGGGCCTTTAATCGAAATCGCAGAATCCTGAAGATATTCCTTGCTATCATAAACCGTGCATCTTGATTACGACAAGGTGTGTTCACAAATTTGATGCTTGTCTAAGAAAGTCTAAAACCACAGAAATCCTAGAAATGTGAAGGCAATCCAGGTTATCACAAAGCGTCCATCTTCACTCGAAGCAGTTGGTTCCACAGTAGTTGAATGGGTTGTGAGTCTTCAAATCAGAGAATCTTAACGGGGCACCCTGATGGATACGTTTTTTGGGCAAGAAACACGTCGAAATCACAACCTTGGAAAACACCCTTTACAGAGATCGCAACACTCATTTTGCTCTGGTTTCCTAGAAATCAAACCGTCAAATCGGCGATTCCTCGGCCATATATTCACGATAGTTTGATTTGTACTTTAAACACCCCCCTCATGTTTACGACCCTCCATCTCAAAGTCATATTTTTTGGGCAATCTTATACTTTAAACACCCCATCATGTTTACGACCCTCAATCTCAAAGTCATTTTGGGGGCAATATTGTACTTTAAACACCCCATCATGTTTACGACCCTCAATCTCAAAGTCATTATTGGTTGGCAATCTTGTACTTAAACACCCCCCACCCCCTGAGTGAGCCTTGAAGGCTTTGCCTCTTGTTATTTTTAGTTTTCTATCATAGTCCCGTCAACAGCTATGGTCATCTCAGGACTGCCACCGCGTAACGTTCGACCACTCATTACAGAACACTCATCAACGCTAGCACATTAACAACTGTTCAGGTGATATAATGGGTCTGAACAGAAAATGGATCTTTACTAAGAATATGCAGTTAAAAAAAACCACTTGGACTACCCTCGCTTCTTTTACCCATCATAAAATCGTCAATATATTTAATTTCTGATAAAAACTCAAAACTCATCTCGGCAATAAACAATTTCTGTTCATAACCTTGTATAAAAACTTTTGAAACAAAACAATTGTGAGCCACGTTTGACGGTACCCCTCAACGGTATTCCGCGCACTTATAAAACCTCCCTCCACCACACACATATACCAAATATCAAAACAAACTGGTTATATGGGGCGGTGACAACACCACCTTTTGCGTTAGAAAGACAAATCTAGGCTATCATCTAAAATAGGCGAGAACTCTGATTTTTACTTAGCCTCCCTAGCAAGGGACAGCGGGATAATATGGGTTAATTAAACACATTAGAGACAACGTAAAACATAAGTTTGGGACACACATCTATGTCAAGACGAAATAAAAGCGGAATGTTAAAATTCAATATTGTTCGCTATTTAAAGTTTTAAACAAAAATGCGAGAAAAATAAACAAATATAGTTGCCTCATTTCATTTATCTTTTCAGTAGACATCTAACGTAGGCCAATGTAGGTGAACTGGTTTTTTTTTTAATGCAGAGCACTGATGATATTCTTCACATATCTAAAGAAAATTCAATTATCATCCAATTAATATCCACTACAAAAAAATCCAAAGTATTCAATGAAAAAGACGAAAGCAATCAAAATAAACGGATAATTTTAAAAACAATACAATACATTTGCTTTCAAACCCACATAAGTTATCCAACTTTAAAAACAAACCAACAGCCTTAGTATAAACTTTCTTTCATAAAGAAAGAGGCTACAGGGGAAACACGCCTCTTCGCTTTCCATATCCTCCGCACCCTCTGGCACCATTTCGATTTCGCTCGTGCAAGAGTATGGTGCACCGGGGGAATATGGAAAGTGAAAAGGATTAGGTCTTTCAACTTTTTCCTCGCGTTTGTTCTATTTCTATGCCTTTCTTTTTTTAAGCAGATGTGTACACACGCACATACTTCTATAATACCAACTTGTATGACGCTTTACTGGACAAAGTGTGCGTAGTAATGAGAGACTTAGTGCGATTTTTCTCACGCCAGAGGGCATGACTTCTTACCCGCTCATGCGCTTTTTACCCCGTCTTCCCCTAAATCTTTTTTTGAATACAGCTTTGTATTACTTATCCACAGGGCGCCCTGTGGCAGCGCAAAACATCCATGAACAACATCAAGACAAACCGTGATGTTGAATACTTGCAAGAACACACACACACACACACCACACGCAACGCATGTTACAACGCGTCAAAATGTTACAATTGTAACAAATTGCGTGAGGTGCCCGGGGCTCCTCGCGCAAAATGTTACAATTGTAACATTTTGACGCGTTGTAACATTTTGCACGGAAAGCCTGCGGCAAAATGTTACAATTTTGTTAGAATTGTAACATTTTGCGCGAGGCGCTTTAAATTGTAATAGTTTAAAAACTTTCAATCAAAGGTGGGCGCCTCGCGCAAAACGTTACAATTACAACAAACTGCACTTGGCGCCCCGGCGCCTCGCGCAAAATGTTACATTTGCAACAAAATTGAAACATTTTGCCACAGGACTTTCCGCGCAAAATGTTGCGCTGCCACACGCCCCCCCCCCCCCCCCCCCCCCCCCCCCCCCCCCCCCCCCCCCCCCCCCCCCCACCACCCCCCCCCCCCCCCCAAGGCAATTAATTCAGTTCCTCTGACAAAATAGTTACGTAATATAACGTTCCTTTTTGCAACCTCTTATTAATCTATAATAAATGTTCCCTCTTTGCGTCTTGCATTGATCATATCTTCTTCTTCTTCATTCTTTAGACATTGAAAGTCCGCTGTTGGTTTCTAGCTTTCTCGTTTTTGTTGTTGCAGTTTTACTGCAGATACACGACACAAACTAGCACATCCTATGCTGGTGAACGTTTGAATCGAACTGTTGTTGTTATCGGTTTGTTTGTTTTTTGGTGGTTGTTTTTTAATACTGAAAGTCAACCCATTTGCACGAACCTACTTCGTTCGAGTGTCATGCGTCCTTTGTAAGAACACAAAAGTCTTGGTGGGTTTTTTTCTCGTTAATATTTTGGAGAGGTTTTTTTCTCTATGCAATTGACAGCTCGCTAGCTATCCTTTGTGTGCCAACTGAAAACAGAACACGCCAAAAAAAAGAACCCAACAAAACAACCCAAAACAACCCAAAACAACCCAAAACAACCCAAAACATAAACAAAACACCAAACGAAAACTGAAATAACAACTCGGCTAGGGGAAGACGGGGTAAAAAGCGCATGGGCGGGTAAGAAGCCCACCCCAATTATCTCATGAACTAAAGAAACGTTCAGACAAATTTGCCCATGAGACGAATGCTAGACATTAACGCTCGTCTCATGGGCAAAATGAGACTGAAATTTGCTTAATTTCATGAGATAATTGGGGTGGGCTTCTTACCCGCCCATGCGCTTTTTACCCCGTCTTCCCCTACCGTCATGTTCAAGTTCAAGTTCAAGTATACTTTAATATCTCCCAAAGAGAAATTCAGGTTAGGTGCAACAACATGACAAGAGATACAACAACATAGCTGAAAGAACATTAATCAAACGTGTGAAAAAATTTAAGCCAATCAAATAATTATTAAAATTCATGACATGAACTTAGAAATGTGCACGTTTAAAACAGAGTAACCATTATTAACTTATAACAGTCAATGTTATCAGAATGATTACTATGCTGTAGGATATGTACATGTATGTTTCCTAAACAGTTTTCAAAATAGAAACAAATTTTAAAGATATTTTTTTAACCCTTTCACCGCCAAAGTCGCATTTTAGCACCACAGTGATTTAACACCTATGTCACTAAAAGGCATCAAATTGGGGTCTATTATCCAAAGACCCTATTGTCTTAGTTTTGGGAAGTAAGGGTAGACCTAATTTCATATATGTCACAGAAGAATCCCCCATACTGCAGATGGATTTTGTTCTCTACCCAGGTACATTTAATGGAAATGTATGGCTGAAATATGGCTGGCGGTGAAAGGGTTAAGCAACTCGGCTACCTACTTGAGGAGAGACAAAGCCAACGGTAAAGACATTAGTTTGTCGATGAAAATCTACGGTTAGGACACTTAATTATGTTTTGTTTGTTTGGGTCATTGAGAAAAAGAAAAAACACACGAAAATAATAAGTATATTTCAACACCGAAGATAGCCGATGTCATTCGGATTTTGTAAATCTAGTTTTTCTGATTTTTT
>CM065697.1:21664920-21672420 GCA_017654935.2 Phymorhynchus buccinoides | reverse complement strand
CGTATTTGTGCGTGCGTGTATGTCTGTGTATGTGTGTGATATAGCGTGGTGTGTGTGTGTGTTTGTGCGTGCGCGCATGTGTGCGTATTTTTGTGTGCGTGTATGTCTGTGTATGTGTGTGATATAGCGTGGTGTGTGTGTGTGTTTGTGTGTGTGTGTGTGTGTGTGTGTGTGTGTGTGTGTGTGTGTGTGTGTGTGTGTGTGTGTGTGTGTGTGTGTACATGCACGTTCGTCTATGCGC
The DNA here is from genome assembly GCA_017654935.2 of Phymorhynchus buccinoides. Taxonomy (NCBI): domain Eukaryota; kingdom Metazoa; phylum Mollusca; class Gastropoda; order Neogastropoda; family Raphitomidae; genus Phymorhynchus; species Phymorhynchus buccinoides. The sequence goes on along the minus strand of CM065697.1, from coordinate 21,672,179 downwards.
GCGGGCACGCGTATGAGCACGTGTACTATGAGTGAGTTTGTGCGCGTGTCTGCGTACATCTGCGCGTGTGACCGGATTCCAAAATGGTTCCATTTGCGATGTGATTATTGGAAACAAAACACAACCACCCAATACACAAAAGGGAAAGGCAATATTTTGCTTCCTGGTTAATGACCGTCCACAACTGTCAAATGTCAAAGTGTCTTTCTCTCTCTTTCTGAATCTCTCTCTCTCTCTCTCTCTCTCTCTCTCTCTCTCTCTCTCTCTCTCTCTCTCTCTCTCTCTCTCTCTCTCTCTCTCTCTCTCTCTCTCTCTCTCTCTCTCTCTCTCTCTCTCTCTTTCTCTCAATACTACCACTGATGACACACATAATAGAAATGAAACTGACAGTGACATAGAAAGGGACACAGAGGAGGATAATCAAGAGACAGGAGAACATTATCATTTTGTTCAATGAGAACATTACAAGAGAGGAAGTAATGAATGGCATTTCACATCTGAAATGTGGGAAAAGTGCTGGACCGGACAACATAATAGCTGAAATGCTTAAATGTGCAAATGAGATTGTTGTGGACTACTTAGTTTTTATTTTTAATGCATTGTTTGAAAAGGGAATTTTTCCAGAGGCATGTCCAAAATCCATAATTATTCCGCGCCATAAAAAAGGCGACCATAACAATCCAGACAATTATCGAGGAGTTGCTTTGACAAATGTGATCAGTAAAATCTATACTCCTATCTTAAATAAAAGACTAACTGTATGGTCAAAGAGAGAAGAAACATTGGTTGAAGAGCAGGCTGGTTTTAGATCTGGTTACAGCACTATAGACCATATATTTACACTGTATGCTTTAGTGCAAAAACACCTATAAAAAAATTCAAAACTTTTTGTGGCTTTCATAGATGTTCGTAAAGCGTTCGATTCAGTAAACAGGAATATTTTGTGGCAGGTACTAAGAAATAATGGTGTAAATTGGAAACTGTACAGGGCTCTTCAAGGTATGTATAAATCAGTCTTGGCATGTGTTCGTGACAAGCATACATACTCTGATTGTTTCAATTGTCCACTTGGTGTAAAACAAGGGTGTCTGCTAAGCCCCCAGCTATTTGCCTTTTTATTTTTATTAACGAGCTTACTCTAGAAATAATAAAAAAGGGTAAACACGGAATTCAGATGGTGCCAGGTCTTGCGGAATTGTTTTTGTTGCTGTTTGCGGACGACATTATTTTGTTATCTGATACACCTGTTGGCCTGCAGAATCTATTGGATGCTTTAAAACTGGAAGCTGACAAATTGCAGCTAACTATAGACTTAAGCAAAACAAATGTGATGGTGTTTAGAAAAGGGGTTCACTTAGCACGTCATGAAAAATGGTTTTATGGTGAATCTGTGAGGTAAAGGTAACTAACTGCTATAAATATTTAGGGATATGGTTTACAACAAAATTAAGTTTAAATAAATGATGGTTAGAAATGATCAGAAAAAGGAAAAGGGGAGTCATAGAGATATTACGAACAATGAGAAGATTAAATTATATTGATATAAGTCTTTTTTGGAAGCTATTTGATGCACAAATTGAACCTATGATGACATACGGTGCAGAAATCTGGGGACTATTGAATAACCCTTTCATGGAAAAGATCCACACGTATGCCATAAACGTATTATGAATGTGCCCATACATGCTTCTAATAAAATTGTGTACGGTGAAACAGGACGCTACCCTCTATATTTAAGAACATACACAAAAGCAGTAAGGTACTGGTTGAGACTGGTTAATTTACCCATGAGTAGATTATCCAGGCAGGCGTATGAAATGCTAGTAATACAACATGATAAGGGAAAAGTAAACTGGGTCTCCTGTATTAAAAAGGTTCTGACAGAGAATGGGTTTGGGTTAGTTTGGCTTTCTCAAGGGGTGGGAAATATAGGGCAGTTCATTTCTGAATTTAAAGACAGATTGATATGTTGTCACAAACAAAACTGGCATGCAAGTCTAGAAGAAAGTCCTAAATACAACTGGTTTTTGTCCTTTAAAAATGAGTTTGAAGCTGAACAATAATTAAAAAGCCTTACAAATAAGTGGCATAGAACTAGCCTAGCTAGACTCCGAACAAGGACCTTAGGTCTTAACGCCAATAAGCGATGGTTTGAAAATTATAATAACAATACTTGCTGTGGCAAACAGTGTTGAAAATGAAATTCATTTTATTTTTGTCTGCCCAGCCTATGAAGAAATTCGTAGAAAATGTATGGTGTTCAAAGAAACAGTCGTACAAGGACGAGACCTGACACTGTTATTACTAACCCAAAAAGAAGAATGGATTATATCCTTTGCAAAATTTATTGCTGAGGCAAGCAGTTTGCGGAAAAAGATTCGTTGATAATTAAATACTCACAATGTACAATTATAACCACTTTTATATATTGTAAGCACGTAAGTATTTTCTATGTACTTATAGGGTATAAAGAATTACATTATGTTTGGTTAATTACAAATGTGGACGGATGGTTTTGTATACATGTGGGAGGAGAGGGAGGAGGGGGGGTGAAGGGAAAGAGCAGGTGAAAAGAGAGGAGGAAGCGTTAGGAGAAAGATTGTTCACTGAATAATTTTATTTTTATTTTATTTTATTTTATTTATAAATAGTTGTCTTTTTTGCATTATTGATTCTTTTATTAAGAATAGACTGTTTTCTTTATTTGCATACAAAAAATGATTTGTGTTATTTGACAGTATCCCCTTGCCATAAAGGCTTATGTATGCTAATGGCAATAAAAACCTATTTGATTTGAATTGATTTGATTTGACTCTCTCTCTCTCTCTCTCTCTCTCTCTCTCTCTCTCTCTCTCTCTCTCTCTCTCTCTCTACCCATCCCATCCTTCTTTTTTATGTCTGTTTGTTTGTCTCCAACCACCCATCCACCCCGCCCCTAAATCACATACCTTAGACCATTGTGGAATAACAAACAATCTCATTTTTGCTAGAAGAGCAAAGACTCCCAATGTTTCCATAATAAGCTACTCACAATAAACAAGTCAAAGACTCACCACGTCACGTGTCAAAATCACGGTTTGGACGTGTTTTTCCTCTTATAGCTGGTAAGAAATTTTAATAAATCTTCCTAGCATAAGAGGGAATGTGACACGTGACGTGTGGGGTCTTTAAGAGTCACTCTGTACTGTGCGCTGCTTCACAACCCGATGAGCTGAGGAATACAGGACGTACATAAATGAACTAAACCCCCGTCTATTATTTCTTGGAATATTATCCAACACAATCATGTTAGTATGGCTTCATGACTTTTTCAGTTCCATTAAAAGAGATTGCAGAATCTGTTGAGAAAACAAAACAAATCTGAAATCGTTATTCTGAAATCGGTTCGCTGTTTCAACACTTGGCTGAAGGGAGGTCATGTCTATGTGTCCACGTGTCTATGGGCCTAGGTGTCTATGTGTCCACGTGTCTATGTATCCACGTGTCTATGTGCCTGGGTGTCTATGTGTCCACGTGTCTATGTGTCCACGTGTCTATGTATCCACGTGTCTATGTGCCTGGGTGTCTATGTGTCCACGTGTCTATGTGTCCACGTGTCTATGTGTCCACGTGTCTATGTGTCCACGTGTCTATGTGTCCACGTGTCTATGTGTCCACGTGTCTATGTGCCTGGGTGTCTATGTGTCCACGCATCTATGTGTCCGAGTGTCCGAGTGTCTGTGTGCCCAGTGGTCACTCTGACGTAAATTCCACACTTTCACTATTTAGCAGCTTGGTAAAGGTACTCATGACACACTAATAAACTGCTAACAATATTTATTTGGATGATTGGCACAACTTTCGTAAATCAATACAAATGTAGCCGATTTACTTACTGACCTGCATGCATAATTTCACTTTGTTTACTTGTAAATTACATTGTGGGTAACGCCCGCACCAATGTTAGGGTACCCTTTGTAAAAAGTCAAGTTTGACGCACATGTTCAAGGCTGCTCCCTCATCACATCAGACATATCAGAACCAGGAACAGGTTTATACAGAAATAGCAGAGAGTGGGTTGCGTTCAGGCAAGGCAGTTATGGTCAGCTATCACTGCTCGTTTTGGAACGACAACGCGAGAAAGTCAGTCAATGACACTGTGAGAGACAGGCTCTTTCAAGTGCTCAACATACAGTCCAATACACTGCAAGTATAGAGGTGGCATTAAAAAACGCGAGAATTATATTGTCTGTAAAGCGTAGTCAGTACGATATAGAGGTCTCAAAGTGACTGATCATTTAAGGGACATGTTGTCAGACGAAGAGAAATGGTGAAAATCAGTCACCATCTCTGCAGAACGAACTTGGTTACTGATATGACATTTTTGATATTTGTTTTTTGTATTCAACACGGACACACACAGTAGGCACACGCAAACACACGTAGGCCTACACATAATCTCATCTGCTTCTCTCTCTCTCTCTCTCTCTCTCTCTCTCTCTCTCTCTCTCTCTCTCTCTCTCTCTCTCTCTCTCTCTCTCTCTCTCTCTCTCTCTCTCTCTCTCCTCTCTCTCTCTCTCTCTCTCTCTCTCTTCTCTCTCCTCTCTATCCTCTCCTCTCCCCTCCCTCTCTCTCTCTCTCTCTCTCTCTCTCTCTCTCTCTCTCTCTCTCTTTCTCTCTCTCTCTCTCTCTCTCTCTCTCTCTCTCTCTCTCAGTCTCTCTCTCTCTCAGTCTCTCTGTCTGTCTGTCTGTCTCAGTCTCTCTGTTTCATTCTCTCAGTCTCTCTCTCTCTCTCTCTCTCTCTCTCTCTCTCTCTCTCTCTCTCTCTCTTTCTCTCTCTCTCTCTCTCTCTCTTTCTCTCTCTCTCTCTCTCTCTCTCTCTCTCTCTCTCTCTCTCTCTCGCTGCCTTTGTCTCTCTGTCTGTTGTGTCTGCTTGTCTGTCTGTCTGTCTGTCTGTCTGTCTGTCTGTCTGTCTGTCTGTCTGTCTGTCTGTCTGTCTGTCTCTCTCTCTCTCTCTCTCTCTCTCTTCTCTCTCTCTCTCTCTCTCTCTCTCTCTCTCTCTCTCTCTCTCTCCTCTCTCTCTCTCTCTCTCTTGTAAGAATAGGCCTGGCCTAAACTCTCAATCCTTGCGTAATAAAGTTGTCAAGTGTCAAGTGTCAAGTGTTTCTCTCACTCTCTCTCTCACTCTCTCTGTCTGTCTGTCTGTCTCAGTCTCTCTGTTTCACTCTCTCAGTCTCTCTCTCGCTGCCTTTGTCTCTCTGTCTTTGTCTGCCTGCCTGACTGTCTATATGTCTGTCTGTCTGTCTGTCTGTATCTCTCTCTCTCTCTCTCTCTCTCTCTCTCTCTCTCTCTCTCTCTCTCTCTCTCTCTCTCTCTCTCTCTCTCTCCCTCTCTCCTCCCTCTCTCTCTCCCCTCCCCCCTTTGAGTAGCTAATTAGGTACACTTGGGACTTGACGTACCAAAGTTTAACGCACACTACAGTCAGACGTCTTTGGCAATGCAGTAACTAACTCAGTCACAAGAGACAGAACAACCAGTGTGGAGAAACCAGGATTAGCACAGCCAGCACACACAGCTAGAACGCACGTGCAACGCAGCGTGATTCTCTACCCTTCGGCTCACGGAACTGGATAGCACATAGCGATGTGGCTCCGTCTCCATGTGTCCACAGTATCGTCTGTCAGTCCATGTGTCCCCGTGTCTACTCTATGTCCCCAACGTACATCTCTCCGTCTCTATGTGACACCGAGCACAAATCCTAACCCTAATCCGAAATCCTGACCCTGGATCATTATAAACCTAACTTGATCCGGAACCCTGATCCTAGTCTCTTACCCTGTCCCTAACCCAAAGTGGACGCATAGAGACGGGGACACATAGAGACGTGGACACATAGAAACGGGGCATATAGAAACGGGGCACATAGAAACGGGGCACATAGAAACGGGGCACATAGACACGGGGACACATGGAAACTGGGACACATGGAAACTGGGACACATGGAAACTGGGACACATGGAAACTGGGACACATGGAAACTGGGACACATGGAAACTGGGACACATGGAAACTGGGACACATGGAAACTGGGACACATAGAGACGGGGATACATGGAAACTGGAACACATGGAAACTGGGACACATAGGGACGGGGACACATAGAGACGGGAACACATAGAAACTGGGACACATAGAAACGGGGACACATAGAGACGTGGGCACATAGACACGGGGACACATGGAAACTGGGACACATAGACACGGGGGCACATAGAGACGGGAGCACATAGACACGGGGACACATGGAAACTGGGACACATAGACACGGGGACACATAGACACGGGGGGTACATAGACACGGGGACACATAGACACGGGGGCACATAGAAACCGGGACACATAGACACGGGGGCACATAGACACGGGGACACATAGACACGGGGGCACATAGACACGGGGACACATAGCCACGGGGACTCAGACACGGGGACACATAGACACGGGGGCACGTAGAGACGGGGACATACACAATGACGGGGGGGGGGGGGGGGGGGGGGGGGCACACAGAGACGGTAAACACCATAGACACAGGGACACATAGTTACGAGGGCACACACAGACGGGAACATCTATTATAGAGCCGCGGGCACATAGAGACGGGAACACATTGACACGGGAATACATAGAGACGGAGGCACATAGGGACGGTAAAATAGAGACAGGGGCACATAGAGACGGAGAGATATAGTCACGGGGATACCTAGACACGGGAATGCATAGAGACGAAGGCACATAGGGACAGTAAAATAGAGACAGGGGCAAATATATGCGGGGACACATACAAACTGGGCACATCCACATGAATTCCGGAACTGTATTGGCTTTTAAGTTAGCACTAATTAGACGATAGTACTGGTTAGGTAGGAACCCCCACAGACTTTGCTTTCTATTTCCGTATGCCACAATTAAAGTATCTGGATCAGGCACTGTAATGCCTTCTGAGCTCGACCTATCCTGATACGTTCTATCAAGGGTCAATAAAACAGATTCCGATTGGTTGGCCATGAGGGATTAGCTAGTAGTAATACAAATATATAACTTTCTGGTTCCAAACACACGTGCGCGCACACACACGCGCACAAGCACACAGTTACAGGGACACCCCCCCCCCCCCCCCCCCGACCAAGCATCCTTAATCACAGTGGAGGGCGAGCGCATGTGCGACGTATGCAGACAGGCTCGTGCATACATCCACATGCACAATAATAAAGGGATGTT
>CM065697.1:21647420-21652420 GCA_017654935.2 Phymorhynchus buccinoides | reverse complement strand
TCTGCTCAGTGCTCTTCCTTTAGGGTTTTACGGCTAACGGATATCCGGTCGCGGTAGAATCCCCTTTCGCAACGTGCTTGTACGTCTGCTTCGAGATTTTTCGCGTGTTCTTCTAGCTATATACTATATACAAGTTTTACGTGGTTTGCTGAATTGTATCTTGTACGAGTAGCCTGCAGTGTTAGACTTTAAAGGGTTTGCGAGTATTGAAGATAATTCTATCTTTGGACGAGAGAGGGAGCGTGGTTTTAAATAAAATTCACACCGTAGTATTTGTTACCCCAAAAGTGAAAATCTTATTTCAAAACGGAAGTCTAATTTCAAATTACTGTCAACATTGACTGAATAGTGTATTTGCTTTTAAAATTGCATAGAATATTTTCAATCCATTTTGAGAAATGGGTTAGTCTTCATTTTTGTGTCGAAATTTGAAAAGGTCCATTGAAGTTTTGAGCAATGAATCATGTCACCTCCAGCCCCAGGCACGCTGCAAACATCCACCATGGGAGCAAATGTGCTGTGTTTCATCTGAGGCATAGCCATGTATAGTAGCAGATATCATGAGAACAACATACAATACATATAAAGTTTAGAAAGCATAACTGAGAGTTTGCATTGAGGCAGAGGGGTAGGAGAGCTATGGAGGAAAGAGAACGAGAAGACAAAAGAGGCTACCAAGTCCTGACGCTGTCAGTGGTGAGTATAGGGGTGATGATAGTGGGGGGGGGGGGGGGGGGGGGGGGGGGGGGGTAGCTGCTTTATGTTTTCTTTGCGACCCCGTCCGTTATTTATTTATTTAGGAAATGTGTATAGCGCATTATCTTAAAGCTCAATGCGCTTTACAAAAACAGTAGAAAGTTACAAACCAGCAAAAACACAGTTAAAAAGTTAAAAAGCAAGCAAGCACACACATACACAGACACACACAAAGACACACAAAGACACATACACACACACAAAGACACACAAAGACACATACACACACACAAAGACACACACACACACACACACACACACACACACACACACACACACACACACACACACACACACACCGAGGCGCGCAAGCGAAAACATGCAGAACATTATACACATTATATAAATAACATACATTGAATGAAGAAAATGTAAGGCAACAATTTACGTGACCATGTACTATTCAAGACAAAACATATAAGAGAATATTAGTTTTGCAAAATAAGTTTATTTTCGTGTTTATTGATGTACTTAGAGTACAAAACGGCGAAAAGGTCTACCCCCCCCCCCCCCACCCCCACCCCCACCCCCGATACTTGGTAAGAAACGGGTTTAATTGAACTTGAAATTCGTTCTTTCTTTCGCTGGTTTTCTCTCCTTCATGTCTCTGGTAGACTGGGGAGGTGAATGAAGTGGGGGCACACAAAAAACGCACACTATCCAAAGGCGCACGGCAAAATGCGCACAATTTGACCGTCCAAAGGCGCACACTTCAACCGTTCAAAACTTGAGCTCATTCTGCTGAGCATTTGTATCATTGCAATTCTGCGTACCCAGGTATTCCTTGTGTTTCAGATAGGTTAGGGATAGGGTTAGGGATAGTTAGGGATATGTTTAGGGATAGGGTTAGGGTTAGGGTTAAGAATAGGGTTAGGGATAGGGTTAGGGTTAGGAATAGGGTTAGGGTTAGGAATAGGGTTAGGGATAGGTTTAGTCCTAGTCCACCCGTCTCAAAAACAACTGTGCGCTTTCGGATTGTAAATATCGTGCGCTTTTCTACCATAAATATGTGCGCCTTTTGACGGCTGTGCGCGTTTGGGAAAAAAGCAATATTGTGCGCTTTTCGACTGTTGCCGAATGAAGCAGAGGTATGCGCCACGAAGAATGAGAAAAACAAGTTTGTCTAAACGACAGAAAGTAACAAAGAGAGCTTGCCCTTGCTATAGAAAGAGAGGAAAACGTGCGTGTTTGACGTTATTTCTTGTTCCAAGAAATAAAAGCCCACATAGAAAAGAAGTTGAGAGAAAACCAACGGGAAAACAAATCACAATTAGCCCAATAATTATCCTGTGTGACACGTGTATGACGTGTGGCATATGCCAACGTACCGGATGCAGATGCAGATGATATTCGGGGTATTAAAGGCTCATGATTTGCCTCAAGAGTAGAGATTAGTCATTATTTTTTATAATAAGAACTAATACTTGTGGCGGTGCCATAGCCGATGAGGTTTAACCGAGGCGTGGTCACCGCTACAGCTATCTGTATTAATTTTTAAAAATCGGGACTTTACTGGTTTCGTACTGCCTCCGGGCATTGCCTCCAGTATTGTTCCCACCATATTTGTATTTACAAATGTCCCATATGTGTCTGATTCAGACCAAGAGGACGTAAAACTCCATTTTCGTTTCAAGAGTAGAGACGCAAAATGCGTAGCATAATATAATTTTAAAAAACCCCACCCAAACAGCTATACGTCATAACAGAATAGCGACAAGGTAGCAGATCCAATTGCTCGCAAAGTGTTTTCGTTTATCAATAAAGCATCGTTGTTGACAGCCTTCAGTTTGAAGATGGGGTTGCATTATTTATTTATTTATTTATTAAGACAACTTTTATAGCGCCTAATCTTTAAGCCCCAAGCGCTTTACAGAAATCACTAAAATGAATAGTAAACACAATGAACAAAACGTATACATCAAACATTGACCAACACCCCCCTTCCCTGATCCCTCAGTCAATTTCTCAATCACGCCCAAATAATGAATGACATAATCTACAGTACACTTTCGCAACCAACTTGAAACACTCACACTGATGGACACTTAAAGACGCCCAGGCCGCACTATTAACAAATCACACTCACACCCACACTTATAACGATAGAGAGAGAGAGAACGAGAGAGAGAAAGAGAAAGAGACATACAGACAGACAGACAGACAGAGAAAGACAGAGACGGAGACACAGAGAGTCAGACAGAGAAAGAGAGAAGAGAGAGACACACAAACAGAGACGCATTACGTGAGTTTACGAGTATACTCGTAAATGGGGTGCAATGAGCTAGTAGCTAGGGAACCAGAGCAAAGAGAGTGTTCCGATCCTTGAAAAGGCTGTCATTCTGGTGATCTCGACATGTTTCTTGCAAAAGCTCATCCGTCAGGGTGCCCCTTTAACATTCTCTAGGTGTCCAGGAACTGGGTTGCGTTGTCTTATCGGTGAAAACATTATCCCACCATGCCCCGTACCAAGCCTTTCTACTTCGTTCGTTCGGTTTCCACACAAGAGCTTGCAGTGAGGAATACGAGACATCCCTATAAGCCAAAACAACATTTTCCCAAAAGTCTTTTGACATAATCTATTATTTCTAGTAGAGTCCGCGTGGAGCGTTGAATCTTAATTTGAAGGACATAGTATTCCAACCCAGCGACACACAATCTTTAATCATTGCTTGAACAATGTCATACTTCTGACAGCAAATTAAAAAGAACAATATCATTCTGCTGTTCATACTGAATACACAGTTCTGTACACCCAAGTGACTTGGTTTTTTGTCTGAACACCATCATAGTTTGATCTCTCTCTTATCTTTAGTTTGATCTCTCTCTCCCTCTTTTACTTTGAATACACAAAACATCATGTAGTTTGATCTCTGAACACAAAACTCTCTCCCTCTTTTAAACCCCATGTAGTTTGATCTCTCTCTCCCTCTTTTACTTTGAATACACAAAACATCATGTAGTTTGATCTCTCTCTCCCTCTTTTACTTTGAATACACAAAACATCATGTAGTTTGATCTCTCTCTCCCTCTTTTACTTTGAATAAACAAAACATCATGATTGTAGTTTGATCTCTCTTTTACTTTGAACACATCATGTAGTTTGATCTCTCTCGTTTACTTTGAACACACACACACAAAATCCACCTCATGCATTTGATCTCAATGAGATCCTTGGTTTTAATTTTTTTTACCTGCTATATTAAATTGTTAAGATCAATCAGCATTCGCTAACCCAGACCCACCCCCTCACCTATCATGTTACCACCTCCCTGCCTATGGTGTCGATTAATGACTATACAAGGGACTTATTAACAGTAGCATTCGCTAACCCAGACCCACCCCCTCACCTGTCATGTTACCACCTCCCTGCCTATGGTGTCGATTAATGACTATACAAGGGACTTATTAACAGTATGGCCACAGACAGAACAAGTGCAACGCCGGGCGGCTGCAAAGTCCCCTCGCAGCATTGCCGAGGTACTCCGAAATCGGAATGTGTCGGCTGTACACATACATAAAAACGCATCAAAACAGCACGTAACTGAATAGTTTTTTTTTATATATAGCCTTGGGGTTCGGACCCGTGATTTGAGCGCGCGCGATCATGCGCACACGCGCGCACAGAAAAATTCATGACAACTGTGTTATAGACCATTCATCAAGAAATGTTGTGAAAACAACTGCATTAAAATACATGCAAAACTTCGCGAGATATTAGCGATTATGTGTTTCGGGGTTTGAACCCCGTAACTGGCGCGACCTTGACCTTAATGTAAAACTATATACATCCGTGGATAGCTTGCATCTTGGCAAACTAGTATACCAAGTTTGATGATGAAAGACTGAATAGCTTATTAGAAAAACGGACGAATAGCCGAACGGACGGAGGCACGCCGGACGGACGGACGAACACCGGACGGACGGACGGACCAGACAAAAACAATAGCTCCCCGAACCTTCGGCTCGGGGAGTAAAAATGAGAGCGTTGGCAGACAGTCGACAGTCTCGATTTTGCTTTGGAAATCGGAGACTAAAAGGCTAAGGCAGCTGATCTAGAGAGATCCTTTCCTCCGCTACTAGTCCAAAATCCCGGACATTAAGGCAGTAAAACTCGGGGGTCATTGTCCAGAAAGCATGCTGGAAAGCCGTTGTCTAGCCAGTACTGAGAAACAGCTCGTCTAGTTCTCGTGGAACACGCAAAGTGGGTATACGAATGATCACTGCGGGGAAACGTATAGATGCGT
>CM065697.1:21622420-21642420 GCA_017654935.2 Phymorhynchus buccinoides | reverse complement strand
TTTCCACTAAGAATAGTTGAAAAATGACAGAGAACAAACTTCTCCCATGCCCAGCTAAATGCATTAATCACAATCCATTGTGCACATTGTACCCTCTCTTCTCTACCGAAGCGTTTCAGAAAACAGTTTTAACGAGCCGAACAGTATCATTGTGTGTTTCAAAAGATGTTTTTAACCTACCACTGGAACATGAACATACTGTTTTTAACCTACCAGTGGAACATGAACATACTGTTTTTAACCTACCACTGGAACATGAATATACTGTTTTTCACCTACCACTGGAACATGAATATACTGTTTTTCACCTACCACTGGAACATGAATATACTGTTTTTAGCCTACCACTGGAACATGAATATACTGTTTTTAGCCTACCACTGGAACATGAATATACTGTTTTTCAGCCTACCAGTGGAACATGAATATACTGTTTTTAGCCTACCACTGGAACATGAATATACTGTTTTTAGCCTACCACTGGAACAAGAATATACTGTTTTTAGCCTACCACTGGAACAAGAATATACTGTTTTTCACTTACCAGTGGAACAAGAATATACTGTTTTTCACCTACCAGTGGAACAAGAATATACTGTTTTTAGCCTACCACTGGAACAAGAATATACTGTTTTTCACCTACCAGTGGAACAAGAATATACTGTTTTTCACCTACCACTGGAACATGAATATACTGTTTTTAGCCTACCACTGGAACATGAATATACTGTTTTTAGCCTACCACTGGAACATGAACATACTGTTTTTAGCCTACCACTGGAACATGAATATACTGTTTTTAGCCTACCACTGGAACAAGAATATACTGTTTTTAGCCTACCACTGGAACAAGAATATACTGTTTTTCACCTACCAGTGGAACAAGAATATACTGTTTTTAACCTACCAGTGGAACATGAACATACTGTTTTTAACCTACCACTGGAACAAGAATATACTGTTTTTCACCTACCAGTGGAACAAGAATATACTGTTTTTAGCCTACCACTGGAACATGAATATACTATTTTTTAACCTACCACTGGAACATGAACATACTGTTTTTAACCTACCACTGGAACATGAACATACTGTTTTTAACCTACCAGTGGAACATGAACATACTGTTTTTAACCTACCACTGGAACATGAACATACTGTTTTTAACCTACCAGTGGAACATGAACATACTGTTTTTCGCCTACCACTGGAACATGAACATACTGTTTTTAACCTACCAGTGGAACATGAACATACTTTCACACACATACACACACACCACACACTACACACACACACAAACACACACACGTTAACCTACCAGTGGAACATGAACATACTGGTTTTTAGCCTACCACTGGAACATGAATATACTGTTTTTATACCAGTGGAACAAGAATATACTGTTTTTAACCTACCAGTGGAACATGAACATACTGTTTTTAGCCTACCACTGGAACATGAATATACTGTTTTTAACCTACCACTGGAACATGAATATACTGTTTTTCACCTACCACTGGAACATGAATATACTGTTTTTAGCCTACCACTGGAACATGAATATACTGTTTTTAGCCTACCACTGGAACATGAACATACTGTTTTTAGCCTACCACTGGAACATGAACATACTGTTTTTAGCCTACCACTGGAACAAGAATATACTGTTTTTCACCTACCAGTGGAACATGAACATACTATTTTAACCTACCACTGGAACATGAACATACTGTTTTTAGCCTACCAGTGGAACATGAACATACTGTTTTTAACCTACCAGTGGAACATGAACATACTGTTTTTAGCCTACCAGTGGAACATGAACATACTGTTTTTAACCTACCAGTGGAACATGAACATACTGTTTTTAGCCTACCACTGGAACATGAACATACTGTTTTTATCCTACCACTGGAACATGAACATACTGTTTTTAGCTTACCAGTGGAACATGAACATACTGTTTTTAACCTACCAGTGGAACATGAACATACTGTTTTTAACCTACCAGTGGAATATGAACATACTGTTTTTAACCTACCAGTGGAACATGAACTTACTGTTTTTCACCTACCACTGGAACATGAACATACTGTTTTTAACCTACCAGTGGAACATGAACATACTGTTTTTAGCCTACCAGTGGAACATGAACATACTGTTTTTAACCAGTGGACATGAACATACTATTTTAACCTACCAGTGGAACATGAACATACTGTTTTTAACCTACCAGTGGAACATGAACATACTGTTTTTAACCTACCAGTGGAACATGAACATACTGTTTTAGCCTACCACTGGAACATGAACATACTGTTTTTAGCTTACCAGTGGAACATGAACATACTGTTTTTAACCTACCAGTGGAACATGAACATACTGTTTTTAACCTACCAGTGGAACATGAACATACTGTTTTTAACCTACCAGTGGAACATGAACATACTGTTTTTAACCTACCAGTGGAACATGAACATACTGTTTTTAACCTACCACTGGAACATGAACATACTGTTTTTAACCTACCAGTGGAACATGAACATACTGTTTTTAACCTACCACTGGAACATGAACATACTGTTTTTAGCCTACCAGTGGAACATGAACATACTGTTTTTAACCTACCACTGGAACATGAACATACTGTTTTTAACCTACCACTGGAACATGAACATACTGTTTTTAACCTACCAGTGGAACATGAACATACTGTTTTTAACCTACCAGTGGAACATGAACATACTGTTTTTAGCCTACCAGTGGAACATGAACATACTGTTTTTAGCTTACCAGTGGAACATGAACATACTGTTTTTAGCCTACCACTGGAACATGAACATACTGTTTTTAACCTACCAGTGGAACATGAACATACTGTTTTTAACCTACCAGTGGAACATGAACATACTGTTTTTCAACCTACCAGTGGAACATGAACATACTGTTTTTAACCTACCAGTGGAACATGAACATACTGTTTTTAACCTACCAGTGGAACATGAACATACTGTTTTTAACCTACCAGTGGAACATGAACATACTGTTTTTAACCTACCAGTGGAACATGAACATACTGTTTTTAACCTACCACTGGAACATGAACATACTGTTTTTAGCCTACCACTGGAACATGAACATACTGTTTTTAACCTACCACTGGAACATGAACATACTGTTTTTAACCTACCACTGGAACATGAACATACTGTTTTTCACCTACCACTGGAACATGAACATACTGTTTTTCACCTACCAGTGGAACATGAACATACTGTTTTTAACCTACCAGTGGAACATGAACATACTGTTTTTAACCTACCACTGGAACATGAACATACTGTTTTTAACCTACCAGTGGAACATGAACATACTGTTTTTAACCTACCACTGGAACATGAACATACTGTTTTTAATTTACCTACCATGAACATACTGGAACATGAACATACTGTTTTTAACCTACCACTGGAACATGAACATACTGTTTTTAACCTACCAGTGGAACATGAACATACTGTTTTTAACCTACCACTGGAACATGAACATACTGTTTTTAACCTACCAGTGGAACATGAACATACTGTTTTTAACCTACCAGTGGAACATGAACATACTGTTTTTAACCTACCAGTGGAACATGAACATACTGTTTTTAACCTACCACTGGAACATGAACATACTGTTTTTAACCTACCAGTGGAACATGAACATACTGTTTTTAACCTACCAGTGGAACATGAACATACTGTTTTTAACCTACCAGTGGAACATGAACATACTGTTTTTAGGAACATAACTTACCAGTGGAACATGAACATACTGTTTTTAACCTACCAGTGGAACATGAACATACTGTTTTTAACCTACCAGTGGAACATGAACATACTGTTTTTAACCTACCAGTGGAACATGAACATACTGTTTTAACCTACCAGTGGAACATGAACATACTGTTTTTAACCTACCAGTGGAACATGAACATACTGTTTTTAACCTACCACTGGAACATGAACATACTGTTTTTAACCTACCACTGGAACATGAACATACTGTTTTTAGCCTACCACTGGAACATGAACATACTGTTTTTAGCCTACCACTGGAACATGAACATACTGTTTTTAACCTACCAGTGGAACATGAACATACTGTTTTTAACCTACCAGTGGAACATGAACATACTGTTTTTAGCCTACCAGTGGAACATGAACATACTGTTTTTAACCACTGGAACATGAACATACTGTTTTTAACTTACCAGTGGAACATGAACATACTGTTTTTAGCCTACCACTGGAACATGAACATACTGTTTTTAACCTACCAGTGGAACATGAACATACTGTTTTTAGCCTACCAGTGGAACATGAACATACTGTTTTTAACCTACCACTGGAACATGAACATACTTTTTTTAACCTACCAGTGGAACATGAACATAGTTTTTCACCTACCAGTGGAACATGAACATACTGTTTTTAACTTACCAGTGGAACATGAACATACTGTTTTTAACCTACCAGTGGAACATGAACATACTGTTTTTAACCTACCAGTGGAACATGAACATACTGTTTTTAACCTACCAGTGGAACATGAACATACTGTTTTTAACCTACCACTGGAACATGAACATACTGTTTTTAACCTACCAGTGGAACATGAACATACTGTTTTTCACCTACCAGTGGAACATGAACATACTGTTTTTAACCTACCACTGGAACATGAACATACTGTTTTTAACCTACCAGTGGAACATGAATATACTGTTTTTAGCCTACCACTGGAACATGAACATACTGTTTTTAACCTACCAGTGGAACATGAACATACTATTTTAACCTACCACTGGAACATGAACATACTGTTTTTAACCTACCAGTGGAACATGAACATACTGTTTTAACCTACCACTGGAACATGAACATACTGTTTTTAACCTACCAGTGGAACATGAACATACTGTTTTTAACCTACCACTGGAACATGAACATACTGTTTTTAACCTACCAGTGGAACATGAACATACTGTTTTTAGCCTACCACTGGAACATGAACATACTGTTTTTAACCTACCACTGGAACATGAACATACTGTTTTTAACTTACCAGTGGAACATGAACATACTGTTTTTCACCTACCAGTGGAACATGAACATACTATTTTAACCTACCACTGGAACATGAACATACTGTTTTTAACCTACCAGTGGAACATGAACATACTGTTTTAACCTACCACTGGAACATGAACATACTGTTTTTAACCTACCAGTGGAACATGAACATACTGTTTTTTAACCTACCAGTGGAACATGAACATACTGTTTTTAACCTACCAGTGGAACATGAACATACTGTTTTTAACCTACCAGTGGAACATGAACATACTGTTTTTAACCTACCAGTGGAACATGAACATACTGTTTTTAACCTACCAGTGGAACATGAACATACTGTTTTTAACCTACCAGTGGAACATGAACATACTGTTTTTAGCCTACCAGTGGAACATGAACATACTGTTTTTAACCTACCAGTGGAGCATGAACATACTGTTTTTAACCTACCAGTGGAACATGAACATACTGTTTTTAACCTACCAGTGGAACATGAACATACTGTTTTTAGCCTACCAGTGGAACATGAACATACTGTTTTTAACCTACCAGTGGAACATGAACATACTGTTTTTCACCTACCACTGGAACATGAACATACTGTTTTTCACCTACCACTGGAACATGAACATTCTGTTTTTCACCTGCCACTGGAACATGAACATTCTGTTTTTCACCTACCAGTGGAACATGAACATACTGTTTTTCACCTACCACTGGAACATGAACATTCTGTTTTTCACCTACCAGTGGAACATGAACATTTTGTTTTTCACCTACCCTAGCGTTCTTCTCAACAGTTTGCTTAATATCCTTCCCTTTCTGGAAATCTCTCTCTCTGTCGCTCTGTGTCTGTCTGTCTGTCTGTCTGTCTCTCTCTCCCCTCCCCCCCCCCCCTCTCTCTCTCTATCTCTCCATCCCTCCCTCCCCCCTCTCGTTTCTATTCCCTTTTCGCGCGTTCGTTTGATAATGATATGCTTGTCATGCATATCCCCATAATTAGTATATGTAAAGGAGAATCAACATCGATAACATCAGACGCTCGGTTCGATGTCCGCTTGCACACTACATCACATGTTACTTTCAAAGTCACTGCCCGTAAAGAAGAACACGTGTTCCCGTACAACATCGATTCTTTCTTTTACAAATTAATAAATACATTTGCATTTCAAAACATTTTTTGCATTAACATCGATAATGGTCGTCTTCTTTTTATTCGCCGAAAGGATAGCTTCTCGTCAACCTATTTTGTTTTTACGATAGAAAGTCACGTAGGCCTACTCTGTATTTGTCACTGCGCCAAGCCCACCTACGTCATACTATATGAACAAATTGAACACACGCTAGTGCGGGCTGTCGGCATGCACGTGCACAAAACGATCGTTGTGCCAGCAACGTAATCAATTTTGTTCTTTAATCACTATCACTTTCTTTCTCTTTTTTCTTCTTCTTCTTTAGAAAGGTTTTTAAGGGAAAATAAAGCACACTTTATCTGACGCATTTATATTCATTATAATTTATTCCCTCTGAGGTGTTATCAGAGAGTGACAGTGCTGGTGAACGAGGGTGGATGTCTTTGCGAGTGAGAATCATGCTAATTGTGTTACTTTATTACTTTGCATTGGAATGTTCAACCTATGGCGATATTTTTCACGCCAGAGGGCAGTCAATGCACTAGGGGCTTATCACGCGATTTTCTTACTTGGGCGTAGTGAGAGAGAGAGTGATGGTAGGACCACTCACTGTCTCTCTCTCTTTTTTTTGTATCCCCAACTAATAATATAGAGAGGATTAGCCCCACACGAGCGTCATGCCCTCTGGCGTGAGAAAAATCGCATTAAGTCTCTCAAAATCACAAAAGCGTGGCTACACAAAAAGTGTGAAAATAGGGTGGGTCCACTGTTGTTGGCAAGGCAACATGTTTACGCAATGTCTTATGAACCCATTCAATGTGTCCAGAAAGCCCCGATGAACTGCTACTCACACAGTTAAAGTTATTGCTGCTTGGATAGACATACCCAATTTCGACTTTTTGAGCAGCATTGTTTTGCTGTGCTAAACAGGGGCGGATCAATTCATTTAGAGGTGGGGGGTCAAGTTTTTTCATAAAAAGTGAAAGGGGGGTGGGTTTGGGAGGGGGGCAAGCGGGGCTGAAGCATTTTTCATATCTGAAGAACCAAAGTCGTCCTCTCCTGACATGATGACAAGAAAAGAGAGAGAGAGAGACACACACACACACACAAACACACACACACATACCTGGAAAACCGTAGAAGCATCAGAACATTGGCTCACTTCGTTTTGTTGACATGAGTGAGCCAAAAACATTTTCAATTGTTTTTTTTACCGAGGGGGGGTCAAATGACCCCCCTAAATCCGCCTCTGCTAAACTTAAAGAGTTGCGTTAGTTGCTGAGCTATTGTTTCGAAACTAATAATACGAATGCAATACCAGTTTTGGATCTGATGTACAGACAACTTACGTAAATGTGTGCAAAACATGAAATGATTTGGTGCATCCATTTTGAAGGTACAGTCTTGTGAAGAAGAGGTACTTCACTTTTGTTGATCTCTGTATGCCTATCATAATTATGCATGGAAATGAGCTCAGATTGTAACCAGATTTGTTGTTTTGCGCTTACACCTACGTTTGCTCCTATATACATCCGAAGGATTGTATGCTCAGCAATAAGATAATAGGGACTGTTTCGTAACTTCATGGACTTTCAAAAGCCCATTCATTTCACAAGTCCATGATTTTACAAAACGGTTCCTGTATTTCATTGCTCAGTACACAAGCCTTGAGATGTCTGCAGAACCAACGTACATGTGCAAACCAACACGTCTAGTCACCATCTTTGCTCATTTTCGTGTCTAAGCATACGCATACGGAGATCAACAAAAGTTAAATATCATTTTTTCTTAAGAGCGCAGAACAAAAATGGCATAGTCAAATCCTCTGATATTTGACATATCATTGATTAATCTATGTACAAATCCGCCCCTAAAATGTCATTGCGTTTGTGTTCTTAGTTTTGAAGAAATAGCTCGACAAATAAGGCAGCCCCCTAAGTTTAACAGCACAAAACGCAGCTGCTCAAAATGTGCCAACATTGGGTATGCCCACCCAAGCAGCAATAACTTTAAATGTGTAAGCAGCAGTTCCTCAGGGCTTTCTGGACACATTGAAGGGGTTCATAAGACATCGTGTGAAATTTTGTCTTGCCAACAACAGCGGACACACCCAATTTTCACACGTTTTGTGTAGCCACCCTTTTGTCATTTTCAAATTTGGGGGTGATATTGTTTGTTGAGCTATTGCATCGACGCTAATCGCACGAATGCAATGAAACTTAACCGTGTGGGTACACACATAATTGGATTAGACATCTGCAGAATTTGAATTGATTTGAATGAGCCGTTCTTTTACTGATGCGCATATAAAATGCACGTGCGTAGTTTCTCGTGCCGGTCAGTATGTTATATGCAGTGCACCTTGGATGATCGACAAAGTGGATGGAGTGGTGAGTAAAAGGGGAGTTAAGGGTACACTTTACCACCACCACCCTCCTCCCCTAGCTCACTACCTTCTCTTCTCCCTCTTCTTCCCTCTCCTAATTCTTTGGCTTACCTCCGCCCTCTACCCCCACCCCATAGTCAATCGAATATGCACCCCTACCCCCACCCCTCACTCCCGCCTCTCACTGACAGCATTATCCCAAACACAAGGGCATCGCCGAGCGGCAGATATGTCCTTTGCCGGTTACGCCCTGTACATGCCCCGCCCTGTACCTCCCTTCCCCCTTCACATCTTCGGTCCCCGTCCTCCTTGTGACCTTTGGGTGATGCACCTACACACCCTTGACTGGGTGCAAATCGTTTTTTCCGGATGCACACCCTTAATTGGAGGGGTGCACACCCTTAACACGGAGACATGTCTGCCACTCGGTGACATTTAAGCACCACGTGGCACATTTTGTGCTAGGATGTCTTTTACGTTTAGTATTAGACCCCCTCCTTTACCGGGATGTACACCCTTAATTAGTGGGGTGTACACCATTAATGGGGTGTACACCCTTAACTCGGAGACATGTCTGCCGCTCGGCGACATGAAAATCCCACGTGGCATAATTTGTACTGCAATGTCTTCTACTCTTCTTTGTACCCCCCCCCCCCCCCCCCCCCCCACACACACACAAAATGTTGAGTGATTCTATACAGTATTTCACGAGATATAGGAGTGTGAAGAAAAACTGAAACATGTCTGCCATTCGGCGACATTCTATTTCCGAGGGATAATTTATGTACGAATGTGTTATACTCTTAGTGTCACATCCTGACACAAAATTGTAAGGGATTCTGTCTTCTAGTTCACGAGATACAGCTTGAACAAGAAATGTATAGCGCAAAGAAGGAAATTTCGGTTTCCAAGGTCACACTTCAAGGTCAAGGTCAGCATGGCGATAATGTATGCTCGGATGTTTTCTACTCTAGGGTATACAGTACGACACACAATCTGAAGCGCTTATGTCAAGTACAAATGTGGAAAATATGGCTTAAAACCCAATTTGTAGACCCCTACCACTTTCAAGGCCTACCGATCTCCCGGACCTTGACCTTGACCTTGATCGGTATGCCATCATCGGAACGGGCATAAACCAAAGTACCTACATGCCAAATTTGAAGAGTATACGACAACGGTGTGATTTTCGGTTTTCAAGGTCGTACGCCAAGGTCAATATCACGACGGCAAAATATTTGCGCGGATGCCTTCCTCGCATGGTGACACACCACCACACAAAATTTGAAGCGATTCGGTCAAGCCGTTTGGGACATATCATTGGGAGAGACAGACAGAGAAAAAAACGAAAGAAAAAAACCCAACATACACGAACGAAAATAGACTCCTTTGCGATTCGTAGATCGGCAAAGGACAATAAGTTTCACAAACACGCATTCAGCATAGCGAAATTGAACAAAGGGGGATTACTCTCACATTCAGCAGAATAAAAAGGAAGACGACGACATTTCATTCTTGTAAACCAAACACGGTCTGGCTGCTACCTCTCATCCAACTTTCCAATATGTCAATGAATTAACCCATTCACCGCCAAAGTCGCATTTTAGCACCACACAGTGAATTTAAAACCTATGTCACTAAAAGGCATCAAACTGGGGTCTATTATATCTAAAGACCCTGTTGCCTTAGTTTTGGGAAGTAAGGATAGACCCTTATTTTATCTATCTCACAGAAGAATCCCCAATACTGCAGACATATTCCGTTCTGTACCCAGGACATTTTTGGCTGAAATATGGCTGGCGGTGAAAGGGTTAAAAAAAAAAAACGAACAAAAAAAAAACGTCTCGTAAGCTTACTTCTTTCTAGTCTGGCTTCACGTGCTCTCTATTTTACATGAGGAATGCATCTCGTTCCTATCCTGTCAGAACAACTCGCTCTTTTTTCTATCTTGTCTGCTGCCAAGTTATTTCCCCACTCTCACTGCTGCTTTTTTTGAAATCGTGTTTGCGTAGTCGACGTTTGCCTCTGTTCTTTGTGACCTGTTGTGTCGACATTGAAATAGAAATTCAGTAGAATGTATTATCACCCGCGGAGTTTACGGAGCGAAGGTGATATTGTTTTTGTTGTGTAAGTGGCTGTGTGTGTGTGTATGTATGTATGTATGTATGTATGTGATGTATGTATGTATGTATGTATGTATGTATGTATGTATGTATGTATGTATGTATGTATGTATGTATGTATGTATGTATGTATGTATGTATGTATGTATGTATGTATTTGATTTTTTTAATTTAAAGTATGTTCACAACAATGGTGATATTAGGATGTATCTATCATGTATGTATGTGTGTATGTATGTGGGTTTGTTAACAGCATATCACCATGAAGGAATAAAGATAGGAAGATGAAACTTGATGTGCATGTAGGCTAGGTACTGTAGATGTGCCTTTTGGTGTCAAGGTCAAGGTCATGACCTTGACGTATGACCTTGAAAACTGAAAAAACCTTGATTTTTAGCCATATCTCGGGCACCAGTCGACATAGGATGTTGAAACTTGGCATGAAGGTGGTTTGGCTTATGCTCCTTCCGAATATTGTTGACCAATTAAGGTCAAGGTCAAGGTCAAGGAGATCGCTGGACCCTGAAAATCGGGGGGTCGGAAAAATGGAGTTCCCAAGATGAAATCGGGTGGGAATGTTGGCTGGGTATTGTAAATGTGCCTTTGGGGGTCAAGGACAGGTCAAGGTCATGACCTTGACGTGTGACCTTGAAAACTAGCAACGCGGGTGATTCTCGGATGCTTTTATGGGAAATCTACTCAGCAAGATAGGGACAGTCAGCAGCAGAAACAGTAAGATAGTGACACTGACAGTATGCAGCAGCAGCAAGATAATCACAGTCATCCTCCGAAGTCGGGGTGTGGCTGCGTAACTCCGCGGGTGATTCTCGAATGCTACATTCGATAACTTTTCAATCTAGTTTGACCATTTTGTTGTTGTCTACAGGAGCACATGTACCCACCTACAACAAGCAAAACAACAAAGCAAAGTAACTGATGAGAAAACGATAACGTCGACGAAAATAACAATGACGACAACAATGACAACGGTGACGACGATATCACGACGACCAAGAAGAACAAGAAGAAGGAAGGAAGAGGGAGAAGAGGCGAAAGAGAAGGAAGAAAAGGAAGAAAAAGGAAGAGGATGAAGTGGAGGAGGAGGAGGAGAAGACGAAAATGAAGCCTTTGGACGACGAGAAGAAGAAGACGACGAAGAAGAAGGTGGAGGAGGAGGAGGATGAGAGGAAGATGAGGACTGGGTGACCTTGAGAGAGAGAGAGAGAGAGAGAGAGGAGAGCAGAGAGAGGGTGATTCTCGGATGCTTTTATGGAGAATCTACTCAGCAAGATAGGGACAGTCAGCAGCAGAAACAGTAAGATAGTGACACTGACAGTATGCAGCAGCAGCAAGATAATCACAGTCATCCTCCGAAGTCGGGGAGTGGCTGCGTAACTCCGCGGGTGATTCTCGAATGCTACATTCGATAACTTTTCAATCTAGTTTGACCATTTTGTTGTTGTCTACAGGAGCACATGTACCCACCTACAACAAGCAAAACAACAAAGCAAAGTAACTGATGAGAAAACGATAACGTCGACGAAAATAACAATGACGACAACAATGACAACGGCGACGACGATATCACGACGACCAAGAAGAACAAGAAGAAGGAGAGGAAGAGGGAGAGAAGAGAGAGAAAGAGAAGGAAGAAGAGGAAGAAAAAGAGAAGAGGATGAAGTGGAGGAGGAGGAGGAGAGAGACGAAAAAGAAGAAGACGAGAGAGAGAGAGAGAAGAAGACGAGAGAGAGAAGAGAGAGAGAGAGAGAGAGAGAGGAGAGAGAGAGAAGGAGAGAGAGAGAGAGAGAGAGAGAGAGAGAGAGAGAGAGAGAGGAGAGAGAGAAGGAGGAGGAGAGCGGAGGAGAGAGGAGAGAGGAGAGAGAGAGAGAGAGACGAGAGACGGAGAGAGAGAGAGAGAGAGAGAGAGAGAGAGAGAGAGAGAGAGAGAGAGAGAGAGAGAGAGAGAGAGAGAGAGAGAGAGAGAGAGAGAGAGAGAGAGAGAGAGAGAGAGAGAGAGAGAGAGAGAGAGAGAGAGAGAGAGAGAGAGAGAGAGAGAGAGAGAGAGAGAGAGAGAGAGAGAGAGAGAGAGAGAGAGAGAGAGAGAGAGAAGAGAGAGAGAGAGAGAGAGAGAGAGAGAGAGAGAGAGAGAGAGAGAGAGAGAGAGAGAGAGAGGAGAGAGAGAGAGAGAGAGAGAGAGAGAGAGAGAGAGAGAGAGAGAGAGAGAGAGAGAGAGAGAGAGAGAGAGAGAGAGAGAGAGAGAGAGAGAGAGAGAGAGAGAGAGAGAGAGAGAGAGAGAGAGAGAGAGAGAGAGAGAGAGAGAGAGAGAGAGAAGGAGAGAGAGAGAGAGAGAGAGAGAGAGAGAGAGAGAGAGAGAGAGAGAGAGAGAGAGAGAGAGAGAGAGAGGGAGAGAGAGAGAGAGAGAGAGAGAGAGAGAGAGAGAGAGAGAGAGAGAGAGAGAGAGAGAGAGAGAGAGAGAGAGAGAGAGAGAGAGAGAGAGAGAGAGAGAGAGAGAGAGAGAGAGAGAGAGAGAGAGAGAGAGAGAGAGAGAGAGAGAGAAGAGAGAGAGAGAGAGAGAGAGAGAGAGAGAGGGAGAGAGAGAAGAGAGAGAGAGAGAGAGAGAGAGAGAGAGAGAGAGAGAGAGAGGAAAGAGAGAGAGAGAGAGAGAGAGAGAGAGAGAGAGAGAGAGAGAGAGAGAGAGAGAGAGAGAGAGAGAGAGAGAGAGAGAGAGAGAGAGAGAGAGAGAGAGAGAGAGAGAGAGAGAGAGAGAGAGAGAGAGAGAGAGAGAGAGAGAGAGAGAGAGAGAGAGAGAGAGAGAGGAGAGGGAGGAGAGAGAGAGACAGAGAGAAGAGAGAAGGAGCGTGTGGAAGAAAAGAAAGACGGATGAATGAATAGGGAAAGATAAGACATAGGCCTTTTCTAGCACACACAGAAACGGAACAGAAACAGAATACAGCCCGCCCACTGTTGACTGAAAACAAACTGCCTGAGTCAGCAAGATAAATCACTTGAACAACAAACATCCGATACACATTCATAGCTAACTTCTTGTATAAGACAAATACATGGGTATATCAGTAAACAATGGGTATATCAGTAAAAACATGCATAAAAGTTATATCGCAATACAATTCAGCCTTTCTGCTTTTAATATATGCACATTTTGAGAATGACGTCATCAGTGACGTAATTTTCCGAACGTCATCAACTTCAAGAAAGTCATGCTTAATGCTGAGCCTGTAAAAAAATGATCCGACGAAACAGCGAATTACTACATTTTGGGCAGTCCGAAACTTGGAGACGATTGGGCAAATATTAATGAGGATTTGGAGTTTGTTTATGGGCGGCCTTGCGTGTCCTCCTGCATGTTTTCAAGCGGGTCGACGTTTCTCAAACTGAGAAATCTAGCTTTGAAGATACCAGCTGCATTAAGTGATTATTGACAGTCATAAACGGACAAGCGTTTCTTTAACCCTTTCACCGCCAATGTCGCATTTTAGCAGCACAGTGATTATAACACCTATGTCACTAAAAGACATCAAATTGGGGTCTATTATCCAAAGACCCTATTGTCTTAGTTTTGGGAACTAAGGATAGACCTTATTTTTATATATTTTACAGAAGAATCCCCAATACTGCAGATGGATTTTGTTCTCTACCCAGGTAAATGTAATGGAAATGTTTGGCTGACAAATGGCTGGCGGTGAAAGGGTTAAGTGAAAAGACTGGAAGCAGATATTCCATTTGTTTTTATCTATGAAGTGAGCCAAGAATGTACTGTGTTAGTTGGTAAATTGCCAGGATTCTGCGACAAATCTTTGCCTTGAAAATAGAACCACAAGAGAGACGCCCTATAATGTGAAGCAAAGACATGGAAAAATGGGGGATAAAATGTTAACTACACCCCCCCACCCACCCACCCAATCAATCAGCTAGATGACCTCAAATATTTCTGTGAGGTGATCACAAAAGGCAAAACTCAGGTCATATGTTGGTGGTATCACCATCAAGCCGTTATGTCAGATGCTGGAGTCTGCTGATCCAGTTTAACGATTTATTTCGATGCAGGTTTTCGATAACCGGAAGTGATTTTCTTCACCTTTCTACAATACCACTGGCCCAGTCATCATTGATATTCTGCAGGACTAGTAGGTAATCGTTATAAATGTGTATAAACCATTTTTCACAAACCGGTGAACTCTGTACATGAGCAACGCTCAGCGACACTAGTAGTACCCTGCCACTCCATGCAAACGCTGGTCCCCTCAAGGTCAAGGTCACTATGACCTTACGGAGATAAGCAAGATGTCTAAGTCCTTCTCCACTCAGTCCCCGGATCTAACTTCATCCCATACTGTGTTTATTTGGTTATTTGTCTTAAAAGGTAAAGATGCGTCCTCCATTTTTCGGTTGTTTCATTTTTTTCAGTCTTGCCTTTCTTACTGCAGATTGAGTACTTTATCCTCTATCGTTTGCTATATTTAACACTAATTTTCATCCATTTACATAATGAAACACATGCACTCAATAATAGTAGAAGATAAAGGCAAGACGGAAAAACGCAATGAACCAGGACTGTGACAAATGCTCCGCGGCTGTTGTGTGTACTGCACTACATAGGGGGGGGGGGGGGGGGGGGGGGGGGGGGGTGGGGGGGGGGGGGGGGGGGGGGGGGGGGGGGGGGGGGGTCCTATTAGATAATGGCCTTTATCATGACTGCGATTAATTAATCAACAAAGATAATTAGTTGAAAAGGTTAATCAAATACAGCTTAACGTTTGGTAAGAAAGGCAAGTGTGAAAATGCGGGGAGAGCTGAGAAATGTAGGGGGGGGGGGGGGGGGGGGGGAGGGGGGGGGGGGGATCTTGACCTTTACCGGGTAGTTTACAGAAATGTAACAGTCTCATGTAAATTCACCGTTTAGTTGCTGTTTTACAACTGCAAAGACATTATTTATTGATGGACCCACGTACATGGTCTAAGTCTAGATTATTTTGCACCGAAACGAACTTAAAACATTACGCGAGACTTGTTGCTCTTTTCTCTCTGTGTTTCTTTGTCTGTGTGTCTGTCCGTATGTCGGTCTGTCACTGTCTCTCTCTCTCTCTCTCTCTCTCTCTCTCTCTCTCTCCGCACACTCTCTCGCTCTCTCTCTCTCTCTCTCTCTCTCTCTCTCTCTCTCTCTCTCTCTCTCTCTCTCTCTCTCTCTCTCTATCGCGTGTGTGTATGCCTGTGCGTGTGCGCGCGTACGTTTGTGCGCGTGTGGTGCGGTGTGTGTGTGTGTGTGTGGGGGGGGGGGGTGCATGGTGTGTCGTGGTCGGTGGTGGGTGGGGGGTGTCTTGTTGAACGACACCAAGAAAAGAAAACCAAGAATACAATTATATTAAAAACAAGAAAAACAAGAAGGAAACGGGGACAATTCTAGAACTACATCACCACCACCAGCAAAATCAACAACACAACAATAACGTGATAGGCATTCATTTGCAATTGTAGAAGACGCAAAAGAAGTACAAGGATTTAAGAAGAAGAAGAAGAAGAAGAAGAATAATAAGAAGAAGAAGAAGAAGAAAAGAAGAAAAAGAAGAAGAAGAAGAAGAAGAAGAAGAAGAAGAAGAAGAAGAAGAAGAAGAAGAAGAAGAAGAAGAAGAAGAAGAAGAAGAAGAAGAAGAAGAAGAAGAAGAAGAAGAAGAAGAAGAAGAAGAAGAAGAAGAAGAAGAAGAAGAAGAAGAAGAAGAAGAAGAAGAAGAAGAAGAAGAAGAAGAAAGAAGATGAAGAAGAAGAGAAGAAGAAGAAGAAGAAGAAGAAGAAGAAGAAGAAAGAAGAAGAAGAAGAAGAAGAAGAAGAAGAAGAAGAAGAAGAAGAAGAAGAAGAAGAAGAAGAAAAAGAAGAAGAAGAAGAAGAAGAAGAAGAAGAAGAAGAAGAAGAAGAAGAAGAAGAAGAAGAAGAAGAAGAAGAAAGAAGAAGAAGAAGAAGAAGAAGAAAGAAGAAGAAGAAGATGAAGAAGAAGACGAAGAGGAAGAAGAAGAAGAAGAAGAAGAAGAAGAAGAAGAAGAAGAAGAAGAAGAAGAAGAAGAAGAAGAAGAAGAAGAAGAAGAAGAAACGACCGTTAACAAGAAAGAAAAAAAACCAAATGTTTTCCGAACCCTTCCTCGATCTATTTATGTCTGCCGTTGTGAAATGGATACTTGGTGGAAACTGAGATTTCTCTAGGAAGCTTGACACAGCGAAGAGGACTACATAAATGTTTGAGTGACACGGTGTCCGTTACTGCAGGAATATCCAAAGTCCTTCCACTGACCTTCTCAAATTGTGCTGACGTGACTCTGGAACCACCGTCAGGACAGAACTTGTATTGCGTGTCCAGGGCTATAATGAGCCAGAAGGCACTATCATCCTTCTTCTCGGGTGAGAGCCAGAAGGTACTGTTTCACGACAGGAATCAAGAGGGTTTAGTAGTACCTTCTGGTTTTCACCTTATTAGCAGAATGATAGTACTGGCTTTCGCCTTATTAGCAGAATGATAGTTCCTTCTGGTTTTCACCTTATTAGCAGAATGATAGTAGCTTTTGGCTTTCACCTCATTAGCAGAATGGTAGTACCTTCTGGCTTTCACCTTATTATTAGCAGAATGATAGTACTGGCTTTCGCCTTATTAGCAAAATGATAGTACTGGCTTTCGCCTTATTAGCAGAATGATAGTACCTTCTGGTTTTCACCTTATTAGCAGAATGATAGTACCTTCTGGTTTTCGCCTTATTAGCAGAATGATAGTACCTTCTGGTTTTCACCTTATTAGCAGAATGATAGTACTGGCTTTCGCCTTATTAGCAGAATGATGATGCCTTCTGGCTTTCACCTTATTAGCAGAATGATAGTACTGGCTTTCGCCTTATTATTAGCAGAATGATGATGCCTTCTGGCTTTCACCTTATTAGCAGAATGATAGTACTGGCTTTCGCCTTATTAGCAGAATGATGATGCCTTCTGGCTTTCACCTTATTAGCAGAATGATAGTACTGGCTTTCACCTTATTAGCAGAATGATAGTACTGGCTTTCACCTTATTAGCAGAATGATAGTACTGGCTTTCGCCTTATTAGCAGAATGATGATGCCTTCTGGCTTTCACCTTATTAGCAGAATGATAGTACTGGCTTTCACCTTATTAGCAGAATGATAGTACCTTCTGGCTTTCACCTCATTAGCAGAATGATAGTACTGGCTTTCGACTTATTAGCAGAATGATAGTACCTTCTGCCTTTCATCTTTTTAGCAGAATGATAGTACCTTCTGGCTTTCACCTCATTAGCAGAATGGTAGTACCTTCTGGCTTTCACCTCATTAGCAGAATGATAGTACCTTCTGACTTTCACCTTAATAGCAGAATGATAGTACCTTCTGACTTTCACCTTAATAGCAGAATGATAGTACCTTCTGGCTTTCACCTCATTAGCAGAATGGTAGTACCTTCTGGCTTTCACCTCATTAGCAGAATGATAGTACCTTCTGGCTTTCACCTTATTAGCAGAATGATAGTACCTTCTGGCTTTCACCTCATTAGCAGAATGGTAGTACCTTCTGCCTTTCACTTTATTAGCAGAATGATAGTACCTTCTGCCTTTCACTTTATTAGCAGAATGATAGTACCTTCTGGTTTTCACCTTATTAGCAGAATGATAGTACATTTTGGCGTATATAACCCTTGACGTGTTCTTGCCTCCCTTAGTTCTATTATATTTCGTTGGGGTGCTCTTTCAGTTCTACTACATTAATTTTGGAGTACTTTAGGTTTCAAAGCGAGGATTGGTTGACCATTTCTGAGCTTGTTAAAATAGTGTGTCGAGTGGAGCGAGAGAGAGAGAGAGAGAGAGAGAGAGAGAGAGAGAGAGAGAGAGAGAGAGAGAGAGAGAGAGAGAGAGAGAGAGAGAGAGAGAGAGAGAGAGAGAGAGAGAGAGAGAGAGAGAGAGAGAGAGAGAGAGAGAGAGAGAGAGAGAGAGAGAGAGAGAGAGAGAGAGAGAGAGAGAGAGAGAGACGGAGAGAGAGAGAGAGAGAGGAGAGAGAGAGAGAGAGAGAGAGAGAGAGAGAGAGCGTGAGAGAGAGAGAGAGAGAGAGAGAAGAGAGAGAGAGAGAGAGTGAGACAGACAGACAGACAGAGACATAAAGTGAGAGTGAGCTTGCCGTAGCTGACCAAATGCCCCCTGTTGCGCCTCTTATGCCAAAGGGGGATAAATCCGCAATGAGCGCTCATTATAGTCATTAACCCTCTCACCGCCAACGTAGCATTTTAGCACAACAATGGTTTAACACCCATGTCACTAAAAGGCATCAAATTAGGGCCTGTTATCCAAATAACCTATTTTCTTAACTTTGGGAGGCAGGGACAGGCCTAAAGTTATGTATATTTATGCCACAGAGGAATTCGCAATATTGCAGATATTTTATTTTCTCTACCCAGTTAAGTTTAATGGTATTTTGTGGCAGCAAAATGGCTGGCGGCGAAAGGGTTAAAGATAAACGTAATGCAAGTGCCAAAACTGATTAATTATATATATATGAAAATAGCCTTCGTGAAACAAAGAGTTTCTTTTAGAGCGAGTGGAAAGCTCTTAGTGGCATTAAAAGGGGAGGAGATAAATAAAATAAACAATTTAAAGACCCACCAGGTCCGTGAGTCAAAATCACGGGTTTCACGTGCTTCTCTCTCTCGCTGGTAAGAAATCTTATTTTGACCAAGAGTGGCTCCCATGCACATTTCCTCATGCACGAAAAACGAGGCATCACTTTAAAGACCCAGTACGTCACGTGTCAAAATCACGGTTTTCACGTGTTTTCCCTCTTATAGCTGGTAAGAAATCTTATTTTGACCAAGTGTTGCTCCCATACAAATGTCCTCATGTACGAAAACGAGACATCGCTTTAAAGAACAGCCTCGATCGTATACGAGGAAAGTCTGTATGTGGGCCACACCGACCCAGAAAAAAATCAAAGGGACTTAATCCAGCCGGGTCAGTGGGTCTTTAAAAAGACACATACTTATGAGATAACATTAGCCTCCGACCGGTTACCGGATACCCCTCCCCCCCCCCCTCCCCCCATACACACGCTCATACACACGCATGCGCGCGCGTACTATATTGCAGACAGCCTTAAAATAACAACAAAAGCACCCACATCGTACTCATAGGGAAAGACGGGGCAAAAACGGGGTAAAAAGCCTATGGGCGGGTAAGA
>CM065697.1:21604920-21614920 GCA_017654935.2 Phymorhynchus buccinoides | reverse complement strand
CATGTTATGCTATTTCACTTTTGTTCGTTCCTTTGGGTTTTGTTGTTGTTGATATTTTCGAGGGCATGGTGTAAAAAAGCGCATGCTTATCTATTAACCCTCAATAAACATTCGTATTCGTATTCGTATTCGTATTCTCCCTCCTCTCCATATTCCCATCTTATCTTATGATTTCTTCCCTTTACAAGTGCCATTATTCTGAAAAATTGTCATTAAGTTTGTCTCATAATAATAAATAATTATTGTTCTCCTGTTTTCGTAATTAATTCAAACCACCAAATCAAGTTCACCATTGTTCATTATTAACCATGTTTGCTTGCTTTCATTCCCAGTTTGATTCTTTTCCAACCATTTCATAAGCCAATGTTGTCGTTTGTGTTTCATATTCTTGACTTGATTGTATTTTGTATGTCAATTTGTCTTTGCTATGCAATGGTATGAGTGTGTGAGTGAGAGTGAAAGGTGCAAAGAAGCTAATGTAGCTGATCCTTTTTACCCTCAATAAAACAATCGTATTCGTAGTCGTGTTATCTCTCTCTCTCTCTCCCCCCAGTCTCCCCCCCCCTCTTCCCCCCCCCCCCCCCTCCCCCTCTCTCCCCCCAACCCGTTCCTTCTGTCTTTTTCTTCCTTCTTGTCCTCTCCTTCTTCAGTTGACTAGTCCCCATTCTATTCGGATGATGTAAAAAGCAACGGACTGGAAACGGTTTCTTTGAAGTCGGCAAAAGGAATTCCATGTGAAGCTCCTTGCATGTCTTCTGCAGTATAATTATTAGCTGAGAAAGATCCATTCATGTCCTATATACATGTTGCCAGTGCATGATTATGAGGCCGGGACTGGTTGGTTTTTGCTTAGGTTTTGTTCATTCATTCATCAAGCCTATCGTTTGTTTACAAACGTATGTATGTGTGTGTCTGCGTGCGTACGCTGTGTGTGTGTGTGAGTGTATTTGTATATATAGGATCCTCTAACGTTTCTGTATGTGTGTTGGTGTATGTGGTCAGTCCGTGCAACTCAGTTGGTATGGCTCACTGAATGAAAGATGAATAATGAGTCGATGTCGATAAATGTGTGTGTGTGTGTGTGTGTGTGTGTGTGTGTGTGTGTGTGTGTGTGTGTGTGTGTGTGTGTGTGTGTTGTGTGTGTGTGTGTGTGAGAGAGAGAGAGAGAGAGAGAGAGAGAGAGAGAGAGAGAGAGAGAGAGAGAGAGGTAGAGAGAGAGAGAGAGAGAGAGAGAGAGAGAGAGAGAGAGAGAGAGAGAGAGAGAGAGATAGAGAGAGAGTTGCTTTGTATATTATGCGTTGTTGCTGGTTTGTGTCATTCTTAAATACTATTTTGGTTATCTACTTGTTGATGAATAATTGATTGTAAAGCGCCTTGGGCTTATATGAGGTAAAGCGCTACATAAATGTACCATTATTATTATTATTATTATTATTATTATTATTATTATTATTATTATTATTTGATTATCTCATCGCCTTTGAAAAAGTCGAATTTTGTTTTAAGTTTTTTTCACTTCGCTTCTTTTCCCATCTTCATCTGTTTGTGTTAATGTGTAGCGTTGTGATGTGTTTTTACTTCGCTTATTCTCCCATCTTCATCTGTTTGTGTTAATGTGTAGCGTTGTGATGTGTTTTTTTTACTTCGCTTATTCTCCCATCTTCATCTGTTTGTGTTAATGTGTAGCGTTGTGATGTGTTTTCTACTTCACTTATAATCCCATCTTCATCTGTTTGTGTTAATGTGTAGCGTTGTGATGTGTTTTTTACTTCGCTTATTCTTCCATCTTCATCTGTTTGTGTTAATGTGTAGCGTTGTGATGTTTTTTTTACTTCACTTTATTCTCCCATCTTCATCTGTTTGTGTTAATGTGTAGCGTTGTGATGTGTTTTCTTACTTTGCTTATTCTTCCATCTTCATCTGTTTGTGTTAATGTGTAGCGTTGTGATGTGTTTTTTCACTTCACTTATTCTTCCATCTGTTCTGTGTTCATGTGTTTGTGTTAATGTGTATGTTGTGATGTGTTTTTTACTTCACTTATTCTCCCATCTTCATCTGTTTGTGTTAATGTGTAGCGTTGTGATGTGTTTTTACTTCACTTATTCTTCCATCTTCATCTGTTTGTGTTAATGTGTAGCGTTGTGATGTGTTTTTTACTTCACTTATTCTTCCATCTTCATCTGTTTGTGTTAATGTGTAGCGTTGTGATGTGTTTTTTACTTCACTTATTCTTCCATCTTCATCTGTTTGTGTTAATGTGTAGCGTTGTGATGTGTTTTTTACTTCGCTTATAATCCCATCTTCATCTGTTTGTGTTAATGTGTAGCGTTGTGATGTGTTTTCTACTTCACTTATTCTCCCATCTTCATCTGTTTGTGTTAATGTGTAGCGTTGTGATGTGTTTTCTACTTCACTTATAATCCCATCTTCATCTGTTTGTGTTAATGTGTAGCGTTGTGATGTGTTTTCTACTTCACTTATTCTCCCATCTTCATCTGTTTGTGTTAATGTGTAGCGTTGTGATGTGTTTTCTACTTCGCTTATTCTCCCATCTTCATCTGTTTGTGTTAATGTGTAGCGTTGTGATGTGTTTTCTACTTCGCTTATTCTCCCATCTTCATCTGTTTGTGTTAATGTGTAGCGTTGTGATGTTGTTTTTACTTCACTCTTATTCTCCCATCTTCATCTGTTTGTGTTAATGTGTAGCGTTGTGATGTGTTTTTTACTTCGCTTATTCTTCCATCTTCATCTGTTTGTGTTAATGTGTAGCGTTGTGATGTGTTTTTTACTTCGCTTATTCTTCCATCTTCATCTGTTTGTGTTAATGTGTAGCGTTGTGATGTGTTTTTTACTTCGCTTATTCTTCCATCTTCATCTGTTTGTGTTAATGTGTAGCGTTGTGATGTGTTTTTCTACTTCGCTTATTCTTCATCTTATTCGTTCCATCTTCATTCTGTTTTGTGTTAATGTGTAGCGTTGTGATGTGTTTTCTACTTCACTTATTCTCCCATCTTCATCTGTTTGTGTTAATGTGTAGCGTTGTGATGTGTTTTCTACTTCACTTATTCTCCCATCTTCATCTGTTTGTGTTAATGTGTAGCGTTGTGATGTGTTTTTTACTTCACTTATTCTCCCATCTTCATCTGTTTGTGTTAATGTGTAGCGTTGTGATGTGTTTTCTACTTCGCTTATTCTCCCATCTTCATCTGTTTGTGTTAATGTGTAGCGTTGTGATGTGTTTTCTACTTCGCTTATTCTTCCATCTTCATCTGTTTGTGTTAATGTGTAGCGTTGTGATGTGTTTTCTACTTCACTTATTCTCCCATCTTCATCTGTTTGTGTTAATGTGTAGCGTTGTGATGTGTTTTCTACTTCACTTATTCTCCCATCTTCATCTGTTTGTGTTAATGTGTAGCGTTGTGATGTGTTTTCTACTTCACTTATTCTCCCATCTTCATCTGTTTGTGTTAATGTGTAGCGTTGTGATGTGTTTTCTACTTCACTTATTCTTCCATCTTCATCTGTTTGTGTTAATGTGTAGCGTTGTGATGTGTTTTTTACTTCACTTATTCTCCCATCTTCATCTGTTTGTGTTAATGTGTAGCGTTGTGATGTGTTTTTTACTTCACTTATTCTTCCATCTTCATCTGTTTGTGTTAATGTGTAGCGTTGTGATGTGTTTTTTACTTCACTTATTCTCCCATCTTCATCTGTTTGTGTTAATGTGTAGCGTTGTGATGTGTTTTCTACTTCACTTATTCTCCCATCTTCATCTGTTTGTGTTAATGTGTAGCGTTGTGATGTGTTTTCTACTTCACTTATTCTTCCATCTTCATCTGTTTGTGTTAATGTGTAGCGTTGTGATGTGTTTTTTACTACTTCACTTATTCTCCCATCTTCATCTGTTTGTGTTAATGTGTAGCGTTGTGATGTGTTTTTTACTTCACTTATTCTCCCATCTTCATCTGTTTGTGTTAATGTGTAGCGTTGTGATGTGTTTTCTACTTCACTTATTCTCCCATCTTCATCTGTTTGTGTTAATGTGTAGCGTTGTGATGTGTTTTTTACTTCACTTATTCTCCCATCTTCATCTGTTTGTGTTAATGTGTAGCGTTGTGATGTGTTTTGATGTGTTTTTTACTTCACTTATTCTCCCATCTTCATCTGTTTGTGTTAATGTGTAGCGTTGTGATGTGTTTTTTTACTTTGCTTATTCTCCCATCTTCATCTGTTTGTGTTAATGTGTAGCGTTTTGATGTGTTTTTCTACTTCACTTATTCTCCCATCTTCATCTGTTTGTGTTAATGTGTAGCGTTGTGATGTGTTTTTTACTTCGCTTATTCTCCCATCTTCATCTGTTTGTGTTAATGTGTAGCGTTGTGATGTGTTTTTTACTTCGCTTATTCTTCCATCTTCATCTGTTTGTGTTAATGTGTAGCGTTGTGATGTGTTTTTTACTTCGCTTATTCTCCCATCTTCATCTGTTTGTGTTAATGTGTAGCGTTGTGATGTGTTTTTTACTTCGTTATTCTTCCATCTTCATCTGTTTGTGTTAATGTGTAGCGTTGTGATGTGTTTTTTACTTCGCTTATTCTTCCATCTTCATCTGTTTGTGTTAATGTGTAGCGTTGTGATGTGTTTTTTACTTCGCTTATTCTCCCATCTTCATCTGTTTGTGTTAATGTGTAGCGTTGTGATGTGTTTTCTACTTCACTTATTCTCCCATCTTCATCTGTTTGTGTTAATGTGTAGCGTTGTGATGTGTTTTCTACTTCACTTATTCTTCCATCTTCATCTGTTTGTGTTAATGTGTAGCGTTGTGATGTGTTTTTTACTTCGCTTATTCTTCCATCTTCATCTGTTTGTGTTAATGTGTAGCGTTGTGATATTTTCTTTTTTTAGTTCAATTCCAGTTTTTGTTCTGACTCAGATTCAATGGAAAAAAGAAAAGAAAATAGAAGAGAAAAATACATACTTGGGAATTGTGTTGTTTTTGTTCTCTGCCTATCTGTATGCCTACCTACCAGCTTGTCTGTCTGTCTGTCTGTCTCTCTGTTCGTCTCTCTCTCCGCTCTCTCTCTCTCTCTCTCTCTCTCTCTCTCTCTCTCTCTCTCTCTCTCTCTCTCTCTCTCTCTCTCTCTCTCTCTCTCCCCCTCTCCCCCTCTCTCTCTTCCAAGTGACATATCTGAAAACTGACAACACTAGACTGAAAAGTGAGAATGACAGACTGACTCAAAGAGTAGAAAACTTAGACCAAAAAATGATGAACTTGGGAGGCAGATCTAAGAGGAATAATGTTATTATTCATGGTATTCCTCGTGGACCAAATGAAACGTGGCAGGACTGTGAGGGTCTGGTAGGAGACATGATTATTGACAAAGTGGAAATTTTAAGTGATGTTAAATTTGAACGAGTTCATTGCATAAGTTCAAAGGCAGACTCTCCAATCATTGCATGCTTCTCTTTCCTTAAAGATAAGGATAAAATCTTGAGAGCTAAGCGCAAACTTAAAGATACGGGTATCTTGATTGGAGAGGACTTACCTTTGCCTATCAGAGAGATCAGGAAAAAGCTTGTCCCTCATTTAAAGACTGCTAGATCTCAGAACAAGAGGGCATCCATGATGTATGATCGCTTGATCATTGAAGGTACGAAATATGGAGTAGATGACAGGGACAAACTCATTCCATTAGAATAATGGTATGGCCGGCCTTTTTGTGACAGCAGTGGTGACATTAACAGTAAACGTAGCAGTAACAATACATTTTACCACACTCATTTTCATAGGGGTGCAAAAACCAAACAGTCACCGTCCAATATATTTTCTTCTGGTTGGAAAGGGGGGCGTAAAAATGCGATTGTGAGTTGCAGAGATACAAAGCGAAAAAGTTGTGAAATTCCCGTGCATGATTTTTGTAACTCTGAGAATCCCGTGCCTGACACCTCCAACAATGAAAATCACGTGCAAAATGCTGGTACGGGTTGCGATTTAACGGGAACCTCAAATGAAATGCAATATATTGAATGCGTTGATATGCTACCTGCCTTTTGTTTAGAAAACAACGAAAGCCATGATTATGATCGTGTTTGTCATGAATGTGTGGATAAGGGAATGCATGTAAATAAAGATGGTTTGTCGGTGGCTATGAAAGATGAAGCACGTTTCTCTTGTTATCATGCTAAAGAAGAAAAACACAGCTGTTTGTGGTCTAGTGTAATGTGAAGGGTGGAGATGATGATGATGCAAATGTCAGTGGGGATAATGGAGACAGCGATGGTAAAGATAAAGATAGCTGTGGCGATGATGGACATAAAGGCGACGATGATGGTGGTGAGGGTGATGATGATGATGATGAGGGCGTTGACGATGATGATGTGGATGAAAATAGAGTGGGTAATAAAAGGGGTGATGATGATGGAGTGAGTGGTGGCGATAAAAATGGATGTAGCCTACTGGTGAGATGAAAAATGTGGACTGTAGTGGTGGGGCTGATGAAAAGAAATGATGAAGGGGATGATAATAGGGAAAGTGCGGATCTTTTTTTTAATACTAACCCTATCCGTAACCCTAGCCCTAACCCTAACCCTAACCCTACAAGACGGGAAAACGCAATGCACCACGACTGTGACAAATGGCGCCGTGTACTGCAATACATAGGGGGGGGGGGGGGGGGGGGGGGGGGGCATTAGATAATGGCCTAGGTTAGGGATAGGGTTAGTATTCCAAAAAGGTTATTAGCTAAAAAGGTTAATAAAAAATACAGCTTTATGTTTGGTAAGAAAGGCAAAAACGGGAAAATGGAATTAACCGAGAAATGCAGGGGTGGTGGCACATCTTGACCTTTACCAATACATTTAATAGGGGATGATGATGGACGTGACAGACGGAATACAGGTGGGGTGGGTGCTGTGTATGATGAGAGTCACGATGTTGTTACAAGAAATGATAATTGTCTCCCTTGTTTTCTTCATTGGAATGTATGTGGATTGTTGCGTACATTGGATGACATTGGGTTTATTGGATTTATTTCTTCATTCGACTTTGTTTGTTTGGTGGAAACCTTTTTAGAAAAATTCGATTCGAGTCTATTTCCTGATCATCAATGGTGAAGGGAGGTGTTCAGGGGGCATACTTTGCCTAGTACGGAAACGTTTTTTTGCGACATGTGCATGAACGTAACTGTGAAAATCCTTATTCTATTTTTTTATATTTTGGACAAAGAACTGTTCAGTTTTTATAACAATATTTTATACGTCTGTGCGTATGTTCCTCCCGAAAATTATCCATATTATATCATTAATGGTTTTGAAAATGAAATTGAAATATTAGAAAATTGTATAATTGACAACTTATTATTGTTGGATGAGACAGAAATACTGTTGTGTGATGATATGAATGCTAGAATAGCTGATAAATGTCCTGATGATTTTGATAATGAATTTGTCTATGTCAATTATTCAAAGTCTGATGTTGCAAACAGAATGTCTCAAGATAAAGTGTTAAACACGTTTGGTAAAAAAAACTATTGAATATGTGTACTGTTTAGGCTTACGAGTATTGAATGGAATGTGTTCTGGTGATCCTAAAGGCCGCTACACTTACATATCTGACACAGGCTGCAGTGTTAACGACTATTTTTTTTGTTACTGTCAATGAATGTATTACAGTATTTGAGTAAATACGCTGCTTTGAGTGTCATGAATAGGGTTGAGTCTGACCATTTGCCCATTGCATTTAAGGTTAGGGGTAGAGGTATTAATAATGCCTAATGTAAACCAACGTCAGTTTATTGTGAAATATTGTTGGAACACTGATTATGCTCAAGATTTTAGCAGTAATATGTCTTCACAAGTGGTTCAAAGGAAGTTAGCAATGGCTGAAGATCTTATTCATGAGGATGTTAATAAAGCTTTGTGTATGTTTAATGCTATTGTCAAAGATGAAGCAGAAATTATGAAGAAAACGATATCATTAAATAAAGATACATTAAAAAAAATAGGTGGTATGATGATGAGTGTAAAGCTGCCAGTATTAAAATATGGAATCAATGGGAAACATTTACAGTTACGTCTGATAAAAATGATCGAGTAGATTTTTGTATTGCAAGACGTGAGTACAAACATTTGAATATAAAAAAGAAAAAAGACCATAATGATGCATTATTGAATAAGTTAGTTGATTCTGTACATGATCAGCAGGCTTTTGGGGAAACTGTACATATGATTTCAAGGAAAAAATCTCCATCAGGAATAACATTTCTTTATTCGAATGGTTTGACCACTTTAAGGACCTATTAGATAAAGGGGGCGAGGATGGTGTTGAAGAGGGTTTTGATGAGGACAACGATAATTTAGACCTTTCGTTTGACAGACCGATTACAAGAGAAGAAATTTTACGAGCTCTCAGAAAATTAAAGAATGGGAAATCTGCTGGCCCAGATGGATTAATAGGAGAGTTGTTTTTTTAAAAATGCAGACATGTGTGTTATACATTTTCTGGTAAAGATATTTCACTATCTCTTTGATTCTGGAATTTATCCAGATAGCTGGAAAGAATCCATCATTTTATCGTTGTTTAAAAAAGGTGAAATAAATAATGTTAATAACTATAGAGGCATATCTTTATGTAATATATGCAGCAAAATCTATAGTTCTATCATTAATAATTGACTACAGGAATGGGTAAGTCAAAACAATATAACGGGAGAACATCAAGCTGGTTTTAAGAAAGGTTATTCCACTATTGATCACATATGTGCGCTTCTTGCTGCTGCACAGAAACAATTCTCAAATAATCAGAAACTTTATGTAGCCTTCGTGGACTTTGAGAAGGCCTTTGATTCCATTTCTCGTAAGTTATTGTGGCCAGTTTTGTTAAAACAATGGAATTAAAGGCAAACTATTCAGATGTGTAAAGAACATGTATAATGATGTAAAAGCAAGAGTAAGATCAGGTGTAAAGTTATCAGATAGCATTAGGTGTACAAGTGGAGTCAAACAGGGGGACAATTGTAGTCCTGTTTTGTTTTCATTATTTATTAATGAATTGGCATTATAAATTATTGAATATGGCAGACATGGTGTAGCTTTTGATCTTTTAAAACTGTTTATCTTATTCTTTACAGACGATATTATTATATTGCCAGTGACTCTTGTGGGACTGCAAAGACAATTAAATACCTTACATTCTGCAGCAATTAGATACGAGCTAAAAGTTAACATGAGCAAGACCAATATTATAGTGTTTAGAAAAGGAGGATATTTAGCCCGCTCTGAAAAATAGAAATATGGTGGTGAGAAAATCGTTGTTGTTAATGCCTATAAGTATCTTGGTATATATTTTACAACTAAGGTTAGTTTCAGTTATGCTTGTGAGGACATTACAAATAGAGCAAAGAAAGCAGTATTTGCTATTTTCCATAAGTTGAATTGCAGCTCTTTTAAAATTTTCACAAGATTATTTGATTCACAGGTTCAGCCAATCTTACAGTATGGAGCAGAAATATGGGCTTTTGAAAAAGGTGGAATAATAGAGAAAGTACATTTATACGCCATGAAGCATTTTCTAAATGTTGACAGTAAAACACCTAATGATTTGATTTATGGTGAGCTCAGACGATACTCGATTTACCTTAATTCGTATGTTAAATGCATGAAATGCTGGTTACATTCAACTAGAATGAATAATAATAGGTTACCATACAAATGCTATAAAACATTATTAAATTTAGATAAAAATGGAAAACATACATGGGATACAAATGTTCGTAAATTTATAAATTGGCGTTACCGTTACTAGGCATTACCGTTACTAGGGAGAGCGCATCACTCTCAGAGCAGTGCCAACGCAAAACGGGGCCTTATAACTCCGCCTTTTCTTATCCGAATCCTTTCAAATTTGCTGTACTCAGCGTTACCAGTACTTGGCGTTACCGTTACTAGACGTTACCGTTACTAGGGAGAGCGCATCACTCTCAGAGCAGCGTCAATGGGAAACGGG
>CM065697.1:21592420-21599920 GCA_017654935.2 Phymorhynchus buccinoides | reverse complement strand
GTGAGATGGGACCCAGGTAAGAGTAACCTGGGGTCCCTTAACATTAATCTGATGAACCAGAAATAAGATTTCCTGAATTATTTCTGCTCTGTTGTTTTGAGGGGATTGAAGACCTTGTAAGGAGGACAAGGAGTCAGTGTATAACACCACATTAGTAGTAAGTTGAGGGAGATCATTTACGTAATCCAGAGCCTTGAGTATTGCCCAAAGCTCGGCACTGTATAAAGATAGGTTGGGGTTTAGTTTGAAGGATTTGGTAACATCAAGAGCTGGAATTGTAAAGGAGCATCCTATTTTGGTGGGTGCAAGTTTGGACCCATCTGTGTAAATTTGAACTGAGTGACGTGAGTAGTAAATCTTTTCTTTGGCTGCTACCGTTAACTGATTAGTGTCTTTCTCTTTAGAGTATGCAGTTAGACTGGTATCTATGTCTGGGGGTTCCCACTCCCAGATGGGGACACCATATTTAGGGTGTAGAACAACGTCCTTTAGTTGAAATTTGGATTTGTCTATTAAATCTTTAGAAAATTCATAGATGTGTTGGTACTTAGGATTTAGATGTTGTACCTGTCGTTCGGTTAATTGGGAAGCAAAGCTAAATGTTGAGAAGAATTCTGCCTTCCCAAAGACATCGGCTGCCTGGAGGCGAACCATGAACTTGGCACAATTTAGTTTAATTAGATGCTCTATAGGAACCCAATCAATATCCCTATAGATTAGCTTGCCTACAGCGTAAGGGGGAATGCCCAGAGCTATTTTGAGGGCCCGGAGTTCCATAGAAACTAATTTCTGTAGTTGCGACTTGGAAAGTGAGTAAAAGGCCTCCATACGATTAAAAGACACTGATAAAAAGGTTATGAACATATAAACAAGAACAATAAAAACTAACTTAAACCAAAATGAAGAAGAACAAGAAGGACAAGAAGAAGAAGGAGAAGAGAGAGAGAGAGAGAGAGAGAGAGAGAGAGAGAGAGAGAGAGAGAGAGAGAGAGAGAGAGAGAGAGAGAGAGAGAGAGAGAGAACAACAACAACAACAACAACAAATGGTTTAATGATTAGACCTTTGGCCCATATCACTGAAGGTGAGATACAAAAAACCCAGGAAAAACAAACTGTACTTGTTATAAATAAGAATGACATAATATACAAAGACATGACTGACGAAAGAACTCGTATCAAGAGAGAGAGAGAGAGAGAGAGAGAGAGAGAGAGAGGGGGGGGGGGGTATATATATATATTTATTATTTTTCAATTAAGGGTAAACAGATAGGCATGCTTTCTATTCACCGCGCCCTCATGAACAAAAAACAAGTGAAAAGAAGCAATACAAAGAAACTGAACAATTAAGTACAAATGCAAATAACGAATTGAAGCAAAAATAAAGCAATGACCAAGCCAAAAGATGAAATTTGAACATCTACTACAAGAGAGAGAGAGAGAGAGAGAGAGAGAGAGAGAGAGAGAGAGAGAGAGAGAGAGAGAGAGAGAGAGAGAGAGAGAGAGAGAGAGGA
The DNA here is from genome assembly GCA_017654935.2 of Phymorhynchus buccinoides. Lineage (NCBI taxonomy): Eukaryota > Metazoa > Mollusca > Gastropoda > Neogastropoda > Raphitomidae > Phymorhynchus > Phymorhynchus buccinoides. Next base: position 21,598,409 of record CM065697.1, on the reverse strand, counting down.
GAGAGAGAGAGAGAGAGAGAGAACGAACGAACGAACTAAATTTGATTTATACAGAGTAATGAGATAAGCATACATTCTTTTTTTTACACCCAGCCCTGTGGTAGATGAAAATATCGAATAAACAACAATAACAAAACATGCAATGAAAGAAGATAATAAACAACAACCAATAACATGTAAAACGTGAAAATGTTGAGGGAGAGAGAGAGAGAGAGAGAGAGAGAGAGAGAGAGAGAGAGAGAGAGAGAGAGAGAGAGAGAGAGAGAGAGAGAGAGGGAGAGAGAGAGAGAGAGAGAGAGAGAGAGAGAGAGAGAGAGAGAGAGAGAGAGAGAGAGAGAGAGAGAGAGAGAGAGAGATACAAAACAATCCAACATTTTTTTTAAGATAGATAGAGAGAGAGAGAGAGAGAGAGAGAGAGAGAGAGAGAGAGAGAGAGAGAGAGAGAGAGAGAGAGAGAGAGAGAGAGAGAGAGAGAGAGAGAGAGAGAGAGAGAGAGACACTAGACACTGGAAAATGTTATTTGACAAGGATCAAGATTTTAGGCGATGCCTATTCTTACAATACAGAGAGAGAGAGACAGAGACAAAAAGCATGTTCCCCGTTTTAAAGGACAGTAACCATGACAGAGACAGAATCCTCATCAGCAGTAAACCGAGAATAAACCGCTAATGTCCCGTGACTAATGCAACCCTAATGCCACCTGCTTCCAACCAACGACCAGCGAGCAAACTCCAACTGCGTTTGTGCAAACTGCAATATGTAAAACCAAACAAAACCAAACTCACAACTATGTAAATAAGAGCAATGGCACATTGTGATAACAATCTTGGATCATTAGTTTCCTCTCCAGCCAAACCACAGTTGTTGATTATTTCCCGAGGTTGGTGAGAACAGTTTCGGTGTACTTTGTGGTTTTTTCTTCTTATTTACTGTAATAATCCGGGATTGATTTGAGGAGAAAAACACAATAATATGGTGGACATGCAATGCACATTGTGTAAACTAGTATTCCCATTTTCGGCTTGAAGCTATAGCGAGGGGAAACGTTGACGAGAAAGAGAGAGAGAGAGAGAGAGAGAGAGAGAGAGAGAGAGAGAGAGAGAGAGAGAGAGAGAGAGAGAGAGAGAGAGAGAGAGAGAGAGAGGGGGGGGGAGAGGGGGGCAGGGAGATAGAGAGAAATAAAGAGAGAGAGAGAGAGATGAGAGAGAGAGAGAGAGAGAGAGAGAGAAGAGAGAGAGAGAGAGGTGTGAGAGAAATAGAGAGAGAGAGAGAGAGAGAGAAATAAGAGAGAGAGAGAGAGAGAGAGAGAGAGAGAGAGATAAAGAGAGGAGAGAGAGAGAGAGAAGAGAGAGAGAGAGAGAGAGAGAGAGAGAGAGAGAGAGAGAGAGAGAGAGAGAGAGAATGAGAGAGAAGATAAAGAGAAGAGAGAGAGAGAGAGTGAGAGAGATAGAGAGAGAGAGAGGGGGAGAGAGAGAAATAAGAGAGAGAGAGAGAGAGAAAGAGAGAGAGAGAGGGGGTGTGAGAGAAATAAAGAGAGATAGAGAGAAAGAGAGTGAGAGAGAGAGAGATAAAGAGACAGAGAGAGATAAAGAGAATGAGAGAGAGAGAGAGTGAGAGAATGAGATAAAGAGAGAGTGAGAGGAGAGAGAGAGAGAGGAGAGAGAGTAAGAGAAGAGAGAGAGAGAGAGAGTAAGAGGGAGAGAGAGTGAGAGAGAGAAATAAAGAGAGAGAGAGAGAGATAAAAAGAGAGAGAGAGAGAGAGAGAGAGAAGAGAGAGAGAGAGAGAGAGAGAGAGAGAGAGCAGAGACAAGAGATAGACAGGGAGAGAGAGAGAACAATTATCACTGACATGCTTTAACGAGAATACCATAGGCTTATAGTACTATTACATGAGTTACAAACAAACAAGCATATAAATAATCATATTTTAAGCATAGAAATATAGAGATTATTTTGCAACAACAAAAAATTCAAAATAAATCCCCATGGCATAACAATTCCAGTATTGCTAATCTTGAAAAAAATAATTTGGAGTCATTTTGAGTTTCGTGTCATGCACGCTTGGGTTTGGTTTCACAGCAAAACGTCATTGTGAGAAGTAGGCATGCTTTGTAACGACGAAACATAGTGGGTAAGTTATGTGAACTTTGCCGCCAAGCGTTCCTTAACTATTTGCGGCGCTCTTCCTTAAAAAAACAAAAAAACATTGATTTAAAAAAAAAAAGAACACAGACTTAAATTTGGGTGTTTCTAGCCGGCCGGCCGGCTACAGGTGTTACATATTTATCACAGAGAGAGAGAGAGAGAGAGAGATGAGGAGAGAGGAAGAGAGAGAGTTTGAGAGAGATAGACAGAGACAGACAGAGAGAAAGACAGAGAGTTTGAGACAGACATCAGACAGAGAGAGAGAGAGACGACAGACAGACAGACAGACAGAGAAACAGAGAGAGAGACAGACAGAGAAGAGAGAGACAGGAGAGAGAGAGAGAGAGAGAGAGACAGAGACAGAGAGAGAGAGAGAGAGAGAGAAACAGACAGAGAGAGAGAGACAGACACAGACACATACAGAGAGAGAGAGAGAGAGAGAGAGAGAGAGAGAGAGAGAGAGAGAGAGAGAGAGAGAGAGAGAGAGACAGACAGACAGACATTCAGACATTCAGACAGAGAAACAGAGACAGACAGAGAGAGAGAGCGGAGAGAGAGAGAGGCGAGAGAGAGAGAGAGACGAGAGAGAAGACAAAGAACAGAGAGAGACAGAGAGAGAAGACAGACAGACAGACAGACAGACAAGAAGACACAGAGAGAGAGAGAGACAGAGAACTGAGCCTTGAGAGAGAGAGAGAGAGAGAGAGAGAGAGAAGAGAGAGAGAGAGAGAGAGACAGAGACAGAGACATATAGACACCGACAAGACCTCCCCTTCTTTTTGGTCACAGAGAGGGGACAGACAGACAGACATTCAGACAGAGAAAGACAAGCATAGAGAGAGAGAGAGAAAGAGAGAGAGAGAGAGAGCGAGAGAGAGAGAGACACCCGAGACAGACAGACAGACAGACAGACAGACAGACATATAGAAATATCACTGCCTTCAACGTCAAGGAATGCTGTAGGTCTGATGACCCGGAATGGGCCAATACATTGTCAGTTATTTCTATTAATATAATTTTATTGAATACGCAATATGGCTGAAAACCAAAACACAAAAACAATAAAAGAAAAGGGAAAACAGAGAAACACATCGTAAACCCTATTACAAATCACCCGAAATAGTGTGTGTGTGTGTGCCGGAAATAGCAGGACTCTCAATTGACAATTTAATGTCTTCCTATAGTTCCAAAGCAATTGCAGTAGAATACTCTTGTTCGAGATAACTCTCGCGCGCATCATCATAAACATCACGTACATAATTATTATATTGCGTTGGAGAGAGAGAGAGAAGAGAGAGAGAGAAAGAGAGGGAGAGAGAGAGAGAGAGAGAGTGAGAGGAGAGAGAGAGAGAGGAGAGAGAGAGAGAAGACTAAGAGAGAGAGAGGGACGCTTCAGAAATTCCGTATTTATTGACATTGACAAGTACAATCCTTATGCCAAGGGGTGTTATCATATTTGCAGCGTCAGGAATTCATGCAAAAAACGAAAATGAGTAAATGTATTATAAATAAAGGCAAATTGAGTCAACGTTGGACACAATATAACTACATATAATTACAACATATTCTATCAAGAAAGACCATAACATTTACAGTGATAACAATTGTCATCGTAATATAATAATACATGAGAGAGAGAGAGAGAGAGAGAGAGAGAGAGAGAGAGAGAGATTTTCATTGAAGAGCGAGAACGGCGAGAGAGAGAGAGAGGGGAGAGACGAGAGAGAGAGAGAGGAGAGAGAGCAGAGACAGAGACCAAGAGAAGCGGAAATGACACGCTGCGCATGTGTGGCGGCCATTTGCAAAGGGGTAGGGAGCGATTTATGTCCAAGAGAGAGAGAGAGAGAGAGAGAGAGAGAGAGAGACAACCACCTCCACTACAGCAACAAATATGAGATGACAAACACGCGAACAAACAGAAATTTAAAAATAAAAATACTAAAACTATTTGGATATTATTTTTTGGTGAAACCTAAATTCGTTCGTGATGAGGGAAACACTCTTGTCAAAACATGCATGTCTAACACAGAATAAGCACATCTATTTTCAGAACATGTTATTTTCTTTTCAACAATTAGGCCCTATTCGTTTACTTCTGTTCCCGAAAGCTTTAAAATACTTGTACTAATTGTCTCCTTTTGTCTATTCGAAGAACTCTTTAGGACGATTATTGCATTATTCTAAAACATGAAAATAGTTGAATTCTGTTCTCCTTTCATCCAAGAGAGAGAGAGACAGAGAGAGTTTACCGCACGAACCTACCTTGTTCTCAAGAGCTCAGTATATAATAATTAAGTAATTATCACATCCATCTATGATTCACAGTTGAACAAAATGATCAGCTGTTCAGTGTATGGCTGTGGAAAAGCACAATATCTTATCATCTTCCGTGAATTCACGGAAACTCAGCATGTTTCACATACAAATCATTAAAGGTGGCACGCAGCACACACACGCGCGCGCGCGCGCGCGCGACACACACACACACACACGCACACACACGCGCACGCAGCCACGCACGCACGCACGCACGTAAACGTCAATGCAATGTCAATGCAAGCTGCACACAAACCATATCCCTTTGGAAGGAGTTTGTGGTTTTGCGAGTGTTTGCTGTCTTGCTTGTCAAAAATGACATCTCTCTCTCTCTCTCTCTCTCTCTCTCTCTCTCCTCTCTCTCTCTCTCTCTCTCTCTCTCTCTCTCTGTCTCTCTCCTCTCTCTCTCTCTCTCTCTCTCCTCTATCTCTCTCTCTCTCTCTCTCTCTCTCTCTCTCTCATGCTCTCTCTCGTCTCGAGTCGAATTAATGGTCTTTGCCCAAAGAGTGAGTCAGCGTCCCTCTATCAGTCAGTCAGCTAGTCAGTCTGTCTGTCTGTGTGTCTCTGTATCTCTGTCTGTATATCTGTCTGTGTTTGCCTCTGTCTTTGTCTTTGTGTGTGTGTGCGCGTGTGCGTGCGTGCGTGTCGTCCGTGCGTGCGTATGTGTGTGTGTGTGTGTGTGTGTGTATCAAATCTGGACGCAACAGCTTGTTGGATAAAATCAGTACTCTAGCAGCAGTGTGGAGTTATAAATTTTATTCAACAATATAAAAAAATCGGTTAATTTGCAAGCATGTATGTGCGTGTGTGTATGCGTGCGTGCGTGCGTGCGTGCGTGCGTGCGTGCGTGCATGCGTGCGTGCGTGCGTGCACGGGTCTTTCAATTTTGACGCACCATGGTGCTGAACTATTTAACCAGTTCTTAACAACGACAAGACTGAAATTATGTCCATTGTCCCCAAGAGACTTTTGTCTACAAACTCGCTCCCTACTTCTATCCAAATAGAGAACTCTCTCATTCAGACTTCTGCAAGCGTTCGCAATCTTGGCTTCACACTGGACCAAACACTTTCGTTTCAAACTCAAATTTCCTCTGTCTGTCGTGCTTGCTATCTGGAACTCCATCGCATTGCTTCTGTTCGTCATCTTCTCTCTGAAGACGCCACCAAAACTCATCTCTGCCTTTGTTCTCTCTCGCTTAGACTACTGCAATTCCCTTCTTGCTGGTTGCCCACAAAATCTCCTCGCTAAATTGCAGAAAATTCAGAACAATGCTGCTCGCCTTGTACTGAGGTGTTCCAAATGCTCTCACTCTACCCCAATGCTTGAATCTCTTCACTGGCTTGCTGTCGGAAGGCGTATCGAATACAAGCTCTCTCTGCTCTGTTACAAATCCCTGAATGGTCTGGCTCCTTCTTATCTCGCTGATCTTCTGAACCTTTACACACCTCTTAGACAGTTACGCTCCTCTTCGGACACTTCTCTCCTCCAGATCCCTCGTTACCGCATTTATTTTCGCATGCTACCC
>CM065697.1:21567420-21579920 GCA_017654935.2 Phymorhynchus buccinoides | reverse complement strand
GTAAACGTGCTGGGGTGGACGAAAGTACAAAACTGCCGGTTTGTGTGTGTGTGTGTGTGTTGCAAAGGAGGGTTCCATTCAACTGGCTTTGCCAGGCACATGTTGTTGGCAAGGTAGATACTAATATCAACATCAACGACAGCAATATACGTACCCACACACAGATACCTGTGAGAGACTGATGCGCGCGCACACACACACACACACGCACGCAGGCGCGCAGGCGCACATATACACGCACACACATCACACACACATAAACACACACACACACATTCACTCTCATTCTCTTTTTTTCTCTCTCTCACACACACACACATACACGCACATACACACACACACACACACACACACACACACACACACACACACACACACGCATACGCACACACACACACACACGCACACTCTCTCTGTGTCGAAAGCTCTCTCTCTCTCTCTCTCTCTCTCTCTCTCTCTCTCTCTCTCTGTCTCTCTCTCTCTCTCTCTCTCTCTCTCCCCTCTCTCCCTCTCCTCTCTCTCCTCCTCTCTCTCTTCTCTCTCTCTCTCTGTCTCTCTCTCTCTGCTCTCTCTCTCCTCTCCTCTCCTCTCTCTCTCTCTCCCTTTCTCTCTCTCTCTCCTCTCATATTCCCATCTTATTTTATAATTTTATATGTCTCTCTGTATGTTTGTATGTATGTCTCTTTCTCTTTCCCTCACACACACACACACACACACACACACACACACACACACACACACACACACACACACACACACACACACCCCCCCCCCACACCCACGCGCACACCCACACACAATCGAAAGCTTTCATTCTCTCTCTCTCTCTCTCTCTCTCTCTCTCTCTCTCTCTCTCTCTCTCTCTCTCTCTCTCTCTCTCTCTCTCTCTCTCTCTCTCTCTCTCTCTCTCTCTCTCTCTCTCTCTCTCTCTCTCTCTCTCTCTCTCTCTCTCTCTCTCTCTCTCTCTCTCTCTCTCTCTCTCTCTCCCCTTTTTCCCCTTCTTCACCCCTTTTTCATGTTATGCTATTTCACTTTTGTTCGTTCCTTTGGGTTTTGTTGTTATTGATATTTTCGAGGGCATGGTGTAAAAAAGCGCATGCTTATCTATTAACCCTCAATAAACATTCGTATTCGTATTCGTATTCGTATTCTCCCTCCTCTCCATATTCCCATCTTATCTTATGATTTCTTCCCTTTACAAGTGCCATTATTCTGAAAAATTGTCATTAAGTTTGTCTCATAATAATAAATAATTATTGTTCTCCTGTTTTCGTAATTAATTCAAACCACCAAATCAAGTTCACCATTGTTCATTATTAACCATGTTTGCTTGCTTTCATTCCCAGTTTGATTCTTTTCCAACCATTTCATAAGCCAATGTTGTCGTTTGTGTTTCATATTCTTGACTTGATTGTATTTTGTATGTCAATTTGTCTTTGCTATGCAATGGTATGAGTGTGTGAGTGAGAGTGAAAGGTGCAAAGAAGCTAATGTAGCTGATCCTTTTTACCCTCAATAAAACATTCGTATTCGTAGTCGTGTTCTCTCTCCCCTCTCTCCCCCCCCCCTCTCCCCCCCCCCCCTCTCTCTCCCCCCCCCGTTTCCTTCTGTCTTTTTCTTCCTTCTTGTCCTCTCCTTCTTCAGTTGACTAGTCCCCATTCTATTCGGATGATGTAAAAAGCAACGGACTGGAAACGGTTTCTTTGAAGTCGGCAAAAGGAATTCCATGTGAAGCTCCTTGCATGTCTTCTGCAGTATAATTATTAGCTGAGAAAGATCCATTCATGTCCTATATACATGTTGCCAGTGCATGATTATGAGGCCGGGACTGGTTGGTTTTTGCTTAGGTTTTGTTCATTCATTCATCAAGCCTATCGTTTGTTTACAAACGTATGTATGTGTGTGTCTGCGTGCGTACGCTGTGTGTGTGTGTGAGTGTATTTGTATATATAGGATCCTCTAACGTTTCTGTATGTGTGTTGGTGTATGTGGTCAGTCCGTGCAACTCAGTTGGTATGGCTTACTGAATGAAAGATGAATAATGAGTCGATGTCGATAAATGTGTGTGTGTGTGTGTGTGTGTGTGTGTGTGTGTGTGTGTGTGTGTGTGTGTGTGTGTGTGTGTGTGTGTGTGTGTGTGTGTGTGTGAGAGAGAGAGAGAGAGAGAGAGAGAGAGAGAGAGAGAGAGAGGGAGAGAGAGAGAGAGGTAGAGAGAGAGAGAGAGAGAGAGAGAGAGAGAGAGAGAGAGAGAGAGAGAGAGAGAGAGATAGAGAGAGAGTTGCTTTGTATATTATGCGTTGTTGCTGGTTTGTGTCATTCTTAAATACTATTTTTGTTATCTACTTGTTGATGAATAATTGATTGTAAAGCGCCTTGGGCTTATATGAGGTAAAGCGCTACATAAATGTACCATTATTATTATTATTATTATTATTATTATTATTATTATTATTATTATTATTATCTCATCGCCTTTGAAAAAGTCTTTTTTAATACGAATTTTGTTTTAAGTTTTACTTCACTTATTCTCCCATCTTCATCTGTTTGTGTTAATGTGTAGCGTTGTGATGTGTTTTTTACTTCGCTTATTTTCCCATCTTCATCTGTTTGTGTTAATGTGTAGCGTTGTGATGTGTTTTTTACTTCGCTTATTCTTCCATCTTCATCTGTTTGTGTTAATGTGTAGCGTTGTGATGTGTTTTCTACTTCACTTATTCTCCCATCTTCATCTGTTTGTGTTAATGTGTAGCGTTGTGATGTGTTTTCTACTTCGCTTATTCTCCCATCTTCATCTGTTTGTGTTAATGTGTAGCGTTGTGATGTGTTTTCTACTTCACTTATTCTCCCATCTTCATCTGTTTGTGTTAATGTGTAGCGTTGTGATGTGTTTTTTACTTCGCTTATTCTTCCATCTTCATCTGTTTGTGTTAATGTGTAGCGTTGTGATGTGTTTTCTACTTCACTTATTCTTCCATCTTCATCTGTTTGTGTTAATGTGTAGCGTTGTGATGTGTTTTTTACTTCGCTTATTCTCCCATCTTCATCTGTTTGTGTTAATGTGTAGCGTTGTGATGTGTTTTCTACTTCACTTATTCTTCCATCTTCATCTGTTTGTGTTAATGTGTAGCGTTGTGATGTGTTTTTCACTTCACTTATTCTCCCATCTTCATCTGTTTGTGTTAATGTGTAGCGTTGTGATGTGTTTTTTACTTCGCTTATTCTTCCATCTTCATCTGTTTGTGTTAATGTGTAGCGTTGTGATGTGTTTTTTACTTCACTTATAATCCCATCTTCATCTGTTTGTGTTAATGTGTAGCGTTGTGATGTGTTTTTTACTTCGCTTATTCTCCCATCTTCATCTGTTTGTGTTAATGTGTAGCGTTGTGATGTGTTTTTTACTTCGCTTATTTTCCCATCTTCATCTGTTTGTGTTAATGTGTAGCGTTGTGATGTGTTTTCTACTTCACTTATTCTCCCATCTTCATCTGTTTGTGTTAATGTGTAGCGTTGTGATGTGTTTTCTACTTCGCTTATAATTCCCATCTTCATCTGTTTGTGTTAATGTGTAGCGTTGTGATGTGTTTTTTACTTCGCTTATTCTTCCATCTTCATCTGTTTGTGTTAATGTGTAGCGTTGTGATGTGTTTTCTACTTCGCTTATTCTCCCATCTTCATCTGTTTGTGTTAATGTGTAGCGTTGTGATGTGTTTTCTACTTCGCTTATTCTTCCATCTTCATCTGTTTGTGTTAATGTGTAGCGTTGTGATGTTTTTTACTTCGCTTATTCTCCCATCTTCATCTGTTTGTGTTAATGTGTAGCGTTGTGATGTGTTTTTTACTTCGCTTATTCTCCCATCTTCATCTGTTTGTGTTAATGTGTAGCGTTGTGATGTGTTTTCTACTTCGCTTATTCTTCCATCTTCATCTGTTTGTGTTAATGTGTAGCGTTGTGATGTGTTTTCTACTTCACTTATTCTCCCATCTTCATCTGTTTGTGTTAATGTGTAGCGTTGTGATGTGTTTTCTACTTCACTTATTCTCCCATCTTCATCTGTTTGTGTTAATGTGTAGCGTTGTGATGTGTTTTTCACTTCACTTATAATCCCATCTTCATCTGTTTGTGTTAATGTGTAGCGTTGTGATGTGTTTTTTACTTCACTTATTCTCCCATCTTCATCTGTTTGTGTTAATGTGTAGCGTTGTGATGTGTTTTCTACTTCGCTTATTCTTCCATCTTCATCTGTTTGTGTTAATGTGTAGCGTTGTGATGTGTTTTCTACTTCGCTTATTCTCCCATCTTCATCTGTTTGTGTTAATGTGTAGCGTTGTGATGTGTTTTCTACTTCACTTATTCTCCCATCTTCATCTGTTTGTGTTAATGTGTAGCGTTGTGATGTGTTTTCTACTTCACTTATTCTCCCATCTTCATCTGTTTGTGTTAATGTGTAGCGTTGTGATGTGTTTTCTACTTCACTTATTCTCCCATCTTCATCTGTTTGTGTTAATGTGTAGCGTTGTGATGTGTTTTCTACTTCACTTATTCTCCCATCTTCATCTGTTTGTGTTAATGTGTAGCGTTGTGATGTGTTTTCTACTTCGCTTATTCTTCCATCTTCATCTGTTTGTGTTAATGTGTAGCGTTGTGATGTGTTTTTTACTTCGCTTATTCTTCCATCTTCATCTGTTTGTGTTAATGTGTAGCGTTGTGATGTGTTTTCTACTTCACTTATTCTTCCATCTTCATCTGTTTGTGTTAATGTGTAGCGTTGTGATGTGTTTTCTACTTCACTTATTCTCCCATCTTCATCTGTTTGTGTTAATGTGTAGCGTTGTGATGTGTTTTCTACTTCACTTATTCTTCCATCTTCATCTGTTTGTGTTAATGTGTAGCGTTGTGATGTGTTTTTTACTTCACTTATTCTTCCATCTTCATCTGTTTGTGTTAATGTGTAGCGTTGTGATGTGTTTTTTACTTCACTTATTCTCCCATCTTCATCTGTTTGTGTTAATGTGTAGCGTTGTGATGTGTTTTTTACTTCGCTTATTCTCCCATCTTCATCTGTTTGTGTTAATGTGTAGCGTTGTGATGTGTTTTTCTACTTCACTTATTCTCCCATCTTCATCTGTTTGTGTTAATGTGTAGCGTTGTGATGTGTTTTTTACTTCACTTATTTTCCCATCTTCATCTGTTTGTGTTAATGTGTAGCGTTGTGATGTGTTTTCTACTTCACTTATTCTTCCATCTTCATCTGTTTGTGTTAATGTGTAGCGTTGTGATGTGTTTTTTACTTCGCTTATTCTTCCATCTTCATCTGTTTGTGTTAATGTGTAGCGTTGTGATGTGTTTTTTACTTCGCTTATTCTTCCATCTTCATCTGTTTGTGTTAATGTGTAGCGTTGTGATGTGTTTTCTACTTCACTTATTCTCCCATCTTCATCTGTTTGTGTTAATGTGTAGCGTTGTGATGTGTTTTTTACTTCGCTTATTCTTCCATCTTCATCTGTTTGTGTTAATGTGTAGCGTTGTGATGTGTTTTCTACTTCACTTATTCTCCCATCTTCATCTGTTTGTGTTAATGTGTAGCGTTGTGATGTGTTTTTTACTTCGCTTATTCTTCCATCTTCATCTGTTTGTGTTAATGTGTAGCGTTGTGATGTGTTTTCTACTTCGCTTATTCTTCCATCTTCATCTGTTTGTGTTAATGTGTAGCGTTGTGATGTGTTTTTTACTTCGCTTATTCTCCCATCTTCATCTGTTTGTGTTAATGTGTAGCGTTGTGATGTGTTTTTCACTTCACTTATTTTCCCATCTTCATCTGTTTGTGTTAATGTGTAGCGTTGTGATGTGTTTTCTACTTCACTTATTCTTCCATCTTCATCTGTTTGTGTTAATGTGTAGCGTTGTTGATGTGTTTTTTACTTCGCTTATAATCCCATCTTCATCTGTTTGTGTTAATGTGTAGCGTTGTGATATTTTCTTTTTTTAGTTCAATTCCAGTTTTTGTTCTGACTCAGATTCAATGGAAAAAAGAAAAGAAAATAGAAGAGAAAAATACATACTTGGGAATTGTGTTGTTTTTGTTCTCTGCCTATCTGTATGCCTACCTACCAGCTTGTCTGTCTGTCTGTCTGTCTCTCTGTTCGTCTCTCTCTCCTCTCTCTCTCTCTCTCTCTCTCTCTCTCTCTCTCTCTCTCTCTCTCTCTCTCTCTCTCTCTCTCTCTCTCTCTCCTCCCCCCTCTCCCCCCTCTCTCTCTTCCAAGTGACATATCTGAAAACTGACAACACTAGACTGAAAAGTGAGAATGACAGACTGACTCAAAGAGTAGAAAACTTAGACCAAAAAATGATGAACTTGGGAGGCAGATCTAAGAGGAATAATGTTATTATTCATGGTATTCCTCGTGGACCAAATGAAACGTGGCAGGACTGTGAGGGTCTGGTAGGAGACATGATTATTGACAAAGTGGAAATTTTAAGTGATGTTAAATTTGAACGAGTTCATTGCATAAGTTCAAAGGCAGACTCTCCAATCATTGCATGCTTCTCTTTCCTTAAAGATAAGGATAAAATCTTGAGAGCTAAGCGCAAACTTAAAGATACGGGTATCTTGATTGGAGAGGACTTACCTTTGCCTATCAGAGAGATCAGGAAAAAGCTTGTCCCTCATTTAAAGACTGCTAGATCTCAGAACAAGAGGGCATCCATGATGTATGATCGCTTGATCATTGAAGGTACGAAATATGGAGTAGATGACAGGGACAAACTCATTCCATTAGAATAATGGTATGGCCGGCCTTTTTGTGACAGCAGTGGTGACATTAACAGTAAACGTAGCAGTAACAATACATTTTACCACACTCATTTTCATAGGGGTGCAAAAACCAAACAGTCACCGTCCAATATATTTTCTTCTGGTTGGAAAGGGGGGCGTAAAAATGCGATTGTGAGTTGCAGAGATACAAAGCGAAAAAGTTGTGAAATTCCCGTGCATGATTTTTGTAACTCTGAGAATCCCGTGCCTGACACCTCCAACAATGAAAATCACGTGCAAAATGCTGGTACGGGTTGCGATTTAACGGGAACCTCAAATGAAATGCAATATATTGAATGCGTTGATATGCTACCTGCCTTTTGTTTAGAAAACAACGAAAGCCATGATTATGATCGTGTTTGTCATGAATGTGTGGATAAGGGAATGCATGTAAATAAAGATGGTTTGTCGGTGGCTATGAAAGATGAAGCACGTTTCTCTTGTTATCATGCTAAAGAAGAAAAACACAGCTGTTTGTGGTCTAGTGTAATGTGAAGGGTGGAGATGATGATGATGCAAATGTCAGTGGGGATAATGGAGACAGCGATGGTAAAGATAAAGATAGCTGTGGCGATGATGGACATAAAGGCGACGATGATGGTGGTGAGGGTGATGATGATGATGATGAGGGCGTTGACGATGATGATGTGGATGAAAATAGAGTGGGTAATAAAAGGGGTGATGATGATGGAGTGAGTGGTGGCGATAAAAATGGATGTAGCCTACTGGTGAGATGAAAAATGGGGACTGTAGTGGTGGGGCTGATGAAAAGAAATGATGAAGGGGATGATAATAGGGAAAGTGCGGATCTTTTTTTTAATACTAACCCTATCCGTAACCCTAGCCCTAACCCTAACCCTAACCCTACAAGACGGGAAAACGCAATGAACCACGACTGTGACAAATGGCGCCGTGTACTGCAATACATAGGGGGGGGGGGGGGGGGGGGGGGGGGGGGGGGGGGGGGGGGGGGGGGGGGGGGGGGGGGGGGGGGGGGGGGGGGGGTGGGGGGGGGGGGGGGGGGGGGGGGGGGGGGGGGGGGGGGGGGGGGGGGGGGGGGGGGGGGGGGAGGGGGGTGGGGGGGGTGGGGGGGGGGGGTGGGGGGGGGGGGGGGGGGGGGGGGGGGGGGGGGGGGGGGGGGGGGGGGCATATTAGATAATGGCCTAGGTTAGGGATAGGGTTAGTATTCCAAAAAGGCTATTAGCTAAAAAGGTTAATAAAATACAGCTTTATGTTTGGTAAGAAAGGCAAAAATGGGAAAATGGAATTAACCGAGAAATGCAGGGGTGGTGGCACATCTTGACCTTTACCAATACATTTAATAGGGGATGATGATGGACGTGACAGACGGAATACAGGTGGGGTGGGTGCTGTGTATGATGAGAGTCACGATGTTGTTACAAGAAATGATAATTGTCTCCCTTGTTTTCTTCATTGGAATGTATGTGGATTGTTGCGTACATTGGATGACATTGGGTTTATTGGATTTATTTCTTCATTCGACTTTGTTTGTTTGGTGGAAACCTTTTTAGAAAAATTCGATTCGAGTCTATTTCCTGATCATCAATGGTGAAGGGAGGTGTTCAGGGGGCATACTTTGCCTAGTACGGAAACGTTTTTTTGCGACATGTGCATGAACGTAACTGTGAAAATCCTTATTCTATTTTTTTATATTTTGGACAAAGAACTGTTCAGTTTTTATAACAATATTTTATACGTCTGTGCGTATGTTCCTCCCGAAAATTATCCATATTATATCATTAATGGTTTTGAAAATGAAATTGAAATATTAGAAAATTGTATAATTGACAACTTATTATTGTTGGATGAGACAGAAATACTGTTGTGTGATGATATGAATGCTAGAATAGCTGATAAATGTCCTGATGATTTTGATAATGAATTTGTCTATGTCAATTATTCAAAGTCTGATGTTGCAAACAGAATGTCTCAAGATAAAGTGTTAAACACGTTTGGTAAAAAAAACTATTGAATATGTGTACTGTTTAGGCTTACGAGTATTGAATGGAATGTGTTCTGGTGATCCTAAAGGCCGCTACACTTACATATCTGACACAGGCTGCAGTGTTAACGACTATTTTTTTTGTTACTGTCAATGAATGTATTACAGTATTTGAGTAAATACGCTGCTTTGAGTGTCATGAATAGGGTTGAGTCTGACCATTTGCCCATTGCATTTAAGGTTAGGGATAGAGGTATTAATAATGCCTAATGTAAACCAACGTCAGTTTATTGTGAAATATTGTTGGAACACTGATTATGCTCAAGATTTTAGCAGTAATATGTCTTCACAAGTGGTTCAAAGGAAGTTAGCAATGGCTGAAGATCTTATTCATGAGGATGTTAATAAAGCTTTGTGTATGTTTAATGCTATTGTCAAAGATGAAGCAGAAATTATGAATAAAACGATATCATTAAATAAAGATACATTAAAAAAAATAGGTGGTATGATGATGAGTGTAAAGCTGCCAGTATTAAAATATGGAATCAATGGGAAACATTTACAGTTACGTCTGATAAAAATGATCGAGTAGATTTTTGTATTGCAAGACGTGAGTACAAACATTTGAATATAAAAAAGAAAAAAGACCATAATGATGCATTATTGAATAAGTTAGTTGATTCTGTACATGATCAGCAGGCTTTTGGGGAAACTGTACATATGATTTCAAGGAAAAAATCTCCATCAGGAATAACATTTCTTTATTCGAATGGTTTGACCACTTTAAGGACCTATTAGATAAAGGGGGCGAGGATGGTGTTGAAGAGGGTTTTGATGAGGACAACGATAATTTAGACCTTTCGTTTGACAGACCGATTACAAGAGAAGAAATTTTACGAGCTCTCAGAAAATTAAAGAATGGGAAATCTGCTGGCCCAGATGGATTAATAGGAGAGTTGTTTTTTTAAAAATGCAGACATGTGTGTTATAAATTTTCTGGTAAAGATATTTCACTATCTCTTTGATTCTGGAATTTATCCAGATAGCTGGAAAGAATCCATCATTTTATCGTTGTTTAAAAAAGGTGAAATAAATAATGTTAATAACTATAGAGGCATATCTTTATGTAATATATGCAGCAAAATCTATAGTTCTATCATTAATAATTGACTACAGGAATGGGTAAGTCAAAACAATATAACGGGAGAACATCAAGCTGGTTTTAAGAAAGGTTATTCCACTATTGATCACATATTTGCGCTCCTTGCTGCTGTACAGAAACAATTCTCAAATAATCAGAAACTTTATGTAGCCTTCGTGGACTTTGAGAAGGCCTTTGATTCCATTTCTCGTACGTTATTGTGGCCAGTTTTGTTAAAACAATGGAATTAAAGGCAAACTATTCAGATGTGTAAAGAACATGTATAATGATGTAAAAGCAAGAGTAAGATCAGGTGTAAAGTTATCAGATAGCATTAGGTGTACAAGTGGAGTCAAACAGGGGGACAATTGTAGTCCTGTTTTGTTTTCATTATTTATTAATGAATTGGCATTATAAATTATTGAATATGGCAGACATGGTGTAGCTTTTGATCTTTTAAAACTGTTTATCTTATTCTTTACAGACGATATTATTATATTGCCAGTGACTCTTGTGGGACTGCAAAGACAATTAAATACCTTACATTCTGCAGCAATTAGATACGAGCTAAAAGTTAACATGAGCAAGACCAATATTATAGTGTTTAGAAAAGGAGGATATTTAGCCCGCTCTGAAAAATAGAAATATGGTGGTGAGAAAATCGTTGTTGTTAATGCCTATAAGTATCTTGGTATATATTTTACAACTAAGGTTAGTTTCAGTTATGCTTGTGAGGACATTACAAATAGAGCAAAGAAAGCAGTATTTGCTATTTTCCATAAGTTGAATTGCAGCTCTTTTAAAATTTTCACAAGATTATTTGATTCACAGGTTCAGCCAATCTTACAGTATGGAGCAGAAATATGGGCTTTTGAAAAAGGTGGAATAATAGAGAAAGTACATTTATACGCCATGAAGCATTTTCTAAATGTTGACAGTAAAACACCTAATGATTTGATTTATGGTGAGCTCAGACGATACTCGATTTACCTTAATTCGTATGTTAAATGCATGAAATGCTGGTTACATTCAACTAGAATGAATAATAATAGGTTACCATACAAATGCTATAAAACATTATTAAATTTAGATAAAAATGGAAAACATACATGGGATACAAATGTTCGTAAATTTATAAATTGGCGTTACCGTTACTAGGCATTACCGTTACTAGGGAGAGCGCATCACTCTCAGAGCAGTGCCAACGCAAAACGGGGCCTTATAACTCCGCCTTTTCTTATCCGAATCCTTTCAAATTTGCTGTACTCAGCGTTACCAGTACTTGGCGTTACCGTTACTAGACGTTACCGTTACTAGGGAGAGCGCATCACTCTCAGAGCAGCGTCAATGGGAAACGGGGCCTTATAACTCCACCGTTTCTTAACCAAATCGCTTCAAATTTGCTGTACTCAGCGTTACCAGTACTTGGCATTACCGTTACTAGGCGTTACCATTACTAGGCGTTACTGGTACTCGGCGCTGCGCTAGTATATATGAAAGCAACAGGTTTGTTCAGTATAGATTATTTAAAGCAGATCATACTTTAGAATATTATATTGACTTAGACATGAATAGATATGTTAAAGGTGCGTTAACAAAATGTAGACTTGGTGTTTCAACAATTGCATACCATCATTTAAGATTCAGACATGTAAATGATAATGATTTGATTTGTAGTCTGTGTAACTCGGCAAGAGAAGACGAAGTGCATTCTTTGTTTTGCTGTCCGGTCTTGAACGATCTTAGAAAGAAATTCATAAAGCCAAAGTTCTATTCTGACCCATGCAACTTTCGGATGATTCTATTGCTGGCATCAAAACATGAAAAATCTCTGTTGGATTTAGTTTTGTACATCTACGAAGCTAGTAAGGGAATTCATAATGCATTGTCCTAGGCATATATATACTTTGATTTAGTAGTACTGCGTTGTGCTGCATTTTTTCATGCACTATTTCAATTATGATGTGTTTGCTTGTTGTTGGCTTCTTCCTTCTTTTTCTTATACAAATTTGTTTATGTGAACTTCATCAGTATGGGGCTATGGCCTTGACCTGATTAAACATTCGTATTCGTATTCTCTCTGCAAGCCTTTCTCTCTGTCTGCTTGTCTACCTGCTTAGCTTGCCTGTGTCTGTCTGTCTGTCTGTCTGTCTGTCTGTCTCTCTCAGTCTCTCTCTCTCTCTCTCTCTCTCTCTCTCTCTCTCTCTCTCTCTCTCCCTCCCTCTCTCTCTCCTCTCTCTCTCATCCCTCTCTCTCTCTCTCTCTCTCTCTCTCTCTCTCTCTCTCTCTCTCTCCTCTCTCTCTCTCTCTCTCTCTCTCTCTCTCTCTCCAAGCCTTTCTCTCTGTCTGCTTGTCTGTTGTAGAGTGAAATGATCAGGGGTGAGCTTACATCTCCATACAGAGTCAGTTTAGCGGGGTCTTCTCTGGTATTGCAGTGCCTCCATGATCGACCCACCATCTTTATATCTACAAATATCCCATCATTATGCACCTGTTCCAGGCCGCAGGACGTTAAACAGATTTCCGGTCGGCTTGGGACTCCACCCGAGCCGCGTTCACGTGTGTGTTATCTATACTTACTACG
>CM065697.1:21553919-21566920 GCA_017654935.2 Phymorhynchus buccinoides | reverse complement strand
GTAGTGTGCACGGGTGTGTGTGTGTGTGTGTGTGTGGCTGTGTGTGTTTGTGTGTGTTTGTGTCGGTAGTGTGTGTGTGTGTCGTGCGTCCCTGGTTGTGTGAAGTGAATGGTTGGTGGGTAAACTTGATTGTGCATGTATGTATATATATTATACCATGGAGATATATAGAGAGGCATGTGTGTGTGTGCGCGCGCGATCTGTGTATGTGTATGTGTGTGTGTGAGCGTGCGTTTGTGTTGTGCAGGTGTGTGTGTGTGTGTGCGCGAGTGTGTGTTTGTTGGCGCGCGGTGTGTGTGTTTGTGTGTGTGTGCGTGCGTTTGTGTGTAAGTGGTGCGTTTATATGTGTATGTGTGTGTAGACCGACATGCACTCTCACATTATGTCATAAGGAAGATAGTAATAGCCACATGACCCGTCTGTGACCTTAAGGGAAGTCTGGAAATAGTCTGACTGTACGCACAGAATGTCAACAACATGATATTAAGCCTATTGCTTGTTGAATGCTTAGGCCCGGTAATGACCCTGCCTGTCTCAATGATGCATCCCTGTGTAGATAGATGACAGGTGTATTTCAAAGCAGAATTTATCTGGGTTGGAGAAGGGGGTGGTGGAGAGAGAGAGAGAGAGACGAGAGAGAAGAGAAGAGAGAGAGAGAGATCGAGAGAGAGAGAGAGAGAGAGAGAGAGAGAGACAGAACAGAGACAGAGACAGAGAGAGAGAGAGAGAGAAGAGAGAAAGACAGACAGACAGACAAACAGAGAAACAGAGCAGACACATGAAAGACAGACAGACAGACAGAGAAAGAGAGAGGGGGGCGGGAAGGGAAAGACAGACAAACAAAGAGAGAACGAATAAGAGCGACTGAAGAAGAAGAAGAAGAAGAAGAAGAACAAGAAGAAGAAGATAGAAAACAAGAAAAACAAAAACATCTGGAAGTACAAGGACAAAGAATGACATGAACGAGAAAGACACTGATGACTGACTGACGTTTTGGTTTTACGTCCTCTCAACCTACTGAGGGTCATGTGGGACATTTTATATATTATCTGGGATTTGTAAATAGGGTAGTGAAATTGGATATATTTTCTTTGATATTGATAAGAAAGGGTATGGGTATTTTATGATCTTATTTTCCAAGGAGGGCACCAATAGGCATTTTTATTTGCCAAGGGGGGGCACGCCACCAAGTAACTTTTTCCTTCTCTCCTTCTTTTTTTTTTTTTTTTTTTTTTTTGGGATAAACTCAGAACATAGATTATGTAACTCAGAGAGTTAACAATAAGGTTTCTGTTTTTTTCATCAAAATCAATGTATAAGGTAAGACAAAACTCCGTTGGGCAAACGAGTATGAACTAGTTTGTGAATAAGTTTTGAATTTTGTTAGAAACGAAACCCAAATGAGGTTCTTTGAAGATTTTGAGCAAAGAGGACCAGAAAGGTCCAATTATCATCATTTTGATTGATCACCGTATGGTAATTAAAAGTTTTATTTGCTTTAAGTATACTATCAATGAACTCGTGAAGTTCTAGCTGAATAAGGGGACAGTCTGAAAACAGGTGTTCCAAAGTAAGGATTTGGTTACATTCACATAGATATTCTTTATATTTGCAGTAGTACGAATTTGTACGTAGACGGAAAATTAAAGATGAAAGGTGATAAGGGATTTGTAGAAAGAGACCTTTTTTGACTGGTTTGGGGTCCCAGTGGTGATCGTTAGCATACTGTTCTAAATCGGCTTTCCAGTTAACATAAGTACTTTCCTTGAGTAAATTATTACATTCATTTACTGATAGCCCTATACTACAAGAGGCGAGGCTTGAGTTATCTGCTGCTTTTTTAGCAGCGTGATCTGCTTTATCATTGCCTTTAATGCCACAGTGAGATGGGACCCAGGTAAGAGTAACCTGGGGTCCCTTAACATTAATCTGATGAACCAGAAATAAGATTTCCTGAATTATTTCTGCTCTGTTGTTTTGAGGGGATTGAAGACCTTGTAAGGAGGACAAGGAGTCAGTGTATAACACCACATTAGTAGTAAGTTGAGGGAGATCATTTACGTAATCCAGAGCCTTGAGTATTGCCCAAAGCTCGGCACTGTATAAAGATAGGTTGGGGTTTAGTTTGAAGGATTTGGTAACATCAAGAGCTGGAATTGTAAAGGAGCATCCTATTTTGGTGGGTGCAAGTTTGGACCCATCTGTGTAAATTTGAACTGAGTGACGTGAGTAGTAAATCTTTTCTTTGGCTGCTACCGTTAACTGATTAGTGTCTTTCTCTTTAGAGTATGCAGTTAAGACTGGTATCTATGTCTGGGGGTTCCCACTCCCAGATGGGGACACCATATTTAGGGTGTAGAACAACGTCCTTTAGTTGAAATTTGGATTTGTCTATTAAATCTTTAGAAAATTCATAGATGTGTTGGTACTTAGGATTTAGATGTTGTACCTGTCGTTCGGTTAATTGGGAAGCAAAGCTAAATGTTGAGAAGAATTCTGCCTTCCCAAAGACATCGGCTGCCTGGAGGCGAACCATGAACTTGGCACAATTTAGTTTAATTAGATGCTCTATAGGAATCCAATCAATATCCCTATAGATTAGCTTGCCTACAGCGTAAGGGGGAATGCCCAGAGCTATTTTGAGGGCCCGGAGTTCCATAGAAACTAATTTCTGTAGTTGCGACTTGGAAAGTGAGTAAAAGGCCTCCATACGATTAAAAGACACTGATAAAAAGGTTATGAACATATAAACAAGAACAATAAAAACTAACTTAAACCAAAATGAAGAAGAACAAGAAGGACAAGAAGAAGAAGGAGAAGAGAGAGAGAGAGAGAGAGAGAGAGAGAGAGAGAGAGAGAGAGAGAGAGAGAGAACAACAAACAACAATGAACAACAAAATGGTTTAATGATTAGGACCTTTGGCCCCATATCACTGAAGGTGAGAGAACAAAAAAAACAGGAAAAAACAAACTGTACTTGTTATAAATAAGAATGACATAATATACAAAAGACATGACTGACGAAAGAACTCGTATCAAGAGAGAGAGAGAGAGAGAGAGAGAGAGAGGGGGGGGGGGTTATATATATATATTTTTTTTTTTCTTTCAATTAAGGGTAAACAGATAGGCATGCTTTCTATTCACCGCGCCCTCATGAACAAAAAACAAGTGAAAAGAAGCAATACAAAGAAACTGAACAATTAAGTACAAATGCAAATAACGAATTGAAGCAAAAATAAAGCAATGACCAAGCCAAAAGATGAAAATTTGAACATCTACTACAAAGAGACGAGAGAGAGAGAGAGAGAGAGAGAGAAGAGAGAGACGAGAGAGAGAGAGAGAGACGAGAGAGAGAAGAGAGAGAGAGAGAGAGAGAGAGAGAGAGAGGAGAGGAAGAGGCCGAGAGAGAGAGAGAGAGAGAGAGAGAGAAGAGAGCGAAGCGAAAACGAACGAACTAACTAAATTTGATTTATACAGAGTAATGAGATAAGCATACATTCTTTTTTACACCCAGCCCTGTGGTAGACGAAAATATCGAATAAACAACAATAACAAAACATGCAATGAAAGAAGATAATAAACAACAACCAATAACATGTAAAACGTGAAAATGTTGAGGAGAGAGAGAGAAGAGAGAGAGAGAGAGAGAGAGAGAGAGCAGAGAGAGAGAGAGAGAGAGAGAGAGAAAAGAGAGAGAGAGAGAGAGAGAGAGACGAGAGAGAGAGAGAGAGGAGAGAGAGAGAGAATGAGAGAGAGAGAGAGATAGAGAGAGATAAACAATCCAACATTTTTTTTTAAGAGAGAGAGAGAGAGAGAGAGAGAGAGAGAGAGAGAGAGAGAGAGAGAGAGAGAGAGAGAGAGAGAGAGAGAGAGAGAGAGAGACACTAGACACTGGAAAATGTTATTTGACAAGGATCAAGATTTTAGGCGATGCCTATTCTTACAATACAGAGAGAGAGAGACAGAGACAAAAAGCATGTTCCCCGTTTTAAAGGACAGTAACCATGACAGAGACAGAATCCTCATCAGCAGTAAACCGAGAATAAACCGCTAATGTCCCGTGACTAATGCAACCCTAATGCCACCTGCTTCCAACCAACGACCAGCGAGCAAACTCCAACTGCGTTTGTGCAAACTGCAATATGTAAAACCAAACAAAACCAAACTCACAACTATGTAAATAAGAGCAATGGCACATTGTGATAACAATCTTGGATCATTAGTTTCCTCTCCAGCCAAACCACAGTTGATTATTTCCCGAGGTTGGTGAGAACAGTTTCGGTGTACTTTGTGGTTTTTTCTTCTTATTTACTGTAATAATCCGGGATTGATTTGAGGAGAAAAACACAATAATATGGTGGACATGCAATGCACATTGTGTAAACTAGTATTCCCATTTTCGGCTTGAAGCTATAGCGAGGGGAAACGTTGACGAGAAAGAGAGAGAGAGAGAGAGAGAGAGAGAGAGAGAGAGAGAGAGAGAAGAGAGAGAGAGAGAGAGAGAGAGAGAGAGAGAGGGGGGGGGGAGAGGGGGCAGGGAGATAGAGAGAAATAAAGAGAGAGAGAGAGAGAGAGAGAGAGAGAGAGAGAAGGAGAGAGAGATCAAGAGAGAGAGAGAGAGAGAAGAGAGAGAAAGAGAGAGAGAGACGAGTGAGAGAAAGAGTAGAGAGAGAGAGAGAGAGAGAGAGAGAGAGATAAAGAGACAGAGAGAGAGATAAGAGAGAGAGAGAGAGAGAGAGAGAGAGAGAGAGAGAGAGAGAGAGAGAGAGAGAGAGATAGAATGAGAGAGTAAGATAGAAGAGAGAGAGAGAGAGAGTGAGAGAGATAAAGAGAGAGAGAGAGAGAGGGAGAGAGAGAAATAGAGAGAGAGAGGAGAAAGAGAGAGAGAGAGAGGGGGTGTGAGAGAAATAAAGAGAGATAGAGAGAAAGAGTGAGAGAGAGAGAGAGATATAAAGAGACAGAGAGAGATAAAGAGAATGAGAGAGAGAGAGAGTGAGAGAATGAGATAAAGAGAGAGTGAGAGAGTGAGAGAGAGAGAGAGATAAAGAGAGAGAGAGTAAGAGAGAGAGAGAGAGAGAGTAAGAGTGAGAGAGAGTGAGAGAGAGAAAATAAAGAGAGAGAGAGAGATAAAAGGTCGAGAGAGAGAGAGAGAGAGAGAGAGAGAGAGAGAGAGAGAGAGAGAGAGAGAGATAAAGAGATAGACAGGGAGAGAGAGAGAACAATTATCACTGACATGCTTTAACGAGAATACCATAGGCTTATAGTACTATTACATGAGTTACAAACAAACAAGCATATAAATAATCATATTTTAAGCATAGAAATATAGAGATTATTTTGCAACAACAAAAAATTCAAAATAAATCCCCATGGCATAACAATTCAAGTATTGCTAATCTTGAAAAAAATAATTTGGAGTCATTTTGAGTTTCGTGTCATGCACGCTTGGGTTTGGTTTCACAGCAAAACGTCATTGTGAGAAGTAGGCATGCTTTGTAACGACGAAACATAGTGGGTAAGTTATGTGAACTTTGCCGCCAAGCGTTCCTTAACTATTTGCGGCGCTCTTCCTTAAAAAAACAAAAAAACATTGATTTAAAAAAAAAAAGAACACATACTTAAATTTGGGTGTTTCTAGCCGGCCGGCCGGCTACAGGTGTTACATATTTATCACAGAGAGAGAGAGAGAGAGAGAGAGAGATCCGAGAGGAGAGAGAGAGAGAGAGAGAGAGAGAGAGAGAGAGAGAGAGAGAGAGAGAGAGACAGGACAGACAGACAGAGGGAGGACAGAAAGACAGAGAGAGAGACAGACACAGACAGAGAGAGAGAGAGAGAGAGAGAGACAGACAGACAGACAGAGAAACAGAGACAGACACAGACAGAGAGAGAGAGAGAGAGAGAGAGAGAGAGAGAGAGAGAGAGAGAGAGAGAGAGAGAGAGAGAGAGAGAGAGAGAGACAGAGAGAGAGAGAGACAGACACAGACACATACAGAGAGAGAGAGAGAGAGAGAGAGAGAGAGAGAGAGAGAGAGGGAGAGAGAGAGAGAAGAGAGAGAGAGACAGACAGACAGACATTCAGACATTCAGACAGAGAAACAGAGACAGACACAGACAGAGAGGGAGAGAGAGAGAGGGAGAGAGAGAGAGACAGACAGACAGAGAGAGAGACAGAGAGAGACAGAGAGAGACAGAGAGAGAGAGACAGACAGACAGAGACATTCAGACAGAGAGACAGAGAGAGAGAGAGAGAGAGAGAGAGAGAGAGAGAGAGAGAGAGAGAGAGAGAGAGAGAGAGAGACAGAGACATATAGACAGACAGACAGACACAGAGAGAGACAGACAGACAGACAGACATTCAGACAGAGACAGACAAGCAGAGAGAGAGAGAGAGAGAAGAGAGAGAGAGAGAGAGAGAGAGAGACAGACAGACAGACAGACAGACAGACAGACAGACAGACATATACAAATATCACTGCCTTCAACGTCAAGGAATGCTGTAGGTCTGATGACCCGGAATGGGCCAATACATTGTCAGTTATTTCTATTAATATAATTTTATTGAATACGCAATATGGCTGAAAACCAAAACACAAAAACAATAAAAGAAAAGGGAAAACAGAGAAACACATCGTAAACCCTATTACAAATCACCCGAAATAGTGTGTGTGTGTGTGCCGGAAATAGCAGGACTCTCAATTGACAATTTAATGTCTTCCTATAGTTCCAAAGCAATTGCAGTAGAATACTCTTGTTCGAGATAACTCTCGCGCGCATCATCATAAACATCACGTACATAATTATTATATTGCGAAAGAGAAGAGAGAGAGAGAGAGAGAGAGAGAGAGAGAGAGAGAGAGAGAGAGAGAGAGAGAGAGAGAGAGAGAGAGAGAGAGAGAGAGAGAGAGAGAGAGAGAGAGAGAGAGAGAGAGTGCATGAGAGAGAGAGAGAGAGAGAGAGAGAGAGACGCTTCAGAATCGTATTTATTGACATTGACAAGTACAATCCTTATGCCAAGGGGTGTTATCATATTTGCAGCGTCAGGAATTAATGCAAAAAACGAAAATGAGTAAATGTATTATAAATAAAGGCAAATTGAGTCAACGTTGGACACAATATAACTACATATAATTACAACATATTCTATCAAGAAAGACCATAACATTTACAGTGATAACAATTGTCATCGTAATATAATAATACATGAGAGAGAGAGAGAGAGAGAGAGAGAGAGAGAGAGAGAGAGACGAGAGAGAGAGAGAGAGGAGAGAGAGAGAGAGAGAGAGAGAGAGAGAGAGAGAGAGGCAGAGACAGAGACCAAGAGAAGCGGAAATGACACGCTGCGCATGTGTGGCGGCCATTTGCAAAGGGGTAGGGAGCGATTTATGTCCAAGAGAGAGAGAGAGAGAGAGAGAGCAACCACCTCCACTACAGCAACAAATATGAGATGACAAACACGCGAACAAACAGAAATTTAAAAATAAAAATACTAAAACTATTTGGATATTATTTTTTGGTGAAACCTAAATTCGTTCGTGATGAGGGAAACACTCTTGTCAAAACATGCATGTCTAACACAGAATAAGCACATCTATTTTCAGAACATGTTATTTTCTTTTCAACAATTAGGCCCTATTCGTTTACTTCTGTTCCCGAAAGCTTTAAAATACTTGTACTAATTGTCTCCTTTTGTCTATTCGAAGAACTCTTTAGGACGATTATTGCATTATTCTAAAACATGAAAATAGTTGAATTCTGTTCTCCTTTCATCCAAGAGAGAGAGAGAGACAGAGAGAGTTTACCGCACGAACCTACCTTGTTCTCAAGAGCTCAGTATATAATAATTAAGTAATTATCACATCCATCTATGATTCACAGTTGAACAAAATGATCAGCTGTTCAGTGTATGGCTGTGGAAAAGCACAATATCTTATCATCTTCCGTGAATTCACGGAAACTCAGCATGTTTCACATACAAATCATTAAAGGTGGCACGCAGCACACACACACGCGCGCGCGCGCGCGCGACACACACACACACACGCACACACACGCGCACGCACGCACGCACGCACGCACGTAAACGTCAATGCAATGTCAATGCAAGCTGCACACAAACCATATCCCTTTGGAAGGAGTTTGTGGTTTTGCGAGTGTTTGCTGTCTTGCTTGTCAAAATGACATCTCTCTCTCTCTCTCTCTCTCTCTCTCTCTCTCTCTCTCTCTCTCTCTCTCTCTCTCTCTCTCTCTCTCTCTCTCTCTCTCTCTCTCTCTCTCGAGTCGAATTAATGGTCTTTGCCCAAAGAGTGAGTCAGCGTCCCTCTATCAGTCAGTCAGCTAGTCAGTCTGTCTGTCTGTGTGTCTCTGTATCTCTGTCTGTATATCTGTCTGTGTTTGCCTCTGTCTTTGTCTTTGTGTGTGTGTGCGCGTGTGCGTGCGTGCGTCCGTCCGTGCGTGCGTATGTGTGTGTGGTGTGTGTGTGTGTATCAAATCTGGACGCAACAGCTTGTTGGATAAAATCAGTACTCTAGCAGCAGTGTGGAGTTATAAATTTTATTCAACAATATAAAAAATCGGTTAATTTGCAAGCATGTATGTGCGTGTGTGTATGCGTGCGTGCGTGCGTGCGTGCGTGCGTGCGTGCATGCGTGCGTGCGTGCGTGCACGGGTCTTTCAATTTTGACGCACCATGGTGCTGAACTATTTAACCAGTTCTTAACAACGACAAGACTGAAATTATGTCCATTGTCCCCAAGAGACTTTTGTCTACAAACTCGCTCCCTACTTCTATCCAACTAGAGAACTCTCTCATTCAGACTTCTGCAAGCGTTCGCAATCTTGGCTTCACACTGGACCAAACACTTTCGTTTCAAACTCAAATTTCCTCTGTCTGTCGTGCTTGCTATCTGGAACTCCATCGCATTGCTTCTGTTCGTCATCTTCTCTCTGAAGACGCCACCAAAACTCATCTCTGCCTTTGTTCTCTCTCGCTTAGACTACTGCAATTCCCTTCTAGCTGGTTGCCCACAAAATCTTCTCGCTAAATTGCAGAACATTCAGAACAATGCTGCTCGCCTTGTACTGAGGTGTTCCAAATGATCTCACTCTACCCCAATGCTTGAATCTCTTCACTGGCTTGCTGTCGGAAGGCATATCGAATACAAGCTCTCTCTGCTCTGTTACAAATCCCTGAATGGTCTGGCTCCTTATCTCGCTGATCTTCTGAACCTTTACACACCTCTTAGACAGTTACGCTCCTCTTCGGACACTTCTCTCCTCCAGATCCCTCGTTACCGCATTTATTTTCGCATGCTACCCCCCAAAAGTGTCATTTCGCTGAAGTGGAAACATAAAAGTGAGTAAAATTGTCATAATCAACGACACTTCTTGGTCACATCGTAAACGTCGCACAAGAGACACAGTTTCATGGCCGAAGTGAGATAATGACGTCATTTGACACGCAGAGAGTTGTCTTTCTGTGTTGGCATGCTGGAGAACAGCAGAGTCTGCTGTTCATAGAGTTGTTGTGTCATTCGTGTATGGAATATCGCAATGTGTCACTTCCAGAGCCTGGATTCACTTCCATGAGGTTGGTACTACTGATAGACGTCGTTTATGTTGCAGAATTTGATACTTGTAATCAAAATGGGCGTTTTCTGCATTTTTCAGGCCTGCCAAAATCGTCTCACACACGCTCTATGGTAGCGTTTTGATTTGCTGACTGCCTCAGTGTGGAACATGTCCATCCTAGCTGTGAGGAACGCACTCCATGATGCTGATCTTACTCCCCCTGGGCATGTTTGGGCATCCTGCTCATTCCAACTCATGATCAGAGCTGTCTTTTGAGAGCCCAGAACCACACCATCTGGACGTTATGAAACTGGACATGAATTCTCTTCACCAACGAGTTCAGTATCAGTCTTAATTTCATGGATGGTCTCTAGGGTATAGAGATTATCAGGAGAACATTACCAGGAATTGTGAGTCAGAGAACATGACAAATCACGAGGTGGGTCTTTGAAGGTTTAGGCCTGTATCGGCATGGTCTGGAAAATAGTGTCGCATATTCTTCAAAAGGAATCTCTGACAGCTGTTCCCTATAGGGATGAGGTCATCGATGTCTACGTCAAATCGTCTGCTGGCATGATCCGATATGACGTCATCCCCATGGTTGATAATGCACCTCTTCATCAAGCATGCGCTGTTGACGCGCACCTGCAGCAGGAGATCATCGTCCATATGAGGTAGGTTTCCCAATCCAGAGACCTCAGTCTGATAGAACAATGTTGAAACATGCTCCAGGTAGCCGTCAGCAGCCGTTCATAGCAGCTCAGAAGTCTACAGGACTCAGAACAGTGCTCGTAAGAGGAGTGGAACACCCTGGCTCAACAGGAGTTTCAAACCATCCTCCAGAACACAAAATGGCGTTTTCAAGCTGGAATTGCAGTGAAGTGGTCTTGCACATGCTTATCTATGACGTTTCTTGCCATAAAAAAAAATTCTGAAAATGAAAACTTTGCTCCATTGGGTTGTTTTATGCATTTAGAAGGGGTATCACGCGCGTTCCTTGAGGTAAGCCAATGAAATCATTCTCATCCCTTGTTTTCTATCAACACGTGAAGACGACATCAATAAACTGAATACGAACTTCTGTAATTTTGTATGCTTAAGATAATATCCTTAGCAAATTTTGAGCAGTACATATGTCTTAACAGTCGCTTACCCGGTCGGTCTCTCTCTCTCTCTCTCTCTCTCTCTCTCTCTCTCTCTCTCTCTCTCTCTCTCTCTCTCTCTCTCTCTCTCTCTCTCTCTCTCTCTCTCTCTCTCTCTCTCTCTCTCTCTCTCTCTCTCTCTCTCTCTCTCTCTCTCTTGCAACCAGTGACTATAAAGAACTCAACATTCTACCATTTGATTTGAAATGTCTACTAAACAAAGGTACCCTTATGTACAAGATCATAAATAAGTTAGTACCAAAATATCTTATTACTAAATTTAAAGTCCATGCAATTCGAAGCAAAACCAAATTAATAATGCCCCGCCCCAGAACAGATCTATATAAAGCATCCCTTACATACTCAGGTGGTAAACTGTGGAACGACATCCCTGATAATTTCAAAAATAAAACTAGCGTATCTTCCTTTCGCAAGTACATAATGGACAATCTTGTCCATCAGTTATGTTAATGAGTTTTACTACAAATATCAACTTATGCCAAGATTCTTGTAAATCTTTTATGTCTCTGTATATCTGTTTAATGTCCCAATTTGATTCTCTGTCAATTATTTAATGTGCCAATTTTTGTTTCATTTTCTTGACTTGATTGTTTTTATGTCAATTTGTCATTGCCTGATGCATGGTGTGAGTGTGTGAGTGAGAGGGCCAGGTGCAAAGAAGCTATTGTAGCTTATCCTTTTTACCCTCAATAAAACATTCGTATTTCGTATTTCGTATTTTCTCTCTCTCTCTCTCTCTCTCTCTCTCTCTCTCTCTCTCTCTCTCTCTCTCTCTCTCTCTCTCTCTCTCTCTCTCTCTCTCTCAGGGCTGAGTGTAAAAAAGCACTGATGCTTATCTCATTACCCTGCATAAATAAACATTCGCTTCGTTTCGTTTCGTTGCTCTCTCTGTCTCTCTCTGTCTCTCTGTCTGTCTGTCTGTCTGTCTGTCTGTCTGTCTGTCTGTCTGTCTGTATGTCTGTCTGTCTGTCTGTCTGTCTGTCTGTCTGTCTCTCTCTCTCTCTCTCTCTCTCTCTCTCTCGCACAGGGGCCAAAGGCCTTTCTGAATAAAATGTCCCGTGTTCCCGTGTTCTCTCTCTCTCTCTCTCTCTCTCTCTCTCTCTCTCTCTCTCTCTCTCTCTCTCTCTCTCTCTCTCTCTCTCTCTCTCTCTCTCCCTCTCTCTCTCTCGCCCTTCTTTATCATTTCTTGAGCAGCGATATCACAAACGTTCTCTTTATTCTTTGCAATAACTCATCTTAAAACCCCAAATTGAAACATGTCTTCTGCAGCTATTTGGGTCGGATGTAAAAGACCCACTTCCCTAAATCCTCTTTTTATCTAGTGAGTGTACAATATGTTGATATTCCTGTCATCACTGGCATGCAGAATGTAGCGAGACTGAAGTATTTCTTCATAAATGAAAACATAGGCTGGCGCGCTTTAGAAATGAAAGCGTCGATAAGGAATGTTTTTTTTTATTTTTTTTTTTTTTATTGTTTGTCGGATTTGTTTTTTCTTTGATCTAATTAAGATCTTATTAATGGTGACATGCGTTTAGCAACAATAACACAAACAGCAACAGCAACAACAACAATAATCACCCAAACCAGCGTTGCATTATCATCTTTCTTTTCTTTGCCAGGTTATTTAAGATCTTTAAGGATAAAACCAGGGGGTCTCGATTCTTTTATAGAATCAGAGAACTGGGTGTGTGTGTATATACTCCTTTTGGATAGTCCGACTTTTCGATGCGAGCTGAGTTCCCTCTCACAGTAAATAAATATAATACAATAGGTATTAATGTATGGTCGTCTGATGGTTGTTCTAGCAAATCACTATGCTGCATGTGAGCTAGAAACGGTTTCCGATGTTTTTTCTAGTTTTGACGAAAAGCAACAATAACAAGTGCAACGCCGAGCGGCTGCAAAGTCCCCTCGCAGCATTGCCGAGGTACTCCGAAATCGGAATGTTTCGGCTGTACACATACATAAAAACGCATCAAAACAGCACGTAACTACATAAAAAGGCATGAAAACAGCACGTAATTAAATAGTTTTGTATATATAGCCTTGGGGTTAGGACCCGTGATTTGAGCGCGCGCGATCATGCGCACACGCACACAGAAAAATTCATGGCAACTGTGCTATAGACCATTCATCAAGAAATGTGGAAAAAAACCTGCATTAAAATACATGCAAAACTTCGCGAGATATTAGCGATTATGTGTTTCGGGGTTTGAACCCCGTAACTGGCGCGACCTTGACCTTAATGTAAAACTAAATACATCAGTG
>CM065697.1:21546419-21548919 GCA_017654935.2 Phymorhynchus buccinoides | reverse complement strand
TCACTCACACCATGCACAAGCAAAGAAAAGTTGACATAAAAAACAACAACAGCAACAACCAATACAAGCAATGAAAAAAAGATAATTGAGCACATGTAGGAACAAAAATGGATCAAAGCAGATATGAATAAAAATATGATCAATGGTGGGTTTGAATTGGCGGTT
Organism: Phymorhynchus buccinoides; assembly: GCA_017654935.2. Classification (NCBI taxonomy): domain Eukaryota; kingdom Metazoa; phylum Mollusca; class Gastropoda; order Neogastropoda; family Raphitomidae; genus Phymorhynchus; species Phymorhynchus buccinoides. The sequence goes on along the minus strand of CM065697.1, from coordinate 21,548,754 downwards.
TGAATTGAAATAGAAACACAAATGAAAACAAATGTAGCGAATATCACTGATCAACAAGACTGTCTATTAAGTACTTGTGATAAGATTTACGGAAAGAAGATAGTTGTATGTTTTTAGATCATCATGGATGTCATTCTACATGTTACCCACCTGAGAATGTAAGGGAACATGTAATATATATATATATATATATATATAGATATACAATAAAATCATTCTTTCTTAAAGTTTGGCACCACACCTTGCAGACTAGTTTCGAGGTAAGATAAGATATATAAAAGGAATAACAACAAAACCAGTGATGTCTTTGTAAAACAACTTGTATTAAAACCTTTTAGGCAGACACATTTTCGCTGTTTCTACAGTGTGTGACTAGAAAAAGCTGTAGAAACAGCGAAAATAAGGACACCTTTGTTTAGTAGGCATTTCAAATCAAATGGTAGTATATGTTGCGTTCTTTATAGTCATTGGTTTCTAGGGAGGACGATTTAAGGAGTATGAGTTTAAGAGAACGTCAATATAATCTTTCAACATGTTTTTGTGTGTTTTTTGCTAGCTGAGAGAGAGAGAGAGAGAGAGAGAGAGAGAGAGAGAGAGAGGAGAGAGAGAGAGAGAGAGAGAGAGAGAGAGAGAGAGAGAGAGAGAGAGAGAGAGAGAGAGAGAGAGAGAGAGAGAGAGAGAGAGAGAGAGAGAGAGAGAGAGAGAGAGAGAGCGAGAGAGAGAGAGAGAGCGTGTTATTTAAAAATCCAGTGATATCGGGCATGGGAATTGGATATTAGTAAAAAAAAACATATGTGAAGTGTGGGCGGGGGGGGAGCGGGGGGGGGGGGGGGGGGGGGGGGGGGGGGGGGGGGGGGGGGGGGGGGGGGGGGGGGATAAAGGAGCGTGTTATTTAAAAAAAAAGTGATATGTGGGGGGGGGGGGGGGGGGGGGGGGGGGGGGGGGGTCTTCTACGGGCCACAGAAGGCCCCTAGTAGGATTCCAGGGGGTACTGCTGAAGCTTTGTTTGACAATTGAAGCCATAAAACAGCATTACAATGGATACAGTTAGTTAATGTTTTTGCGGCGGATAGAGTTTTTGTTGTTGCGAAAAGCAATGTCATTTCGGCGGAAAGTTGCTGTTTGGCGGACAATTCCCATCAATGGATATCTTTTTTCTCAAAAGAGAAAAATAAACGATATCAAAATGTCTGACTTTCTCTTCTGTGCTTAATGTTATGAAGTTCTACTAAAGCTTAAGTGGGAAACTAAACGTTGTTACTTTCTACCCAAACCGATTTACTTAATTTAGAAAGTAACAACGTTTAGTTTCCCACTTAAGCTTTAGTACAACTTCATAAAATGTAGGGCTGATTCTGTTCTTGCATCAAGATAAAGTTTTTGTTTGACACAAGAAAAAAAGAAGAAGAAATAAACAAAACACCGAGCATTCTAATCACGTGCATGTTCTAATTGCCTTTCGTGGTCAACGTATCGCGCTTGCCGCCAGAAAGCAGTAATTGCACTTCCGGTTGATGACGACAACCAGAAACCGTTCAACAGCATAATATGGCTGATTGCAAGGCTCCGTTGCAGCTAACTTGAAATAGTGTCTGATACAGCGCTCCAATGTTGCACGAAGATTGTTTTTCTTGACGTCGTTGCTGTTGTTGTTGTTGTTGTTTATGTCATTGCTGATTGCAGCACGGGTATTGACAAATAAATGAGGGGGTCGGGTGCAAGAAACTGAGGTTGCGGGGCAGTAGTCGGCCTTTTGTTTATTTGTGTTTATTTTGTTGTTATTGCTGTTGTTACTGTCGTTGTTCTGTACACTAGAAGAGTGATGATCTGATCTCATGCCATGCATTGCCCAATAAACACTGACACAGAGGCTGACAACTCGGAGCTGATTTGTCTGCTGATGTATATTGTTGTTGTTGTTGTTGTTGTTGTTGTTGGTGTTGTTGTTGTAACGTTCAACTTATAACTGTAGTTATTGGTTTATATTGAAACCCACAGACTTATTGATCACCAATCGTATTTTAAGATTAAATACATGACACACAAATATCATGGTACTCGCACGAAAACGTCTTATTAATCGGCCTCCTGGTGCACTACAATAAAACCATGAATATTAGATTTTAAAACAAAACCACAACAACAGCAGATTAATTAGGAAAATAAAGAATGGGTGTATCACGCAGTTTCATTTTCATTATATGTATTATAACTCGTGATGGAGACGTTTACCCCGCCCATTCTACATTTTGTTAAACATAAGTCTCCCTCCCTCTCCTTCCCTCTTTCTCTCTCTCTAATCCCCCCCTCTCTCTCTCTCTCTCACACACACATA
>CM065697.1:21531419-21538919 GCA_017654935.2 Phymorhynchus buccinoides | reverse complement strand
CTCACGCGGTGCGCAGCATCAGCTGTGGAGAGAATGTGTGCATTCAAGACTAGGGGAAGACGGGGTAAAAAAGCGCATGGGCGGGTAAGAAGCCCACCCCAATTATCTCATGAAATGAAGCAAATTTCAGTCTCATTTTGCCCATGAGACGAGCGTTAATGTCTAGCATTCGTCTCATGGGCAAATTTGACTGACATTTTCTTTATTTCATGAGATAGTTGGGGTGGGCTTCTTACCCGCCCATGCGCTTTTTACCCCGTCTTCCCCTATGTGCCATTCTTGAATCAATGTTGATTTGTTTGTGCCCAATTCTCTCCACCACTGTTGGTGTGCACTGTGTGGTGGGTGATGGTCATGTGGACAAGCTTGGCTCATCTTTTTTTTGAGTATCTTTTTCCTCCCCCCCCCCCCCCCCCCCCCCCCCCCCCCCCCCTCCCCCCCCCCCCCCCCCCCCCCCCCCACTGTAAAAAGGTGTAGAGTGGCACAGAGGTAAAGCGTTCGCCTTGTGTCAAGTAAACCCGAGTTCGAACCTGGGTACAGGGGATTTTTCCTCTACGGTCTGAACGTGGAGTCTTTCGGATGAGACGATAAACCGAGGTCCCGTGTGCCCATGCACTTAGCACACGTTAACCCTTTCACCGCCAGCCATATTTCAGTCCAAATTTCCATTAAATTTACCTGGGTAGAGAACAAAATCCATCTGCAGTATTGAGGATTGTTCTGTGACATATATAAAATAAGGTCTATCCTTACTTCCCAAAACTAAGACAATAGGGTATTTGGATAACAGACCCCAATTTGATGCCTTTTAGTGACATAGGTGTTATAATCACTGTGGTGCCAAAATGCGACTTTGGCGGTGAAAGGGTTAATTCCAGTGGCAACGAAAAAGGTGTCATTTGGTCAAAATTTACCCCCCACCCCCTTTCCTTCCTCATCAGTCACACAAGAATTGCATGCATAAAAAAAATGAGTGGCGCGCCTCTGGCTGCGACGCACTCTCCAGGTGGGAGCAACCCGAATTTCACGGAGACGCCTCTGTGACTATAAAGTGCTTAATGCTAATACTAATAATACTAATACTAATGATTCCCGTTCTTCGTTCACTCATGTAAGACTGCTACAAATCAAATACAATGTCCGACGCAACAATAAGACATTTTTTTCAGATTCGTGTACAGAAGACTACAATCATAGTGAACATAATTATGTCATAAGTTACAAGTTTCTTTATTGTCCACTGGCATTGTACAATGCACGTGGAAACTTGTCTTCCACCATGTAAAATAATATGAGATAATAATGAAAATAAAAATATTAATTACAAACATGAAACATAAATGTGCATTTTGTGACGTAATTGACCCGCACGACCCGCTTTCTTTGTTTCTTATCTACACCCCCCCCCCCCCTTTCTTCTCTCCAGCCGCCACTTTAATTGCCCGTCAGCTTCAAACGGACGCCGATTAAGGCATTTGTCTCTTGGAATCCCGATCTACCTCCCCATCACGAGAAAGTGACAACCACAGTCGGCTCCCTTTGAAGACGATTTTCCTTTCCGGAATGTCGGCATGTGATAATGATGTAACCGGCGCATGATTGTTCGGTACTAGTATGCATAATATTATAGCGTCATCTTGTGATGTGTCGACTGCTATAAACCAATGACAGGCTCACATTATTTGAAAATGGCAGGGAAAAATTTGAGTAGTGAGAAAAAGTTAGCCCACACATACTTTTCACACAAGACGCTGAAACATAGCTGGAGCAACATTGCAGACTCAACCTCTCTCCCAGCCAGTCATAATAAGCCCAACTAGTGAGTATTATTGATGGCTGGTGATTGAGATCTGTTTTGTTTGATCCTATTTTTGATCTAGATCCTATGTTCAATGATGAATAAGGAGTAGATAGATATGTTATTGAAAAGAAGTGGTAAACATTCTGTTCTATTTATGTGCACTGATTATTTGTGTGTGTGTGTTTTTGACTTTAACTCTTTTGGTACCAGAACCGGATTTTATGCCTACTAACCCTTTTGTCTATTTTTAGTAGGAAGCCTGTGGGTTGCAATCTTGCACGTTATGATACCATTCCTTTCCAGGTGTTGGATGGAGAGTGATGTTGGATTGATCACCTTTTATGTTTGACTGATCTCAGTTTGTTAACTGAAATTCAGTTTATTTATTAACTAGTGCTATTGTACAAGGGCAGCCTTCTAGCCGGTTGGGATCCACTAATTCCCTGCCGACTGAAGCCCCTTGTCTCTAAGCCATAGAGATCTACATCCACCTTCTCCTGTGATTATCAGCAGGGCATCGTGGGCAGGAAGATTATCCCTGACTCACAAGCACCAAGACGGGAACGCCGCCAAGACGCCCTGCACCCAGAATCCGCGAGGAGACCACGCCTGAACCGTGCCATCCCGCGAAGACGTAACCGGAACGACTGGGAGCTACTCTCACCTGACGAGCAAGCCCAGCCGCCCCAGCACTCGCCGATCACTATGGAGGAACTTGACAGCAGCTACGTCCCCCGGACCGCGCCAATCATTTGAACTTTCCCCCTGGCACTGAAGACACTAAGTGACCCTTCCTGCTTGGGGCTAACCTTCTAGAAAGACAAAAGTCTTGTAAATCCTTTCGGATTTCATTGTTTTTCATTCATATTTTGTTTTGGCGCCATTGAGCTGCTTTATTATTATTGTTGCATAATCTTATGCAGATTTTGTGAGTAAATAAAATACAAGTGTCAAATAATCCTGAACCCTTTGGTCAGACTGATGAGAGTGGGAGTCTTGTAATTTCATGTAAAACCCTACTTCTCTCTGTCTGCCATTTAGAGCAATTCAACCACTTGTATTTCTTTCAACCATACGAGCCAGAACCCGGGCACAAATATAAATTTATTAGATGAAAAGGGGCCGGGAAAGTTGCTCATCTCCCATACCCTAGAGAAGTGGGTTAAAGGCAAATTTTCTACTTGAAAATTTAACACACTAAAAGTCTTCCCTAGAGGCTTAGCCTTTTAACCCATTACCTCGTCACACATTTAAAACAAATATGTAACTCTCAAACCACACCCAATCATTCATTCATGCTCTCCGCTATCTTGTTCACTCATCATGCAACCCACAACCACTTCCGCCTTCATTTTTTTCTTTTTCTTTTTTTCCCCTTCTTTCTTCCTGTTTTTTAACATTTGTTCTTGTTCCCCATTTTTTTAGTTAGTCTTTTTGTCTCCCCCCCCCCCCTTTTTTCCCCCTTTTCTCTCCCATGGCTCTGGTTCATCCTATTGTCTGTGTGACTGACTAAGATGGACATTTCCAAGAGCCTTAAGTGTTGTTATTTGATACAAAAACGTGTCTGGGTTTCTGTGTGACCTAGTGTTTGGTGTACTGACACTTTCATACTGTATGAAGCTGGTGTGTGTGTGTGTGTGTATGTGGTGTGTGTGTGTGTGTGTGTGTGTGTGTGTGTGTGCGCGTGTGCGTGCGTGCGTGCGTGCGGTGCGTGTGTGTGTGTGTGTGTGTGTGTGTGTGTGTGTGTGTGTGTGTGTGTGTGTGTGTTTGATAATTCATTTGGACTATTGAGTCCACATAATACAAAAATGAATCCCCCAGTACAGTGTCCTATCTCTCTCTCTCTCTCTCTCTCTCTCTCTCTCTCTCCTCTCTCTCTCTCCTCTCTCTCTCTCTCTCTCTCTCTCTCTCTCTCTCTCTCTCTCTCTCTCCTCTATCGTGTGTGTGTGTGTGTGTGTGTGCGTGCGCAGCGTGCGCGCGCGCGCGTGTACGTGCGCGCGCGTGTGTGTGCGCGCGCGTGTGCTTGCGTGCGTCAAGTCAAAGTCCAAAAATACTTTTTATCACGTTAGGTGAAATTACAGTGTGGTCTCGTACAAGCACAATACAAGCAAGGAAACACATTTGCATGCATTAAAAATGGAAACAAAGCTAAGGACAAATGAACACCAAAACATGCTTCGCAAGAAGTTGGACATAGTTAGGGTCGATACAAGCGACTATCAAAACATTAAGAACCGCCCTCTTTCCCACCATTTCTATCCTCACATTCATTTATTCACATCAGTAGAATCATCAATGAAGACAATGACTAGTAGGATTTCATCAGATTTCACGTCAGTCATGCCTCACAACTGTCAAAATGAAATAAGCATTTTGAATGAACAAAATAGACTATAACCGACTTTCTGAAATAAGCATTTTGAATGAACAAAATAGACTATGACCAACTTTCTGAAAGAGGCATTTTGAACGAACAAAATAGACTATGACCAACTTTCTGAAAGAAGCATTTTGAACGAACAAAGTAGACTATGACCGACTTTCTGACAGAAGCATTTTGAACGAACAAAATAGACTATGACCGACTTTCTGAAGGAAACATTTTGAATGAACTAAAAGAGACTATGGCCGACTTTCTGAAAGAAGCATTTTGAATGAACAAAATAGACTATAACCGACTTTCTGAAAGAAGCATTTTGAATGAACAAAATAGACTATAACCGACTTTCTGACAGAAGCATTTTGAACGAACAACATAGACTATATGACCGACTTTCTGAAAGAAACATTTTGAACGAACAACATAGACATTATAACCGACTTTCTGAAAGAAACATTTTGAATGAACAAAAAGAGACTATAACCGACTTTCTGAAAGAAGCATTTTGAATGAACAAAATAGACTATGGCCGACTTTCTGAAAGAAGCATTTTGAATGAACAAAATAGACTATGGCCGACTTTCTGAAAGAAGCATTTTGAATGAACAAAATAGACTATGGCCGACTTTCTGAAAGAAGCATTTTGAACGAACAACATAGACTATATGACCGACTTTCTGAAAGAAGCATTTTGAATTAACGAAATAGACTATGGCCGATTTTCTGAAAGAAGCATTTTGAACGAACAAAATAGACTATGGCCGACTTTCTGAAAGAAGCATTTTGAATGAACATAATAGACTATGGCCGACTTTCTGAAAGAAGCATTTTGAACGAACAAAATAGACTATGACCGACTTTCTGAAAGAAGCATTTTGAACGAACAAAATAGACTATGGCCGACTTTCTGAAAGAAGCATGGATGCTTGTTGGTGTTTTGTGTGTTTCTATTCAGCTTAGATTTCTGTCAATAACAATGTAGGCTTTTGTAAATAACCATGTAGATGAACAGTTAGTGACGAAAGAAGCATTTTGAATGAACGAAAGAGACTATGGCCGACTTTCTGAAAGAAGCATTTTGAATGAACAAAATAGACTATATGACCGACTTTCTGAAAGAAGCATTTTGAATTAACGAAATAGACTATGGCCGACTTTCTGAAAGAAGCATTTTGAATGAACAAAATAGACTCTGACCGACTTTCTGAAAGAAGCATTTTGAACGAACAAAATAGACTATGGCCGACTTTCTGAAAGAAGCATTTTGAACGAACAAAATAGACTATAGCCGACTTTCTGAAAGAAGCATTTTGAACGAACAAAAAGAGACTATGGCCGACTTTCTGAAAGAAGCATTTTGAACGAACAACATAGACTATATGACCGACTTTCTGAAAGAAGCATTTTGAACGAACAACATAGACTGTGGCCGACTTTCTGAAAGAAGCATTTTGAATGAACTAAAAGAGACTATGGCCGACTTTCTGAAAGAAGCATTTTGAACGAACAAAATAGACTATGGCCGATTTTCCGAAAGAAGCATTTTGAACGAACAAAATAGACTCTGACCGACTTTCTGAAAGAAGCATTTTGAACGAACAAAATAGACTATAACCGACTTTCTGAAAGAAGCATTTTGAACGAACAAAATAGACTATGGCCGACTTTCTGAAAGAAGCATTTTGAACGAACAAAATAGACTATGGCCGACTTTCTGAAAGAAGTATTTTGAACGAACAAAAATAGACTATGGCCGACTTTTTTTGAAAGAAGCATGGATGCTTGTTGGTGTTTTGTGTGTTTCTATTCAGCTTAGATTTCTGTCAATAACAATGTAGGCTTTTGTAAATAACCATGTAGATTAATAGTTAGTGACGAAAGAAGCATTTTGAACGAACAAAATAGACTATGGCCGACTTTCTGAAAGAAGCATTTTGAATGAACAAAAAGAGACTATGGCCGACTTTCTGAAAGAAGCATTTTGAACGAACAAAAATAGACTATGGCCGACTTTCTGAAAGAAGCATTTTGAACGAACAAAATAGACTATGGCCGACTTTCTGAAAGAAGCATTTTGAACGAACAACATAGACTATATGACCGACTTTCTGAAAGAAACATTTTGAATGAACAAAATAGACTATGACCGACTTTCTGAAAGAAGCATTTTGAACGAACAAAATAGACTCTGACCGACTTTCTGACAGAAGCATTTTGAATGAACAAAATAGACTCTGACCGACTTTCTGAAAGAAGCATTTTGAACGAACAACATAGACTATATGACCGACTTTCTGAAAGAAGCATTTTGAATTAACGAAATAGACTATGGCCGACTTTCTGAAAGAAGCATTTTGAACGAACAAAATAGACTATGGCCGACTTTCTGAAAGAAGCATTTTGAACGAACAAAAGAGACTATGGCCGACTTTCTGAAAGAAGCATTTTGAACGAACAAAATAGACTATGGCCGATTTTCTGAAAGAAGCATTTTGAACGAACAAAATAGACTATAACCGACTTTCTGAAAGAAGCATTTTGAATGAACAAAATAGACTATGACCGACTTTCTGAAAGAAGCATTTTGAACGAACAAAATAGACTATGGCCGACTTTCTGAAAGAAGCATTTTGAATGAACAAAATAGACTATGGCCGACTTTCTGAAAGAAGCATTTTGAACGAACAACATAGACTATATGACCGACTTTCTGAAAGAAGCATTTTGAATTAACGAAATAGACTATGGCCGATTTTCTGAAAGAAGCATTTTGAACGAACAAAATAGACTATGGCCGACTTTCTGAAAGAAGCATTTTGAATGAACAAAATAGACTATGGCCGACTTTCTGAAAGAAGCATTTTGAACGAACAACATAGACTATATGACCGACTTTCTGAAAGAAGCATTTTGAACGAACAAAATAGACTATGGCCGACTTTCTGAAAGAAGCATGGATGCTTGTTGGTGTTTTGTGTGTTTCTATTCAGCTTAGATTTCTGTCAATAACAATGTAGGCTTTTGTAAATAACCATGTAGATGAACAGTTAGTGACGAAAGAAGCATTTTGAATGAACAAAATAGACTATGGCCGACTTTCTGAAAGAAGCATTTTGAATGAACAAAATAGACTCTGGCCGACTTTCTGAAAGAAGCATTTTGAATGAACAAAATAGACTATGACCGACTTTCTGAAAGAAGCATTTTGAATGAACAAAATAGACTATGGCCGACTTTCTGAAAGAAGCATTTTGAACGAACAAAATAGACTATAACCGACTTTCTGAAAGAAGCATTTTGAATGAACAAAATAGACTAT
>CM065697.1:21517738-21520919 GCA_017654935.2 Phymorhynchus buccinoides | reverse complement strand
AAGGCGCATGCTCGGGGGAAACATAAGTACACACAAGCAATACGTCATTGAAAAAGCCAAAAAAGTTCTTATCAAGTCTGAATAACAGACAATATTCCATGTCACATTCAATCCGACTCACATACGGCAAAAACGATTTTCGAATTAAACATATTATTCCCCCTGAACACCTTCCCTGACGTGATAGTTTAACAGCAGGTTTAACAAAGACATCATGACATTTAAACACATTCAACTCAAATTTCTCAACAAAAGTTTCAACTAAACAAACGATATCAAAAGTGGAAATAAAGTTAACAAAATCAGGATCATTTACTTTCGGAAACACGCCACACACATTCCAATGTAAAAAAGATACTTTCGGTAAACCCCCTTGCTGTACAGGGAGAGAACTTCTCCGTGCAACAGCCAGATCCTCACCACCCTTACTTCCTCCCCCTACATTCCCATCATCAACCACACTCACCCTTTTCTCACTCCATGATAATTCACCATCTCCCAACACACCTAAGGAGAGAGAGAGAGAGAGGAGAGAGAAGATGAGAGAGAGAGAGAGAGAAGAGAGAGAGAGAAACAGAGAGAAAGAGAGAGAAAGAGAGAGGAGAGAGAGAGAGAGAGAGAGAGAGAGATGGGGAGAGAGAACGGTGATGAGAGAGAGAGAGAGAGAGAGAGAGAGAGAGAGAGAGAGAGAGAGAGAGCACCACCACAGCAATAACAATGAGATGACAAACTACGCAAACAAACAGAAATGTAAAAATAGAAGAAGAAAATAATGAAAGAAATACTCAAACTATTCTGATGTTATCATTTGTGTGTGTGTGTGTGTGTGTGTGTGTGTGTGTGTGTGTGTGTGTGTGTGTGTGTGTGTGTGTGTGTGTGTGTGTGTGTGTGTGTGTGTGTGTGTGTGTTGTGTGTGTGTGTGTGTAAAACCTATTCGTTCGTGATGAGGGAAACACTCTTGTCAAACAATGCTTTACAGGTCTAGCACAGAATAATCACAGCTATTTTCAAAACATGCGATTTGTTTCTGTCAGGTCTTATAGGCAGGCCCTGCTCGTTTATGCCTGTCCCCGAAAGCTTCAGAATCATTGCAATCATTTTCTCCTTTTGTCTATTCGAAGAGGTCCTTAGAACGATTATTCTGTTATTCTAAAACATGAAAATAAACGAATCTGTCATCTGATAATTGATTTTAACCCTTTCACCGCCAACGTCGCATTTTTGCACCACAATGGTTTAACACCCATGTCATTAAAAAGCATCAACTCAGGGCCTGTTATCTGAAGACCTATTTTTTTAAATTTTGGGAGGTACGGCTAGGCCTAATGGTATACGTGTCACAGAGGAATTCACAACATTGTAGGTGTTTTTTCTCTACCCACGTAAGTTTAATGGTATTTTTTTGGTACTGAATAAAAAGCTGGCGGCGAAAGGGTTATTGTGCTTGCTTTTATGCCCAGCTTTTCTTCGCTTGACTGGATGTTTTTCATACTTATTTTCGATCATTATTTTTTGTTGTATGGTGTGCATGTGAGCATCATCGTGCAAAGAAGCTTTTTGGGGCTTATCCAGTTCACCCTCAATAAAACATTCGTATTCGCATCCGTAATACCAAGACCTCGTTAGAATGATTTGGGGGTTTTTCTTTCTCTAAAGCATGAAAACAGATGAATTCATAAAACTAACACTGCGCAGTCAAAGAGCGCAAACCTCAAACAAGGGAAGCTATTAAGATTAAGTCGCTGACTGTCGGTGTACGTTGAGTTATTTCCCCTGTTTGTACACTAAACAGGTTTGTCCACGCATCATGAAAACCAACAAAGCAATTAGCGAATCCCCCCCCCCCTCCCCCCCCCCCTCCCCACACCCCACCCCCCCCCCCCCCCCCCCCCCCCCCCCCCCCCCCTTATAGTTATCTGTAAATGCTATATGTGTGGTTAGATTGAGTGAAGTGCTAATGGGATTCGTTCATGTAAAAGACATTAAAGACTCCGCATGTCACGTGTCACATTCCCTCTTTATGCTAAGAAGATTTCTTAAAGACCCAATGACGCACCACGATTAAGTCCCTTGGTTTTTTTCTGTGTTGCTGTGACCCACATACGAATTCCACATATTCAAATTGAGGCTGCTCTTTAAACTGATGTGTCGGTTCGAATTTGGGGCCATTGATATGGGAGTCAGACCTGGTCAAAACAAGATTTATTTCCAGTTATAAGAGGGAAAACACGTGAAAGCCGTGATTTTGACACGTGACGTGCGGGGTCTTTAAAAGGGTCAATTGACAATCACTCGTGACATTTTGTTACTCTCTTTTCAATCGGACCTGGGCTTTTCGAGAAAAAAACGGTATTTATTATACTCTCTCTCTCTCTCTCTCTCTCTCTCTCTCTCTCTCTCTCTCTCTGTACCACTAAGGCCGTGTACACATACACGGGGATGTACCGCGCGGAAATCAATGCGCAATCCGTAAATAAGTAAAAGAAAGAAGGGGGACAATATACGCACGTGTCCGAATTTCCCCATATCCGTATATTTGGTTCCATCTTTCTGTTACTTATTGATTATTTCCGCGCAGAAATCCGGATGTACTGTGTACCAGGCCTTAAGTTTACAAATATTTACAGCGAGCTCCTTTCACTGAAGAATTATTCCCTACTTAATTAATTAACTGCTCCAAAGTAGCTTTCGCGCGCTTTTAATGTAGCTTTGTCAAGCTGGTTACAAGACTGCTGATGCAAAAGTTTCTATTTGCAATAGCGTGCCTGCGACCTTCAATTTCATTGATACGAATTTAGAGAGTTGAATTAGAAAGGTCAGCGTAACTAGTTCAGAACGAGCGCGGGCAAATTAGTAGTCTAGTAGATAGAACGAACACTCGCAGCAAATGCCCTATTAAAATACCAATCAAGCAACAAGGTCCAAGGTCCATTTTGGGATTGTTTGAGCACTTAACTTCCGCGCAGTCCAAATCAATATGTTTCAGTTGTGCTAATAATTGTGTGTTTTTTAAAAACGGTTTTGATTAGAATGTACCCATTGTGCATCTAACATGGTGTATAACGTTATTTAAGTTGCTAGAAATGAATACTGTTTAAACATAATACCAATTCTTGGCAAGAGTAGCGAAATAGATTAACAAAAACTTACAAACAGAACCACAGTCTATGACATAATATTA
>CM065697.1:21505238-21507738 GCA_017654935.2 Phymorhynchus buccinoides | reverse complement strand
ATTTTGGGGGGTTGATTTTGTGCTTTTGTTCAAAAACATTGTGAGCGACATATGTCACAAATAGGTTGAAAGCACTGCCACACTGCAAATCTCCGATTCGAGACAACTCATTTTCAATTTGGCGATTTTAAAATTCTTGAATCTCAAGCAGAATCCGCATTGACATAGTTTACTGTGACTCCAATAAGGCGGAGAAATCAACAGAAAGAAACACAAAGAAACGGAGACAAAAAACATAACCACCTTGACGGAGGTTAAAGAAAGAAAGAAAAAAAAAAAAAAAAAAGTACTGACACAGGGCAGACCTACATGAAGATAACCTGAGATAAATTAATGTTCGGTCATCTCTGAGCCGTGACTCACGCAAGGGATGTACCACTTGGAACGGATAACTGACGAACATCTATGATTCCTAAATCCAGTAATTAAAGCTAAATGTTAACGGAAGGAGGGGATGTTCTCGCATTCATAAACCCAGTTTGCAAAGAATAATTGAGTAAGTTTGCATTTTACTCTTTTGAGCAATCCTACTAACTAGCAAACAAATGCACGGGAAACTTACAAACAGACCAGTATCTGAATAATAATCCTGGGCCTGCATTCACAATGAGATAGTATGATATTTATCATCATATCTTAGAAGTCCTTCTAAAGTCCAATTAAATCCTACTACTTTAGAAGGACTTCTAAGATATCATGATGATCTATACCATCTCAACTAAATGTGAAGTACAGGCTCTGGTTATTACCAAACTTCAAACGACGAATCTTTTAAGTAATGCCCAAACTAAATTTGATTACTTTAAAATATGTTCGTGTTAGCATTAGGCCTACATATTTTATATTTTGCTGTAAACAGCATTTGAAAAAACGGCATAACAACAAGCAAACATTTTGTCAGAACGTCGCCCTCTTTTCCCCCCCATAATCGTATTCAGCTGCAGTGCACCAGCAGGTAGAATAGTACAGGCCTATTGGCTATATACACTAGGCAAGGTCGAGGTTTGTGGTTGTACTCATTTTTCTACGATCGTCATTAACCTTGCCAATGTATCAACTGATGGCATCTCGGTCAATTACATTTATCTCCCCAGCCGATCTAACTAACTGCCCCCCCTCCTTCAATGCATTCAGTGCACGTGGGGCCGTGATCGTAGAGTTACCAGTGTAGTTGCTTGGCGCTACACTTTTCTACCTGACTTATTGTTTCGGGTCACGATAGGTGATCAATGTGAAAGATAATGTACGATGAGGTGTTGTGGTGTTTGTTGTTTTTAACGTGTGAGATTCCTTCTCTCTCTCGTTTGAGTCGGTTTCAGTGAAAATGGTTCATCCTGAATTCGAACGATTGAAGACTATAATATAGGTAATCACATAATCATACTAATATAGAAGTAATGTGTTTGTGTGCTTCTGTAGACTGTTTTTTGTCATATGCACTACTAGTCTAGCCAGTAAACCCGGGACCAGAGACGCATTGTTTTCGCCTAAGATGTGAGGCAAGGCAAGACATACGGAGACAGTGGTGGACTTATATTAACATTGAAGGTTAGCGTTGATTTTATTTGATTACATTGTGGTTTGATTTCTTTCTTGCTTAGTTGATCGGTTGAGTGTTAGTGATTGATTGAATGATTAGTTGACTGGTAGGTTGGTAGGTTGGTTGGTTGGTTGCTTACTTGCTTGCTCACATGGTTGCGTACACTACCGATTCAGTGCCAAACACAGTGCATAAGAATGCATGCGGAACTGTGCGGATTTGATCATCCAGACAGATATTGTCATAGCCGCATAAGCGAACTTAATATACAAGCACAGTCAAACACAGACACTCACACATACTCACAGACACACACATACAGACACAAACAAAACACACACACACACACACACACACACACACACACACACACACACACACCACACACACACAACACACACACACACACACACACACAAACAACAACAACAACATATACAGTATTCATACGGCGCTGAATCTTGATAGAAATCAAATCAAAGCGCACACACACGTTAGCATTCATAACGCATTCAAACAAAAAATGCAATACAAAGCGAACACACACGGATGGCATAAATGGTATACAGCAGAAACAGACCTAAAGGCAAAGAGAGAGAGAAGAGAAAGAGAGTGGAGCCTCAATGACGGGGGAACAGGTGGGTTTTGAGGTTAGATTTGAAGGCTGAGAGGGTCGGTCGCTGACGGAGGGAAAGAGGAAGTTTGTTCCAAGATGTCGGTCCTGAGACAGCAAAAGAGCGCCGACCAACCGTTGAAAGCTTATACCTAGGGATCTGGAGAGAAAGAGGGTCAGAAACTGAACGTAAAGTGCGAGCTGGCGTATAGATGGAAATATTGTCGCAGAGGTAAGATGGAGCAGCTTTATGGATAGATTTATAGCAAAGGGTGTTTAATTTATGCTCACACACACACACACACACACACACACACACACACACACACACCACACACACACACACA
>CM065697.1:21487738-21490238 GCA_017654935.2 Phymorhynchus buccinoides | reverse complement strand
GATTACTTGTGAACTTCTATCGAATGTTGTACACATACAGAAGAATGATCCCATGAGCGATCACAAGCCAACACCTTTCACATCATGCTGTGCATTATGTCACGTTGCACAGCAAGCTTCATGATTACTTCCCTCCAGCTGGCGTAGGGCTGTTTATTAAGATTGCCGAGAAACAGTTAGTGGTGTAGAGTGGCACAGTGGTAGCGCGTTCGTTTCGTGTCAAGTAAACCCGAGTTCGAACCTGGGTACAGGGTTTTTTCCCCTCTCATTCTGCACTAGGCCTTAACGGTCTGAACGTGGAGTCTTTCGGATGAGACGATAAACCGAGGTCCCGTGTGCCCATGCACTTAGCATACGTTAAACCCAGTGGCAACTAAAAAGTTGTCATTTGGTAAACATTTACCCCCCCCCCCCCCCCACCCCCCCCCCCCCCCCCCCCCCCCCCTCATCAGTGACAAAAATCGCATGCAAAAAACAAACAAAACATTGGGTGGCGCGCCTCAGGCTGCGACGCGCTCTCCAGGTGGGAGCAACCCGAATTTCACAGAGACGCCTCTGTGACTATAAAGTACCTAATACTAATACTAAGAAACAAATACATTAGAATAGCTAAATGGAAAACACTTACTGTAAGAGTCAGTCTGGCAAAACGGACTCGCTATCTCTCTTTTGTTTGAAAGCAAAATAAAAAATATGTTCTAGAGTTATTCCCCTTCAACTGATGACATCGTTAGTGATATCATGAAGTCAGTACCTAATACGTTATAGGGCAGTCAAGGGTCAATTCAAACCGTTTGGTACAAAAGTACCATAATTATTATGTGCATTATTGCAAAGACTGAATTTACCACACATTGTCCAGAAGGCAGATGGCTAAATGTATGGAAATGAGTATATATACGTATTCATGTCTTTATGAAGCGACGTAGCCTTTTTTTAAATTTCATTAAAGACCCACCAGATCATTTGTCAAAATCACGGGTTTCACGCGTTTTCCCTGTTATAGCTGGTAAGAAATCTTGTTTTGACCAGGTTTGACTCCCATACAAATGCCCCCAATTTCAAAACGAAACTTTATTTTAAAGAACAGCCTCAATTTGAAGTTGGGGGAATTTGTATGTGGAGCACAGCTACCCAGAAAAAAAACCAAGGGACGTAATCGTGGGGGTCAGTGTGTCTTTAACCTGCACCATTTTGTTAGTGTTTGTCTCTCTTATCGTCTGTCTCTCTGTTTCTCCATTACTGTTCGCTGCCAAACTGAAGAGAAGGAAAATATGTGGATTGTAATTTGGATGCAAAAACTGTTTTCAGCTCTTTTTTTCTGAAACCTTCTTTAAGTTTTGTTGTGGCTTTTTGTGCGTGTGCGTGTGCGTGTGTGTGTGTGTGTGCGTGTGCGTGTGTGTGTGCGTGTGCGTGTGTGCGTGGTGTGTGCGTGTGCGTGAGCGTGTGGGTGTGCAGACTTGCTGTCCGTGTGTGTGTGACGGGGGGGGGGGTGGGGGGGGGGGGGGGGGAGCATTTAGCAGACTTGCTGTCCGTGTTGTTGATACATTTTGACGAACGTTTGTGGTCATTTTAGAAATAATGTTCTTCATAAGTTTTGTGAATATTTGCTTTACTGTATTATCCTATAAAACAATAACGTGACAAATAAAGAGTTGAACTCAGCATAAAGCTTTTAATTAAAATGTCCAGGCAGTTGCCTGAGTTTGTAAATTGCTATCATCAACCATCCTCTTTCAAGAACACAAAGCCAATGGTGACATTAAACCTCGCTTTCTACATATTTACCCTTTTTTAACTGAAGCTTTGTCGTTGCATCGCCAGCCACATTTCAGCAAAAAACATTCCATTACATTTACCTGGGTAGAGAACAAAATCCATCTGCAGTATTTGGGGATTCTTCTGTGACGTATATAAAATAAGGTCTATTCTTGCTTCTTAAAACTAAGACAATAGGGTCTTTGGATAATAGACCCCAATTTGATGCCTTTTAGTGACATAGGTGTTAAATCACTGTGGTGCTAAAATGCGACTTTGGCGGCGAAAGGGTTAATCGTCTTTAAATGTATTACCAGTGGGTTTGCGTATCTGAATGTGTGTTTTTTGTTTTATTTGTTGGTTTGTTCGTTTTGTTGTGGGTTTGGTTTGTTTGTTCGGTAATTCGGTGAGTAGACTATCGTAATTATGTGCTCTTTGTATCATTTTGCATTCCGTTGTGCAGATCAGCTGTCGGGGGACCATAAGCAGCGTGTATTTCATGAAGCCGGTCAACAAGGCCAGGTCCAGACTGCTGAAGAAGCTCCTGGGCTTAAAACCCAGCAAGAAACTGCCCAAGATTCCTCTCTTCAAGGCTAGTACAACTATAGTCCACACGGCCAAGTGGCATTGTCACCCCGTCTCTCTGTGTTCCCAATTCCATCTCCACGCCTCCACGACTCTATTCTGTCCCCGTCTGATGTCTTTCCGTCTCTTTGTTTATTCTTACCCGAACCCTATCCCT
>CM065697.1:21455238-21480238 GCA_017654935.2 Phymorhynchus buccinoides | reverse complement strand
TGTAGAGTGGCACAGTGGTAGCGCGTTCGCTTCGTGTCAAGTAAACCCGAGTTCGAACCTGGGTACAGGGGATTTTTTCCTCTCATTCTGCACTAGGCCTTAACGGTCTGAACGTGGAGTCTTTCGGATGAGACGATAAACCGAGGTCCCGTGTGCCCATGCACTTAGCATACGTTAAACCCAGTGGCAACGCAAAAGTTGTCATTTGGTCAAAATACCCCCCCCCCCCCCTCATCAGTGACAAAAATCGCATGCAAAAAAAAAAAAATTGGGTGGCGCGCCTCAGGCTGCGACGCGCTCTCCAGGTGGGAGCAACCCGAATTTCACAGAGACGCCTCTGTGACTATAAAGTACCAACTACCTAAATACCAATTTATGAAACAGATTGCTCACAATTTGTTTTTATTGATACTTAATGTTAAAAACACGTTCGTTTATTTCGAATACTGCGATTCGTTCTATCCATGCAAAGGTTGTTCCTTCTGATGTTTGGTATTAAATAAATAGATTGTATAACTCTGAACGTCTATTTCGCGAAGGATCTTTTGTCTGTTATAAATAATGATCATCTGATCAAATTACCCTCATTTGACACAATGTCGTAGGGGAAGACGGGGTAAAAGGCGCATGGACGGGTAAGAAGCCCACCCCAATTATCTCATGAAATGAAGCAAATTTCAGTCTCATTTTGCCCATGAGACGAGCGTTAATGTCTAGCATTCGTCTCATGGGCAAATTTGACTGAAATTTTCTTTATTTCATGAGATAATTGGGGTGGGCTTCTTACCCGCCCATGCGCTTTTTACCCCGTCTTCCCCTATGATGTTTACTCGTTTGTCTGACTAGATCTGGGGTTTCTTACTTCTTCTTTTCATCCCAGGTTTGTTTCTTCTTTTAGTTCTAATTGTTTCCTTATTTCCTGTCTCCCCCCCTCTCTCTCTCTCTCTCTCTCCCTCACACACTCCTTCTCTCCTCCTCTGCCCCTTTTATTTCTTTGTCCTTTTTTTCCATTTTCCAATTTTCGTGCCATTTGTTTGGGTCCATTTCCATTGTATGATTTTGTGGTCCCATTGCCTGAGTCATCCAGTGGCATTAATCTCATCCCAGACCCGATCGGGGTCGCACCCCATATTGTGGAAACCCTGAAACCACCTTCCGCGGGGAGCGATTACTGTAAGATGTCACAAGAGCCAACCCACGAGAGGAGACACTGCACTGCTGCTGAGTCATTTCGATGGATTTCAGTGGAGCCTGCTAAATATGGTTCTTGTGCCTAATAAGGTACTGGGTTTTGTCAATATTCCAGACGGTAGCCCCGTGCCTGAGAGAGGCCGAGAACTTAAAGAAGCGGGTGCCAGACCTGAAGGAGCGGTGTGAACTGCTGCAGGACTACGACATCCAGGGCAACAGCGTGGCAGGCATCCAGCAGCTCATCACCGACCTCACCCAGTCCTTCCAGCACACCCTCAGGTAGGGACCATAACAGTGATGAGTCGTTCCATTTCATTACAGTAGTAGTGTTGCTGTCCTTCCAGCACACCCTCAGGTAGGGAGGGACCATAACAGTGATGAGTCGTTCCATTTCATTACAGTAATAGTGTTGCTGTCCTTCCAGCACACCCTCAGGTAGGGAGGGACCATAGCAGTGATGAGTCGTTCCATTTATTACAGTAGTAGTGTTGCTTTTTGTTGCGTTATTCATCCTGTTGGTTACGAATGTGTGTTTATTGTGTTATGTAAAAGGTGTGTTTCACTTGTCCGTATATTTCAAATGTGAACGAATAAAAACAACACACACGCACACCGTTGTTGTGAAGGGTAAGATTTTCACAGTAAGCGCTAATTATTATAAAACCTACTTCTAACTAAAACGGCGTCCCGACTAAAACAATCAAAGCGTGTGTGTCGTCTGTGTATTGTCTTTAAATGGACTGGTATAATAATAACCCTCTGATTATGCGATCTTGTGGGTGTTTATGTTTTGCTTATGAAAACATTCTGAGCGACTTAGGTCTGCTTTTCCCATACACCATCACGTTTGATCATTTCTGCCTCCTAACCAACAGCGAAGCGGGTTTCCAAGCCACTCTGGATCGCCTGAAGCAGACTCTCCTCACCCTGGACAGCAACAGTCCACAGCAGGTGACCACCACCAGCACCAGCAGCACGTTGGACCTGTCCCCCTCCTCTGCTCTGAGGCGCGTGCACGCAGAGCACGTGCAGCAGGCCACAGAGCGCGTGCGCGAGCTGTACACTTACCTGGAGTCGGAGAGAACGCAATTGGAGGACCTGTGGCGAACCATCGAAGAGGGCGTCACCCTGTATCTGCAGATCCAGCGACACCGGGAGAGAGCGACTGAGGTAAGGCATTAGTTCACAATATGCATGTGCTTTGTGCCAGACTGTCATTTACGACTATGACTGACTGTCAGCCGGATAGCAGAGAACGGGGCAGCCGCTATTCCGACTGGCGGGGCTAAAACTTTATTTATAGTGGAGATGCCTTGTCCAGGGTACATCCCCACTCTCTCGTCCAAAGGGATTTGAGGACAGAAATTAAGAATATTCCTCGTTTATAATTATACTCTTGAATATAAGTTCTGTTGTTGTTTTGGGGGTCGGTTGGCTGGTTGGCTGGTTGGATATTTTGGTCGGTCGGTTGGTAGATGTATATGTTACGGGTGAAACTCCAATCTGGGGCAATTTCAAATTCCCCCGTTGAAACTGCAATTGGAGTTTCCCATTGGGGCGATTTCAAATTCACCCAGTGGAAATTGCAAGTTGTCCCGTACGAATTTGAAATTCCCCAAACTTAGCGATCCCACTCATTGCTTGCTTGAACTTCGTATTAAAGTGAAATTTATGTCCATTACAATTGTCTTTATTTATGTCTTTATTTATTTATTCGTTTTTATTTCATCTTTTATTTTGTTAGTTTTGGTTCTTTGCTCATTATGGTTTTATTTATTATTGGTCGACAGTACCAATATAGATTGGGTCAGTAGTACAGTGAGAGTGAGAGCTGCATTTCTGGAAAGCCGGGCCGGAATGTGTTGTAGAGGAGACGCTTTGCCCATGGGACAGCCCCACTCTGTCTTTCCCACGAGGACTTGAGGACAGTTTCCATTGGGGAACATCCCCAAAAGCCAAGCGACCCCCCACACTGCAGCACAAACCAACCCCAGTGCAGTGCGTCCTTGTTTCAGAGCCATAGTAATTCACAAAAGTCTATGACATAGACAAACTAGAGCGTTAAGACGCTAAATCACCAACCGCGCGGCAGCGTTTTCGGCTCCAGTGACCTTGACCTTTGACCCATGACCTTCATTATCGAACTTGGCCTAGCTCTCTCCATTACCTACCCGCATGCAACATTTGAGCATCCTAAGTCCATCCGTTCAAACGCTAGAGAGGATACATACAAACATGCAAACATACAAACATAGTCCGCCTCAGACACGAGTGAAAACATTACCAATTCGCTCTCTACGATCGCGGTTGGTAATAATGTTCCATGGCAAGTGGTAAAACATCCTGGTCAGACAGTTCTCATGTCTGCTTCTCCTTTGCCTCCTTGCTTGTGGGTGAAGACAATGGACAGACAACAATGTCCTCATGTGCAACGACATCAAGGGCACGTACACACATGCGCGGAAGTTCCGTGCGGACACCCGTGCTCAATTTGCCAAAACAATTCTGGAAGTAAGAAATACGAAGGAGTGTGCCCATTACACGCGGAAGCTCATGCGCAATCCCATCCGCTTATTTATGTAAGTGTATGGGGGTTCCGTACGGAACTTGCGGATTGCGGATGTAGGGGAAGACGGGGTAAAAAGCGCATGGGCGGGTAAGAAGCCCACCCCAATTATCTCATGAAATGAAGCAAATTTCAGTCTCATTTTGCCCATGAGACGAGCGTTAATGTCTAGCATTCGTCTCAGGGGCAAATTTGACTGACATTTTCTTTATTTCATGAGATAATTGGGGTGGGCTTCTTACCCGCCCATGCGCTTTTTACCCCGTCTTCCCCCAATGAGTACAAGCCCTTAAGGTGAAGCATTATAAGTACTTTAAGTATCATGATTTGTGTGCACGTTGAGGGAAGTGGACGAAGGGGGAGTAAGGGGTGAGGGTGGAGGGGATAGCGCGATTGGCATGAGGAAACATGATGAGTGCTAGTGGTTGATTAAGACGATAATGCCATTGCCAATGTTGTGCCACGTTTTATTGTGCCATTTGTATGTGACTCTAGTTTATGTTTCATGTTTCACTAAATCGGAATCTGTCGGATGAATGCAGTGGGAAGACCAGTGCAAACTGAAAGCTGTACACATACGTACCTTACCCATTTAAATACGGCCTTATGGCCTGGGAACGCAGAAAAAGAAGAAAAAGAATGTATTCCTATGCCATGTTTTATGCGTGTTGTATGTCATGTGTTATGTGCTATTGTTCTTATATATTTCAATTGGAGCTGGAGACAAATTTATGCTACAGACAATGAAATTGATTGATTGATTGACCATTGATTGATTGATTTTAATTGGAGCTGAAGACAGATTTCTGCTACGGACAATGAGATTGAGTGATTGATTGATTGATTGCAGATCGAGAAACGCATGAAGACCCACTACGAGCCTCTGCTTCCGGAGCACCCCTCTGTGGGCAACACCCTGAGTCAGGCCGAACTGTACAGGACCCACTTCACCACCACCCTTTACGAACCGTCCAAGGTACGTTGACATACACTTCACCACCCTTTACGAACCGTCCAAGGTACGTTGACATACACTTCACCACCCTTTACGAACCGTCCAAGGTACATTGACATACACTTCACCACCCTTTACGACATACACTTCACCACCCTTTAAACCGTCCAAGGTACAAGGTATTGACATACACTTCACCACCCTTTACGAACCGTCCAAACGTTGTACGTCCAAGGTACGTTGACATACACTTCACCACCCTTTACGAACCGTCCAAGGTACGTTGACATACACTTCACCACCCTTTACGAACCGTCCAAGGTACGTTGACATACACTTCACCACCCTTTACGAACCGTCCAAGGTACGTTGACATACACTTCACCACCCTTTACGAAACGTCCAAGGTACGTTGACATACACTTCACCACCCTTTACGAAACGTCCAAGGTACATTGACATACACTTCACGAAACGTCCCACCCTTTACGAACCGTCCAAGGTACGTTGACATACACTTCACCACCCTTTACGAACCGTCCAAGGTACCTTGACATACACTTCACCACCCTTTACGAACCGTCCAAGGTACGTTGACATACACTTCACCACCCTTTACGAACCGTCCAAGGTACCTTGACATACACTTCACCACCCTTTACGAACCGTCCAAGGTACGTTGACATACACTACACTTCACCACCCTTTACGAACCGTCCAAGGTACATTGACATACACTTCACCACCCTTTACGAAACGTCCAAAGTTGTACAAAGTACGTTGACATACACTTCACCACCCTTTACGAAACGTCCAAGGTACGTTGACATACACTTCACCACCCTTTACGAAACGTCCAAGGTACATTGACATACACTTCACCACCCTTTACGAACCGTCCAAGGTACATTGACATACACTTCACCACCCTTTACGAACCGTCCAAAGTACATTGACATACACTTCACCACCCTTTACGAACCGTCCAAGGTACATTGACATACACTTCACCACCCTTTACGAACCGTCCAAGGTACGTTGACATACACTTCACCACCCTTTACGAACCGTCCAAGGTACGTTGACATACACTTCACCACCCTTTACGAAACGTCCAAGGTACATTGACATACACTTCACCACCCTTTACGAAACGTCCAAGGTACGTTGACATACACTTCACCACCCTTTACGAAACGTCCAAGGTACATTGACATACACTTCACCACCCTTTACGAACCGTCCAAGGTACATTGACATACACTTCACCACCCTTTACGAAACGTCCAAGGTACATTGACATACACTTCACCACCCTTTACGAACCGTCCAAGGTACATTGACATACACTTCACCACCCTTTACGACATACACTTCACCACCCTTTACGAAACAAGGTACGTTGACATACACTTCACCACCCTTTACGTCCATTGACATACACTTCACCAGCACCCTTTACGAACCGTCCAAGGTACGTTGACATACACTTCACCACCCTTTACGAAACGTCCAAGGTACATTGACATACACTTCACCACCCTTTACGAACCGTCCAAGGTACATTGACATACACTTCACCACCCTTTACGAACCGTCCAAGGTACATTGACATACACTTCACCACCCTTTACGAACCGTCCAATGTACCTTGACATACACTTCACCACCCTTTGCGTACCGTCCAAGGTACCTTTACACACATTGATCATCATTCTATGATATTATTTTTCACGATAAACAAATTTTGGCCCAGCCCACCAGAATAGAACCAGCTGTCCCCTTCTGTTATCTGGCAGTTCTAGTCGGAAGCGACAGACACGTTTACAATATGTGATATGACGCCATCTCCAGAGTTATTGTTCCTAATGTTTTTGAAGAGTTTCTCAAGAGTTGTTGTTCTTAGCGTTTCCCTGGAATTTGGAATTGTAGGGTATTTATGAGACGCAAAGCGATGTAGGTCTGAAGATAGGCGTGTGCCAGCGTGCTGTCAGATCCCATAGTGTATGTGTATGCCAGTCAGTCGTTTCAGACCATGACTGCCAAAACGCAGAGGAGGCAGATGCTGTTCCAGTGGTCTATGCCCACGATTTGTTCACAGATGAGATGTCTTGCCCAGGTTACATCCCCACCTTCTCATCCAAAGGGATTTGAGGACAGCTGGCGTCGTTATGGAAGGTCCCCAAAGGCAAACCCGTCCCTGTGGCTGCAGCACTCGAGCCAAAGCCAAGGCCCCCTCGTTTGAGAGTCATAACCTTCCACGCAAGACTAAGCTGTACCATGATTTTCCATTACTGTAGAAAATCATCTATTGTACAGCTCTCATGTTTTTGTTGGCCACTAATGCAGGCTAATGCCAACCAATGATACAAGCCATGAGCGAAGAGCTTAGATTCCCTTAGTAATGTACGCCCAACAAAATACTCCACCAAACACGTTGCGGATTTGAGGTTTATGTTCTATACGATTCTGTGGGGTACAGTCCGGCTGGATCAAGGGAAACAAATCACGAAATAGTACCACGCAGGCAAAGAAGAATTACTCCCCATAACCTGTTCCTCACCAGCTTTTCCGCTAAAAAAAAAAGTTTATGGCATGGGACACACTCAGACTCTCCAGAGTTATTGTTCTTTGCGGTTCCCTCTATCGATCCTAATGACTTGGACTTGGAACTGGAAAGAGATGCGGGAAGGTGCGTGTGTGGGAGGGGGCGGGGATACGTCGATGGCATGTATTTGGTGTTTGATATTTGGTATTTTATAGTCACAGAGGCATTTCTGTGAAACTCGGGTTGCTCCCACCTGGAGAGCGCGTCGCAGCAAGAGGCAAAGGGTGGTTTGTTTTATTCGCATGCCATTTTTGTGCAACTGATGAGGAAGGAAATGGGGGGGGGGGTAAATGTTTGACCAAATGACAACTTTTTCGTTGACACTGGGTTTAACGTGTGCTAATTGCATGGGCACACGGAACCTCGGTTTATCGTCTCATCCGAAAGACTCCACGTTCAGACCGTAATGTCTAGTGCAGAGTGAGAGAAAAAATCTCCTGTATCCAGGTTCGAACTCGGGTTATTGTATGCGAGGCACATGCGTTACCTCTGTGCCACAAGACCTAGTTTGTCTCTTGTTTCTAGTTATTTTGGTGTGTGTTTTATTGAAAAACGTGAACTTCACAGACTCTCTATAATTTCTCTATGTCTCTGTCTCTGTCTGTCTCTCTGGCTCTCTCTCTCTCTCTCTCTGTCTGTCTGGCTGTCTCTCTCTCTCTCTCTCTCTCTCTCTCTCTCTCTCTCTCTCTCTCTCTCTCTCTCTCTCTCTCTCTCTCACTCTCTTTTTTGTGTTCCCAATCCTATACAGGAACTCCTCAGTCAAGCCACGGAGATTCTGGAGGACGTCCAACGTCTTCGCGAGCGCCTGGGTCACGTGAGTCACGTGGGCGCGCGCTGTGACGTCACGGACATCCTGGCGAGGTTGACGGTGGCGCTGCAGCCTTTCACCCACAGGCTGCAATCCTTGCAGGACGTGTATGTCAGCGTGCACATCTTCCATCTCCTGTTTCAGAAGGTCCGTGTGTGTATCACTTTTTTTCTTTCTCCTCTTTTGTTTTATGTTCATCTTCTTTTTCTTCTTCTCCTTCTCCTCCTCATCTTCCTAGTTCCTCTTCCTTTTTGTGTCTCCTCCTCCTTCTCCTCTTCCTAAGTTCTCTTCCTTTTGCTATCTCCTCCTCTTCATCCTCCTCCCCTTACCTCCTCCTTCTCTTCCTCTTCCTTTTGCTACCTCCTCTTCCTCTTCTTCGTCTTCTTCTTATACAACAGCAACAACAACAACAACAACAACTACTACTACTACTACTACTACTACTACTACTACTACTACTACTACTACTACTACTGCTGCTGCTGCTGCTGCTGCTGCTGCTGCTGCTGCTACTGCTGCTCGTACTGCTACTTCCTCTCCTCCTCCTCTTTCATCCTCTTCATCTTCTTGTTCTTCTTGTTCTTCTTGTTCTCCTCCTCCTCCTCCTTGTTGTTTCTTACGCAGTCATTATCATATTACTTGTTTCTTCATAATGTCCATTTCCTTGACCCTTCCATATAACTCCTCTTTAGGCTCTGACCTGGTACCGCAAGGTCCTGAGGTTCCTTCCGGAGGGTCTGGAAGCTAGGGTAGAGGCCGAAGCTGCAGCTAGTGGGGACAATGATGCTGCTGGTTTGACTCGGGATGAGACCTCTGGCGTGACCATCTCTTCCTCCTCCTTCTCTCTGGCCTCTGCTGCCTCTGCCTCTGGAACCGGTTCCAATAGAATTCTGCAGATGCCTGTGGAGTGGCAGGTTGGTCAGTTGTTTTCGCCTACATATGTATAACTGTGATGTTGATGTTATTGTGCTTGCGGTTAATCTTTGGTGATTGTGGTGATGCTGCTGCTTTCATTGTTATTGTTGTATCGTCTTCTTCTGCTTCTTCTTCTTGATAATCATCAACACCATTTTCGCTTCTTCTTCTTCTTCTTCTTCTTCTTCTTCTTCTTCTTCTTCTTCTTCTTCTTCTTCTTCTTCTTCTTCTTCTTCTTCTTCTTCTTCTTCTTTTCCATCTTCATCCTCCTCTGGCTACTCCCCATTCTCCTCGTCCTGTGCCTGCTTCTTCCACGTCTTGTTTCATAAAAGGTAATAACAATAGTAACACGTGTCAATGAAACACAAACCAGAAATACACAGCAATAATGGGTGCTGTGTTTATGTCCCTATCAGCTGCTAAGAAACCCTCACCAGATAACAATAATATAACAAAACAAAGTTTGAGTTTAAAAGAAAAAAAGAGAAAGCAGATAAGCCCTATTCCAATCTGTCAAAAGAACATCGTCATTAACTAACATATAGGCCCTACATCGCACTAGAAGACTCCGAGTTGGCAAATTGATATCATGTCATCGCAACATGTTGTTTTTGAATCAGTCAAAACCATAGTTCCTGAAAAAGGTAATCATGAGGCAGCATTGCGATTGCGAGGAATAAATGGCAGACGATAATAATTATCATTGTTCTCGGGTGAAAGTCAAGCGGCATTATCGGCCCCTTGTTCCATTCCTGTTGTGATAGCAAGTTCAACCTTTGACCTGCCTCTTAACCTTCGATGTTTAACCTGTCAGGTGACGGTGCAGAGTTTTCTACACAAGCACCCCCCTCCCAGGGAGGAGCATCTGGCCCGCCTGGACACGGAGATCCCGCCACAGGTGGACAAAGGATTGAGGGCCCAGGCCCGCTCCTTGGCTCTCAGGTGAGGGGGATGCGTCTGAGTAAGAACTAGACGGCGTTAACGTAGTTAAACAAACAAAACACACCGCTGCGTAACAGAGGCAGTTCAATTCTAAATCGACTTCTGCCCATTGAAAGCAAACTCAGAATGAATGTCTGGTTCACACTGTCTCCTGAATCAGCCCACAGTTTTTAAAGGGTTGTTCGTTTGTTTGGGTAGTTGTATGATGAATGAGAGACTTAGTGGGATTTTTTTCACGCCAGAGGGCATGACGCTCGTGTGGGGCTAATCCTCTCTATATCCTTAGTTGGGGATTAAGAGAGAGAGAGAGAGAGAGAGAGAGAGAGAGAGAGAGAGAGAGAGAGAGAGAGAGAGAGAGAGAGAGAGAGAGAGAGAGAGAGGTGTCCCACCATCTCTCTCTCTCTCTCACTACGCCCAACTAAGAAAATCGCGTGATAAGCCCCTAGTGCATTGACTGCCCTCTGGCGTGAAAAAAATCGCCATAAGTCGACCATTACGTTAACAACCCCAACACATACGCTCTATATGTCTGTCGGTCTCTCTGTATCTCTGTGTTTGTGTCTCTCTGTCGGATTTTCTGTCTGTTTCTCTCTGTCATTCCCTGTCTCTATCTGTCTGTCTCGTTCTCTCTCTCCTCTCTCTCCCCCCCCCCCCCCCCCCCCCCCTCTGTCTCTCTCACTCTTTCTCTTAATTCGGATGAGTATCCAAATGCGCAGAGCGTATGTACAGTATGCGCATAACTGCGCATTATGTATTTATCTGTCTTCGTTTGTACAGTCATTTAAGTCTTACCTATTACATTATTTCC
Source organism: Phymorhynchus buccinoides (assembly GCA_017654935.2). Classification (NCBI taxonomy): domain Eukaryota; kingdom Metazoa; phylum Mollusca; class Gastropoda; order Neogastropoda; family Raphitomidae; genus Phymorhynchus; species Phymorhynchus buccinoides. The sequence goes on along the minus strand of CM065697.1, from coordinate 21,469,445 downwards.
TTACATGTTTTTATCCAGACTGAGGCTACTCCAACGACTGTTGCGCAGCCGACGCCTCTCCGCCAAGCTTCTGAATACTGTCTTCCAGTGGAGAGCCGAGGTCTTTAGCGCCAGCAACAGCACCTCCCAGCCCAAGAGCCCGAAGACCCCGAGCCACAAGGGAGAAGATCCCTTCACAATCTTCAGCAGGCAAGACGCAGAAAACCTACCCCCTCCCAAACCTGCCCGTTTGTTCACTGCCATGAGGTTCGTCAACAGCTTCTCCAGTTCAGAAGGCGGAGACACAGAAGTCCATTCGTTTCCGCACAGAGTAGGACTCGCTTCTTCAACACACTCCTTGGATAGAAAAGTTGACGTCGCCGAAAAACGGTATTCTAATTACTCCTCTGACGGAGTAGTTAGGAGATACCAAAAGCCGCCTAAGTTGGACGTGAAAATCATTTCCGCTGCAAACAGCCCAACATCGGACAGTGACAAAAGCGATGCTCCGGAATTCAGGACGTCGGATGATGTTCGGTGGGGTTTGCATTCAGAGCATATTCCAGTGGAGCTCAGACACAGTGCGAGTGACGAACGATTCATTCGGCTGACTTTAACACCGCCTGCTACAAACACTGTGCGCCGGCACAGTTATACAGCGGACGACAGCCTAGACAGCGAGGACCTGGCTTTCAGATACCCCGAGGCCCAAACAGGGTCTGAATCTGGCATTGAGGTGGTGGAAACGGAGGATCCTTGGGATGCCATCATCGACAGGATCAAGGCCGTCTCCAACAGCAACTTGCCCAGTGACGTCAAGATTCAGTGCATGTCTCACCTTCTCTCACAGTCCTCCGTGGCTGAGGCTTCTGCGCGACAAAGCAACGCCCCTGTTTATGCCAGTAGGACATCGTTGCAGCAGCCGAACATAAACGGAGATATGCTGACCAGGGACGTGTCAGGGTTTGATCAGTTCAGGCGGCACATCACCCCGTCACAGGACCCGGTCGAGGTCCGCCGACACCAGAGCTTTGCTATCGCCCATGAGCACGTCAGACCACCCCACAACCGACGACCACAAAGTGCCTTAGTCACCCCTAGCAGAAACGAACTGTATTCCACAGTGGAGATGCCTAACAGACGAAGTTACCCTTCAGTGGGAATCATGGACTCTGTGCCTTCTGAGGAACTCGAAAAGCCTGCCAGTGCAGTGGCTAGACTGCGTCAGCGACTTGCTCGTTCGCTAATGGACCTTGACGACATTGACCAGCGCAGTAACTCTGATGATGGCTTTAAAACCGTCAGGTTTCGAAACCCCCGACCTGATCGTCGACACAGCCAGGTAGAATGTATAAACCGTGACTACTATTACGGCAACAGAAAGGACTCTGTTACAGCTGCACACACTCCCAGGCCTGTGAGTTTCAGCTATGCCTCACATCTTCCCTCTCAGGATTCGCACACTTCCATGACCCGACATGATCGCTCACAGACAAACCGAGCCTCGGATTCCTTGAGCAGGTCCTACGAAGGTGGACTAGACACAGCCCATGTCTCCTCTCCACGCACCACCTACCCAAGCAAACTGGTGGCTTGGAGATCTCACGAAGATGGCCTGGACTCTTTTGAACGCCCGTCTCCCTCGCCTGAAAAGTTTCTCAGAAAAAGTTGGTGTGCAGAGAAACCGGGAAGCGGTTCTGAAGTTGATTATGACCGTTCAGTCGCTACACGTCATGCACAGAGGAGGTTGTCCCCCAACTCTCAGAAAAACCCTCAGAGGTGGCGACAGGGAATAGTAGAGGAATACCTGGCCTCTCAAAATGGGGCCAAGGACAGGAAACAATCCAATGACTTCATCTCCCCGTCCTTCCTGAAGCCTTCTCGCTCCATGAGCAACATTCACCTTACGGGTACTGCTGGGTTTTCCATCCCTGGTGCGTCCGTGACCTCGTCCCGTGGAGAGGAGCGTGTTAACGGGGTCAGGGGTCAGCGCATGGGCAGGGAGCATTCCCGGGAATCCGAGTCCGACTCCTTGTCTGAGGGGAGTAGACTGGGTGGACGAAAGAGCTCGTTGGAGAGGTGAGTGTAGCAGCAGCAATGCCAACAGTGGTAGTAGTAGTAGTAATGCAGTAGAGTAGTAGTTGTAGTAGTAGCAGCAGCAATGCCAACAGTGGTAGTAGTAGTAGTAGTAATGCAGTAGAGTAGTAGTTGTAGTAGTAGCAGCAGCAATGCCAACAGTGGTAGTAGTAGTAGTAGTAATGCAGTAGAGTAGTAGTTGTAGTAGTAGCAGCAGCAATGCCAACAGTGGTAGTAGTAGTAGTAATGCAGTAGAGTAGTAGTTGTAGTAGTAGTAATGCAGTAGAGTAGTAGTTGTAGTAGTAGCAGCAGCAATGCCAACAGTGGTAGTAGTAGTAGTAGTAATGCAGTAGAGTAGTAGTTGTAGTAGCAGCAGCAGCAATGCCAACAGTGGTAGTAGTAGTAGTAGTAATGCAGTAGAGTAGTAGTTGTAGTAGCAGCAGCAGCAATGCCAACAGTGGTAGTAGTAGTAGTAGTAATGCAGTAGAGTAGTAGTTGTAGTAGTTGTAGTAGTAGCAGCAGCAATGCCAACAGTGGTAGTAGTAGTAGTAATGCAGTAGTAGTAGTTGTAGTAGCAGCAGCAGCAGCAGCAATGCCAACAGTGGTAGTAGTAGTAGTGCAGTAGAGTAGTAGTTGTAGTAGTAGTAGTAGTAGCAGCAGCAATGCAGCAATAGTAGTAGTAATGCAGTAGAGTAGTAGTAGTAGTAGTTGTAGTAGTAGCAGCAGCAATGCCAACAGTGGTAGTAGTAGTAGTAATGCAGTAGAGTAGTAGTTGTAGTAGTTGTAGTAGCAGCAGCAGCAATGCCAACAGTGGTAGTAGTAGTAGTAATGCAGTAGAGTAGTAGTTGTAGTAGTTGTAGTAGTAGCAGCAGCAATGCCAACAGTGGTAGTAGTAGTAGTAATGCAGTAGAGTAGTAGTTGTAGTAGTTGTAGTAGCAGCAGCAGCAATGCCAACAGTGGTAGTAGTAGTAGTAGTAATGCAGTAGAGTAGTAGTGTTGTAGTAGTAGTAGCGGCTGCAGCACTACTAGTAGTAGTAGTAGTTATTGTTCTTGTAGTAGGGGGAGTAGTATTATAAGTCATCGCTGTCGTCGTCATCGTAGCAGCAGTAAGCTTATTTGTAGAAGTTGTTGCTGTTGCTGCTGCTCTTGTAATAAGCATCACTGTTGTGTTTTTGAAAGCTTAGTCCTGAATGGGAAGCGCCGTGGTAGAATGCATACCCCCATTGGCATTAATTAAAACAAATAAAATATATCGACTACAGAACCCAATCCCAATCCTCTCGGTGGTGTGTGCTTAGGAAAGACACTTACTTCCAATTTGTTGTTTCCTTCAAAAGGCGTAAATGGGTACATGACTGTTTCGTTGAGAAAAATCAAGGCTAAGAATGGAGAGGGTTGGGTTCCGCCTTACACCTTATAACACTGAGCCGTAGATACAGTGACTGGTGGATCCACTGCGCTTTGTCGCTATGCAATGGCTATGACCTTTAACCTTTAACCTTTTATCTATCACCATTGATTTCTTCAGCCGAAGTCGGACATGCTGGGCCTGACTATTTCTTAGTTAGGCGCATAACGGCAGCATGACGCATCTACGCTCATATGACAGGAAACTGTCTGAGTGAACGAAGAAGAAGAAGAAGAATGATAATCTTTTTTTTTCTTTTTCTTCAGAGGGTTTTTTAATATATAATATAAGAAAAGGTTTCCCTACATTTCCTTCCAATCTACTTACTAATATGTATACTGTTCTAAAAGACGAATAGCAACAACCCATTGATTTGAACGTATCTTTATTTATTTGTAGACCGAAAAACAAAATATTGTAGAGAAATAATAGAAAAAGCGATAATGTCCAAACTTGTTACACCTTAATTAACCCTTTCACCGCCAATGTCACATTTTTGCACCACAATGATTTAACACACATGTCATTAAAACCCTTGAAATCAGGGTCTGCTATTCAATGATATTGTGTTCCTAAGTTTGGGCAGTAAGGATTGACCCTTTTCTAATTGTGTCACGGGGAAATCCCACAATATTGCTTACAAAAATCTCTTCTGTAGCCAGGTAAGTTTAATGGACATTTTGGGCTAAAAAATGGAAAGGGTTAAAAGTTGTTCCGTCAGCATTCCATTCACTTTCAACGGTGCGTTAACTGCATAGTACCTGCCCTGCGTGCCACGTCCAGAATCAGTGGGGGAGGGGAGTGTGTGTGTGAGAATAGAGTCCAGAAGTAATGTGGCCTAAAGGTTGTGATGTAGCTTGAACAGGTGGGTCTTGAGAGCTGATTTGAAACATTGCAAGGACTGGATATGGCGGATTTCGCGTGGTAAGGAGTTCCAAACTGATGGGGCCGAAAAGGAAAAGGAGCGTGGACCACTCCTTTGGTCTATGTTACGACCTCGTCAGACAAGAAGAAGAAGAAGAAGAAGAAGAAGAAGAAGAAGAAGAAGAGAAGATTTGAATACATGAATAAATAAAGGAAATAAAAGACTGATTTCAGTGTAAAAACACACACATACACAGACACAAACACACACAAACACACAGACACACACACACACACACACACACACACACACACACACACACACACACACACACACACACACACACACACACACACACACACACACACACACACACACACAAACACACAGACACTGCCTTACTGATCTTTGTTAATGTCGCGTTTCTTTGTTTTTTAACAGTATAGTAAGCGAAGGAACACTGATGTTCCTCTCCTTGTTTATTGTTCTTCAGATTGTCTGACGAGGTGGACCAGGAGTACCTGAGTCAGGACGAGGTGCAGTCCAGCCTTCAACGCTCTCAACGAATATTGATGGTAAAGTTTAGGCCATCATGTTGCGGTCTAAAGCCGGCGACAGACTATGTGACTGCCTCATGTGACTCGATCAGGTCGTGACGTTTCACCTCATTTGCATACCATGCTGCTCGATCAGTCTGACTCAGTCGGGCCCAGTCAGGTGACAGGGCCGAATAGGTCGGGTTCTAAATTTCACTGATCGAGTCTGATCGAGTCAGATGGCTTGTGACCTCTTCTGTGCGGGAAACAAAATTTGGTCTACGTCACGACCTGATCGAGTCATATGAGGCAGTCGCATTGTCTGTCTCCCGCTTAAGAAAGCGTGGTTGGTTATGAATGAAACAGAATAATGATGAATCCGCGCTGGTGAAGTAAGAGTGTGCGAAAAGGTGGGGATGGGTGTGGGTGGGGAGGCGTTGCAATGGAAGATGCGCGTGTATGGGAACGCCTGTGTGCACGTTTTATTGGGTGTGAGTGTGTCTGTGTGTGTGTGTGTGTGTGTGTGTGTGTGTGTGTGTGTGTGTGTGTGTGTGTGTGTGTGTGTGTGTGTGTGTATGTGTGTGTGTGTGTGTGTGTGTGTGTGTGTGTGTGTGTGTGTGTGTGTGTGTGTGTGTGTGGTGTGTGTGTGTGTGTGTGTGTGTGAGAGAGAGAGAGAGAGAGAGAGAGAGAGAGAGTATGTGTATGCGTGTGTGTGTGTCTGAGTGTGTGTGTGTGTGTGTGTGTGTCTGTGTGTTTGTGTGTGTTTGTGTGTGTGTATGTGTGTGTTTTTACACTGAAATCAGTCTTTTATTTCCTTTATTTATTCATGTATTCAAATCTTCTTCTTCTTCTTCTTCTTCTTCTTCTTCTTCTTCTTCTTCTTCTTCTTCTTCTTCTTCTTCTTCTTCTTCGTCTTCTTCAACAGGAAACGGAAGAGGCACTACAGCTGCGACCGAAACAACGAAGGGGCGTAACAACAGCACCACGTGACCCAGCGGAAACAGACGACACTTTCCCAATGGCGCCAACGAACAGCAGCAGCAGCAGTCATCGGCCGCAAAGCGCGCCAGTTTACACCGATCTACCCGACCAAGGCACGAAGAATCAACCTACCCGTTCATCCATCGAGCAGTGTCACTGGAAAAATCCACTGAAAACAGAAGTGCGTTCCTCTAATACTAGTAGGCCCGTGCAGATTCGCATCAGTTCTGCCGAGGATGCCACTAAGGATCTGGAAGGAGAAGAAGGAGGGTGTAATACGGACGCTTCCGCATCGCCGGATCAGAACTGTGGGACGTCCAACGGGATGACGTTAAACGTAGCGGGGGAAGGGGACTTCGATGCTGACGTCAGCAACATGTCGGACAAATTGGATTCCGATAAAAAGCGAGGGAGTGTGTGAGTTTGAGGCCTAGCCACAATGCGTACGATTGGATTCAGTGCGATCCGATTTTGACATTTTGTGAAGCAGGGTGCACGTGAAATTCTTCTGTCTTAAGGAATCTTATGAAATCCTACTAGTTATGTTCACTATATTAAAGTCTCTGCCAAAGGGGTGGGCCTGCCTTTTGGGGACCTTCCTCAACGCCAGCTGTGTCCTCAAATCCCTTTGGCCGAGAGAGTGGGGATGTACCCTGGACAAGGCATCTCCACTATAAACAAATTCTCGCCCAGCCCGCCAGAATAGTATCTGCCCCCCTCTGCTATCTGGCAGTCATTGTCGGAAACGACAGTCTAGCATACAAAATTAAAGTATCTATTGCACGAATCTGATGTATTTGAATCAGACATGTTATCAGTACAAATCGGAATTCCAATTTGTACTAGTAGAAATCAGAATTCCGATTTCTACTGAAGAAAGTCCAGTAGAAATTAGAATTCCGATTTCTACTAGTAGCCTACAAATCGGAATTCTGATTTGTACTCGTAGGATTCCGAATCCTACTGGATTCCCATTTCTACTGCGACAAAATAATTATATACTCATGGGGTACATGAGTATAGCGAACTACAATAGTAGAGTTATTTTTAGACGGAAGTATTTCACGTGAAACATCGTCACAATCGTATCGTGCCGCTGCGTATTGGGGTCAAATCGTATGCAGTGTGGCTGGCTCTTTACGCCGGCGCCACACACGCATACAATCGCATGTGGATGCGATGCGATTGGGTCACGTGAGTCATGATTCACGTGAAATACTTCCGTCTACAAATAATTCTGCCATTTTGCGCTCACTATAAGTAAATAGACCCAATGCATGAATTCCACGTGAATCATGACTCACATCGTCAAAATCGCATCGCATTCAGATCCGAATCGTATGTAGTCTAGCAGGCCCTTTGGGGGGGGGGAGAGATAGAGAGAGGGAGAGAGAGAGAGAGAGAGAGAGAGAGAGAGAGAGAGAGAGAGAGAGAGAGAGAGAGAGAGAGAGAGAGAGAGAGAGAGAGAGAGAGAGAGAGAGAGAGAGAGAGAGAGAGAGAGAGAGAGAGATGAGATTTATAAGAATCTAGGCGTACGTTGATGGCATTGGTAACGTTTGTAGTAAAACTCATTAATTAACATTACTGATGAACAAGAGTGTCCATTAGGAACTTGTGATAAGATTTTCGAAAGGAAGATATGCTAGTTTTATTAGTTTTGGATCATCACAGAGAGAGAGAGAGAGAGAGAGAGAGAGAGAGAGAGAGAGAGAGAGAGAGAGAGAGAGAGAGAGAGAGAGAGAGAGAGAGAGAGAGAGAGAGAGGGAGGCCATTGACCGCAGGTTCTATAAAACAGTGGCTGGGCGTGACTAGACTTGAAATTGTTTTCTGCTATCAGAGAAACTGCTGGTTGTGTGTGTGTGTGTGTGTGTGTGTGTGTGTGTGTGTGTGTGTGTGTGTGTGTGTGTGTGTGTGTGTGTGTGTGTGTGTGTGTGTGTGTGTGTGTGTGTGTGTGTGTGTGTGTGTGTGTGTGTGTGTGTGTGAGTGTGTGTGTGAATGAAATTCCGTTCAACGTCCTCCGACTTGGAACAGATACACGTGGGCCATTTTAAGCTATAAAGATAGTGGGACGATCCTGGAGGTACTGCAATACCAGGAAAGTGCCGGTGGTTGTGTGTGTGTGCGTGTGCGCGTACGTGCGTGCGTGCATGTGTGTGTGCGTGTGTGTGTGTGTGTGTGTATGTGTGTCTGTGTGTGTGTGTGTGTGTGTGTGTGTGTGTGTGTGTGTGAGAGAGAGAGAGAGAGAGAGAGAGAGAGAGAGAGAGAGAGAGAGAGAGAGAGAGAGAGAGAGAGAGAGAGAGAGAGAGAGAGAGAGAGAGAGAGAGAGAGAGAGAGAGAGAGAGAGAGAGAGAGAGAGAGAGAGAGAGAGAGAGAGAGAGAGAGAGTGAGAGAGAGAGAGAGAGAGAGAGAGAGAGAGAGAGAGAGAGAGAGAGAGAGAGAGAGAGAGAGAGAGAGAGAGAGGGAGGGGTGTATATAAAAAGGCTATGCTTTTGCTTCCATCCACTTTACTGATGAAAATAATAAATAAATTGCATTTTATTTTATTTTCCCCCATGGTTATTCTTTCTTCTGGTGTTTTTCAGTTTCTGGTCTATAAACATTCAAGCCGTGACGACGAACATAGGCAGTCTTGTATTTAGTTTCCCTCCCTCATGTTTACGATCCTCAATCTCAAAGTCTGCTTCTTTCAGTTTTATGAAATACAGTGGAACCTCCGTTATAAGACCTTCAAAAATCATCCAAAATGAGGTCTGAAGGGAGGGGTCTCATAAGGGAGGTAATTTTAATACTTACAAAGAAGGGCAATGTCTCAGAGAAGTAGGTCTTATATGGGAGGGAGTCTTATAATGGGAGGTCTTATAAGGGAGGTTCCACTATATATATATATATATATATATATATATATATATATGTATAACCCTAGGCTGATCCTAACCGTATCCCTTTTCTGAGAATGGCCAAATGTTTGCTTCTCAGTGAAAAGTTTCAATGTGAGAATTTGAAGGGGTAGGGGCAAAGATATTCTAAAAGGGTAAGATGGATTAGAGCTCGGCGAACCGGGCTGATAGAGTTATCGTTAGTGGGGACAGTACACTTTTCACAGTGGAGGCTATCCAAAAACTCAGACTGGAATTTGAACGGAGAATTCAACTGGCCTATCGACGTGTCCTGTTTAAAAGGGACATAAGCAGTGTTTCTGTCCTCACTACTCATAATAGGGAAAAGAGACCGGATGCTTATCTTCCCCTTTAAAATATCTTTGGTAGGGGGACTAAATTACAAGTTAGCCAACTATTTGTTGTGTATTATCAGGCATGAAGCCATCATTATATTAAGAGGCAACTGTCCGGCCGGCCGTTGGTCCATCTGTGTGAAACACAGAACGGGCCTTATAACTCCGCCGTTTTTCGACCGAATCGCTTCAAATTTGCTATGAGCCCTAACGTGGCGATGGCAACGGCAACCAAGGCGGCCGTGTCATTTGCGCGGTTTGGCAAATGCGCGAAACGCGTATCCACCGGCCTCTCGGCGCCCGTATCTCCAGTATTTCTGGATTGCCTTCACATTTGGAAGGTAGATGACCGGGGACGGTGACTATCTGTGTGCCAAACTCGAAGCGAATCGATTTATAAACGCGCGCGATATGCGCCGCTTGACCTTTTCACAAACCGCGGCGAAACGAGACCCGACATTGATTCGAAATTTGGAACGTGCATGACCAGGGATAGTGACTATCTTGGTGCAAAATGTCAACAGCATCCATTCATAAACGCGCGTGATATAAGCCAATTTACATTTGCGCGGACCCGGCATTTCAAGCCGTCCACAACAAACAGTTTACACAGAAACAACTCAGTACTGCGCGTGCACGGGCAAGAAAAGGGTTGGAGAGCGGAGATTACTTTAGCGAGGTACAATATCCCGCTATTCACCGAGTGAGAGCGGAGATTACTTTAGCGAGGGACGGGGTGGAACGGGATGAGAGAAGAAGATGGAAGGAGGGAGAGAGACAAAAGTAATAATATAATATTTCGCGGACCCTGCAAAACCGGTACTCAGCGTTACCGGTGCTTGGCGTTACCGGTGCTTGGCGTTACCGGTACTAGGCGTTGCGCTTGTTTCTGTTAAATGTTAATGCATGTTTCTTCGAGTGTTTAAATACCAGGAGGTCCTAACGTTGTTCTCGGGATAATGCCAAAATGTAGTCAGATAGTTCTGTTAGTACCTTCTGAATTTGACTCCCAAAGAATAATAATTATTAGTACCCCCTGGTATTTAGTTCTCCATTTTGTCTCGCTGTCCAATAGGAATTGTTCGGAAATAATTAAGGGGAGTAATTTCGTGGTGTGTGGGAATGATCTTGCCTAATTCAATCGGTCAAACAGGGGAAGTCACTACCATCAGCTCTCGTGGCCTATCGGCTGGTGTGTTTGAGCAGACATACAGCGCTTAGAACACCGTGCGTCATTCTAACAAGTTATATATTTTACGTCACATTTTGCAAGTTTTATCAGTTTGTGGCCACTGGCCACCCCTAAATTTTTCTTTAAAAAATGTTTGCAAGTCGCTGACTCGCATCCTGCGGTTTCAAGCTTCGACGCCATTGTTGCATTGTTGCTATGGCATTTGACCGTGTAATGGGGGTAAGCAACTCTAATTATCACGAAGTGCTCTCCCCTTTTTTTGTTTCCGAAAATCGTCTATTCGCGGTCGATACTGATGGATTTTCACGCTTCAATTTTAACAGCTCGTGGATTTTGCTTTCATGAAGGAAACACTGTTTTCTGTACTTTTGTACAATACGTTTGTCCGTTTGTTGGACCCCTTGTTCTTGTCTTTTAATATGGTTTGATCATAAGGAACTAACGATCCTTGGCATTTCAAAATAAAAAATAGATTTCACAAGCCTGTTTTGAATGGATTTTCCTTGTGATGCTGTCGCCATTTTTGTGATCGTTTAGCTCACCCTGTCTGTCTATTCCCATAGCCAAACTATGTCCACCCATTCCTATTCCAATCAATCAATCATTCATCTTTTTGTGTCCCCATCAAACATACATGAACATTTTCTTTGCTGCCACATTAAAAAAAAAATGAATAGGATAAAACATAACAAGCACAACAAAATACACATTAACCAACACAATCAAAGTCTACAAAAACGAATAAGATAAAGATTAAAATAGTATCATGAAAACATACACACACACACGCACACGCATGTGCGCGCGCGCACACACACACACACACACATGCACTGACGCACACACGCATACCCACGCACACTCACATGCGTGCACGCACGCACACATACGCTCACGCAGATGCATTGTGTGTTTGTATGTTTATATGCTCGCTTACTAGTCTGTTTTGTCTGTCTGTCTGTCTGTCTCTCTGTCTGTCTCTCTCTCTCTCTCTCTCTCTCTCTCTCTCTCTCTCTCTCTCTCTCTCTCTCTCTCTCTCTCTCTCTCTCTCTCTCGTTATGGTGCGTGCGTGCGCGCGCGCGTGGGGGAGGGGGTAGGTGGGTAGATACACATGCACGCACTCAGATACCCCCCCCCCCCCCCTCCCCTGTGCATACTGGAGTGCGTACGTGTGTATCGCGTGCATACTTTCTCTTTTCCTCACGTCAGTCTGCTCACAATCAGCCAATAGTCAAACACAACACTCATACATTTTCCTATAAAGAAAGCCTTTAATGACCACACCAAATCCAATCCAGTAGGGCGTAGCAGAGCAATGTACACACACAAGCATAACGATGACAATGTTTAAGTTTAAAACCCCTTGACTGCCACCAACGTATTACGTACTGACCTGATGACGTCACTGGTGACGTGATCAGATGAAGAGGAATAACCCTGATATGCTGGCTTTTGCTCTAACATAGTCAAGAGAGTTATATCCCCAGACCATTTTGCCAGATTGGCTCTATCAGTTGTCTTTTTCATGGCATGATTTGCCCAATGATTTTTTCTTTAATTTTCTCTGGCAGTCAAGGGGTTAATTTTTAAAGCACCTGCAAAACAGCTTGATGTGGTATGTTGATGATGTAATCCTACACGAGCATGACAACTACACAAAAAGAAAACAAACAATACAGTGACACATACAGAAATAGCCCGTTGAGGCACAAGAAGAACGCGATGGCTTGGGGAGGGGGGGGGGGGGGGGACTTAGCCACAGATATAGAGAGCGAGCGAGAGAGAGAGAGAGCGAGAGAGAGAGAGAGAGAGAGAGAGAGAGAGAGAGAGAGAGAGAGAGAATTGAATTGAATTGAATTGAATTGAATTGAATTTTTTATTCACACAAAGGCCAAAGCCCCATATGAACAAAGGACACTAGCATTTTACACATAATAAGCAATAACCACTGAATACAAAGTACATTATAAGATAAACGTAACCAGTTTAGCAATCACATTATTCATGACAAAATCGCTTCTCGCAACTGAAAAGCTTTATAAAGAAACAGAGCCACACTAAGTACAGTCTTTTCATTTTCTGATGCCATTAACAAAGAGAATCTAAACAAACATGGATTAGCATAAAATTTCCTTGCAATGAATTTTCTACGAAGATCATACACTACAGGGCACGTCAAGAGCAAGTGGATTTCATCTTCTGCTGATTCCCTACAAAAAGCACATAGCAATTCTGCATTCGTCACATTTTTATAACGATAAGCGTGTACATTGATGACGGGCACCCCATATTAACAGACAAATAACTTTTAACTATATGTGTTGTGCAAAAATTTCTGTACATCCTAAACCTCTCACTGGATTGCATATGACTGTGCCAGTCCTGCCATCTTGAATCTATCAGCCTTTGACGGAGAATGTTTATAAACATCTTTTCATCACCCACCCCTTGATATTCCCACGCATATCCGAACCCAAACTCGAAAAGAAATAATCGAACCCTTGACGCCCAGTTAGTTTTTCCTCTTTTATCTGAGAGAGAGAGAGAGAGAGAGAGAGAGAGAGAGAGAGAGAGAGAGAGAGAGAGAGAGAGAGAGAGAGAGAGAGAGAGAGAGAGAGAGAGAGAGAGAGAGAGAGAGAGAGAAACGAACGAAACGAAACGAATTTTTATTTATGCAGGGTAATGAGATAGAGAGAGAGAGAGAGAGAGAGAGAGAGAGAGAGAGAGAGAGAGAGAGAGAGAGAGAGAGAGAGAGAGAGAGAGAGAGAGTTCAAAATTCAAATACTTTATTTTACAAGGATACGAGTTTAGGCTGGGCCTGGTCTTCCATTCTGTCCTTGGTTCTAAGCATGGAACATGTAACTATTACTATAAACGAACACCGAGACAACGAACATAAACAACAACAGTAGCCGAATTATGAAAACGACATGGTAGGCAGAGCATCAGCATCAATAATAAGAACAAGCAAAACAGAAACTCAACCGACCAAATAAGCAAACAAACAAACAAAGAAAGAGATGAAAACCCCCCACTACTTCCACCATAATTCAGAGAGAGAGAGAGAGAGAGAGAGATTGACGGAAAGAAGCAGAGAGACAGATTCACAGACAGACAAACAGAAACAGAGAGAGAAACAGACAGAGACAGAGACAAAGAGAAACAGACAGACAGAGAGAGAGAGAGAGAGAGAGAGAGAGAGAGAGAGAGAGAGAGAGAGAGAGAGAGAGAGAGAGAGAGAGAGAGAGAGAGGGAGAGAGAGAGAGAGAGAGAGAGAGAGAGAGAGAGAGAGAGAGAGAGAGAGAGAGAGAGAGAGAGAGAGAGAGAGAGAGAGAGAGAGAGAGAAATACGAAATACGAATGCTTTATTGGGGGTAAAAAGGATAAGCTACAGAGAGAGAGAGAGAGAGAGAGAGAGAGAGAGAGAGAGAGAGAGAGAGAGAGAGAGAGAGAGAGAGAGAGAGAGAGAGAGAGAGAGAGAGAGAGAGAGAGAGAGAGAGAGAGAGAGAGAGAGAGAGACGAATACGAAATACGAAATACGAAATATGAATGTTTTATTGAGGGTAAAAAGGATAAGCTACAGAGAGAGAGAGAGAGAGAGAGAGAGAGAGAGAGAGAGAGAGAGAGAGAGAGAGAGAGAGAGAGAGAGAGAGAGAGAGAGAGAGAGAGAGAGAGAGAGAGAGAGAGAAATACGAAATACGAAATACGAAATACGAGAGAGAGAGAGAGAGAGAGAGAGAGAGAGAGAGAGAGAGAGAGAGAGAGAGAGAGAGAGAGAGAGAGAGAGAGAGAGAGAGAGAGAGAGAGAGAGAGAGAGAGAGAGAGAGAGAGAGAGAGAGAGAGAGAGAGAGAGAGAGAGAGAGAGAGAGAGAGAGAGAGAGAGAGAGAGAGAGAGAGAAATACGAAATACGAAATACGAATGTTTTATTGAGGGTAAAA
>CM065697.1:21440238-21450238 GCA_017654935.2 Phymorhynchus buccinoides | reverse complement strand
TCATTTTGCATGAAATACATTCTGGTTTGCATTACCTTCACAGACGCGAACATGCTAACAGTGCAACATACTGCAGAAACTGCACTTGCCTGCAACAGACGAAGGCCACGCCGATCAGGATGACCACTGCTGCCACGGTGCCCCACAGCTGAGCCTGCTCCCTCCTGAAACAAAACCACGGGTTAGGTACCCTGTGATGGGACCCGTTTCAGGACCAATCTCCTGGAACAAACTTCCTCTCTCCCTCCGTCAGCGACCGACCCTCTCTGCTTTCAAATCAAACCTAAAAACCCACATGTTCCCCCGTCATTGAAGTTAATTCTCTCTTTTCCCTCCTCTATCTTGCCTTTAGGTCTATTTCTCAAACGTGTGTCTTATCTTCTTGTTGGTCTTTGTTTGATTGACTTATGAATGTTTAACGCGTGTGCGAGGTTCGATTTGATTTCTATCAAGAATTAGCGCCGGCGCCGTATACATCTACTGTATGCTGTTGTTGTTGTTGGTGGTGGATGCTTTTTAATGGTACAGTAGCTTGTATCGTCAGTTGTTGAGTATCCAGAAGTTGGGGCTTAGCCCTTTCATCACCACTGTCGCCTCTTGGCACCACAATGATTTAACACCCATGTCGCTAAAAGGCATCAAATGAGGGTCTGGTATCCAGTGACCTTATGTTCTTAATTTTGGGAGGTAAGGATAGGCCCTATTTTATGCATGTCACGAAGGAATCCTCAATATTGCAGATGAAATCTTCTCTACCCAGGTACGTTTAATGGAATGTTTTGGCTGAAAAATGGCTGGCGTAGAAAGGGTTAAAGTAGAGAGAGAGCTATACAGTAAATGGTATTTTCTGCAGTATTGGAAAATGATGGTATACAACTTAGTCGCTTAAGAATGACCAAGACCTTCAAACTAGGAGGCTTTTTCACTGGGATGCAGACATGGGAGGGGGTGGGGGTGGGGGTAGTTGGCCTTTGGAAACCCTCTTCAACGTCAACTTTCCTAACGTCCTCTTAGCCAAAACAGCGGGGTATGTCCCCTGGGTCAAGTATTCTCCGCTACAAACAAACCGCGTTCCAGCCCTCCAGACTAGCAAGTGATGTCTCTTCTATGTGGAAGTCATAATAGTCAGACACGGCTGAATTCCGCACGGCAAATGTGAAGAACATTGACCACCGTTGGCTCTAAGCAAAACCGTTTACTTTAATCGTATTCCCTTCGTCCCTTTAATACTATTACTACATAGCTGGACAGTTCGATATATCATACTGGAAGTACCTACGTCATCGTCTTTCCGTTTGCATCTGCAATCAACAATGTGACGACTTTCCACTAAACAGCCAGAGGGTAGGCCTACTATATACCTCAAAAGGAACGAGAGCGTTGATCGAGACGCTAGATCTAGATCACCAGCCGCGCGCCACATTTTCTGCTCCAGTGACCTTGACCTTTGAACAGTGACCTGTATTTGCATTTTTTTTAACATGGCCTAGATATCGTATCTACGAATTTACCCCCCCCCCCCCCCCCCCCCCCCCCCACCCCATTATTAAACTCATCAGTCACACAAAAATCGCATGCCAAAAATAATAAATTGGGTGGCGCGCCTCTGGCTGCGACGCGCTCTCCAGGTGGGAGCAACCCGAATTTCACAGAGACGCCTCTGTGACTATAAAGTACCTAATACCTAAATGTACACGCTTAGTGAGTCAATCAGCCACCCAGCTACGAGCAAACACCACTGAAAACATCATCAGCTTCGCTTCGCTTTGCCGTTGGTAATAAAAATAAAGAAGGCTGTTGCAAGTGCCTTGTGGCTTTTAGTTTCCAAAAAAAAAACACACACACAAAAACAAGGGCATCGCCGAGCGGCAGATATGTCCTTTGTCGGCTACACCCTGTACCTGCCCCGCCCTGCCCTTAATCAATGGGGTGTACACCCTTAACTCGGAGACATGTCTGCCGCTCGGCGACATTAAAATCTCATGTGGCACAGTTGGTACTGCAATGTCTTCTACTCTTCTTTTTACACCCCCACACAAAATTTGGAGTGATTCTATGCATACAGTATTTCACGATATATAGGAGGGTGAAGAAAAACGGAAACAAGTCTGCCGCTCGGCGACATTGTATTTCCGAGGAATAATTTATGTACGAATGTGTTACACTGTCAGTCTTACATCCTCACACAAAATATGAAGGGATTCTGTCTTCTAGTTCACGAGATACAGCTTGGACAATAAATATATAGCGTAAAGAAGGAAATTTCGGTTTTTAAGGTCAAACTTTAAGATCAAGGTAGTTTATGCTCGGATGTTTTCTAAAGGACATTTTTTTTAATGATACTAACATATTGCAAATTATATAATAACTGGTCAGATGTGTTCTCACTATGACTGGGTGGTAGACACACACAACTCACCAGGTTTTCGAGTCGTTGGATTCACAGCACGTGAATTCCGTTTTCGTTTCGCAGCACTCGGGCTTGGCATCGTCAGTGCAGTAGTACACGTTGCCCGGGGCATTGCCCAGATCTTCTCGCTTCAGGCAGGTCGTGTCACACAGGACCGCTGTTTAGGCCAGGTACATGCACACGAGCACGCATGTGCACACGCATACAGATGGCCGGTTACGGCAGGTGGACATTACCGGAAGAAGAAGAAGAAGAAGAAGAAGAAGAAGAAGATGATGAAGAAGAAGAAGAAGAAGATGAAGAAGAGGAGAAACAATACACAGACGCGCGCACACACATACATACATAGACATGCGCACATAAACACACACATACATACTCACACACGCGTGCGCGCGCACACGCACACACACACACACACACACGCACGCACGCACGCACGCACACACGCACACACGCACGCACGCACGCACGCACGCACGCACACACACACGCACGCACGCACATACGCACGCACGCACGCACGCACGCACGCAAGCACACACACACACACACACACACACACACACACACACACACACACACACACACACACACACACACATACACACACGCAAGAGGATGATAATATCGAGGGTTGTCTGCAAGAACTGCCTTATCAATCTTCCTTCTGTTTCCAATTTTAGATTATTAATATAGTTCTTTGCAGCCAACCCTCATTAAGGCGTGAGTCGTCATTTTGCTCCTCCTCCTCCTCCTCCTCCTCTTCCTCCTCCTCCTCATCATCATCATCATCATCATCATCATCATCATCATCGGCAGCAGCAGCTGCAGCAGCAGCACAATGATTTATTACCGTTCATCGTTCTCACAACACAAGTGATCATCGTCACCGTAATCATCATGTTTTCATCACCTTCATTATTAAATCACAAGTAGGAAATTTAAAAAAGGCAGACAGACGAGTTAGCCATAAAATGTACGAAAAACACATAATTATAGAGAAGGAATCGGTGGAACGAAGCGGTGTGATATGACAAGGGCAGAAATTACAAAGGTTTCAGCAATGACTGCGCTGTTGACGATTTTCACCACGACGATGATTGTGAGGATGGTAACTGTCGTCAGTGCTCTTTGTCTCTGTCTCTCTCTGTCTCTCTCTGTCTCTCTGTCTGTCTCTGTCTATCTGTCTGCCTGTCTGCCTGTCTATCTATCTATCTATATGTCTGTATGTGTGTATGTCTCTCTCTCTCTCTCTCTCTCTCTCTCTCTCTCTCTCTCTCTCTCTCTCTCTCTCTCTCTCTCTCTCTCTCTCTCTCTCTCTCTCTCTCTCTTAACTAAAGAAATAGAAGAAGAAATTCAAGTAAGAAATACTCTTCTGAAAAATAAACAATTTGAAGAGTTTAAGAAACAACGCAACAAGGTTACTTCTGTGCTACGTAAGTCAAAAAAGAATTATTTCACAAACTTAATTTTCAATTGTCCACAAAATAATTCAAAACCCATTTGGAAAGCAATAAATATCCTAACTCATAAAAACTTAGACACGACCACAGTCATACCTCAAGAGCTTTCTGCTGATACTTTAAATAACCACTGTTGTGATATTGCCAACAAAACTGTAAAGA
Organism: Phymorhynchus buccinoides; assembly: GCA_017654935.2. NCBI lineage: Eukaryota > Metazoa > Mollusca > Gastropoda > Neogastropoda > Raphitomidae > Phymorhynchus > Phymorhynchus buccinoides. Next base: position 21,446,200 of record CM065697.1, on the reverse strand, counting down.
ATGATAGATTCAATACCAATGATTTAATACCTTTGACTACTTTATGTAATTCAAAATCAATTAAATCAGAATTAGTCATTCCCCCAATCCCATTATCTGATGTTTATTTCTATCTTGTGCACATGAAACAAACTGGTACTCGAGGTACTGATAACATAGACTGTATTATCTTAAAGCTTAGTGCCCCTGTTATTACTGACACACTTACTTACTTACATAACCTTTGTTTTAATAAAACATATTTTCCTAATGTTCTTAAACAGGCCAAAGTCATACCACTTTTTAAATCTGGAAATAAATTAGACCCCTCAAATTATAGACCAATATCTATACTTTCTCTTTTGTCTAAATCTCTCGAAAAGCACATGAATAAATATATTACATATCACATTTCCAAATACGATTTACTTCATCCTAATCAATCTGGATTTCGGTCAAATCATTCCTGTCACACAGCACTAACAAATATGGTTGATCAGTGGTTAACAAACATTAATGATTTGAAATACACTGGAGTTCTCTTTGTTGATTTTGCTAAAGCCTTTGATGTCATTGATCACAAATTGTTATTACGTAAATTGGTCATTTATAACTTCTCAGATCCAGCACTTTCCCTTATTAGATCATTTCTCACAAATCGGTATCAATCAGTATTCCTCAATAATAGACAATCCAGTTACTTACCATTAAAATATGGTGTGCAAGGATCCGTTCTCGGACCCTTACTTTTCTTACTGTATGTGAATGATCTACCCTTATATATTAAAGATCCCTGTGAACTCTTTGCCGATGATACTTCTATCCATTATAAGCATTCTGACATAAAACAGTTATCCATTAACCTTCAAGAAAATATTAACCTGTTAATTGATTGGACAGAAGTTAATCACATGTGCTTAAATGAAGGAAAAACAAAGTACCTCTAGGCAAAAAAGACAACATTTAATAAATGCCATGCCCCCTATTCACATTGACAATAGACATATTGAAGAGGTCGATTCACACAAACTTTTAGGAGTTAGCATAGATAATAATCGTACTTGGCAGTCTCATATAACCACTTTAAGTAAGCGTATATCACAGAAAATCTTCCAGCTTTCAAAACTTAAAACTTGTCTAGATATAAATGCCCGAAAACACTTTTACCATGCTTTCATCCAATCATGCATAGACTACTCCTCAACTATATATGATTCCAGCAGTGCTAACACACTGAAGCCATTGTTAAGGGCCCATAAACGAGCTCTCAAAGCAGTACTGAATAAATCATCTTCGCTAAATCCTCAAGACTACATGAAACTAGACGTCTTACCATTATCATATAAACTTGAATATAACAAAGCAGTAATGATGTTTAAAATTATGAACGGATTAGCACCCCCATCACTCACAGCAAATTCCCCCCTTAACCAATCAAGATATACAACTAATATACTTATAAGAAAACCTAGAATCGACCTCTTCAAAACCAGCATGATCTACTCTGGTGGCAGCCTTCATTCATTTAAAATAGCATGCAAAAAGCTCTTGCTTGACAGAGTGACAACAAACACCTAAATCCCAGCTTTAAATAAGTTTTGTTGGCAATTAATCAATGTCTAAGGGTTTGTTGTCTTCAGGAAAGGAATGTTATGTTTTGTTACTATGTTTACCAATTTCAATGTATGAATTATGTTGTCATAATCATTCTTCGATAGAATCACCTGTTTTCTCGAGTAGCCACATTTTACAGTATCCTTTTTTTTTCAAAATCCCCATTCCCGTTGCTGGTTATGTATATATTATGTAAATAATGTCTTGTGATGTTTTTTATGATTGTTGCTTTTCTTAGTATGCTTCCCCCCTCCCTTCTTGTTATTTATTTGTTTGTTGCTTTCTTGTTGTTTGCCTCAGGGCTGAGTGAAAAAAAGCTGTAATTAATTAGCTTATCTCATTACCCTGAATAAATAACAGTTCGTTCGTTCGTTCGTTCTCTCTCTCTCTCTCTCTCTCTCTCTCTCTCTCTCTCTCTCTCTCTCTCTCTCTCTCTCTCTCTCTCTCTCTCTCTCTCTCTCTCTCTCTCTCTCTCTCTCTCTCTCTCTCTCTCTCTCTCTCTCGCTCTCTCTCTCTCTTTCTCTCTCATGAAACCATTCATTCATTCATTCAATCATTATCTCTGCCTCTCTTTGTGTGTCTCTCTCTTTCTTAAATACTCTCTCTCTCTCTCTCTCTCTCTCTCTCTCTCTCTCTCTCTCTCTCTCTCTCTCTCTCTCTCTCTCTCTCTCTCTCTCTATCTCTCTCTCTCGCATGTGTGTACACAGGTATGTACGACATGCACGCGTGTATGCGTAAGTATGTTTCTGTGAGCGCTCGTTTCAAAACAGACATCGATTTAACGCTTTGACGATTTCGCTTTCAGCTTTCACACAGTTTATTGGCTTTGAACAGATATATTCATGATTCAGTGCTCCACAGACAGGACACAAAGACCACGTGTCGTGTGCAAGCAGTTTTTGTTCTTGACAATAAACCTGTTGTTTCTCCAACAGCCCAAGCTTTGCTTCCACGCTTCCTTGGCCAAGGAAAGCTAAAATGACACAAAACTGATGAAGCGTGTAAACTCATCGCTTTGTTAAAGGTGGACCCTGACGGATGAGGTTTTGCAAGAAATACGTCGAGATCACCATGAAAACATCCTTTACAGATATCAGAACATTCACTTTGCTCTGGTTTTCTAGAAATAAAACCGTCAAATCGGCGATTCTTCCTTGGCGGAGGTGCTGGAAGTCAAATTCGTTCACTGAAAGAGAAGGCGTGTGCCGCCTGTTTTGTAATGGCCGCCTGAGTCTAGACCAAATAGTTTGCACGAAAGTTTCGCTATACAAGCCTTTTTGTTATTATTATTATTATTATTATTACTATTATTATTATTATTATTATTATTATTATTATATTAAATTTTATACAGTTTATCTAAAGGAGTTTCGCTCACAACAAAGGTAATAGCTCCAATTTGTTTTTACTGCACTACAAAAAAGAAAACGCTTCAACCACAATGAGTGTCCTCCACCCACCCCATCCAAAATGGCTACTCTCTCCGGCATCTTCGCCAAGGAGGAATCGCCGTTTTGACGGTTTGATTTCTAGGAAACCAGAGCAAAGTGAGTGTTCTGATCCTTGAAAAGGCTGTCTTTCTGGTGATATCGATCGACGTGTTTCTTGCAAAAACTCATCCGTCAGGGTTCACCTTTAACCTTTCCCCGCCAGCCATCTTTGAGCCAAACATTTCCATTAAACTTACTTGGCTACAGAAAAGATTTCGTCTGCAATATTGTGGGATTTCTTTGTGAGACACTTAGAATAGGGTCAATCCTTAGTGACCAAATTTAGGAACACAAAATAATTGAATAATAGACCCTGATTTCAAGAGTGTTAATGACATGGGTGATAAATCATTATGGTGCAAAAATGCGACATTGGCGATGAAAGGGTTAAAATCCTGTTCCAATGCCATGTGTTTGTACATCGTCTTGTTGTTTCACTCCTATTTGTGTCTGTTGATTGGGTAATGATTTACGGATGTTTTGTGGATTGATTGATTGATTGGTTTAATTCATTGATTATTTAGGTTCTATGTTACTTATTGTAGTCCACAGCTTTTGTTGCTTCTAATTGTTTTCACTTCATGTCGTTAGGCCTAATTCATTTTCGCAGAAATACTCCTGTCACCCTTGTGACGAGGTAATGGGTTAAAAGGCTAAGCCTCTAGGGAAGACTTTTAGTGTGTTAAATTTTCAAGTAGAAAATTTGCCTTTAACCCACTTCTCTAGGGTATGGGAGATGAGCAACTTTCCCAGCCCCTTTTCATCTAATAAATTTATATTTGTGCCCGGGTTCTGGCTCGTATGGTTGTAAGAAATACAAGTGGTTGAATTGCTCTAAATGGCAGACAGAGAGAAGTAGGGTTTTACATGAAATTACAAGACTCCCACTCTCATCAGTCTGACCAAAGGGTTCAGGATTATTTGACACTTGTATTTTATTTACTCACAAAATCTGCATAAGATTATGCAACAATAATAATAAAGCAGCTCAATGGCGCCAAAACAAACTGTGAATTAAAAAAAACAATGGAATCCGAAAGGATTTACAAGACTTTTGTCTTTCTAGAAGGTTAGCCCCAAGCAGGAAGGGTCACTTAGTGTCTTCAGTGCCAGGGGGAAAGTTCAAGTGATTGGCGCGGTTCTGTAAACTTAGCTATTGTCAAGTTCCTCCGTAGTGATCGGCGAGTGCTGGGTTGGCTGGGCTTGCTCGTCAGGTGAGAGTAGCTCCCAGTCGTTCCGGTTACGGCTTCGCGGGATGGCACGGTTCAGGCGTGGTCTCCTCGCGGATTCTGGGTGCGGGGCGTCTTGGCGGCGTTCCTGTCTTGGTGCTTGTGAGTCAGGGATAATCTTCCTGCCCACGATGCCCTGCTGATAATCACAGGAGAAGGTGGATGTAGTTCTCTATGGCTTAGAGACAAGGGGCTTCAGTCGGCAGGGAATTAGTGGATCCCAACCGGCTAGAAGGCTGCCCTTGTACAATAGCACTAGTTAATAAATAAACTGAATTTCAGTTAACAAACTGAGATCAGTAAAACATAAAAGGTGATCAAGCCAACATCACTCTCCATCCAACACCTGGAAAGGAATGGTATCATAAAGTGCAAGATTGCAACCCACAGGCTTCCTACTAAAAATAGACAAAAGGGTTAGTAGGCATAAAATCCGGTTCTGGTACCAAAAGAGTTAAAGTCAAAAAACACACACACACAAATAATCAGTGCACATAAATAGAACAGAATGTTTACCACTTCTTTTCAATAACATATCTATCTACTCCTTATTCATCATTGAACATAGGATCTAGATCAAAAATAGGATCAAACAAAACAAAATCTCAATCACCAGCCATCAATAATACTCACTAGTTGGGCTATAAAGACTGGCTGGGAGAGAGGTTGAGTCTGCAATGTTGCTCCAGCTAGGTTTCAGCGTCTTGTGTGAAAGTAGGTGTAGGCTAACTTTTTCTCACTATTCAAATTATAGCCTTCACTTTCAAACAATGAAAGCCTGTGATTGGTTTATAGCAATTGACACGTCACAAGATGATGCTATAATTTTATGCATACTAGTACCGAACAATCACGCGCCGGTTACATTGTTATCACATGCCGACATTCCGGAAAGGAAAATCGTCTTCAAAGGGAGCCGACTGTTGATATCACTATCTCGTGATGGGGAGGTAGATCGGGTTTCAAAGAGACAAATGCCTTAATCGGCGTCTGTTTGAAGCTGACGGGCAATTAAAGTGGCGGCTGGAGAAAAGAAAAGGGGAGGGGGGGGGGGGGGGTGTAGATAAGAAACAAAGAAAGTGGGGCATGCGGGTCAATTACGTCACAACCCTATAAACCTTGCTCTATACACTGTGCTGATTTGCAGCGCTGTTGCTTTTAAAATATAATTTTCTTTAAGGGCATGGCATAAATGCGTGTTACTTTGAAAGAACCATAGTGAGGCGATTAACCCCCCCCCCCCCCTCTCTCTCTCTCTCTCTCTCTCTCTCTCTCTCTCTCTCTCACTCTCGCTCACTCTCTCTCTCTCTCTCTCTCTCTCTCTCTCTCTCTCTCTCTCTCTCTCTCTCTCCTCTCTCTCTCTCTCTCTCTCTCTCTCTCTCTCTCTCTCTCTCTCTCAATGGGCCGATGGCCTTTCTGAATACATAGATTTAAGATTTCAGACTTCAGATCTCTCTCTCTCTCTCTCTCTCTCTCTTGCTCTCTCTTTCTCTCTCTCTCTCTCAATGGGCCGATGACCTTTCTGAATACATAGATTTAAGATTTCAGACTTCAGATCGATCTCTCTCTCTCTCTCTCTCTCTCTCTCTCTCTCTCTCTCTCTCTCTCTCTCTCTCTCTCTCTCTCTCTCTCTCTCTCTCTCAATGGGCC
>CM065697.1:21432738-21437738 GCA_017654935.2 Phymorhynchus buccinoides | reverse complement strand
TTGCCTCGAACTATCCAAACACGGTTCTAACCATTCATGTATGGGAGAAGACGGGGTAAAAAGCCCACGGCGGGTAAGAAGCCCATGCCAATTATCTCCTGAAATGAAGCACATGTCAGTCACATTTTGCCCATGGGACGAACGCTAAGCATTAACACTCGTCTCATGGGCAAAATGTGACTGAAATTTGCTTCATTTCATGAGATAATTGGCATGGTTCTTACCCGCCCATGGGCATTTTACCCCGTCTTACCCTAGAATTTTATTCAGAATCCCCCGAAACATCAAAATTACACTTTTGCATGCTTATTATTGTAGCTTTGATTAAACCCCTACCTAAATAAATGTTGAGGTAGGGGTTGAGTGAGCGTGGGGGTAACCATGTAGGCCCGGTTTAACCCTTTCGCCGCCAGACATTTTTCAGCCCACAAATACAATTCAACTTACCTGGGCCGAGAAAACAAATCTGCAATATTGTGAATGCCTCCGTGACATGTATAGAATAGACCTATCCTTACTTCCCAAAATTAAGAAAATAGGGTCTTTGGATAACAGGCCCTGATTAATGATGCTTTTAGTAACGTGGGTGTTAAACCATTGTGGTGCACAAATAACAGGCCCTGATTAATGATGCTTTTTTAGTGACATGGGTGTTAAACCATTGTGGTGCAAAACAACAGGCCCTGATTAATGATGCTTTTTAGTAACGTGGGTGTTAAACCATTGTGGTGCACAAATAACAGGCCCTGATTAATGATGCTTTTTAGTAACGTGGGTGTTAAACCATTGTGGTGCAAAATAACAGGCCCTGATGAATGATGCTTTTTAGCAGCGTGGGTGTTAAACCATTGTGGTGCAAACAACAGGCCCTGATTAATGATGCTTTTAGTAACATGGGTGTTAAACCATTGTGGTGCAAAATAACAGGCCCTGATTAATGATGCTTTTAGTAACATGGGTGTTAAACCATTGTGGTGCAAAACAACATGCCCTGATTAATGATGCTTTTAGTAACGTGGGTGTTAAACCATTGTGGTGCAAAATAACAGGCTTTGATTAATGATGCTTTTAGTAACATGGGTGTTAAACCATTGTGGTGCAAAACAACAGGCCCTGATTAATGATGCTTTTAGTAACATGGGTGTTAAACCATTGTGGTGCAAAATAACAGGCTTTGATTAATGATGCTTTTAGTAACATGGGTGTTAAACCATTGTGGTGCAAAACAACATGCCCTGATTAATGATGCTTTTTAGTAACATGGGTGTTAAGCCATTGTGGCGCAAAACAACAGGCCCTGATTAATGATGCTTTTTAGCAACATGGGTGTTAAACCATTGTGGTGCACAAATAACAGGCCCTGATTAATGATGCTTTTAGTAACATGGGTGTTAAACCATTGTGGTGCAAAATAACAGGCCCTGATTAATGATGCTTTTTAGTAACATGGGTGTTAAACCATTGTGGTGCAAAATAACAGGCCCTGATTAATGATGCTTTTTAGTAACATGGGTGTTAAACCATTGTGGTGCACAAATAACACGCCCTGATTAATGATGCTTTTAGTAACATGGGTGTTAAACCATTGTGGTGCCAAATAACAGGCCCTGATTAATGATGCTTTTAGTAACATGGGTGCTAAACCATTGTGGTGCACAAATAACAGGCCCTGATTAATGATGCTTTTTAGTAACGTGGGTGTTAAACCATTGTGGTGCAAAATAACAGGCCCTGATTAATGATGCTTTTAGTAACATGGGTGTTAAACCATTGTGGTGCACAAATAACAGGCCCTGATTAATGATGCTTTTTAGTAACGTGGGTGTTAAACCATTGTGGTGCACAAATAACAGGCCCTGATTAATGATGCTTTTAGTAACGTGGGTGTTAAACCATTGTGGTGCACAAATAACAGGCCCTGATTAATGATGCTTTTTTAGTAACATGGGTGTTAAACCATTGTGGTGCAAAATAACAGGCTTTGATAAATGATGCTTTTAGTAACATGGGTGTTAAACCATTGTGGTGCACAAATAACAGGCCCTGATTAATGATGCTTTTTAGTAACGTGGGTGTTAAACCATTGTGGTGCACAAATAACAGGCCCTGATTAATGATGCTTTTAGTAACATGGGTGTTAAACCATTGTGGTGCACAAATAACAGGCCCTGATTAATGATGCTTTTTAGTAACGTGGGTGTTAAACCATTGTGGTGCACAAATAACAGGCCCTGATTAATGATGCTTTTAGTAACATGGGTGTTAAACCATTGTGGTGCACAAATAACAGGCCCTGATTAATGATGCTTTTTAGTAACGTGGGTGTTAAACCATTGTGGTGCAAAATAACAGGCTTTGATTAATGATGCTTTTAGTAACGTGGGTGTTAAACCATTGTGGTGCAATAATTGGCGATGAAAAGGTTTTTAATCCGTTGAGCTCTGTCGTTCATAGGGTTAGGGTTAGGGTAAGTGGGGGGAAATGAACGTGAAAAAGAAACAAGAACTCCCCGTCAGAGGTCAAAAATGAATACGAAAAACGACAAGAGCAGAGACAGAAAAATAAAAGCAAACTTTGAAACAAAAACATAAAGAAAGACAGACAGATATACAGACAAAAAGGGAAACGGAAAGAAAGAGAGAAAGAAAGAAAGAAAGAAAGAAAAGCCAAAACAAGATAGAAAGAAAGAAAGACAGAAAGATAGAAAGATAGAAAGAAGGAATGAACAGACACAAAAAAGAAAGAAAGACAGACAGAAAGGGAAGGAAAGTAAAGACAAAAAAAAAGAACGAAAGAAAGATAGAAAGAAGGAATGAACAGACAAAAAAAGAAAGAAAGACAGACAGAAAGATAGAAAGAACGAAAGAAAAGACAAAAAAAAAAAGAAAGAATGAAAGAAAGAAAGAAAGACAGACAGACAGACAGACAGACAGAAAGAAAGAAAGAAAGAAAGAAAAGCCAAAAAAAGAAAGAAGGACAGAAAGATTGAAAGAAGGAAAGACAAGACAAAGAAAGAAAGAAAGAAACTCAATGCAAGTAAGAAACTAAAAGTAAATAAGACAGGAAGAAAAAAGGCATAGAAAGAAACAGAATAGAGCAAAAGAAGGAAGGACTAAAGAAAAGAAAGTAAAAACAAACAAAGAAAGACGAACATAAAGAAGCACAGACAGGCAAAATGAAAAAATAAAAACCTGAAGAATTGAGAAACCCAGACAGACAATATAACTGTAAGTAAAACAGAATGAAAGAAGGCGGAGACAGAAAGAGAAAGAAGGTATCATCATCATCATCATCATCATCATCATCATAATAATAATAATAATAATAATAATAATAATAATAATAATAATAATAATAATAATACTACTACTACTACTACTACTACTACTACTACTACTACTACTACTACTACTACTACTACTACTAATAATAATAATAATAATAATAATAATAATAATAATAATAATAATACTACTACTACTACTACTACTACTACTACTACTACTACTACTACTACTACTACTACTACTAATAATAATAATAATAATAATAATAATAATAATAATAATAATAATAATAATAATAATAATGTGTGTACTCACGTATGGTTAAGAAGAATACGTTACGCCAACTCTTTCTGGCTTTTAATTACCAAAATTAAGAAGATCGAAGTCTACCTCACAACATTAATAATGTTCTTTGCATAGATAGCTAGTCTAGTGTGTGGCTGGCTATTCTGCTGCCTGTCTGGTAGTTCTCTGTTCTGGAACCCTGCTGCGCTGCATGAGAATGGTGCTTAACTAAGAAACGTTCAGTTATCAAGAAGGAAGCCTACTGTTGACTACTTTCTCAAGCTTTCTATGACATTGATTTTTTCGAGAATGCGCGTGATCAGTACGCACATGCACGTAGGCACACGCCCAAACACACATAATTATACACGCATACAAGCATACAGAGACTTGCTTGCATGGACGTAACTATACGCGCGAACGCACGCACAAACACGCATGCACGGACACGGACACACGGACACACACACACACACACACACACACACACACACACACACACACACACACACACACACACACACACACACACACACACACACACACACACACACACACACACACACATATACACTCACACACGCATGCACTCACACACATATACACATACACACACGCACACATACACACACACAGACACACATACACGCACGCACGCACGCACACGCACGCACACGCGCACGCACACGCACACGCACACGCACACGCACACGCACACGCACGCACACACACACACACACACACACACACACACACACACACACACACACACACACACACACACACTGTATGCATGCACACAGACATAGTACTCGCATGCAAGCGCACACATATGCATAAACATCCACACATAATAAGAGGGAAAACAACATTCGTAGTCAAAAGGAATTGAATATTTTGTTTGTACAAATTTGTATGGCATTTTGGGTGCTCTGCTTGTGAGTATTACTTAACTGAAACATTTATCGAACATTACTCATGCAGTGAGAAATTATCAACATGTTAATATCAACCCAATTCAACACTCTGTGAGACAGACACAGACACACACACACACAGACATAGAGAGAGAGAGAGAGAGAGAGAGAGAGAGAGAGAGAGAGAGAGAGAGAGAGAGAGAGAGAGAGAGAGAGAGAGAGAGAGAGAGAGAGAGAGAGAGAGAGAGAGAGAGAGAGAGAGAGAGAGAGAGAGAGAGAGAGAGAGAGAGAGAGAGAGAGAGAGAGAGAGAGAGAGAGAGAGAGAGAGAGAGAGAGAGAGAGAGAGAGAGAGAGAGAGAGAGAGAGAGAGAGAGAGAGAGAGAGATAATTGAATTGAATTGATTTGAACCTTAATTTTACAACGGTAAAAGTATTGGCATACAGTAGCCATTTTTCATACTTGCCGTTAACATACACAAACAAGAGAGAGAGAGAGAGAGAGAGAGAGAGA
>CM065697.1:21390238-21392738 GCA_017654935.2 Phymorhynchus buccinoides | reverse complement strand
GTAAGCGAATCTGATAAAACTGGTTATTTTTGCATTGTAAGCGAATCTGATAAAACTGGTTATTTTTGCATTGTAAGCGAATCTGATAAAACTTCTTATTTTTGCATTGTAAGCGAATCTGATAAAACTTCTTATTTTTGCATTGTAAGCGAATCTGATAAAACTTCTTATTTTTGCATTGTAAGCGAATCTGATAAAACTGGTTATTTTTGCATTGTAAGCGAATCTGATAAAACTGGTTATTTTTTGCATTGTAAGCGAATCTGATAAAACTGGTTATTTTTTGCATTGTAAGCGAATCTGATAAAACTGGTTATTTTTGCATTGTAAGCGAATCTGATAAAACTGGTTATTTTTGCATTGTAAGCGAATCTGATAAAACTTATTTTTGCATTGTAAGCGAATCTGATAAAACTTATTTTTGCATTGTAAGCGAATCTGATAAAACTGGTTATTTTTGCATTGTAAGCGAATCTGATAAAACTGGTTATTTTTGCATTGTAAGCGAATCTGATAAAACTGGTTATTTTTGCATTGTAAGCGAATCTGATAAAACTGGTTATTTTTGCATTGTAAGCGAATCTGATAAAACTGGTTATTTTTGCATTGTAAGCGAATCTGATAAAACTTCTTATTTTTGCATTGTAAGCGAATCTGATAAAACTTATTTTTGCATTGTAAGCGAATCTGATAAAACTTCTTATTTTTGCATTGTAAGCGAATCTGATAAAACTGGTTATTTTTGCATTGTAAGCGAATCTGATAAAACTTCTTATTTTTGCATTGTAAGCGAATCTGATAAAACTGGTTATTTTTTGCATTGTAAGCGAATCTGATAAAACTGGTTATTTTTGCATTGTAAGCGAATCTGATAAAACTGGTTATTTTTGCATTGTAAGCGAATCTGATAAAACTGGTTATTTTTGCATTGTAAGCGAATCTGATAAAACTGGTTATTTTTGCATTGTAAGCGAATCTGATAAAACTGGTTATTTTTTGCATTGTAAGCGAATCTGATAAAACTGGTTATTTTTGCATTGTAAGCGAATCTGATAAAACTGGTTATTTTTGCATTGTAAGCGAATCTGATAAAACTGGTTATTTTTGCATTGTAAGCGAATCTGATAAAACTGGTTATTTTTGCATTGTAAGCGAATCTGATAAAACTGGTTATTTTTGCATTGTAAGCGAATCTGATAAAACTTCCTTTTTTTATCGGACATTTTTATTTGATTCGTGTATTGTCAGTAATCGAAAATAATAGAGTTATCTTTAGACGGAAGTATCCTTTCGCGAACATTAATTTGTCTTCTCGCGGATACCATGACCTACAATGGTCTCCCATAGCCATATAATATCATATTCTTGATCAGCATGTCACAACCTATTCAGATCCTGAATTTTGAACCGCCAGTGCAAACCTCCACCAAGGAAAACTCACAAAACCAAAATGTCCTTCTTCCCTCATGTCCGAGCTGTATCTCATGAACCAGTGGGTAGAATAACTTCAAATTTTGTGTGGTAATGTAACATGGCGAGTAATGAAATAAACACTAGCAATAAATACACACACAAAAACAAAAACAGAAACATGGTCATTTTAGACTCATGTGCACGTAAGAACAAAACGTGCGCGAGAGGACTTAACTCACGTGAGTCCTGACTCACAGACATCGTCACAATCGGATCGTATTGGGGTCAAATCGTATGCAGTGTGGCTGGGCCTTCCGTGTTTTGTGTTATGACGACGGTGACTCTCAACTTTAGCAGGAGGCGTTTGGCATTGGCTCCTCCTCCTGCTCCAACCAAGGGGGGGGGGGGGGGGGGGGGTAGCTGGCCTTCGGGGACTTTCCGCAATCACTGTCACCTGTCCTCAAGTACTCATAGGAGAGAGACACAGAGGGGGAGAGAGAGAGAGAGAGAGAGAGAGAGAGAGAGAGAGAGAGAGAGAGAGAGAGAGAGAGACGAGAGAGAGAGAGAGAGAGAGAGATCAACGATCAACGACGACGATCAACGATCAACGATCAACGAAAGTTTAATGATCAAGGCCATCTGCCCATGTCATATAGGGAAAAGGGGGAGGGTAATACATTTTCTTAGAGAGAGAGCGAGAGAGAGAGAGAGAGAGAGAGAGAGAGAGAGAGAGAGAGAGAGAGAGAGAGAGAGAGGCGAGAGCGAGAGAGAGAGAGAGAGAGAGAGAGAGAGAGAGAGAGAGAGAGAGAGAGAGAGAGAGAGAGAGAGAGAGAGAGAGAGAGAGAGAGAGAGAGAGAGAGAGAGAGAGAGAGAGAGAGAGAGTGGGTCTTTTGGGCAGGGCTTCTCTATATATAAAAAACCAACACAACAACAAAAACACACACACACAAAACCAGCCCGCCCCTCCAGAATAGCATTGCCTCCACTGCTGTTTTGGTCGGATACGATTGAATGGCGCGCTTGCACTCGCGCACAGACACACATGCTCACATGCGCGCGCGTGCGCCCACACACACACACACGCGCG
>CM065697.1:21370238-21375238 GCA_017654935.2 Phymorhynchus buccinoides | reverse complement strand
GAAATTTTATTTAACTAGGGAACATGAGATAAGCAATGACAACTTTTTTCCACCCAGCCCTGGGAAAATAATAATAAATAACAAGAAATCAAAGAAAACTTCAAACAACAAAAACTAAGTAACGCATGCGATAAGTTATATAAGTACAACAACTAAGTACAACAACTATTCGGGGGGAAATGGGGGTAATGGGAGACGGGAGGTGGGGGGGGGGGTGTATGCCTTTGATTGAGAGAGAGAGAGAGAGAGAGAGAGAGAGAGAGAGAGAAGAGAGAGATGAGAGAGAGAGAGAGAGAGAGAGAGCGCGCACTTAAGAAAACACTGACCACAATTAAAAGTTGCTAGTCAGATTTACATAATTTTAGATAAAAGTGAAATAGGTTGCTTGACTTTGCTTTCAGCATAAGGATATATTATAATGTCATCAGATTGTTTGGAAACATAAGGGCCTAGCCTATTCCATAGTCAATTTCATTTGGTCAGGCGAAGTGTTAAGGTACTTTACTGCCTCATAATTATTGTTTGGTCTACGACCGAGCGACCAAACATGAACTGACAGATTCTGAAAAATAATAGACCAACAGAACATACTACTAGGCTTACACAGTGTTGTGAGTGATAGGGCGGCTGGCCTCAACATCTCTTTTTGCTGTTGTATTTGTGGAAAGCATAGAGACGGAAAGAAAGGGAGTGAGAGAGAGAGAGAGAGAGAGAGAGAGAGAGAGAGAGAGAGAGAGAGAGAGAGAGAGAGAGGAGGGAGGGAGGGCGGGAGGTGAGGTTGTCCATAGATAGGCAATGGGATCAATATAAACATCGTGTTGGTGGGTGGGGGAGGGGGAGAGGGAATGCAAGATACAGGAGAGTGGCTGGGATTTGGTTTAAACAAATTTATTTCAAAGTACACAAAAAAGCAGCAACACCATATGAGAAGAATGATAGTACCTTCTGGCTTTCACCTGAGAAGAATGATAGTACCTTCTGGCGTTCACCTGAGAAGAACGATAGTACCTTCTGGCTTTCACCTGAGAAGAATGATAGTACCTTCTGGCAGAGTGGATTTAGATGGAGACAGGATTCCGCTTGCATTATTACACATAAACGAACTTTTAGCCTTTGGGTGACTGTCGTTAGCTGTAAAGAGGATAAACTCCATTGGAATCTGTATTAGATTGTATGTTTGGTATTAGACTTACCAAGTTAACACAACATTTCGCTGATATATGGTATTTGAATGGCTGTGTTACCGTAGTGTTCTTAATCGTGTTGTATGTCAAGACAAGGAATATCTTAGTCCTTGGAAGATGCCAAGAACAAACCATCAGAAAAAATATATAGCCCCCCCACCACACACGCACACACGCACGGACGCGCGCGCACGCGCGCACACACACACACACACACACACACACACACACACACACACACACACACGCAACACAACACACCACACCACACCACCACACCACACCACACCACACCACACCACACCACACCACACCACACCACACCACACCACACCACACCACACCACACCACACCACACCACACCACACCACACACACACACACACACACACACACACACACACACACACACACACACACACACACACACACACCTCGATGGAGTTTTTCGTTTTCTTTTGTTTATCTTTTTTTCCCACGTAAGGTCTTCGCTATTTGAGTCTTGTTTGCATTCTCAGATAAACGGAGCGACGTCACAACAGAATGGAAACACGTGGATGTTGAGCTCTGACCTTGGCCTAAGGTCTGTGTACACGTTAACACCATTCACAAGATATTTCTATTTCCCCATGGCAACACAGTGGGCTGTAAGTCATATTACCCCACCTCATGCGATGTGGCTGACAGGAAAACCCCTTTGAGTTTCCCTCTGTAAAGTGTTTGTCAAGGAACCATCTGAACAACTGCACCTGATAAGCAGCGAAATTCAAATTATATTATATATATATACATATACAGATATACATATACATATATAGTTTGCTTTTATAAAACGTTTCTGTGTCCAATGTCTTTATTTGTGAACCTCAGAAACAAAACCAGTTAAACCAGTTGTTGTTTTTGTGTGTGTTGTTTTAACACGGAACATTACTCAAAGTTAACGTTAACTGGTTTTGTTTCTCAGGTTCACAAATAAAGACATTGGACACAGAAAAGTTTATCAAAGCAAACTATTCTGCATTTCAAATGCACTAACTTTTTAGTCCTTCATAGTAGGGGTACGGAGCTGGCTATTCACTGAGATTTTTCTTTCATACTATATATATTATATAAACTAAGCAACTGGTAAAATTAATCAATACGATTATTGCTGGGGTCTGTGTGATGTTGTAATGAACAAGAACTAAAAATAAATGTAAACAAATCGGAAAAAGAACAACTAATTTAGTACTGTTTTTTTATAAACCGATCTGTCATCCTAAAATGGGACCATGTGCACTACTACATGTACTTGACAATCTTTGAATAATGTTAAAGGCACATCAACAGTTCTCTAGCGTCGAGTAAAGGATGTGTTTTTTGCCAATAAATCATAAATTACATAATGCATCCAAAAAGGGTTTCCCCATATTCCACAACAGTTCTCTCCAAAACGCTATGCATAAAGCAACGGGATATTGATCTGGCTCAATGATCAGCTGGGTTATTAGAACGAAAACGAACTTACTTGACCCGACTGGACCAAATTTAGTTCAGAAGCAGTTCTAATTTGCTATAACCACTTAACGCTACTTTCTAGGCAACGTCTCTGCACGTGCACGGGTAAATCCATGCGTAAGCCCCCCAGATATTGAACGGGTACTTATTCAGTTTACTCTTTTCCTCTTTCAGTCTGTCCTTGTGCACACAAACTAAACGTCTGGGTCCAGACCTTGGGTCGGAATCGGGTTTCTGCAAGGAAAATAGGCTCTGGTGCCAGAGAAAAGGGCAGAACCTTCGTGGCTGTTTACCTGGCTGCCTTTTAACGTTTTAGCGTATTTGTCTTACCTTGGCGGTTTTATTCTGTTCTTTTTTGTTCCACATTTCTCTTCTTTTTGTTGTTGTTGAAACCTTTGTTTTTTGCTCCTTTTGTCATGTTTGCTCAACTGCACGTGACAATCTGTGATCTTTGGATAATGTTAAAGACACTGCACTTTGTGTTTGTCTCGTCTTGTCATCATGCCTTCGTCATTCTCCTCTTGGTCGCTCCTTTTGCTATGTTTGCTGTTTGCTGTTTAATTGTTTGTCTGTGTTGATAAAGGCGCATTCGCCGAAATATCCAGTAGTTTTGCTTTGTCTCTTGTGAATGAAATAACGTCACTTTACACTTGTCGTGTAGATGTTTGGTTGTTGTATGTCTCCCCAACGTTTACACACGTATATCAATATTTTCTTGCTGTTGTTTTCTTTTCTTTCTGTACCCTGTCTTTCTTTAATTAATTCTGTTCTATCTTCATACCCCCCCCCCCCCCCCCCCCCCCCCCCCCCCCCCCCCCCCCCTCCCTGCATCACGCTTTTTTCTATGCATCTTGCTTACTTTCGATTTTTTATGTTACAACATGGTCATGATATAAAAAAAACCCGTTAGAAAAGTGGATATAATTCATTGGGGTTAAAACCCTTTCAACGCCAGCCATTTTTCAGCTAAGACTTTTCATTAAGCTTTTAGAGAAAAAATTATGTCTGCAATATTGTGGATTCCTCTGTGACATGTATAAAATAGGGTCTATCCTTACCTCCCAAAATCAATTTCAAAGGTCACTTTGAAAACTTCCTGATCGCTTCTCGGCCTTTCAGTGACAGTGATTCAGGAACATAAAATTTTTGTTTATAATGGTTGGTTTGTTCAGCCCGTCGTACATGGCGAAAGCCGATGGCGACGTTAAACTGAACTTCCATCCACCCTCCCAAAATTAAGAACATAAGGTCACTGGATATATACCCCATTTGATTCCTTTCAGTGAATGGGTGTTAATCATTGTTACAAGAGGCGACAGTGGCGATGAAAGGGTGATAACTTTAAAACAAAAACAAAGCCTATAACCCAAACCTTGCAAAGAATGAAGCCAACTTTCTCACTTCCCACCTGGAAGGTGGAAAAGTGGAAGGTGGGAAGTGTTAGTGTTGTTGTAGGCAGTGAGTGAGTTCGCAATGATCCCCAGCTGTAGTGTAGGTGAAGGGTGGGAGTAAAAAAAAAAACGGTTTCAGTCAGCTGCGGAGTGTGAGCTCTATGTATGTTCAGGCTTTTTAGTTACACCACTGATACGCCATGTCATTCATCATGAGAAGCTCTAATGAGAGCGAAACTTTAATAGTTTGTTTTTAACCCCCCCCCCCCCCCCGATATTTCAAGTTGTATGTGAATTGTGCAAACATCACCTTTACCAGACTTCCTGGGTCGCCCACGACCCAGAGACACACAACTGTTATATCTCAAAAACTATTTAAGCAATCGTCATGAAATTTCATGACTATCGAAAACGTTAATGGCTTTACGTGTCTTAAATTTCATTAATGTGTATACAATACAAATGACGTAATATGATGCGTCATTTTAACATGCTTGTCCTGATGGCGCGGGTCTCCTACGACCCATACTTTAAAGAGCAGAAATATGCCACTGCAGTGCATTGAGTATGGGTCGTGGGAGACCCGCACCATCTGGATAAGGATAAACACATGGTGACTCTTTGACGAGTATGGGTCCTGGATGACCCGCATCATCTGAACAGGGATAAACACTGTTAAAATGCATGTCCCTTTTTTATACTGAGTATGGGTCGTGGAAGACCCGCGCGATCGTGTCTGTGTAGTCAAAAGCGTGATCCGGTAAAGGTTAAATAATTTGTAAAAACCACACACACAAAACCAAGCGATTATCGTCCATTCATCATCTTAATAGACGATTTTCGGAGAACTAAAAACAAGGCTTATTACCACAAAATCGGATTGTCGCCCATGAAAAAGTAGGGCAAACACAAGGCGTTTATCCTGCCA
>CM065697.1:21335238-21362738 GCA_017654935.2 Phymorhynchus buccinoides | reverse complement strand
TGGCTTCAATTGTGAAGTGTCTCTTAAAGTTAAAAGGCATTTCATTAAAGATCTATAGCATTTTTTATTTAAAAAAGGTAAACAAACATAATTGTATTAATGGATATTTTTGCAAACATTTATTTACATTGATCGTTTTCACAAACGCGCATACTAGGTGATCAGGTTTCATGTGGGTGTGCCTGAAGCCTGAATTCAGGCGTTTTGATGCAAGGCCAGGCAGCTGACAGCCTGAAGAATAAGGTCTTTAGCTGAAACCATACTCCTGTACATACTGGTTCAGCACAAAAGTTCAGGAAAACCGGTTTGGGTCACGGCATGCATCCATGCAGACTGGTCTGTAGAGGTGTTGACAAACATTTCTTGACTACAGAGCTCGTTGTTGTTGGTTTACAGTTTGAATAGTTGATGTCGCATCAAACGGAGGGTTTATAAAAGTGATCGTGATGTGAATATTTGTGGTTCATAATTTGGTGAATCACTGAATGTAATAACACTTTGGTGATCAGTTAATACTGAAACAGTGGTTGACTAGTGACTGATGTTGTTTTTGTATCGATGTTTGTGGTGAATGAATGATTAGGCAATGGCGGACCCTGGTTATGATCTGCCTTATCTGGACACTGGCGACAATGTCTTTCTGCAAGAAGATGTGAGTAGAGCCAGATACCTCTATGTGTGTGTGTGTGTGTGTGTGTGTGTGTGTGTGTGTGTGTGTGTGTGTGTGTGTGTGTGTGTGTGTGTGTGCGTGTGTGTGCGTGCGTGTGCACGTGCGCGCGCATTTGTAATTTACAATTGTTTCTGATGATAATGGAATAAATATAAAATAATTGTTTTTGTCCAATCCTCTAAGAAGAAATAGAGAGAAAGAGAAGTATGGTTCACGTACGCACGCGCATGTGATTATGTGAGTATTTACACTTTAGGCTACGTAGGCCTACTGCAACATTAATAAAGGGGTAACAAAGACACAAACGAAAGCATTTAAACAAACACACATAGCCGTTTATACTCAGCTGCTCTAGAAGTAGATCTTGAAACACAACTTGCGGATAAAATAATGCATCTCCATTTTCTTCTTCACTCTTCTTCGTTGCCACACATTCTTCGTACACTTGGCTTCATAGTCAACCCCCAACGCCCCACTCCTATTATATCTCACATAATCTTTTGTTGAACTTGACATTATGATAGTTTGTATATGGTATCCGGAGAAGCCTTTTGTCTATTACATGCATATGGCTTCTGTGCTTTTTTTTGTACCACCGAAGGTCACATTTTACACTGTTGAGGTCAGTATTGCCATATTATCTAACTTTGCATGCATAGCTAACCATATTTACCTGTGGCAGTGGTTTGCCGAGTTCACAGGAATCTAATTATTGGCAACGAGCAGAGGTAATAGCGGGATTTGTATCGTAATATTATTGTAACAGAAACAAACAGGCTTTTTATTCATGTGTGCGCTCGCGCGTGTGTGTTTGTGTGTGTGCCTATGTGTGTGCGTGTGTGCGCGCGTACGCGTGTGTGTCTATGTGTGTCTGTGTGTGAGTGCGTGTATGCGTGCGTGTATGTGTGTGTGCGCCCTTGCACGCCTATCGGCCTGTCTCTAATCTTCCATTCCTCTCTAAGCTTACGGAAAAGGTGGTTCTTAAACAGCTGTCTGACCATCTTCAGGTAAACGATCTTTTCTATCCAAACCAGTCTGCTTATCGAGCAGGTCACAGTACTGAGACAGCCCTCTTAAAGATAACGAACGACCTGCTCACTGCCTTGGATGAAAACAAGGTTTCTTTTCTCTCTCTCCTTGATCTTTCTGCAGCGTTTGACACTATC
Organism: Phymorhynchus buccinoides; assembly: GCA_017654935.2. Lineage (NCBI taxonomy): Eukaryota > Metazoa > Mollusca > Gastropoda > Neogastropoda > Raphitomidae > Phymorhynchus > Phymorhynchus buccinoides. The sequence goes on along the minus strand of CM065697.1, from coordinate 21,360,902 downwards.
GATCACTCCAGCCTCATTTCTAGACTTCACACCTCCTTTGGTCTATCTGGGGCTGTTCTTTCCTGGTTTTCTTCCTACCTCTCTGATCGCACACAGACAGTTGTTGTCAATGGTGCTTCATCTCTTCCAAAAGGTCTTCAGTTCGGTGTGCCCCAAGGTTCAGTCTTAGGCCCTATCCTTTTTGTTCTTTATACCCAACCTCTATCCGCCATCATCAACCAGCATTCTATTCTACATCATAGCTTTTCTGATGACAATCAACTGCACATTTCTGCCCACCTGAGTCAATTAGATCAAATGATTTCTTCTTCTAAGTTGTGCATCTCTGCTGTTAAAACATGGATGTTTTACAACAAACTGCAACTAAATGCTGAAAAGACATAGATGATTCTTGTAGCCTCTAACCACACAATTAAAACTCAGGTTCTCCCAGGTTCTGTCGACATTGATGGCACTAAGATCAAGCTATCGGCATCCGTCCGCAATCTAGGTGTTACTTTGGACCAAACCCTTTCTTTCAAACAGCATGTTTCCAATGTTTGCAAGGCTTGCTATCTAGAACTTCGAAGAATTAGTTCCATCCGCCGTTTCCTCTCCCAAGATGCCCTGAAGACTCTAGTATGTGCTTTTGTCCTGTCTCACCTTGACTACTGTAACTCACTTCTTGCTGGCTGTCCATCAATTCTCATCTCTAAGCTCCAACGGGTCCAGAATAATGCTGCTCGTCTCATTTCTCGCTCCCCTAGGTACGATCACATCACTCCGGTTCTTCGTTCCCTACATTGGCTCCCAGTTCAATCACGTATTGACTACAAAATTCTCCTCCTTGCCTTCAAGTCACTGAATGATCAAGCTCCCGTGTATCTCTCTGATCGTCTTCATCTCTATGTCCCAGCTCGCCAACTACGTTCGTCTTCTGATTCTCGTCTCCTTTTCATCCCCTCCATCCATCTCAAATCTGCTGGTCAACGTTCTTTTTCTTGTCAAGCACCATCTCTGTGGAATTCTCTGCCTTCTCCTCTCCGACACTCCAACTCAGTCTCCTCATTCAAAACCTCTCTTAAAACCCATCTTTTTCCTGCTGCGCCCTAAATATTTGATCAGTTGTCTATCGTTGTGTGCACGTGAGGGAAGATTGAATAAGAGGTTTGTGCTGTGTTTTGTGGTGCGTGTGTGTGAGTGTGTGTGTGTGTGTGTGTGTGTGTGTGTGTGTGTGTGTGTGTGTGTGTGTGTGTGTGTGTTGTGTGTGTGGGAGCATGAATGTGTGCATACATGTGTGCTTGTGTGTGTTTTGGTTTTGTGGGTTGTGTGTGCACGCATGTGTGTGTGTGTGTGTCTGTGTTTGTGTGCGTGTCTGTGTGTCTGTCTGCGTGCGTACGTTTTTTGTGTGAGGGTGTTTGTGTATGTGTGTTGGTCAGTCCATGCGGCTCGGTTGCTGTGGCTTACCGAATGGGGTATGAACGAGTTGGCTTCGATACATGTGTGTGTTTATGTGTGTGCGTGTGCGTGTGCGTGTGTGTGTGTGTGTGTGTGAGAGAGAGAGAGAGAGAGAGAGAGAGAGAGAGAGAGAGAGAGAGAGAGAGAGAGAGAGAGAGAGAGAGAGAGAGAGAGTTGCTTTGTATATGCGCTGTTGCTGGTTGGTGTCACTCTTGAATGCTGTTTTTGTTGTCTGTTGATGAATCATTGATTGTAAAGCGCTTTGGGCTCATCTGAGGTAAAGCGCTATATAAATGTACAATTATTATTATTATTATGTGCGTGTGCATGTGAGTGAGGAGAGGGGGAGGGAGGAATCAATGAATGAATCTTTAATTTACCGTCTTTTCATCAGTTGTGATATTAGACAAAACAAACGACAAACCAAATTATATATAAAAAATAAACAAATAAATAAACAAAAAATAACACATTGTATGAAAAAAACACCAAGATCAAAGATCTACAGTGAATGTCCAATAGGTGTAGATATAGCATAGCGTTTCCAATCAAAGTAATAATTATTATAATTTCCGTGTCTGTTAAAACATCTTTGATATTATTATGCTTCTGACAAAGTCTATAATTAAACATTTTATATTTAGAAAGCAATAATGGACACTCGAATAATAGATGATGAAGTGATAATTTATGAGAACAAAGGCAAGGAATTTCTGTAAGTTTAGTTTTCCACGAATTTAGGCGTAGTCTAAAAAAATAACTATTGGTCTAATAATGCAATAACATATTGGGCCCAAGCCACCATCATTGCTAAATTCCTGATAGCTGAATAGACTAAAGGGCCAGCCACACGTCCACTAAAATCGCACGACTGTACGATACGATTCCATCACGTGGTCTCCAAGAACAAACTTAATGTGATTGGCGCATCGAGATTACGTGATCGAATCGCATCGTACAGTCGTGCGATTTTAGTGGACGTGTGGCTGGCCCTTAATGCTTCCACGATAAAGTTTGCTGTCGTTCCATTTTCTAATACAAATTCAGATATATCTTCGTTTCTTTCCTTCATTATACCTTTCTGAGGCGGGTAACTTTGGAACAAGATTATGAAGCAAGCGATATGAGATAGATAAACCGAAAATAGACGGACCTACCTATGAAAATAACTTGCTGAACAAATACAAATACGACATGGATAGCAGCTTATCATCTATCATCTTCAAACTATGGCACGTATATAATGGAAACTTTGTGAATAACTACCATAGCTCTTCTTCGGATGGCATTCTGTCATAAAAGAGTGGTTTCCTAAAACGTTTCTATTTTGTATGTTCCTGACGTCTCTCTCTCTCTCTCTCTCTCTCTCTCTCTCTCTCTCTCTCTCTCTCTCTCTCTCTCTCTCTCTCTCTTCTCTCTCTCTCTCTCTCTCTCTCTCTCTCTCTCTCTCTCTCTCTCTCTCTCTCTCTCTCTCTCTCTCTCTCTCTCACTTCTCCCGAACTAGCTTATTCAGTTCATTCTTCGCGCGCGCTTCTGTGTATGTTTACCTACCTCTCTGTTTCCCTGCTTTATCTCGTGATCTCATCGACCCCCATTTCTCTTCTTAGTTCACCCCCATCCATAACGTTACTGCACCCGGATTAATCATTCGTCATTGTATATGTGTGTACAGTATTGCCTCCAGTCTGTTAAGAAAAGAGCGCGTGAATGAGTAACTCTCAGGTACATATTTGACACAAGGAAAGTTGGATGGGGTGGAAGGGGGAATGGAAGAAGAAATGTGCAGAGGAATGAAGACAATGGGTCTGGTACAGTTTGTATGGTGAAGTAAAGGCGAAACGTGGCTGGGGAATGGAGTGGGGAAAGTCAGTCTGTGGTTCTTTAGTTCGGGTGTTTACAAAGACGTAGAGTGAAGGAATGGTATCAGAAACTAGGTGTCCAAACAGTGCTGTCACTCTAATGGTATACAAAAGATTATGGATACCCAGGGTAAAATAGTGGGCCGACAGGTGCAGAAAATACACCGAATAACCCAGTGTGTGACGCTGTTTTGTCCTTGATTATTATTGAGCATCTAACCAAATGCAAACGACGAATCAAGAACATAGGCATGCTTCCTTTGTTTTATTTGCGAGACTGTCGGTGAAGCTTATCTTGGACTTGACCGAGGGCTTCAGGCAAAAGTCATTCTTTAACCCAGATATGCTAATTAAGGCCCCGGTTGTCTGCAGTACCTGATGATGTTTGACACGCGACACCTGGGAACTGTTTGAGGAACTCTGTAATACAGAACAAAGAAGCAAACATAGCTTTTCATCCGAATAACAGTGACTATCGTAAACGCCCCAGCTCCATTTTCTGGAGTTATAAATAGTAAGTTTCCTTTCACTCCATCACCGTCTTGTCAGAAGCACTAGTTTGCTCAATAGTTTTTAATTTATTGACTTTTTGCATCATTTTTGTTGAAGCTTTGCCACTTTTTTGTTAACGTTAATTTTATCTGTTCACAAACAGTTACACACAAACAGACATACAGACCTAAGCAATCATGCACCCAGTCCCCATCAAGTTCATAGCCTTCGTAGGCTCCTTCGACGTACCGTAACCAGAACCAGGATGCAAAGACGCAGGCCTAATTCTCCTCGGAGGAGGTAACATGATAGGCACAGAGACAGACAATCAGACAGACAGGCACGCAAGCAGACAGACAGACAGACAGAAAAAACGAGTTCAGGAATGTTTGAAGGATGTGATAATTTATGGCGTTAGAACAAAGACGGGTAAGTGAAGGAAAACATTTTGGACGGCGTAAACAGTAAAGTAAAAACTGCCGACGCGATAAGAAGAGTGTCACTTGCCGAAAGTGCCATAGCCCCACTTGAGCTAGACAGATATGAGACGTAAAGGTCTGAATGGATGATGGAACTAATGCACATTTTGTTGAATATCTAAATAGATGATGTCTTGGAGAACAAAAAATGTCTGACCTGGTTCGCTCCATTTGCCTTACGGCAAGAAATAGATAACGGCCGGGATGGGTTGGGAAAATGTTGACCCAATTCTTAAAGAATTATTGTATGAGGGAGAGAGGAGGGGGGCTGGAGAGAGAGAGAGAGGGAGAGAGAGAGAGAGAGAGAGAGAGAGAGAGAGAGAGAGAGAGAGAGAGAGAGAGAGAGAGAGAGAGAGCGAGAGAGAAATCAGAGAGAGAGAGAGAGAGAGATAAATCAGAGAAAGAGAGAGAGAGAGAGAGAGAGAGAGAGAGAGAGAGAGAGAGAGAGAGAGAGAGAGAGAGAGAGAGAGAGAGAGAGAGAGGTGTAAATGTATGCCTCTTCAAAGGAAACACAATTGGAAACATAAACACTCTCTCAGTCGACTAGAAGTAAAGAATGAAGAACGTAAATATTATACCAAACGCGATCTAGCTCTAAACATCCTTTGGATAAAATAAAACTCGGTCTTTAGAAAATAAAATAAAATGGTTCAAGCGAAAGTGTAAATAACACTTATTCGCACAAAGACTGAAACAGTTGATGACTGTTCCTGTTCGTAGATTTAGTTGTGTCAGCAGTATTCTATTTTGGTTGTGGCTAAGCGCTACATTTCTGTCAGTGCAAGTATCTGCCACTGTTTATTTGTGTTTCTGTAGTACGTGTCATTCTTTGTTCTTATCCATCTTATTCATCTTTTTGTTGGTTTGTTGCATCTTTTAGCCCACTAAGACGCATAGTCCTGTTTTAACCATTTCAACGCCAGCCATTCCTCAGCCAAAATGTACCATTAACCCTTTCACCGCCAGCCATATTTCAGCCAAATATTTCCATTAAATTTACCTGGGTAGAGAACAAAATCCATCTGCAGTATTGGGGATTCTTCTGTGACATATATAAAATAAGGTCTATCCTTACTTCCCAAAACTAAGACAATAGGGTCTTTGGATAATAGACCCCAATTTGATGCCTTTTAGTGACATATGTGTTAAATCACTGTGGTGCTAAAATGCTACTTTGGCGGCGAAAGAGTTAAACTTACCCGGGTAGAGAAAAGATTATGTCTGAAATATTGGGGATTCCTCTGTGACATACATAAAATAGGGCCTATTCTTACCTCCCAAAATTAAGAACATGATGTCACTGGATACCAGACCCTCATTTGATGCCTTTTTAGTGACATGGGTGTTAAATCATTGTGGTGCCAAGAGGCGACAGTGGCGATGAAAGGGTTTTAAAGAGAACAAATGACGCTGACACTTTAATAGTTACAACTCATTCCTCATAAAGGACGTGTGACGGATGGGATTAGTCATCTTTAATGAAAGTTCGGACAAATGGATTAACGAGCACTGAACTACATAAATTCGTAACATTGACAATTAATAATGTCAACACTATACAACAATACCTATTTTCATATTGTTCTTAAGTCTTGTGCAGCCGGACACACGCACGAACGTACGCATGCGCGCGCGCACACACACACACACACACACACACATACACACCACACACACACACACACACACACACACACACACACACACACACACACACACACACATAAATATATATACTCACACACACACTACATACACACATATACTGACACACACACATATACGCGCGCACGCACTCACACGTATGCTCGCATGTAGCATGTGCACACGATTAATAAGACTAAACGTTTAATGCACTTACTGACTTAGCCCTTGGTTGTTTTAGAGTCAATAAAAACCACACAGATGCTTTCGTAACCCGTGCCTTTCCCCTCCGTTTGGTTTATATAAAAACAACCAGAGTTGATACAGCTCCATAACTTTCCACTGTCACTCAAGTCGCCGATAATGTTATGACATTCTGATGATAATGTCAGTTGAAGAAAGTTCTTGAGAGTTTATTTACTATCGCCACGGATAAAAACAACAACAACACCTAATGACGTGGGAAAGGTCTTGGTTTAACCCTTTCACCGCCAAAGTCGCATTTTAGCACCACAGTGATTAAACACCTATGTCACTAAAAGGCATCACATTGTGGTCTATTATCCAAAGACCCCATAGTCTTAGTTTGGGGAAGTAAGGATAGACCTTATTTTATATACGTCACAGAAGAATCCACAATACTGCAGATGGATTTCGTTCTCTACCCAGGTAAATTTAATGGAAATGTGTTGCTGAAATATGGCTGGCGGTGAAAGGGTTAAAAGGTAAAGTGAAAGAGGGTGCACTACAGTACTGATCGTGAGTGCCATGTCGTTTGGAAGATGGTGAACCAAATTTCACTTGTCCAGAATATACATACGCGACAGATGTACAGTAGGCCCACTAAATTGTCGTCTCCACACATGTTTTTCTTTGTGTGCCTTTGAACAATTGACGCAACATAAGAAATCTCCGTACGTCCCGAAACAAACGCAAACATTTGTGTAAACCAAATCTGTATAAAAAGAGCACCGATATCTTCAAGTCTCTCTCTCTCTCTCTCTCTCTCTCTCTCTCTCTCTCTCTCTCTCTCTCTCTTTTCACGCTTTATAGCAATAAACCTCATTCAGTCATTTGAGTCTTCTCTCTCTCTCTCTCTCTCTCTCTCTCTCTCTCTCTCTCTCTCTCTCTCTCTCTCTCTCTCTCTCTCTCTCTCTCTCTCTCTCTCTCTCTCTCTCTGTTATCGTGCATGCGAGTGTGTCTGTATCATATGTGAAAGTGTGTGTGTGCGTGTGTGCGTGTGTGTACGTGCGTGCGCGTGTGTGTGTGTGTGTGTACGTGCGTGTGTGTGTGTGTGTGTGTGTGGTGGTTGTTTTCTTGTATGCCTGTCTTATATGTGGGTATCAGTGTATTTCTGTGTTAGTGTGAGTGAGAGAGAGAGAGAGAGAGAGAGAGAGAGAGAGAGAGAGAGAGAGAGAGAGAGGAGAGAGAGAGAGGAGGAGGGAGGGAGGGAGGAGGAGAGGATGGCAAAATATAGCATTTGGTTTAAGCCTTTTTTCAAACAAGCGTGTGTGTAAGCGAGCGTGTGTCAGGACAGAAATACTCTAGCTTACAGTATAATTATACAGAACTGGTCTGCCGAATATCCGACATTCCTGAAATATATATATGTCACATCAACAATGCACACAAAAGAGGTTAATTGACCGAGTTTTGTGGACCAGTCATGGCATGCATTTGTCGAAATGCTAGAGTTCTTGTTCAAATGTGCCTGAAATCTGCAGTAGATAATAGACTTATAGGCCTAAGGGTTAACCGAAATACAGAAACTGAATGAGTTTACCTTGTTTGTGTGTTTTCCTCAAAAAAGAAGAAGAAAATATTGTGTGAAATTAAAATGGCTATTGCAGCTAAAATATCGGTTGATTTTTTTCCGGTTTGTGTCTCGCTTGTGTCTGAATACTGTGCGTGTGTGCTTCTCTTTAAATGGCCCAGCCACACTGCATACGATTCGATTCCCTACGATCCGATTTTGACATTTTGTGAGGCATGATTGTATTTGTAGTCTCCCGTACACGAATGTGATAAACTATCTGATTTTTTGTATTGAACATTTGATTTGATTCGTGTATTGCGGTCTACATGAGCACAGTGCAAGGGAACGAAAACAGTAGAGTTATTTTTTAGACAGAAGTATTCCACATGAATCATGACTCACAGGCGGCGTCAAAATCGTATGCAGTGTATGAAGGTGTGGACAGCGTAGAACAAAATAATGTGTTCCGTTAACTCTTTCGCCGCCAACCATTTTTTCAATTAAATAAATTCCATTAAACTTACCTGGGTAGAGAAACAAATCTGTCTGTAATATTGGGGATTCCTCTGTGACATATTTAAAGTAAGGTCTATTCTTACCTCCCAACATTAACAAATTATGTCTGGATAACAAACCCTGATTTGAGATTGATTGTGACCAGCCACACGTTAGCAAAAATCGCACGACTGTACGATACGATTCGATCACGTGATCTCGAAGCGCGAATCACATTTGTTCTTGGAGACCACGTGATCGAATCGTAGCGTACAGTCGTGCGATTTTAGCTGATGTGTGGCTAGGCATTGATGTTTCAACTCCCCGAGCAGAGCTGCGGCGGCTATTGTTTTTGGTTTTGTTTTGGCCGGCGTGCGTGCGTGCGTTCGTTCGTGTCTCCGTCTGTCCGTCCGTCACACATTTTAACTTCAAATTGAATGTTGTTTGAAAGGGGTAGAGAAAAGTGCATGGGGGGGGGGGGGGGGAGAGAGAGAGAGAGAGAGAGAGAGAGAGAGAGAGAGAGAGAGAGAGAGAGAGAGAGAGAGAGAGAGAGAAGCAATCAGACAGGCAGGCAGGTAGGCAGAATGTCAGACATACAGATAGAGACAGACAGATGGACAGACAAACAGAGGAACAGACAGACAGACAGACGGACGGACAGGCAGGCAGGCAGAATATCAGACTTAGTACTACAGACAGTCAGAAGACACCGGGACTTGCGACGTGTGTGAATCCCTGGATAGCAGTGATAAGAACTGGAGTGACATGTTTCTCTCAGCAGCAGCGATAGCTAAAATCCTTATATACAGCCCCCTATCTCTCTTTTCACGCCGTAAGGAAATCCTGTTTGTTTCCTCGCTGACCATTTGTGGCAGTTGAAAGGGGTAGGTACCGATTCGCCATTTCCCACCTCGCCACATGGCCAGGAATGTCCCTTTTTTGGTGATTAGATAAGAGTACTGTCAAGTAGTGCCATTTCGCCATCCTCTTAGTGCCATTTCGCCATCCTCTTAGTGCCATTTCGCCATCCTCTTAGTGCCATTTCGCCATCCCCTTAGTGCCATTTTGCCTTCTTTACTTAACTCCTTCACTTCAATCCATTGCTCGCAGTCAGTAAAACGTTACACGGATACTGACATACGCGCGTTCACTCAAACACACACACACAAGGGCAAAATGTGGATATAACTCCCCCCCCCCCCCCCACACGCACGCACGTATGCACACACAATGCACACACACACACACACACACACACACACACACACACACACACACACACACACACACACGCACACACGCAACACGCACACGCACACACACGCACACACACATACACACACATACACATACACACACATACATACACAAACACACGCGCATGCGCGCAGGAATGAAATGGCTAAATGGCACTAAGTTCGTAATGTGTCACATGAGATCCGGTTTTGGGAAATGGCGAATCGGGAAGTCCCCGTTGGAAGCTTGGCCACTGGGAACGCAGAAGAATAAGAAGTTTACTATGTGAAAAAAAAGCCTTCTGGATTTCCCCACGGCCAGATAGATAACGTTATGCGTTTTAAACCTATGCATACATTATTATCATCACACTACTAATCTACAATAGACACGGTCTCGGGTTTTCAATTGATAAGTGTGTGTGTGTGTGTGTGTGTGTGTGTGTGTGTGTGTGTGTGCGTGCGTGCGTGCGCGCGTGTGCGTGCGTGCGTGCGTGCGTGCGTGCGTGCGTGCGTGCGTGCGTGCGTGTGTGTGTGTGTGTGTGTGTGTGTGTGTGCGTGCGTGCGCGCGCTCGCGTGTGTGACTGCTTGCAATGAATCCGTCTCTTCTTTTAAACCCCTTGACTGTCAGAGAAAATTAAAGAAAAAAATCTTTGTACAAATCATGACATGAAAAAGACAACTGATAGAGCCAATCTGGAAAAATGGTCTGGTGATATTACTCTGTTGACTGTGTTAGAGAAAAAAAAACCCTACCAGAATATCAGAGTTATTCCTCTTCATCTGATGACGTCATCAGGGATCACATCAAGTCAGTTCGTGATACGTTTATGACAGTCAAGGGGTTAAGTTCCTGGATTTATGTAGATGTCCCCCCCCCCCCCCCCCCCTCCTCCCCCCCCCCTCCCCCCCCTATCAATCACATAGCGCAAAATGCGCGCTGATCTGTTATATATTGGCGCTAGTCTTTCATTGTTATTAATGAAAGATTATTTTGATGGCTATTTTTAGCAGCGGAGAACGGGTTGAACCCGAAACGTCGTGATTTCTGTTGTTTCTTGTTGTTAAATCTTTTCTTTTGGGTTTCTATTCCGACTGTGTTTTAATTTGTAGTGAATTGTCATTAATGTTAGCAGAACCTTCTTTGTTTGCAGAACAATCGTACATTTCACATTACATGTCAGTTACCTATGCAATATGTCCATGCATAGGTATATAGTGCCTGTCTACCTCTCTGTCTTATTTTTAGTTTTTAGTTTGTATGCTGAATGGTGATCTTGTTGTCATATTTATGAGACGTGAATAATGTTGTTATCATTCCTCACACAATTGTGATTGGTAAGAGCGAAAACACAATTGCCACGATGCATAAGACCCATATTGCTTGTAGACACCGAACAACGATCACAAGTACAGACAACAGACACACATATACGTACACACGCACACGCACACGCACACACGCACACACACACACACACACACACACACACACACACACACACACACACACACAAAAACACAACAACACGCACATTCACCCACACGCACGAACTCATGTAGACAGAGAGAGAATGAGAGACAGAGTGAAAGAGAGAGAGCGAGAAGAGGACCGTGTTGACCGTGATGATAGTGGTGATGGTAGTATTAACATCACAACTATCAACATAATTATGGCAACCGAAAACCTCAGAAAACATGACTGGATTCAGCACAAAATGCGCGATGTCCTCCCCCAAACGAACGCACTTAGTTGAATTTACAAAGAAAATGTCAGTTTGCACAAGTTACAAAGGGTGTCCAGTGAGATGAACATCTTTTATACCTCTTAACATCTTTCCATACACAGTGTACTCTGAAGTCTGAACGATCGAGTTTTTTGTCCGGCAGCCTGTGCCATGTGACTATAGCTCTAAGTTGAGTACCATGTATAATGAAATAGAAACACCCGAAGGTGCTGATGGGACCCAGGGATGCACCAGCCACGCCTGCCCTATCAACACGAGAGCAGCCCTGCCCCAGCCTTGGAAGTCCGTGTTGCGCTACTGGGGAGCAGGCACACACGGGCATTCCTTTAAGTATACAAGGCACATAGCTACTCCCGGCTTGGTGACCATCGGATACGATACAAAGGATTCCTTGGGAAATGTCCCCATGGGTGTACCAGTCCGCTTTTCATGACTGCAGATCCCACCGGCAAAAGACACCCACTCAGAAGCCCGAACGTATCAAACAGCCCCCAAACAGGACAGGCGAGGCCAGTGCATCTCTAGACAAAGCCACAGGCTGTCGCCTTACGGACTTATAATTATGTTATCCGATTCAAGTTTATGTTGCTGCTGTTGTATTGTGCGGTTGTTGAATAAGCCACCCACCCCAAAATCTTAGCATTGTCGCCGCAGTTGCCGCTGCTTTATACTGTGTACAATCGATATAATAGTCATGATGATCAAACAAGCGCGAAATCGCAATAGTTTGTGGCACGCGGTCTATTTTTACCACTCCAATCATGAGTTACCTCCCCTGGATTTTCAATAATTTTAATCTGTAAACCTAGGACGGTATTCACGTTGAGATAGCATGAGACTTAGCATGATGCTAACTTAGAAGCTCTTCCAATGTCCTATAGGATTTGATAGGACTTTTGGAAGAGCTTCTAAGTTAGCATGATGCTAAGTCTCATGCTATCTCGACATGAATACCGTCCCAGAATGTTATCTCTGCACCCTTTCGTAACTTTTTATATCTTTTGGAAAACATTTAAAACTATGTATCCTACTTATGCTCATCAAAAGAAGCACGGCATACTCGTCGTGTCTGTTGTAGTGTCTGTATTACATATGTTTATTATTTTGTACGCTTTTAAAATACATCATTTTAAAGAGCGGCCAGAAGTGTAGCCTCGATTTGAAGTGCGACAATTTTGTCAAAATGTGCGACAATTTTGGAACGACAGACCGACCGACCGATAAAGTGAGTTATAGGTTCGTGGCTTGAGCCACAAACAAAAACGAAGGCCCACGTTGTTGCGGGTGATATTTCGGAAATTGACTTCCCTTTATCAAACACAATCATGGACTAAATTAATATAGGCTGTGTGTGCCACACTCGAGGTTAAATCTTATCTTACAATCAGTCTCGAATGAGATTGCTTTGTATTTACATTCGGATCCATATATTTATTCGCTTGTCATGTTGAGACAAAGGTCATGCTAAATAACCTTTGTCTCAACAAAAATCAATGTGGCGGTACCATAGCCGATGAGGTTTAACCGAGGCGTGGTTACCGCTACACCTATCTATATTGTTAAAAACTCGGGACTTTACTGGTGTTGCGCTGCCTCCGGGCATTGCAGCCAGTATTGTTCCCACCATCTTTGTATAATTTACAAATGTCCCATATTAGTTAATATGTGTCTATGACCGAGAGGACGTAAAACATCATGTTCACCATCACCAGACAAAGGTCATGCTGCATAGTTCAGTTCTTCGCATCGTTATCGTTAAAGAGGAACAGAAATAGATTATCCAACACCCGTTATCATCTGCCATGAATATTCATAGTCACGGAATAATCCCAGCTGGCTTTTTGTGTTGGTTCTGGAATCGCTGGCGCGTGGCCTAAGCCAAATGAGAACCGACAGTGTGTATTACAAGCGTTTAGTTTTCTCTCTCGTGAGTCTCATGTTGTCGGCCTTTCGTCTCTAAGGTGGTTTTGGTGTCTCATACATTTTCCATGCTTGTCAAGACTAATTTGAATACTGAAGCTGTGCCTGTATTCACGTTGAGATAGCATGAGACTTAGCATCATGCTAACTTAGAAACTCTTCCAATGTCCTATAGGATTTAATATGACTTTTGGAAGAGCTTCTAAGTTAGCATGATGCTAAGTCTCATGCTATCTCAACGTGAATACAGGCCCAGGCGAACTGTGGTGGCAGCATTATTGCGTGTCTAAGGGAACACAAAATGACGACGGTGGGGAATTTAAAGACCCCCCACGTCACGTGTCACATTCCCTCTTATGCTTGGAAGATTTCTTAAAGACCCAGTACGTCACTTGTCCAAATCACGGTTTTCACGTGTTTTCCCTCTTATAGCTGGTAAGAAATCTTATTTTGACCAAGTGTTGCTCCCATACAAATGTCCTCATGCACGAAAACGAGACATCACTTTAAAGAGCAGCCTCGATCGTATACGAGGAAAGTCTGAATGTGGGCCACACCGACCCAGAAAAAAAACCAAGGGACTTAATCCAGCCGGCTCTGTGGGTCTTTAAGATTTATTACTAGCTATAAGAGGGAAAACACGTGGAAACCATGATTTTCACACGTGACGAGGTGGGTCGTTAACGGCATCATTTCCTGAGCTGAGAAGTCGGAGTGTGGCTGCACACGTGGCGGGGTAATCAAAAACGGTCACACACGTAATGTTCTCATCCCTAGCTCGTGCATTTGTATCGATAGTGTTCAAGTGCTTCGGCTGTTGGGATGATCCCTGGAGTCTCTAAGCCAGTGTATGACGAAAAAAGGCATAATCAAATCATGGACAGTGCGGAAAAAGAAAATGGCAAAATTGTTGAGGCGTGTCCTGTTTACGTTTAATACCAATGTAGGTAGCCTACGCTGTAGCTAAAGATTTGTTGTTGAGTGTTAGAGAAGGAAGGGCGGGCGAGGATGGGGGAGAGGTAGAGAGGTAGAATGAGCCCTCTCCAGTCACAGACCAGTGCCTGATGTTACTCTATGCATTGCCCTTGGGTTGGCGAAAGAGCAATGACCATACCTAATATCTTACATAACACTCACACCTCAACATGTCTCCACCCACCCGCCATTTTCGTCGTTCTGCCCTCATTTTATTTTACCTATCCAATTTAAAAACAACACATTCGTGTATATGTTTTGGTAGAAGGGTCAATGGCCTGGGAATAAATAAGCATGTCGGTGTCAAATCTGGGAATTGGTGTTGTCGTCATTCTGCTTCAGCTGCTAGGTATGTATTGTACCCAGGTTGTTCAACCTCTTCTTGCGACGACTCGGTAATAAATACATAAATAACATTCTTGATACAAGTTAGCGAAGGGAACAAATAAACAACACTACGGCTTTGCTCAACAAAAGTTAAGTACCGCTTCTTGACAACGTGCGTTGCTCGTCGAGCTATTGCTTCAAAAGTAATGAAGCGAGTGTAATCAAAATTACGACTAGTGTTTCATAACCATTGAGTTAGACATCTGCAAACTATAAAACGATTTTGACTATGCGTCTTGGTTTTATGCATCGTTGTTTTATGCGCTTGTGAACGAAGTGGTACCTAACTTTTGTTGAGTAGTATATGTCTTTGTTTCGTTGCCATGTACAGTGTAGATTTTGGGATCCCAAGAAAGGGGTAAATGATAGATTTTGGGATCCCCAGAAATGGGTAAATGATAGCGAAACTGTTAACTAAGCGAACTATTAACCTTTTATCGTGTGGATGAACGGGGCATTTATCATTCTGCAATGGTCTTCCAGGATTAACCCTTTCACCGCCAAAGTCGCATTTTAGCACCACAGTGATTTAACACCTATGTCACTAAAAGGCATCCAATTGGGTTCTATTATCCAAAGACCCTATTGTCTCAGTTTTGGGAAGTAAGGATAGACCTTATTTCACATATGCCACAGAAGAATCCCGAACACTGCAGATGGATTTTTTTCTCTACCCAGGTAAATATAATGGGAATTCTTGCCTGAAATATGGCTGGCGGTGAAAGGGTTAATTATTGTCCCAATTCCGTCTTCAGGGATCACTTAAGGTTGTTCCCTTTTACTTGCGGACATGATCAGTCCTCCCACTTGTCGCTTCGTCTACCTATATTCAGCTTTATGGAAACTTATGACAGCTTATGAACTTCGTATCACAATAAAGAAGTGTCAGTAGTAATGAACACTACGAGTCATGAAAGTATGGAAATGAACACACACACACACACACACACACACACACACACACACACACACACACACACACACACACACACACACAGACAGACACACAGACACACAGACAGACAGATAGTCAGATAGACAGGAGAATGGGCCAATAAGTCAGACAGATAGTAGATGACAGAGAGCAAAGGAAAAAGGCAGAGTCAAAGTTATAAGAAATGGCGTATTCGGGTGTCTGTGTTTGGTGGGAGTGAAGGTGTTACAAACAAGAGTACAGTATATGGGAGTTTCAGTGAGTTTTTGTTTGTTTGTTTATTTGTTGGTTGCTTGTTGTAGTTACTGATTTATGCAAATGATAATTTTCACCAATGAAGGCACAACAGAATTGATACAACAAAGGGACAATGCTTGGGAACAAAGCCAACGGAAAGGGCGGGGGGGGGGGGGGGGGGGGGGGGGGGGGGGGGGGGGGGGGGGGGGAGGGGGGGGGGGAACCACAAATTGGACGAAAACAACCAAACCTAAATGATAAGAAAGAAACAGCGAAATAGTAATTCTAAGACGTCCAATAAATTGTTTACTTTTTACACCGAGGGCAATTCAAGTTCGCAGAGATATGGATAAGATGTAATAGTTGCCAACTTCTGATAAGCCTGATTCTATTTCTAGTGACACTATCAGGGACTCCTGACTGAAACACAACTCTGGAAAGTGTTCCCTGTGCAGTTTTCCCCCGATCCCATTCCTAATCATTTAAATTAACGCGGGCGCTAGTGCTTGAAAGTCATTGTCGTATTCCTCTCTCAGAAGACTGTAGCAGTCTATCTCGGTCGCTTGGCTGGCCATACTAGTGGCAAAAAGTTAAGGGGCACTGTTTCACAAGCACGTAAGATAAAGATGGCTGATTCAATTCATCTAAAAATTGGAAGAAGCTTAATTCAATTATTGGAATACTAAATGCTCAAGGTTTATTGTTTTCGTGGGACTGCTTTAGACACAATAGCTCAACATAAAACGCACCCCCAACTTTGAAAATCCACAAATTGCAAAGGTTGGTAAGGCAAACCATCTAAACGATGTCTCGTGAACCCCCCCCCCCCCCCTAATTTGTCAAGGAAGCCCGGAGGAGCATCTACAACTTATTGTTTGAGTGGACAGTACTGGACACACCCATTTTGACACGTTTTGAGTCGTCGCGCTTTGTGACCTTAACTCAGGGGTGCGTTATTTGTGGAACTATTGCTTCAAATGATGCAAATCCAATGATTTTCTAGGATCTGACGGGGGTAGGGGAGCAGGACTGGGTTGGGGAGATGGGATAGCCATGATTATGTTTTACTGTAACGATTATCTGTAGCTGCTCTGTCAGTAACCACCGTTAGAAAAGATTAAGATACATCCCAAGATTATGCCTTTTTGTGACCATAGGCCTCGTACACAGTTCATGCGGAAATCCCATGCGCAATCCGTAAATAACGAAAAGAAAGAAGGGTAAAAATGTACGGATTAAGGGAAATACGGACACGTGCGCAAATCGTTTCCCTACTTTTACTTTTTGTTTTTACGGATTGCGCACGCGTTTCCGCACGGAATATCCGCATGTATGTGTACGTACCCTTACCGTGTAACGTCTTTCACTGAACAGTATTCATCACTGGTAGTAAAGATTTAGAGAAATCCCAAGATTGTGCCTTTTTGTGATTTAGCCTTTAATTATTTCTGTAAACTTGTTAATCTTGTGCCTGCATAAAATCATCCTTTTCGACACACATCATTCCTGTACACGTACGTGGTTGGCGCTTGATTACTGATCCTTTCTGTTTTAGGAGACAAATTATTATGCAAACTATCTGCACTCCACGGCAGTAAAGTGATCTCAAACAGCTGACTTGGCTCAAACAGACCTGTTTGCGCCATGAACTGTTCTTTTCCATTATGTTGCTTTTTGTTTCTAAGGGTGTCAGAACCGGAATTAGGGTAGAAGGCAGGAAATGTGTGTGTGCGTGAGCCTGTGTGTCGAAGGTGCTAATGGTGAGACGATGTGTGTATGGGAGGGGGAAGGGAAAAGTGTGTGTGGGGGTGGGGCTAAAGAGCAGATAATAAACTATTAGCGCCACTGACAATTTACACCCTCTCATGTGTACTGATGGGTTGGTGATATACGTCTTAAAAGACTGATTGTTTGCGCTCTCCTCATCCGAAGACATCGCCAGAACGTGTTGTAATGCCAGGATCAGGTGGGGTGTGGCTTTGATGTTGAGTAGAGTGTTGACGACTTTAATACAAGGTCTTTCACCTTTATGGTGGCCTACGTATGTCGTGGCTTCTGCTATCTATGGAAAACTGTTAATTTCAAAGAAGTGTCGCTATTTACAACGCTGGATGAATATTTACGACAAGTGGCTGAATCAAACATCAGACATCGCACAATTAAGATCTGCTTTTTATTATATTTTCGTAAAGAAGGCGTGAATTCCACAGGGAAAGTAAACTTTTCCCCTTTCGATGATTTTATTTCCTTATTTTATTTCATGGAACCAAGAAGTCTTTCTCCTATGGGTAATATAACGCCTGAATTCACGTATCGGCTTTATTGTTTTTATACTACTTGTATTTTTATACCACAGGCTATGGCTTTGCATGTTGACACAAATTATTATCAGAATCAGAATTATTCTTGACGAAAATCAGTTTGTTTTAGTGCACCGTGCATTTATAAACAAAGTGATCTAATCAAACATTGCTATCATCTAAGGAGGCGTCGATTTTAACATTTCTCTTCTTCTTCTGCGTTCCCAGGCCATTATAGCCAAAATGGGTTAAATATGTACGTATCTGTTTTTCAATTTTCACTGGTCTCCTAGCTGCATTCACCCGAGACATTCCAATTTCAATATAGAAAAGAATGTCATAGAAAAAGTGTTGTAGAATTTTACAGAAATGATGGTAGGCCTACTTTTGAAATTGTCATAATAATTCTTTGCTTTAACTTAAAGTTTAAGCTTTCTAATTTATTGATCAAATCGCTGAAAATGTCTAACATGCTTTCTTTTGACTCTGGCACACACCCCTGTAGGTTCCGTTTCTCCTCCAGTGATGATCAAGTGTTGATGTCAGGGGGTCGTTTGTGACCGGGTGAAAGGTAATTGCTGGTTGACGATCCCTGAAGAAGCGGTCGGGCAGTAAACTGTCTGAATGACCACTAGGGGTAATAGTACTTGTGTCCCTTTGTGTTGTGTCGGGTCACCTCGCTCTGTCTGTCTCGCCCAGCATCTGTCTGTCTGTCTGTCTTGTCGCTTGTGTTGAAGAGCTCACCTCTGTCTGTCTGTCTGTCTGTCTCTCTGTCTGTCTTGTCGCATGTGTTGAAGAGCTCACCTCTCTGTCTGTCTGTCTGTCTTGTCTGTCTGTCGTATGTGATGAAGAGATCACCTCTCTATCTGTCTGTCTGTCTTGTCTGTCTGTCGCATGTGTTGAAGAGCTCACCTCTCTGTCTGTCTGTCTGTCTTGTCTATCTGTCGTATGCGTTGAAGAGCTCACCTCTCAGTCTGTGTGTCTGTCTGTCTGTCTCTTGTTTCCCCTATCCTGCTCTCTCAGTTTAATTTTGTATCTGTTCCGCTTGTCCTGTTCCGGGTCATCGCGAGGTCATTGCCCCGCAAAGATAGGGTTCTGACCTTTGCCATGGATACCCACATAATATATACCCACGTGTACACAAATACAAAGCTAGCACACGCGCTCACACACACACACACACACACACACATACGCGCGCGCGCACACGCACGCGCGCACGCACACGCACACACACATACACACACACAAGTACGCGCGCTCGCGCCCCTGTGATCATACATACGAGCATGCAACAAATGAATGCATACATACGTACATGTACTTACATTGTTGCAATGTTGCATTTGCAAAACTGCTTGAACCGCTATATTTATGCATTCGTTGTTTTTGGCCTCCTCTTAGTTTATATCAACGTCACAACTACACTAGCGCACACGCGCACACACACACGCGCGCGCACGCACGCACACGCACACGCACACGCACACGCACACACACACACCGCACGCACACGCACGCATGCACTCGCGCACACACAACACTCACAAAATGTTATCTTGCTGGTAATTTTGCTTTCAATTTCACTTTAATAAATCAGTAAAAGCAGCCCCCCTCCCATTCTCAACTACGTCCCCCAGTTCTAAGCTTTTAAGCTCAGTGCACCCTGATATGCCAATACTGTTGCGTTATAAAGGGCTGTATGTGGTCTTGTAAACGCCTAATAAAAAAACCGCTTTGCATTGGCATCCTGTCGCAGACAGAATTGATTATAAATTAAACACACTTTGCTATAAATCTATCCATAAAGCTGCTCCATTCTTACCTCTCCGACAATTTTTTTCCATTTATACGCCAGCTCGCACTTCACGTTCCAATTTCTCTTGATCTCCAGATCCCTAGGTATCAGCTTTTTCAACTGTGCGTGCGTGTGCGCTCTTTTGTTGTCTCAGGACCGACATCTTGGAACAACTTCCTCTTTCCCTCCGTCATCGACCGACCCCCTCTGCTTTCAAATCAAACCTTAAAAACCCACATGTTCCCCTCATCTTAACCCTTTCACCGCCAGCCATATGTTAGCCAAAAAATACCATTAAATTTACATGTGTAGAGAACAAAAGCTGTTTGCAGTATTGGGGATCCTTTTGTGACCTATACATCTACGACAATGGGGTCTTTGGGTAATAGACCCCAATTTTGATGACCTTGTAGTCACCATAGGTGTTAAACCACTGTGGTGCTAAAATGGCGGACTTTGGCGGTAGAAAGGGTAAAAGCTCCCCGCTCTCTTTTCTCTTCTCTCTCTCTTGCCATTAGGTCTGTTTCTGCTGTATTCCATTGATGTCATCCGTGTGTGTTCGCTTTGTATTACGTTTTTATTTGAATGCTAACATGTGAGTGCGCTTTGATTTGATTTATATCAAGATTCAGCGCCGTATAATTAATACTGTATGTTGTTGTTGTTGGTGGTGGTGGTGGGTGTGTGTGTTTGTGTGTGTGGTGTGTGTGTGTGGTGTGTGTTGTGTGGTTTGTGTGTGGGTGCGTGCGTGCGTGCGTGTGCGTGCGTGTAGTGCGCTGCGAGCAGTGTGTCTGTGGTGCGTGGTGCGTGCGCGTGCGCGGCGCGTGTGCGTTGAGTGCGGCGCGCGGGGAGGGAGATGTATGTGCGTAAAATGCAAGACAGCTGGATGTGTGTCAAGTTTCTTAACATGAGGGACCTCAAGAAACAAACGATGCTTGAAGTGTCTGCCTCAGGGTGGAATTGTCGGCATTTGTGGGAAGGAGTAAAATCATAAAGTTTATAAGGAGATTTTATAATGGAAAGTTATTAGTTATGATTTTAGGGCATAGCACATGCTCTGCTTCTCTACATAGCCCTATCTCTCCCAGATCTTTTTTTTAATTCAATGCGCGCGCGTATGTGTGTGTGTGTGTGTGTGCGTGTTGGAGAGAGAGAGAGAGAGAGAGAGAGAGAGAGAGAGAGAGAGAGAGAGAGAGAGAGAGAGAGAGAGAGAGAGAGAGAGAGAGAGAAAACGAAAACGAAAACGAAAACAAAATTTTATTTAACCAGGGAACATGAGATAAGCAAGTTACATGCTTTTTTCCACCCAGCCCTGGGGAAAAATAAAATAAATCAAACAAAAAAGCTAAATAATATAATTTGTACATGCAGAAATGAGAATAAAAGGGAGGGAGGATGGGGGGAAGAGGCACAGAGGGGGATAAGGATGGGGAAATTTTGGAATTTAAAGTACAGGGAAAAAAAAGAAGAAAAAAAAGTCACATCATGCAAACATAAAAACAGCAAAGGATAACACTCCTCATCATCAGTAATAGTAAGATAGTAATAAACAAATCAAGTTATATCATACAAAAGTATCAAACACATATATGTTATCACATTTTATAACAAAATCAGCAATCATAAATATCATCATTCACATGTTTTCTTTTAATCTCTGAAATAGAATATTTTGATACGCGGAATACGAAAGAGAGAGAGAGAGAGAGAGAAGAGAGAGAGAGAGAGAGAGAGAGAGAGAGAGAGAGAGAGAGAGAGAGAGACGTTGGCTTTATGTTGCAGACCTGGTTTCTGCAAACGTACAGATACATAATTATGTAGATGCACGCACGCACATGCATACAGACAGACACACAACTAAACAGACACGCAGACATAACAAAAGCAGAAAAGCTCAGTGCTGGCGGTTTTGCGCTAACGGTCAGTACTTGAGTGCACTGTTTTACCGATAATCCTTCGTGTCAACTGCCATCAAGGGCTTCAGTCTCCATATCGGCGAGTCTCGGCTGACCTCTCACCTCCTAGGCTGACCTTACCATCTGACCTCTGTCAGCATAAGTGTCCGTGGAAGTGAATCCCATAATGTGTGAACACGGCGTGATGATTATCTATAGAGGAGGTGTTATGGGAAAGGCTCACTTTAGAGAACTTAAACATCGCCCTTTCAACAACAAAAAAACCCACACATTTCAAGAGGATAGATAATGACAATACAGGAAGGCGAAAATCCGCGTGCCCTTCACAAAAGTTGAAACAAAAATTATGCCGCTTATGGCTCCCATTCGCTTAGCGCTTGAAAGAACTTTGACCCCCCCCCCCCCCCCCCCCCCCCCACCCCCCCCCCCCCCCCCCCCCCCCCCCTTAATATTAATTATATCTTAGCGCTTGAAAGAACCTTGAGGGTCCCCCCCCCCTTAATTATATGTAAGCGCTTGAAAGAACTTTGATGGGGCTCCCCCCCCCCCCCCCCCTTAATTATATGTAAGCGCTTGAAAGAACTTTGAGCCCCCCCCCCCCCTTAATTATATGTAAGCGCTTGAAAGAACTTTGAGCCCCCCCCCCCCCCCCCTTAATTATATGTAAGCGCTTGAAAGAACTTTGAGCCCCCCCCCCCCCCCCCTTAATTATATGTAAGCGCTTGAAAGAACTTTGAGCCCCCCCCCCCCCCCCCTTAATTATATGTAAGCGCTTGAAAGAACTTTGAGGGTCCCAGCCCCCCCTCCTTAATTATATGTAAGCGCTTGAAAGAACCTTGAGGGTCCCCCCCCCCCCCCCCCTTAATTATATGTAAGCGCTTGAAAGAACTTTTGAGGGTCCCCCCCCCCCCCCTTAATTATATGTAAGCGCTTGAAAGAACTCTTGAGGGTCCCCCCCCCCCCCTTAATTATATGTAAGCGCTTGAAAGAACTTTGAGGGTCCCCCCCCCCCCCTTAATTATATGTAAGCGCTTGAAAGAACTTTGAGGGTTCTCCCCCTTCCTTAATATTAATTATATCTAACATAATTGTTTTCTACATTACTAAATAAATTCATAGGATACAACAAACACAGTAACTGTTAAATTATCCTGGCACAGATAGACGATTACTTAGGACAGTTATGTCGGGAATGATTTCACTTACAATGAGTAATGGTACAAAACTTGAAAATAAAAACACATAGAAAGTCATTGGCAATAGATAATACTTTCGTAAACATATTAAACACACAAGCTTAGCCTCATCCAATCAAGAGCATAAAAAAAAAGAAGTCAGCATCCTTCTATGTTGGCAAAAGCTGAACGGAAGGTAAATGCATTAACGATAATATGATAAAGAGACAAACTATACGTTAGTAACATCAACATTCCCTAAACTCCATTTTATTTCAGAAAGAAAGAAAAGTAGGCTTTTGCCCGTCGAAGGTTGAAAAA
This sequence comes from Phymorhynchus buccinoides, assembly GCA_017654935.2. Taxonomy (NCBI): domain Eukaryota; kingdom Metazoa; phylum Mollusca; class Gastropoda; order Neogastropoda; family Raphitomidae; genus Phymorhynchus; species Phymorhynchus buccinoides. The sequence continues at coordinate 21,337,794 of CM065697.1, read as the reverse complement.
ATAAACCGAAATATCAGTGGTTTTTTTGTGTGTGTTTTTTTTTTTAAACAAAGAAAATAAAGAAGATGGAAAAAGAAATATAAGCAAAAACAAAAATGGCGATAAGGCTATTTCGTTTGTTTTGAGTTTGCCTTATCTAACTTGGAACTGACTGTGTCAAGCGTAAATTAATTGAGAGAAATGAGCATAGGAACACGAAGAAATATATGCAAAAGTAAGGAAAGAAAGAGATAACTGTAATATGCCCAAGTACTGATTCTCACTTTTACTGACCCTAAGACCTGTTCTTCTTGTAATGTATGCAATAAATTATTGTAATGTCTTGATACTTATTCCATTTTTTCTGTGCATGTAAGCGATTGTGCAACCACCACCCCCAGCATCGTTGGACGATGTGAAAGTCAATGCTTCGTTATTGCCCACCAGTGTACACTGTGCTTTGTTGTTAAATAGTCATATTTCTTATAGCTTGCTAATACTGTTATATATTTCAATATTGCGATTGCGATTCCTAGTTCTGTGAGAAAAGGTGTACGCTGTTAAAGAAAAAAAGTCTGAATTTAGAATTTTTTAAAAATGGATACAAGAAGTTACGTAAGCACAATTATCATGTATACAAAAAAAGAAGAAGAATTAGTAGTAATATATAGTAACTGTTATAGCAGCGGATCTTGCGTGAATGAAGTCTCCTTGGTTACTATCTACTTTCCAGAAAGTGCAGTGATCTGTTGGTGTTCAAACAACATGCTTTTCTTCTGGGGACGGGGGTGGGTTGGGGAAGTGGAAGCAGGGAGGGGATGGGGGATGACAGGAAGGGAGGGGGCAGGAAGGGGAGGAGCAGGGTGCGGTGTTTAAGCAATCAGTGCGGTCAGTTTCTCTTTCACTTTGTAGTACTGAGTTTGTATACTGATCAAGAAAGCACTCTTCGGAAAGGAAAGATCAAACAACCCGTTGTGTAAGCTAGTCTTCTTTTCTTTCTTCTTCTGTGTACCTGGCTTGGCCATGCTGAAAAAGGTATTGTTCAAACGAAAGGAACACCGTTTAAGCAAATCGTACAGTCAGGTTTTTGCACTCCCGGTTGTATAGGAATGGAAGTACGTGGCAATGGAACAAGGGCCTGCGTGTTTCTCTGTCTGTCTGTCTGTCTGTTCCGCCGTCCGTTCGTGTGTGTTGGAACAATAATGTATTCCATTCGCCACAGCCTCAAGTATTGAACAGACAATGAACACATTCAGAGCTGTCTCCGATGTCTTAATGATGATGTCCGGGTATTTCATTCAAAGGCAAGGCAAGACATATCAACGTCCTTCTAGTGAGCTTGAATTTGATGGCAACATTGTCACGGATACTGAGGACATTTTTAGTCCGTCACCAAGACGGACTATTGCGATGGGCTGGTTTGTATTTTTGTTTGTTTGTTTGTTTGTTTTGGGTTTTTTGTGGGGGGTTTTCTGTCTGTCCCAAGGATATCTCCCGAACCGCTTGACCGAATCGCGTCAACTTTTGTGTGAAGGTGTGCCTCCTTAATAGGAAGAGATGGGCGCAAACCATTTTGCCGTCGTGACCTTGACCTTGACGTACGACCTTGAAAACCGAAAATCTATTTTTAGCCATATCTCGGGCACCGATCAACATAGGATGTTGAAACTTGGTATGAAGGTGGTTTGGCTTATGCCCGTTCTGATGATGGCATACCGATCAAGGTCAAGGTCAAGGTCAAAAAGATCGCTGGAGCCTGAAAATCGGAGGGTCATTTTTTTCTCCTTCTGTCTGTCCCAAGGATATCTTTCGAACGGGTTGACAGAATCACGTCAAATTGTGTGTGCTGGTGTGTCACCATGAGAGGAAGGCATCCGCGCAAACCATATTGCCGTCGTGACCTTGACCTTGTCTTAATTGAAATTGACAGAACTTCCCCCGAGTTCCGGACGCTGAGGCCCGATTCCCGTCATTTCATTTGTATCTAACTGACAAGCCATTGAAAGGCACACCCATTCAGTTCGTTTGTAATAGCATATTTTATTGTTCATGATAGACGCATGCAGTTAAATTTGAGAGTGGATTTATATGGGTTGCTATCTCGCTGTGTTGTGGTGTCCAGTTCATAGCATGACGGTCAGTGACCATGCAAAATGTACATGAGGTAAGTGGCTGTAGTTAGGTTGACAGGTACCAAGCAGAGCAAGAGCTTCTGTGTTTCATGTTTGGTGGTGTACGTAATTCTGAACGCTTGACCTGCCACTTTCACTTTCATTGCTTAGTAGTAGTAGTAGTAGTAGTAGTAGTAGTAGTAGTAGTAGTAGTAGTAGTAGTAGTAGTAGTAGTAGTAGTAGTAGTAGTAATAGTAGTAGTAGTAGTAGCAGTAGCAGAAGCAGCAGCAGCAGTAGTAGTAGGAGGAGGAGGAGGAGGAGGAGGAGGAGAACTAATCTGGAGCCACAAAAGTTAAGCAACCTTTTGCAAAACATAACAAAATATGTCTCTGATGTTTTGCACAGATGTTTTTTGGAAATCAATGCAAATTTAGCTTATCTATTTACCGACCTGCATCAATTAATT
>CM065697.1:21310238-21322738 GCA_017654935.2 Phymorhynchus buccinoides | reverse complement strand
TCTCTCTCTCTCTCTCTCTCTCGTTAGTTCTGTAAATCGGGTGGTTTTTTCCTGTTTTGTTGTTGTTATTTGTTTGTTTCCTGGGTCATCCACAAAACCTTTCTGATAGCCCCTCTATCTGAAGGGCGACCATAGTTGTCAGAATTTACTGTTGGAGAGTACGTGTGGCGTTGCCCGATACCCTCCTAACCGCCAGGCAGGTGGGGTTGCTAAAAACGAAGCACGTGAAGCACGAAGCATCAGTATGGGAGGACAGCCAGCGTCACGGATAATTATGATCCAGAGGCTTGGCTGGAGCTCCCTGCAGCAATGACGGCATGTTGCAAGGCTCACCATGATGTACAAAATACAGCACGACTGACATGGTGAGCGTCAACAAGGACAAGCTAGAACCCCAACCAGAGCGGCATGCAACGCAGAGGGCACTCGCAGCAATCTCTAGTTCCTCAGTGTCGAACACAATACCGACAGAGTTCCTTCTTCCCACGTAGGCCTACCATCAGGGAATGGAACGACCTCCTGCCACCAGCAGCAGTTGAGGCCAGAACCACTTGAGGGTTTCGCGACCAGAGTCTGGCAGCACCTCAATGGACAACCTCCTGCTGCAGACGCCACGTCCCACTCTGGGGTCATCGGACTAAAGCAACAACAGCCCACCCACCCCCTTCCCCCTGATCCCCCTTTTTCTATCCCCCCCGCCCATCTCTTCCCTCTCATCCCCCCCCTCTCACTCCCCCTTCCCCCCCCCCAACCCAGCAGATCAACAGTCATCTATTCTTATAGTTCTCTTTTAGCTGTCCTCTCTTCTGTCCTATTTCTTCCCAGGCCTTGAGCCTCTCTTCCGGCAAAAGTGGTCTAGAACCTCCCCGGTTCCGTGGCAAAATAATCAAAGTGTTGATTGTGGCCACGTACTGCCAAGAAGAAGAAGAAGATCTGAAAATGCTCGGGTTAAAATAAAAGTGTATAGGAACTTTAAGTGGGCAATTTCTCACACACAAAAACGCTCTCAATGTTACATAATATTATTTGAAGAATGCGCACAGCTAGTAATATCTCGTAATATTGCAGACGCAAACTTCATGAGAGACCACGTAAGACTGCAAATCAATATTGTGAGGCTATTTTGTTTTAATGTTGTTCCAATTGTAATGGCATATCTATCTGTCAGATCGTTTTTAGATCTTATTGTACTCACTAATCCAAAGAATTAGTTATCAGTATGTGTGCAAACAAGAAAGAAAAAAGAAGAAGACGCACTCTATTGTGTTTTCAGACAGTCATTACATTGGAGAGAGAACGCTTCACTGGATCGATTTGTCTAAACAATTCTGCCCTGCTATCACTCCACACAGTCACCCCCACACACTGATGTATCACGCTGCTCTCTATTAGATGACTGCTTGACCTTTCTCTGTGCTGATAAAGCAGACGCCTCGGTTACCTAAAAAAAAGCATCCGTTTTGTAGATGACATAATTATATTTGTGATTCTGCGTGTCTGGTGTCTAGCCATCGTTATCTTTACTAGTTTCAATATGCTTTTGATCTCTCTCTCTCTCTCTCTCTCTCTCTCTCTCTCTCTCTCTCTCTCTCTCTCTCTCTCTCTCTCTCTCTCTCTCTCTCTCTCTCTCTCTCTCTCTCTCTCTCTCTCTCTCTCTCTTTCTCAGTCCTTATGTAATACAGGGTTTTTTCTCTCTCTCTCTCTCTCTCTCTCTCTCTCTCTCTCTCTCTCTCTCTCTCTCACTCTCTCTCTCTCTCTCTCCCCCCCTCTCTCTCTCTCTCCCTCTCTCTCTCTCTCTCTCTCTCTCTGTGGGTGTGTACATTGCGTGTTTTGTATGTACGTGTGCCCGTGCGTGAGAGAGAGAGAGAGAGAGAGAGACGTGTGCCCGTGCGTGAGAGAGAGAGAGAGAGAGAGAGAGAGAGAGAGAGAGAGAGAGAGAGAGAGAGAGAGAGAGAAGATGATGGATTATGTAATACGACTGTAGATAAGCAAAACAACAAACAAACAAACCCCTCAAAAAAGAAACACACACACACACACACACACACACACACACACACACACACACACACACACACACACACACACACACACACACACACACACACACACACACACACACACACCAAAACACGCACACTACTCTTTGTTGTACGGGCGTGTGCACATTACAGTCGAACCCGTTTATAATGAACCCGTTTATAAGAAACCCGCTTATAAGAAAGCAATTTTTTTTCCCCGGCCAAACTCCTTCTTTCTTATGTATTATCAAAACTCGGATATAAGAAAACCGCTTATAAGAAAACCCGGTTATAAGGAAGCAAATTCGTTCTCCCATCCGCGATGTAAAGTCGGATATAAGAAAATGATTTCATACAAGTGAGTTGGTTTGCAGTTCTTTTTCTTATAAGCGGTTTGATTTTCTTATAAGCCATTTTTTTAAAATTAGGGCATGAACTGAAAGGATGTTCCAAAAAGTGCAGTGTTCCAACAAGACAAACAAAAGAGGAAAATGTACGTCAGAGCAGCTACGTCACAGACACTCTAACCTTAACCCTTTCACCGCCAATGTCGCATTTATGCACCACAATGGTTTAACACTCATGTCACTAAATGGCATCAAATCAGGGCCTGTTATCCAAAGACAATATTTTCTTAATTGTGGGAGGTAAGGATATGCCTAATGTTATATATATCACAGAGGAATTCGCAATATTACAGATAACTTTTTTCTGTATCTCGTTAAGTTAAATGGTGTTTTTCTGCTGAAAAATGGCTGGCGGCGAAAGGGTTAATATAGAAATATACAGCCGAATCCGCTTATAAGAAACTCGCTTATAAGAAAACTTATAATGAAGCAAAAAAATGTCCCTGCCAAACTTCTTCTTTCTTATCTATGATATATAAGAAACTCGCTTATAAGAAAACTCGATTATTCAGCAAGCAAATTCCTTCTCCCATCTGCAATGGAAACTTGGACAAGAAAAGTATGTCATACAAGAGAGTTGGTTTGCAGTTCAGTTTGTTTTATAAGAGAACTCTATTTTCTTATAAGCGAATTACCATTAAAAACATTTTCTTAAAGACCCACCAGATCATGTGTCAAAATCTCGGGTTCCACATGTTTTCCCTCTTATAGCTGGTAATGAAATCTTGTTTTGACCAGGTTTGACTCCCATACAAATGCCCCCAAATTGAAAACGAAAAATTTAAAGAGCAGCCTCAATTTGAAGTTGGGGGAATTTGTATGTGGGTCACAGCTACCCAGAAAAAACAAGAGACTTAATCGTGTTGGGTCAGTGTGTCTTTAAAAGTGAGTTGGACTTGAACTGAAAGGATGTTCGAGAAAATTGAAGTCATTCCAAAAAGGGAAAGTTTACCTCATACCAGTTGCGTCACAGACAGTCTAAACAGTACAGGCACCTGATTGCAAGACTAATTGAGTTGTTTTTGTTCCTTTATTCCATACTTTCCTTCAGTATTCTGTGCAAAATAAATGTTGAGCAGAAGAAAAAAAATAAAATATGAGTGCCTGTACTTTTCTGTTGGTGGTAGAGAGACTGTCCAGCCTTTTATTTTCAGCAGCAATGGCAGAGAGGAAAAGGCAATCCATTTCTTTAAGAAGATAAATACAAATAACTGAATATGTGGATGTAAATCCACATAAACAAAAGCAAACGATTGATAAAAAGCTGCATGGGTGGACAGTAAATGGTAATAGTTCAGTACAAGATAGGTGAATGAGTACGTATTTGATAACAGTAAAAATAAACAAAAGCTTGTTAGTTTGAGTGGTTGTAGGCACCTTTAAATCTTCTTCTTAGTAGATGATTTTGATTTAAGATGTAAGAAATGCATCAAATTAGGAAAAAGGATTTTCTCTTCGTTTTGTTTTTCTGTCCTTCTTTTCTTTTCTTTTTCTTTTCTCTTTTCCCTTTTCCCCATTCAATTTGGTTATCAGGAAAAAAACTTCAAAATGTTTTCTTATGTCCGAGTTTCGGATAAGAAAACTTGGATATGGTAATAAGCAAAAAAAACATGATCTCCCTTCGATTTTCTTATAACCGAGTTTTGCTGTATTTTGATTTTATGATGTAAAACATGAGTCATAGGTCGCAAATTTCTTTATTGTCCATTGGCATTGTACAAACGCAAATACAAAATTGTCTTCCACTGTGTAATACATCCAAATTAGAATATTGATTAAAAACAAGAAACAGAAATTTACATTTAACCCTTTCGCCGCCAGCCATTTTTTCAGCAAAAAAATACCATTAAACTTAATTGGGTGGAGAAATAAATCTACAATATTTGGTAATTCCTCAGCGACATGTATATCAATAGGCCTATCCTTGCCTCCCAAAATGAAGAAAATTAGGGTCTCCAGATAACAGGCCTTGATTTCATGCCTTTTAGTGTCTGGGGTGTTAAACCATTGTGGTGCATAAATGCAACATTGGCGGTGAAAGGGTTAAACAAATATGTTACTCCTGCTACACCACACCCACTCATTCATCTGCTCTCTGCTATCTTGCTCGCTCATCATACAACTCACACCACGTCTGCCTTCATTTTTGTTTTTAATTTTCTGCTATGTTCTTCCTTTTTTTCCTGCTTTGCTTTGCTTTTTTTCATGTACCAAATTAGGTAAAAGCATTTTCTCTTTGTTTTACGTTTCTGTTTGTCTTTTACTTTATTTTTGTTCCTTTTCTCTTTTATTTTTTCCCCTTTTCCCATTCAAATCGGTTATAAGAAAATAAATTCAAAAAGTTTTCTTAAATCCGATTATCGGATATAAGAAAACCCAGATATAAGAAAACAAAAAAATTATCTCCCTTCGATTTCCTTATAACCGGGTTCCACTGTATACGATATTATATCTTACTTGTAGTGGGTTTTTTTCGGATTGCGGACGTGTTTCCGCGTATACGTGCACACGCCCTAGTGTAATCACTTAACGCGCACGGTACAAAAGCACGCGCACACATCCACAGTCGTGCATATACATATATGCATTTGTTTATTCATATATACAAAAGCAAGCCTTCCTTGGCATCATTCATAATTATGATCCTGCTCGCTTTATCAGAAAGTAAATGGCCTGAGAACTCAAACAGTATCGCCCTACCCTGCCATGTATGTTGGAAGTATCTTGCTTCTCCAGATATCGTAATAAGAAAGTGTTAACTGATGGGATTATAATGAGCGTGGTATTTTTGGAAAGTAGTGTCGATTCAGAGAATTGAGATTTAGTATGATGTAACATAGCGTGCACGTGGATCAAGGACTTGAACGTGCCTCTCTCTCTCTCTCTCTCTCTCTCTCTCTCTCTCTCTCTCTCTCTCTCTCTCTCTCTCTCTCTCTCTCTCTCTCTCTCTCTCTCTCTCTCTCTCTCTCTCTCTCTCTCTCTCTCTCTCCTCTCTCTCTCTCCCTCTCTTTCCTCTCTCTCTCTCTCTCTCTCCTTCTCTCTCTCTCTCTCTCTCTCTCTCTCTCTCTCTCCCTCTCTCTCTCTCTCTCTCTCTCTCCCTCTCTCTCCCCCCCCCCTCTCTCTCTCTCTCTCTCTCTCTCTCTCTCTCTCTCTCTCTCTCTCTCTCTCTCTCTCTCTCTCTCTCTCTCTTTCTTGTATGTGTGTGTGTTTGTGTTTGAGAAGAGAGAGAGAGAGAGAGAGAGAGAGAGAGAGAGAAAGTGTATGTGTATGCATGTATGAGAGTGTCTCTCCTTGTGTTTGTGTGTGTGTGTGTGACCATGTGTGTTTTTATGATTAATAAATATGCATTTGTTTTCATGATTATGCGTACTGTCATATATCCGTGTATATATTAACGGATCAGACGCTTAGTTATTTCATCTTTACCGTTCCAACGCCTGAACAAAGCAAAATTAATGTTGTGCTTTAAATCACTTCAAGCCTGACACACCGGTGCGACAGTTCCACGCGCGTGGACATCCCAAGTGAAATGTAAGAGGCGAATATCTCTCGAACATCTCGATCTAAGTTATCCCAGCCGTTCAGAAATATTCGATGTTTAAACTAATTACATCAACAACAACAATTGAGAAACAATGAAGGAAACGGTGATTCTTACCACCTTGAAAGCCGTGTAAGGTTTCACAAGCACCCACAGACAGTAGAAAGTCATACACTTGTATATTAAAGAATACTGATAATGCGATTGTCACTGACAGTCCAAATAAATCGTAACAGCATAACAAGGCATGCATTATTATTTAAACAGGCAGACGCTTCAAGCAGTCTAAAGAGAAAGATCAGTGGAGGATAACAATCGCGGCTATAATTATCATGACGCTAGAACCAGAGGCAGTGGAAGTATTCCATCAGGGAAACGTGAAAGCCTTGTGTGATTACCATTTATAAACTGTCAGGAAAGTTTAGAAACAAATGCCAACTCCTGTGGTTGACTTGGTACGTTTCTGCAGAACTCCAGGTTGTCAGGGGGCAATGGCCCCAATTGACCCTACATTGTATGCTATCAGGGGTCATAATGATGGCCCATGAAGTCTGAAGACAACGTCATGCTCTGACACATATATACTGGCCCCCACGTTTTTTTGGGGGGAATTGATACTTCATTATTTATCTGTTAATCGGGGGTCATATGGCCCAGAAAGTTAAAAAACAATGTAAAGCCCTACTGTTTCTGTTCGTAATATTGACGAATTACTTGTGAAGATGGTCAGGGAAGAAATGGGTGAAGAAAAGGCTTTCAGGAAATAAAACGGAACCTTGAACAGATCCAGTTTCATGGGAACTCCATCCTACACAACCACGGCACCCGATAACGACTTCCCATCATGACAACACTAAGAACCTACCAGCATCCAAACTAGCGGATAGCCTGCATGATTAATGGACAACTTTGAACGACATTTGCAGAGGTTCCGAAGGCTGAACCCAGACTGTGTCCATCAACTACAGTGCGTACTATATCAATCTATCGTTTCCGACTGTGACAACCGGGATTTAAGCTTTCTCGCATAACAGTACATCTTAGCATTCACTTGGCTACTAGCAGAACATGTTTATTTAGTACATAGCAATAGTGGACTGATGGTGACCTATGCTCCACGCAGCTGGACCATGATTACATTAAGGAAAAGGTGGATACAGAGAGGTTCGCTTTCGGTTTCTGTAGTTTAATGTAACGTCTTTTCACCAACAGTGATAATTTTAGACACTAAAAAGAACCAACAAAGTATTGATAATTAACAAAACTAATGCATGAAATACAACAATTTCTAGTAACAATGCGTCAACAAATCATAACAATTTGTCAATTTCAGAATTTGCTATAACAGTAGCAATATCAAAAACGAAAGGGCTGGATAATGTTTGACTGTCATTCTCATAATTCACTTAGTCAATAGACTATTTTTTACAAAGTGATGATAAAAATAGTGGACTGATGGTGGGTGGCCTATGTTGATAGACGTCTTTTCACTATCCATGTGGATGTTATGTGGATAGAGAGAGATGTATCCAAAGGTGTTGGGACTGCTGCGCCATCAGCACTGGTCGAGATAAAGCTCTGCGGGGATGTGTTCTGATTTATTGACTCATGTAGGTCACCATATATTTCTTTTTCTCTGTTTGTCTCGTGCTCAGAGGTCTTCCAAGTGCGTTTCATTCAAAGTGAAGTGACATGGAGATAAACAAGGTTTTTGTTTTTTGTTGCTCGTTTGTTTTTGTTTTTACCTGATGTATGTTCGCACACATGCATGAACGTGCGCCATCATCTTTGTAATTCACGGGCGCGCGCACATACACTGGACTGGACTGGACTGGAACCAATTTATTGTCAGTTATCTCTCTCTCTCTCTCTCTCTCTCTCTCTCTCTCTCTCTCTCTCTCTCTCTCTCTCTCTCTCTCTCTCTCTCTCTCTCTCTCTCTCTCTCTCTCTCTCTCTCTCTCTCTCTCTCTCTCTCTCTCTCTGTCTCTCTCTCTCTCTCACTCACACAAACACACACACAACCATTAAAACACACACGTGCGCACGGACGTACGCATAAACACGCACGCAGAGAGAGAGAGAGAGAGAGAGAGAGAGAGAGAGATGCATGAATGTGAAAAGTTGAAGTAAAATAAAATCCACAAGTTACATGAACTACTACACACAAACTGTGTTTTGTTTTGCTTATCTTGCCCTCAAAAAGTTATTGTTAGGCCTCGTACACAGTTCATTCGGAAATCCCATGCGCAATCCATAAATAAGTAAAAGAAAGAAGAGGAAAAATGTACAGATTAGGGGAAATACGGACACGTGCGCAAATGGTTTCCCTTCTTTCTCTTACTTATTTACGGATTGCGCACGGCCGGATTTCCGCACGGAATCTCCGCATGTACCCTTAGGCCGTGTACACACATAAGCGGATATTCCATGCGGAAACCCGTGCACAATCCATAAATAAGTGAAACAAAGAAGGGAAAAGATTTGCGCACGTGTCCGAATTACCCCTATATGCGTAAACTTTTATCCTTCTTTCTTCCACTTATTTAGGGTTTTCCATACGGAACTTACGCGTCAACCCGGCCTCAAAGACCCACTCGATCACGTGTCAAAATCACGGGTTTCACGGGTTTTCCCTCTTATGGCTGGAAATAAATCTTGTTTCAGATGTGCCACCCCCCCCCCTACCTATCTCGGTTAATTGTATTTTTCCGTTATTGCCTTTCTTACCATACATAAAGCTGTATTTTAGGAACATTTTTAGCTAATAACCTTTTTGGAATACTAACCCTAACCCTAGCCCTAACCCTAACCCTACCCCCCACCGTATAAGACGGAAAAACGCAACGAACCACAACTGTGACAAATCGCGGTGTACTGCAGTACATAGTGGGGGGTAGGGTTAGGTTTAGGGGTAGGGTTAGGGTTAGGGTTAGTATTCCAAAAAGGTAATTAGCTAAAAATGTTCCTAAAATACAGCTTTATGTATGGTAAGAAAGGCAAAAACGGAAAAATACAATTAACCGAGAAATGCATGGGGGGTGGCACATCTTTACCCCGGCTTTACCTTTGAACATGTGGGTCACAGCTACCCAGAAAAAACCCAAGGGCGCGTCTGTATCTTTAATGTCATGCCTAAAAGCATGAAGTCAAGATAAAGTAATAACATGGCACAAAGCTCTCTCTGTGTGCGTGTTACCAATTTATCGACTCTGGTGGTTGGCCGTAACGTTTGCTACTTGTTTCATGCTGAGAGGTCCTCCATGTGAATCTGATTCAAAGTGACGTGGCATGGAGATAGGACATTCTTGTTTTTCCACGATAGAGAGAAACGCGCAGATTAAATACAAACAGATACTGCTTGTAGGCGCTTGCACGTGCGCACGCGCACACACACACACAGACGCGCGCGCACAAACACATTCATGCACACGCGTGCACGGTTACACACCCGCACACAGATACACACACAGAGACACATGCACATAAACACACTATGTACACACGCACGCACGAACACACACACACACACACACACACACACACACACACACACACACACACACACACACACACACACACAAGCGTGCGCATGAACGCAGGGGGAAGAGAGAGAGAGAGAGAGAGAGAGAGAGAGAGAGAGAGAGAGAGAGAGAGAGAGAGAGAGAGAGACAGACAGACAGACAGACAGACAGACAGACAGACAGACAGACAGACAGACAGACAGACAGACAGACAGAGACAGACAGACAGACACAGACAGACAGAGACAGACAGACAGGTAAACGGTGCAATGAGATGAAGGAAATCACACTCAGAATGCAGGAGAGTAGGGAAGGAGAGTGACAAGGTAAAGGACAACGGTTGTCGAAGGAATAATAATATAAGAGCTGTTGACTAAATACATAGTAAACGGCTATCCCCCCCCCCCCCTCCTCCTCCATCACCCCTCCATGCAGATAAGATAAGACCAGACAAGATAAGGAATGCCTTGACATTAGCAGTGTGACGTGGAAAAGCAGCCGTCAACAAGAGGCAGTTTAAAAGAGAGAACAATGCTCTCCGTCCGTAACTTTCCACAAGCGCTGCTCTATGAGGGAGGGAGAAATGGAGAGAGAGGGGGGGGGGGGAGAGAGAGAGAGAGAGAGAGAGAGAGAGAGAGAGAGAGAGAGAGAGAGAGAGAGAGAGAGAGAGAGAGAGAGAGAGAGAGAAAGAATACGAATAATACGAATACGAAGGTTTTTTATTGAGAGTAAAACAGATACGCTGGGTAGCTTTATTACACTATTGCCCTGAAGCAAATACACACTGGATGAGAGAGAGAGAGAGAGAGAGAGAGAGAGAGAGAGAGAGAGAGAGAGAGAGAGAGAGAGAGAGAGAGAGAGAGAGAGAGAGAGAGAGAGAGAGAGAGAGAGAGCGTGTGTGTGTACGTGTGTCAAGCTACTATCTGATGAAAACCTTACTAATACTACTAACCCATGAAAAGACTACTATTATTTTCATCAGTTAGTAGTGGTTAGTAGTAATACTAAGGTTTTCATCATATAGTAGCTTGGCTTTACGACTATCTAGTGAAATGATTCCTGTGGGAAATTATGTCCCCTCTTTGTATTAGGAGTTCAAATTGACAAATTTTGATGTGGTTGACCAGTGGTCAGTGTCACTGACCAGTGGTCACTTTGGCCTATTTTCACTGTTTGACTGCAAATTTGTGTATTAGGAGTTCAAATGAACAAGGTTTGATGTGGTTGACCACTGGTCAGTGACACCGACCACTGGTCAACCACATCAGACCTTGTTCATTTGAACTCCTAACACACTAATTAGCTGTCAAACAGTAAAAAATAGGCCAAAGTGACCACTGGTCAGTGACACTGACCACTGGTCAACCACATCAAACCTTGTTCATTTGAACTCCTAATACACGAATTTGCAGTCAAACAGTGAAAATAGGCCAAAGTGACCACTGGTCAGTGACACTGACCACTGGTCAACCACATCAAAATGTGTTAATTTGAACTCCTAATACACTAATTTGCAGTCAAAGTGAAAATAGGCCAAAGTGACCACTAGTCAGTGACACTGACCACTGGCCAACCACATCAAACTTTGTTCATTTGAACTCCTAATGCACTAATTTGCAGTCAAACAGTGAAAATAGGCCAAATTGACCACTGGACAGTGACACTGACCACTGGTCAGCCACATCAAAAATTGTTCATTTGAACTCCTAATACACTAATTTGCAGTCAAACAGTGAAAATAGGCCAAAGTGACCACTGGTCAGTAACACTGACCACTGGTCAACCACATCAACAATTGTTCATATGAGCTCCTAATACACTAATTAGCATTCAAACGGTAAAATTAGGCCAAAGTGACCAGTGTCAGTGGTTAGACAGAGAGAGAGAGAGAGAGGGGGAGAGAGAGAGAGAGAGAGAGAGGGAGAGAGAGAGAGAGAGAGAGAGAGAGAGAGAGAGAGAGAGAGAGAGAGAGAGAGAGAGAGAGAGAGAGAGAGAGAGAGCGTGTGTGTGTACGTGTGTCAAGCTACTATCTGATGAAAACCTTACTAATACTACTAACCCATGAAAAGACTACTATTATTTTCATCAGTTAGTAGTGGTTAGTAGTAATACTAAGGTTTTCATCATATAGTAGCTTGGCTTTACGACTATCTAGTGAAATGATTCCTGTGGGAAATTATGTCCCCTCTTTGTATTAGGAGTTCAAATTGACAAATTTTGATGTGGTTGACCAGTGGTCAGTGTCACTGACCAGTGGTCACTTTGGCCTATTTTCACTGTTTGACTGCAAATTAGTGTATTAGGAGTTCAAATGAACAAGGTTTGATGTGGTTGACCACTGGTCAGTGACACTGACCACTGGTCAACCACATCAGACCTTGTTCATTTGAACTCCTAACACACTAATTAGCTGTCAAACAGTAAAAATAGGCCAAAGTGACCACTGGTCAGTGACACTGACCACTGGTCAACACATCAAACCTTGTTCATTTGAACTCCTAATACACTAATTTGCAGTCAAACAGTGAAAATAGGCCAAAGTGACCACTGGTCAGTGACACTGACCACTGGTCAACCACATCAAAATGTGTTAATTTGAACTCCTAATACACTAATTTGCAGTCAAACAGTGAAAATAGGCCAAAGTGACCACTAGTCAGTGACACTGACCACTGGCCAACCACATCAAACTTTGTTCATTTGAACTCCTAATGCACTAATTTGCAGTCAAACAGTGAAAATAGGCCAAATTGACCACTGGACAGTGACACTGACCACTGGTCAGCCACATCAAAAATTGTTCATTTGAACTCCTAATACACTAATTTGCAGTCAAACAGTGAAAATAGGCCAAAGTGACCACTGGTCAGTGACACTGACCACTGGTCAACCACATCAACAATTGTTCATATGAGCTCCTAATACACTAATTAGCATTCAAACGGTAAAATTAGGCCAAAGTGACCAGTGTCAGTGGTTAGACAGAGAGAGAGAGAGAGGGGGGGGGGAG
>CM065697.1:21267738-21300238 GCA_017654935.2 Phymorhynchus buccinoides | reverse complement strand
CGCCTACCCATTTTTTGGGGGGTGGGGCACACTTGGAAAACCTAGCTATCAATTTGGCCATACCAGGCAGCAGGATTTATCCCTGCTCTTACCGACTTTCAATTGCCGTGCAAAGCGCACGGGCCAGACTAGCTTTAACCCTTTCACCGCCAACGTCCCATTTTTGCACCACAATGATTTAACATCCATGTCACTAAAAGGCATCAAATCAGGGCCTGTTATCCAAAGACCCTACTCTCTTAATTTGGGGAGCTAAGGATAGGCCTTACTTTAAATATGTCACAGAGGAATCCCCAATATAACAGAAATCTTTTTTTTGTTATCTACCTAAGCAAGTTGAATGGAATTGTGTTGCTGAAAAATGGCTGGCGGTGAAAGGGTTATGTCCCCATCCGAAGGACTCGACGTTCAGTTCGATGTTCCTGTCAAACTGGAAAGAAAGGGCGAGGCCGGGATTCGAACCCGGGTCACTCACTCAAGGGGGGTATTTCCCTCACCTCTCGATTTTCACTTTTTTTCCTTTTTTGATATACTGGGTCATACTTTCTGTGCATGACTGACGCTTGGCATAGACCAATGAAGGGGCGTGGAGGGTGGGGAGGAAAATCTAGCAATTTCCATCACAGCTTAAATTCCGCTATTCCCACAAAATGTCTCTATCTCCGCTTGTGTCTGTCAAACTTACATAGACGTATGCGAGCGCACAAGAAAATGGAAAAGTTGGTGGGGGGATGTGCATGTTTGTGCTGACTCCACTCCTACGGGCAGTACTATATCAGGATAGATGCCAGAAGCCAGGTAAACGGAGAACCTTTGGGAAGGAAAAGTCGCGGGCCATGTCGTCTCTATCTTCAGTGCTCGTGGACCCACTCGTGCCTGATTTACCACCGCAGAACCTAACCAACGTTCATTAGACTCACGGCCGCCTAAAAACTGTTCAAGCTGGTCGGTATAAACCAGCTGTGAGTCGTCTTGCACGTGAACAAAATGCACAGTCGTAGTTCAGTTGGTTGACAATTTAATTTACAACATGTTTCTCTCGATTAGATTGAATTGCCCACTGCGAAGACCTTTTTTTGTTTTAATCAGTTACAGTTACAGTCGATAGTATCAAGTGTACAGTCGTTGCTCAGTTGGTTAAAATTTAATTTACAACGTGTTTCTCTCGATTCGATTGAACAGACTGAGAAGACTTTTTTTGTTATCAGTTACAGTCGATAGTAGCAAGTGTATAGGCTACCAATCCTCATTACCTGAGTTCCTCCCCTACTAAAAGATAGTACGTTTCGGATGGGTTTGGGGGGTTGGTTTTGCCGTATTGTGTTAACTGGGTTGTTAGTTTGTTCGTTAGGAAAAACAACACAAGCTGTAAATAACCGGTTTAAAGGAAATATTTTTAAAACAGCACATGAGGGTCACTAAGATGAAAAACACCGGTCAATCTTTTGCCAGCTGAAAGTAGTTTGATTTATAGCCGGACGATGTAAATTAGTCAAGTTTTTATCTGCGTGCATGGAAATCATACGTTTGAAGAATTCCCTATAAAGAAATAGCCTTTAAAGTCATTCCAATTGAACTTGCCGCCAGGTCAACTGAAGCAGCTGCCACATGTTTGGGGAGTTGAAATAACAACAACAACAACAAACGAACAAACTGTGCACTTTCTGATTTAAGATGTTGCCCCTAAAAACATTGACTTATGCTACTCAACAAAAGTTGATGACTTCTATTTCACTGGCGCGTAAAATAAATAAAAGACGCGTTCAACAAAGATGGTTCAACCAAGTCATTACAATTATTTTGAAGGTGTATATTATTTATCTAAGAAAAACTTAAATGTTTTATTACACTAATTTCAATAGCGTTATTTTCGGGAGGGGGAGGGGGGGGGGGCGTTTTGAGTTTCAGTGTAAGAGGTATTTTTGGTATTAGATACTTTATAGTCACAGAGGCGTTGACCCCACATGGAGAGCGCGTCACAGCCAGAGGCGCGCCACCCTTCTTTTTTTTTTTGCATGCGATTTTTGTGTGACTGAGGAAGGAAGGGAGGGGGGATAAAAGTTGACCAAATGACAATTTTTCGTTGCCACTGGGTTTAACATGTGCTAAGTGCATGGGTACACGGGACCTCGGTTTATCGTCTCATCCGAAAGACCGTGATGCCTAGTGCAAAGTGAGAGGAAAAATCCCCTGTACCCAGGTTCGAACTCGGGTTTACTTGACACGAGGCGAACGCGATACATCGGTGCCACTGTGGGGAGGGTAAGTTGGAGTCAAAGTGGTGTGGACAATGAAGGTGTGTGTGAGACGAGGAAGACATTTCATCTGACAGTAGGCTTAAGAAAATGCTCGGGTAGCCAGCCAGTGCTTGTTGTACTTTCTAAGCACAAAAGTAACAGGCGTCAACAAAAAATAAGGACCGTTTATAAAGAAGGAATTATTTCTGAAAGACAATTTTGCATTTTGTGAAATCAATTTTAGTGTGTCGTGTCCCATGCTGCTAAATTATGTACGCAATGTCTGTCAATGTGACGGGAGCTGTTTTGGTAGGCTAAGGCCGGGTTCACATTAGACGCGTAAGTTCCGTACGGAAAACCCTAAATAAGTGGAAGAAAGAAGGATAAAAGTTTACGCATATAGGGGAAATTCGGACACGTGCGCAATGTTAAGTTTGACTGAATTCTGGTCGCTTCTCGGCCTTTTGGCTAAGACAGTGATTCAGGAACATAAATATTTGTTTATACCCTGGTTGGTTTGTTCAGCCCGTCGTACATGGCGAAAGCCGATACGCGACGTTAAAATGAACTTCCATCCACCTGCGCAAATCTTTTCCCTTCGTTGTCTCACTTATTTATGGATCGAGCACGGGTTTCCGCATGGAATGTCCGCTTATGTGTGTACACGGCCTTAGTGTGTCTCCAGTAAACGATATGTGCAGTGCATGTGAAAAGTCCACGGTTTGACAGAATGTCTTTATCCGTCAGTAAAATAGTTATATATACAAATTCTAGCCCAGTCCGCCTGAATAGCAGCTACCCCCTCCGCTGTCTGGCAGTCATGGTCGGAAACGACTGACTGGCGTACAATGTGTAGTATGTAGTTGTGTAGTATGTTCGTCAACAGAAAGAATAAAAATGGAGATGCACACGCGAAACTACACGTCTGGTCATAATTTTTTTTTAAACACGCCTACCCTATCAACACGCGAACAGTCCTCCTCATTGTGAGCCCTGTGCTCATTCTCTTTTCCCCGCAAAATTAAGCGGTACTTCAGCATGCATCAGAATAGAGCGAAACGAACCAGTGTATGCTCCTCACAAAAAGTCAAGCAACAAACAGTGGTACAGCCTAGAGTCAGAGACTGGTAGCATATTTTGCTAATTATATATATGCTTATGATACTGCTTATGTCCGCTTTATGTGGATCAAAAGAAGACGAGTCGGCGAACTTATAAATAGAATGTTGATTAGAGGCTGTCAAAAATATCCAATTATGCTGGGCAACGAGGATAAACGCGGGCACGTTACTCTCTCTCTCTCTCTCTCTCTCTCTCTCTCTCTCTCTCTCTCTCTCTCTCTCTCTCTCTCTCTCTCTCTCTCTCTCTCTCTATCTCTCTCTGTCTCTCTCTCTCTCTCTCTCTCTCTCTCTCTCTCTCTCTCTCTCTCTCTCTCTCTCTCTCTCTCTCTCTCTCTCTCTCACACCACACACACACACACACACACACACACACACACACACACACACACACACACACACACACACACACACACACACACACACACACACACACAGTCATACGCACAAAAGCACATAACACATTCAAGGTTATATTGGGCATAATAATGATGACAAGCAATAATAATAATGATAATAATAAAGATAATAATAATGATAATAATAAAGATGATAGTAATAATAATAATAATAATAATAAAAGTGATTCAACCGGAAACAAGATGACAGACCATATAAGCATTCTGCTAGTGAGTCTATGATGTCCCCTTCTCTGTGTGTCTGTGATGTCCCCTTCTCTCTGTGTCTATGATGTCCCCTTCTCTGTGTGTCTATGATGTCCCCTTCTCTGTGTGTCTGTGATGTCCCCTTCTCTCTGTGTCTGTGATGTCCCCTTCTCTGTGTGTCTATGATGTCCCCTTCTCTGTGTGTCTATGAGATGTCCCCTTCTCTGTGTGTCTATGATGTCCCCTTCTCTGTGTGTCTATGATGCCCCCTTCTCTGTGTGTCTATGATGTCCCCTTCTCTGTGTGTCTATGATGTCCCCTTCTCTGTGTGTCTATGATGTCCCCTTCTCTGTGTGTCTGTGATGTCCCCTTCTCTCTGTGTCTATGATGTCCCCTTCTCTGTGTGTCTATGATGTCCCCTTCTCTGTGTGTCTGTGATGTCCCCTTCTCTGTGTGTGTGATGTCCCCTTCTCTGTGTGTCTATGATGTCCCCTTCTCTGTGTGTCTATGATGTCCCCTTCTCTGTGTGTCTATGATGTCCCCTTCTCTCTGTGTCTGTGATGACCCCTTCTCTGTTTGTCTATGATGTCCCCTTCTCTGTGTGTCTATGATGTCCCCTTCTCTGTGTGTCTATGATGTCCCCTTCTCTGTGTGTCTATGATGTCCCCTTCTCTGTGTGTCTATGATGTCCCCTTCTCTGTGTGTCTGTGATGTCCCCTTCTCTGTGTGTCTGTGATGTCCCCTGTGTTCTCTGTGTGTCTATGATGTCCCCTTCTCTGTGTGTCTATGATGTCCCCTTCTCTGTGTGTCTGTGATGTCCCCTTCTCTGTGTGTCTGTGATGTCCCCTTCTCTGTGTGTCTATGATGTCCCCTTCTCTGTGTGTCTATGATGTCCCCTTCTCTGTGTGTCTATGATGTCCCCTTCTCTGTGTGTCTATGATGTCCCCTTCTCTGTGTGTCTATGATGTCCCCTTCTCTGTGTGTCTATGATGTCCCCTTCTCTGTGTGTCTATGATGTCCCCTTCTCTGTGTGTCTATGATGTCCCCTTCTCTGTGTGTCTATGATAATCCCCTTCTCTGTGTGTCTATGATGTCCCCTTCTCTGTGTGTCTATGATGTCCCCTTCTCTGTGTGTCTATGATGTCCCCTTCTCTGTGTGTCTATGATGTCCCCTTCTCTCTGTGTCTATGATGTCCCCTTCTCTGTGTGTCTATGATGTCCCCTTCTCTGTGTGTCTATGATGTCCCCTTCTCTGTGTGTCTATGATGTCCCCTTCTCTGTGTGTCTATGATGTCCCCTTCTCTGTGTGTCTATGATGTCCCCTTCTCTGTGTGTCTATGATGTCCCCTTCTCTGTGTGTCTATGATGTCCCCTTCTCTGTGTGTCTATGATGTCCCCTTCTCTGTGTGTCTATGATGTCCCCTTCTCTCTGTGTCTGTGATGTCCCCTTCTCTGTGTGTCTATGATGTCCCCTTCTCTGTGTGTCTATGATGTCCCCTTCTCTGTGTGTCTATGATGTCCCCTTCTCTGTGTGTCTATGATGTCCCCTTCTCTGTGTGTCTATGATGTCCCCTTCTCTGTGTGTCTATGATGTCCCCTTCTCTGTGTGTCTATGATGTCCCCTTCTCTGTGTGTCTATGATGTCCCCTTCTCTGTGTGTCTATGATGTCCCCTTCTCTGTGTGTCTATGATGTCCCCTTCTCTGTGTGTCTATGATGTCCCCTTCTCTGTGTGTCTATGATGTCCCCTTCTCTGTGTGTCTATGATGTCCCCTTCTCTGTGTGTCTATGATGTCCCCTTCTCTGTGTGTCTAT
This sequence comes from Phymorhynchus buccinoides, assembly GCA_017654935.2. Taxonomy (NCBI): domain Eukaryota; kingdom Metazoa; phylum Mollusca; class Gastropoda; order Neogastropoda; family Raphitomidae; genus Phymorhynchus; species Phymorhynchus buccinoides. The sequence continues at coordinate 21,294,464 of CM065697.1, read as the reverse complement.
GATGTCCCCTTCTCTGTGTGTCTATGATGTCCCCTTCTCTGTGTGTCTATGATGTCCCCTTCTCTGTGTGTCTATGATGTCCCCTTCTCTGTGTGTCTATGATGTCCCCTTCTCTGTGTGTCTATGATGTCCCCTTCTCTCTGTGTCTATGATGTCCCCTTCTCTGTGTGTCTATGATGTCCCCTTCTCTGTGTGTCTATGATGTCCCCTTCTCTGTGTGTCTATGATGTCCCCTTCTCTGTGTGTCTATGATGTCCCCTTCTCTGTGTGTCTATGATGTCCCCTTCTCTGTGTGTCTATGATGTCCCCTTCTCTGTGTGTCTATGATGTCCCCTTCTCTGTGTGTCTATGATGTCCCCTTCTCTGTGTGTCTATGATGTCCCCTTCTCTGTGTGTCTATGATGTCCCCTTCTCTGTGTGTCTATGATGTCCCCTTCTCTGTGTGTCTATGATGTCCCCTTCTCTGTGTGTCTATGATGTCCCCTTCTCTGTGTGTCTATGATGTCCCCTTCTCTGTGTGTCTATGATGTCCCCTTCTCTGTGTGTCTATGATGTCCCCTTCTCTGTGTGTCTATGATGTCCCCTTCTCTGTGTGTCTATGATGTCCCCTTCTCTGTGTGTCTATGATGTCCCCTTCTCTGTGTGTCTATGATGTCCCCTTCTCTGTGTGTCTATGATGTCCCCTTCTCTGTGTGTCTATGATGTCCCCTTCTCTGTGTGTCTATGATGTCCCCTTCTCTGTGTGTCTATGATGTCCCCTTCTCTGTGTGTCTATGATGTCCCCTTCTCTGTGTGTCTATGATGTCCCCTTCTCTGTGTGTCTATGATGTCCCCTTCTCTGTGTGTCTATGATGTCCCCTTCTCTGTGTGTCTATGATGTCCCCTTCTCTCTGTGTCTATGATGTCCCCTTCTCTCTGTGTCTATGATGTCCCCTTCTCTGTGTGTCTATGATGTCCCCTTCTCTGTGTGTCTATGATGTCCCCTTCTCTGTGTGTCTATGATGTCCCCTTCTCTGTGTGTCTATGATGTCCCCTTCTCTGTGTGTCTATGATGTCCCCTTCTCTGTGTGTCTATGATGTCCCCTTCTCTGTGTGTCTATGATGTCCCCTTCTCTGTGTGTCTATGATGTCCCCTTCTCTGTGTGTCTATGATGTCCCCTTCTCTGTGTGTCTATGATGTCCCCTTCTCTGTGTGTCTATGATGTCCCCTTCTCTGTGTGTCTATGATGTCCCCTTCTCTGTGTGTCTATGATGTCCCCTTCTCTGTGTGTCTATGATGTCCCCTTCTCTGTGTGTCTATGATGTCCCCTTCTCTGTGTGTCTATGATGTCCCCTTCTCTGTGTGTCTATGATGTCCCCTTCTCTGTGTGTCTATGATGTCCCCTTCTCTGTGTGTCTATGATGTCCCCTTCTCTGTGTGTCTATGATGTCCCCTTCTCTGTGTGTCTATGATGTCCCCTTCTCTGTGTGTCTATGATGTCCCCTTCTCTGTGTGTCTATGATGTCCCCTTCTCTCTGTGTCTATGATGTCCCCTTCTCTGTGTGTCTATGATGTCCCCTTCTCTGTGTGTCTATGATGTCCCCTTCTCTGTGTGTCTATGATGTCCCCTTCTCTGTGTGTCTATGATGTCCCCTTCTCTGTGTGTCTATGATGTCCCCTTCTCTGTGTGTCTATGATGTCCCCTTCTCTGTGTGTCTATGATGTCCCCTTCTCTGTGTGTCTATGATGTCCCCTTCTCTGTGTGTCTATGATGTCCCCTTCTCTGTGTGTCTATGATGTCCCCTTCTCTGTGTGTCTATGATGTCCCCTGTGTGATGTCCCCTTCTCTGTGTGTCTATGATGTCCCCTTCTCTGTGTGTCTATGATGTCCCCTTCTCTTTGTGTCTATGATGTCCCCTTCTCTGTGTGTCTATGATGTCCCCTTCTCTGTGTGTCTATGATGTCCCCTTCTCTGTGTGTCTATGATGTCCCCTTCTCTGTGTGTCTATGATGTCCCCTTCTCTGTGTGTCTATGATGTCCCCTTCTCTGTGTGTCTATGATGTCCCCTTCTCTGTGTGTCTATGATGTCCCCTTCTCTGTGTGTCTATGATGTCCCCTTCTCTGTGTGTCTATGATGTCCCCTTCTCTGTGTGTCTATGATGTCCCCTTCTCTGTGTGTCTATGATGTCCCCTTCTCTGTGTGTCTATGATGTCCCCTTCTCTGTGTGTCTATGATGTCCCCTTCTCTGTGTGTCTATGATGTCCCCTTCTCTGTGTGTCTATGATGTCCCCTTCTCTGTGTGTCTATGATGTCCCCTTCTCTGTGTGTCTATGATGTCCCCTTCTCTGTGTGTCTATGATGTCCCCTTCTCTGTGTGTCTATGATGTCCCCTTCTCTGTGTGTCTATGATGTCCCCTTCTCTGTGTGTCTATGATGTCCCCTTCTCTGTGTGTCTATGATGTCCCCTTCTCTGTGTGTCTATGATGTCCCCTTCTCTGTGTGTCTATGATGTCCCCTTCTCTGTGTGTCTATGATGTCCCCTTCTCTGTGTGTCTATGATGTCCCCTTCTCTGTGTGTCTATGATGTCCCCTTCTCTGTGTGTCTATGATGTCCCCTTCTCTGTGTGTCTATGATGTCCCCTTCTCTGTGTGTCTATGATGTCCCCTTCTCTGTGTGTCTATGATGTCCCCTTCTCTGTGTGTCTATGATGTCCCCTTCTCTGTGTGTCTATGATGTCCCCTTCTCTGTGTGTCTATGATGTCCCCTTCTCTGTGTGTCTATGATGTCCCCTTCTCTGTGTGTCTATGATGTCCCCTTCTCTGTGTGTCTATGATGTCCCCTTCTCTGTGTGTCTATGATGTCCCCTTCTCTGTGTGTCTATGATGTCCCCTTCTCTGTGTGTCTATGATGTCCCCTTCTCTGTGTGTCTATGATGTCCCCTTCTCTGTGTGTCTATGATGTCCCCTTCTCTGTGTGTCTATGATGTCCCCTTCTCTGTGTGTCTATGATGTCCCCTTCTCTGTGTGTCTATGATGTCCCCTTCTCTGTGTGTCTATGATGTCCCCTTCTCTGTGTGTCTATGATGTCCCCTTCTCTGTGTGTCTATGATGTCCCCTTCTCTGTGTGTCTATGATGTCCCCTTCTCTGTGTGTCTATGATGTCCCCTTCTCTGTGTGTCTATGATGTCCCCTTCTCTGTGTGTCTATGATGTCCCCTTCTCTGTGTGTCTATGATGTCCCCTTCTCTGTGTGTCTATGATGTCCCCTTCTCTGTGTGTCTATGATGTCCCCTTCTCTGTGTGTCTATGATGTCCCCTTCTCTGTGTGTCTATGATGTCCCCTTCTCTGTGTGTCTATGATGTCCCCTTCTCTGTGTGTCTATGATGTCCCCTTCTCTGTGTGTCTATGATGTCCCCTTCTCTGTGTGTCTATGATGTCCCCTTCTCTGTGTGTCTATGATGTCCCCTTCTCTGTGTGTCTATGATGTCCCCTTCTCTGTGTGTCTATGATGTCCCCTTCTCTGTGTGTCTATGATGTCCCCTTCTCTGTGTGTCTATGATGTCCCCTTCTCTGTGTGTCTATGATGTCCCCTTCTCTGTGTGTCTATGATGTCCCCTTCTCTGTGTGTCTATGATGTCCCCTTCTCTGTGTGTCTATGATGTCCCCTTCTCTGTGTGTCTATGATGTCCCCTTCTCTGTGTGTCTATGATGTCCCCTTCTCTGTGTGTCTATGATGTCCCCTTCTCTGTGTGTCTATGATGTCCCCTTCTCTGTGTGTCTATGATGTCCCCTTCTCTGTGTGTCTATGATGTCCCCTTCTCTGTGTGTCTATGATGTCCCCTTCTCTGTGTGTCTATGATGTCCCCTTCTCTGTGTGTCTATGATGTCCCCTTCTCTGTGTGTCTATGATGTCCCCTTCTCTGTGTGTCTATGATGTCCCCTTCTCTGTGTGTCTATGATGTCCCCTTCTCTGTGTGTCTATGATGTCCCCTTCTCTGTGTGTCTATGATGTCCCCTTCTCTGTGTGTCTATGATGTCCCCTCTCTGTGTGTCTATGATGTCCCCTTCTCTGTGTGTCCCTGTCTATGTGATGTCCTCGCCTATGTTTCCCTCGTCTAGGTGTCCCCCGTCTATGATGTCCCCCGTCTATGATGTCCCCTTCTCTGTGTGTCCTTGTTTCTATGATGTCCCCTTCTCTGTGTGTCCCCGTCTATGTGATGTCCTCGCCTATGTGTCCCTCGTCTATGTGTCCCCCGTCTATGTGTCCCCCGTCTATGTGCCCCCGTCTCTATGATGTCCCCGTCTTTATGTGTCCCCTTCTCTGTGTGTCCCCGTCTCTGTGATGTCCCCCGTCTTTATGTGTCCCCTTCTCTGTGTGTCCCCCGTCTCTATGATGTCCCCCGTCTCTATGTGTCCTCTTCTCTGTGTGTCCTTGTCTCTATGTGTCTCCGTCTCTGTGTGTCCTTGTCTCTATGTGTCCCCTTCTCTGTGTGTCCGTGTCTCTATGTGTCCCCTTCTCTGTGTGTCCGTGTCTCTATGTGTCCTCTTCTCAATGTATCCCTGTCTTATATATCTCCGTCTAATTGTTTATAAATCCTAACCGTAACCTTATCACTAACCCTATTCCTAATCCAAGCACTACCCCTAACCCTAGCCGTAACCGTAATCGGCGTGGACACATAGAGATGGGGACATGGTTATAGGGACGGGGACACATAAAAAGGAGACACATAGAGACGGGGACATAGAGACGGGGACACTACAGAGTTGGGGACATAGAGATGGGGACACATAGAGACGGGGACATAGAGATGGAGGACACATAGGGACGGGGACACATAAAGTCGGGGACACATAGAGACGGGGACACATGGAGACAATGACATAGAGGTGGAGGACACATAGTGACGGGGACACAATGCCGTAGAAACAGGGACGCAATGACGGGGACACATAGGGACGGGGACACATAACAAAGGGGACACACAGAAACGGTGACATAGAGACGGGGACACCATAGAGTCGGGGATATGACGGGAGCACATCGCACTGATCCCAGCTGCCCCTTTAATATGGTTTACAAAACGAAACAGGGACAAAATGACGGGGACACAATAGTGACGGGGACACATAGGGACGGGGACACATAGTCGGGGACATGACGGGGGCACATCGCACTGATCCCAGCTGCCCCTTTGGGTCACAAAACGAAATATGGGAACTGCCTCACAAAGTTTCTTTGCACGTGCCAGCCTCCCTGTGAGATGACAAACGTTTTAAAGACACACTGGGTTTTGTTATGCGTAGCCGTGACCCACATACAAATATCCCCAACTTCAAATTCAGGCTGCTCTTTAAAACAATGCTTCGTTTTCAATTTGGGGACATTTGTATGGGAGTCAAGCCTGGTCAAAACAAGATTTTTTACCAGCTCATAAGAGGGAAAACCCGTGAAACCCGTGATTTTGACACGTGACCTGGTGGGTCTTTTAAAAAAAGGCGTAGTGGGTTTTTAGGAAGTATAAAAAGCGGTCTCCCACGTACTGTGCAGATTCCATAAGGGTCTCCGACCGATTGGACGCTAATCTCACCACCAGAGAGAGAGAGAGAGAGAGTACTGTGCAGTGTGTGGCCCAGTTTTTAATCTTCTGCCGGTTGCTGAACCCAGGAGAATCTGTCTGTGGAGTGCCCAAAGACAAGGCAGGGTATGGCAAGGGGGGTAGAAGAAGTGGGGTGGGGGGAGGTGTGAAGGAGCTTGTGGTTTGCTTTGTTTTGTTTTTCGTTGTGCCTGATCCCACTGTCTAAGTGAAGAGAGAGAGAGAGAGAGAGAGAGAGAGAGAGAGAGAGAGAGAGAGAGAGAGAGAGAGAGAGAGAGAGAGAGAGAGAGAGAGAGAGAGAGAGAAAAGGTGAGAAAGAAAGAGGGAAAGAAAGGAGAAGGTAAACAAGAAGGAGAAGGAGAAATACGACGACGAAGAAGAAGAAGAAGAAGAAGAAGAAGGTAAGCACATTGAAGAAAAGACGTAGAAGAAGGAGAAGAAGAATAAAACAAAGAAGAAACGAAGAAGAAGTAGAAGAAGACAAAGAAGAAACGAAGAAGAAGAAGACAAAGAAGAAGTAGAAGAAAACAAAGAAGAAACGAAGAAAAAGAAGAAGAAGAAGTAGAAGAAGACAAAGAAGAAGAAGACGAAAAGAAGTAGAAGAAGATGACGACAAAGAAGAAAAGAAGAAGAAGAAGAAAAGAAGAAGAAGAAGAAGTAGAAGAAGAAGAAGAAGAAGAAGAAGAAGAAGAAGAAGAAGAAAAGAATCGATAAGAAAAAGGAGAAGAAGAAGGTAAGCAAATAGAAGAAAAGAAGTAGAAGAAGAAGAAGACAAAGAAGAAAAAAAGAAGAAGTAGAAGAAGACAAAGAAGAAGTAGAAGAAAACAAAGAAGAAACGAAGAAGAAGAAGACAAAGAAGAAAAGAAGAAGAAGTAGAAGAAGCCAAAGAAGATAAAAAGAAGAAGAAGAAGAAGAAAAATACGACGAAGAAGAAGAAAAAGAAGAAGAAGAAAAGGATCAATAATAATAAGAAGAAGACTAAGAAGAAGAAGAAGAAGAAGAAGAAGAAGAAGACAAAGAAGATGACAAAGAAGAAGAAGAAGAAGAAGAAGAAGAAGTAGTAGAAGAAGAAGAAGAAGAAGAAGAAGGCAAGCAAACTGAAAACAGAAGTAGAAGAAAAGAAGAAGACAAAGAAGAAGAAAAAACCTGCGATGTCGTGTGCTAGAGGGGGTGGCATACAGTTCTTAGGCCTACCACGTAGGGATGGGAGTTGCATTCGCCCAAAGACAATAGGGGTTGCTTCTTCCAGTTTGCTCAGCGTGGAAAAATCGTCAGCTGCTGTTTATGGAAACTGGTGCGTTTTCATGAGTCGAGAGTGTTGTGTGCTTTGGACATTTAATTTAAGGTAAGTGGGTTTGGGATTTGATGTGACTTTCTCTGTCTCTTGAATGAATGAATGAATGAAATATAGGGCTTTACGTCCTCCCGGCCTGGATAAGCACATATGGGACATTTGTCTTAGTAAGATGTGGGAGAAACAAAAAACGTTATCTGTCTCTTGGTGTGTTTGTGCTAGTGGTATTTTGTTGATGGTGTCGTTTTGTTTGTTTACACGTGCATGGGTGCAACTACACACAATGAAAAAACCCTGAAAGGCCGGAGTCTAGGGGTAATGTTCCCCTGCAGCTGAAAAAAAAAAATTGATTTATGAAGGTATTTTAGTTTGCTTTTTCCACAATTTATACAAATACTTATTTTAAAGTGTTTGAAAATTACAGTAGACAAAGATCTTGTTTGACAAATTTAAAAAAAAGGAAATTCCTTTTCTGGTAACTTTCAAAAACAGGAAATCCTTGTATAGCAGGAAAAGTTGTACCCATATACGTGTGTTTGTTTGTTTGTTTGTGTGTGTGTGTGTGTGTGTGTGTGTGTGTGTGTGTGTGTGTGTGTGTGTGTGTGTGAATCAGAATCAGAATCAGAATCAAAGTTTATTGTCCTTTAAAACCAATACAAGGTTTTATATGACACTGATAAAATAACAATAACGCAATAATAACAATTTATAAAGTTCAGTTACGGAACTGTTGTTTTTGGGTTTTTTTGCTAAATACTTCTGGGTTTTCCCCCCTTCTTTCTTTGTGCTAGTTGCGTTACTGTTTCAGGTAATTGAGGCTATTGTGTGGGTGTGTGTGCTTGCTGCCTTCTCTTTTTACTTAAACAGCAGCATTGATTTATCATGTTACGATTCCATGTGTACTTCATCAAGTCAAATAAATACTCGTCAATAGATGCCAACCTCAATGAATATTTTTTGTCGTGTACGTATCCGGGAACAAAATATACAATAACTTGAAGCTGTAGCTAAGCTTGTGGGTTCGGTCCAAGAGAAAGAAAGGAAAAGTAAAAAATAAAAATAACACGACGTGAATGAATAAACAGTGCCTGGGTTATTTAATTCTAAATGTGGAAGGTGAAATACGGCAGAATGTTCTGGTTTTTCACATATTAGTTTGCAGGGGCGTAGCAAGCCTTCTAGAAGTGGTCAGGCTGAAATGGGGGGGGGGGGGAGGGGGCGACTGAAGGTTGTGTGTATGTGCGTGTGCGCGCGCGCGCGCGCGCGCGCGCGCGCGCGCGCGCGCGCGTGTGTGTGTGTGTGTGTGTGTGTGTGTGTGTGTGTGTGTATGTGCGGGTTTTGTTTTAAGCAAGAAAGTGGTCCGGCTCTAGCCTGAGTGCCTGACTTGGATGCTACGCCCCTGGTCTGCTCCAGAGATTCTGATTTGTTTTTAAAGTTCACTATCCGCGGTGCTACTAAAGGCGGTGCCACACATCCAACTTCAATTGTACGGCTGTGACACATTATGTGATGCGTGACTCTGATGAAATCCTACTATTTTCGTCCACTGTACTTGTAGAACGCCGTTCACGGAGCGGGTGAAATATATGTATTTCCGTGTGAAGCCATTTATTTGTCAAATAAGTGAACCGGGCTGTACGTGGATACTTATAGTGAAGGAAACTAGTAGGATTGTGTCAGTCATCTAGACAGTATTGTGTCAGTCATCTTGACAGCATTGTGTCAGTCATCTAGACAGTATTGTGTCAGTCATCTAGACAGCATTGTGTCAGTCATCTAGACAGTATTATGTCAGTCATCTAGACAGTATTGTGTCAGTCATCTAGACAGTATTATGTCAGTCATCTAGACAGTATTGTGTCAGTCATCTAGACAGTAGTGTGTCAGTCATCAAGACAGTATTGTGTCAGTCATCTAGACAGTATTGTGTCAGTCATCTAGACAGGATTGTGTCAGTCATCTAGACAGTATTGTGTCAGTCATCTAGACAGTAGTGTGTCAGTCATCAAGACAGTATTGTGTCAGTCATCTAGACAGTATTGTGTCAGTCATCTAGACAGTATTATGTCAGTCATCTAGACAGTATTGTGTCAGTCATCTAGACAGTATTGTGTCAGTCATCTAGACAGTATTGTGTCAGTCATCTAGACAGTATTGTGTCAGTCATCTAGACAGTAGTGTGTCAGTCATCAAGACAGTATTGTGTCAGTCATCTAGACAGTATTGTGTCAGTCATCTAGACAGTAGTGTGTCAGTCATCTAGACAGGATTGTGTCAGTCATCTAGACAGTAGTGTGTCAGTCATCTAGACAGGATTGTGTCAGTCATCTAGACAGTAGTGTGTCAGTCATCAAGACAGTATTGTGTCAGTCATCTAGACAGTAGTGTGTCAGTCATCTAGACAGGATTGTGTCAGTCATCTAGACAGTAGTGTGTCAGTTATCTAGACAGCATTGTGTCAGTCATCTAGACAGTATTGTTGTATTGCAACAGATGCATGCCTCATAAACGTCCTCACAGTGGGATAGCCGTCCGACTGAGGTTGGATGTTTGGAACAGGGCCTTTAATGTAGGGCCTATGATAATTGGTAAGTTTTATTTATTCTTTTATAATATTATATTTTTTATGTTGGATATTTAACCTTATTTTTAACCAAATAACTTCAATCTGCAGGACCCATCCATATTAGGAGGCACTTATCATCTTTAGACCGAGCTAGAGAGATATCAAGAGGCAGATGGAAGCAACCTGCAGCCTACAGAACTGTTTACGTCACTCAGTGTTATGCTAAGCTGTTTAGCGAGAAGCCCTGTGTATTTATATAGCCTATATCTCTGCAAGAAGTTGTCGGGATTTCGGTGGAGAGGGGGGTGGGTGGGTGACATTGGGTGTTACTGTTAGATAATATATATGTCAGATTTCTTGTGCGTTATCTGGCTGGTTCGTTCTTTGTCAGTTACACACACACACGAACGAAAAATTGTGTTTTACGTCCTCTCGGTCTGGAACAGACACATATATGGGACATTTGCAGATACAAAGATGGTGGGAACAATACTGGAGGCAATGCCCGGAGGCAGTGCAACACCAGTAAAGTCCCGATTTTTTAACAATACAGATATGTGTAGCAGTAAGCATGCCTCGGTTAAACCTCATCGGCTATGGTACCGCCACAATAATTAGTATAAGTATGACACACACACACACACACACACACACACACACACACACACGCATATACACACATTTCCTCCCTCATTTTGTTGTTGTTCTTTTTGTTTTAAGCCTAATATCAGTGTTTTTCATTATCACCATTGTTGTGAACAATGTTGTTGTCAGTTTTCTTTGTCTTTGACCTGTTGTTTTCTACAAAATAAATGTTAAGAAAGGTTTGAACTGGTTTGAGGAAAAGAAATGCTGTGTACGTTATAGTAAAGTAAAGATAGGTAACTCTCTATGTGTCTAACTCCCTTTACCAAAGTTATTTTCGGCACCAATTCGCCTAGCAAAGCATAAACAACAGCCACGTTGAGACAGACTCAGGTTCATCCTCAAAAAAGCATGACCCAGGCCTGCCCATATGACCATCACCTACGCAGTACACAGCAGTGGTGGGGATAATTAGTGCACAAACAAATCAACATTAATTCAAGAAAGGCATAGTCTTTAATATAGCCTTGAATTATGTGCAGGTCACTGTTGTTTGAAGGTTTCTCCCAGGAATACCCCACTGCATCCTCAAGATGATAATCTTCTTATCCGAATCATGAATTTATGTTCTAACACGCGTCTCTCTCTCTCTCTCTCTCTCTCTCTCTCTCTCTCTCTCTCTCTCTCTCTCTCTCTCTCTCTCTCTCTCTCTCTCTCTCTCTCTCTCTCTCTCTCGATATTATGATCGGATTATAATTTTAAACAAGAGCGGATTCGCAATCGTTTGTGGCGTGCGACAATTCAAAAGGGATCATTTTAAATAGCAGCCTCGATTTGAAGTGCGGTCTATTTTTACCACACCAATCATTACATACACCGAGTCGCTTCCCCTGGCTTTTCAATAATTTTAATCTGTAAACCAGAATGTTATCTCTACACCATTTCGTAACTTTTTATATCTTTTGGAAAACATTTAAAACTGTTTATCGTACTTATACTCATCGAAAGAAGCACCGCATACTCGTCGTGTCTGTTGCAGTGTCTGTATTACGTATGTTTATTATTTTCTACGCTTTAAAATGACGATTCATGTGCTCTGTTCAGTATATAATTTTTGCCCTACTTAAGGACTGTATATTACTTAAATGTTACTTTATGCCCAAGTAGTTTTTTCTGTCTGTACTTTTCTTTCTCTTTTACAATCTGTGCGACAATTTTGGACCTACAGACAGACCGACAGACCGACAAAGTGAGTTATAGGTTGTGCCACAAACAATAATATTCCACCGTAACTAATATAATACAAAACACGATATTGGACACAATTTGGGTACAATAAGTGACTCGGTCTGATCCAGTTGTACCCCTTTGTTTCTGGCTCTTTGTGCCTGGCGCCAGGTGGCTTTCGACAAATACGTTGTCTTCATCTTCATCAGCAACAGCATATTCGTCGTCATCATCATCACTACCACCACCATCATCATCATCATCAACTCTACTGCTTCTTCCATCATCATCATCATCGACGTCGTCGTAGTAGTTGTTGTGTTGTCCGCGCCGTCATCATCATCATAATCGTCGTCGTCTTCGTCGTCATCAACTATAAAAAAAAATCGTCGTCATCAACAATAAAAATATTTATCAGCATCGTTCCTTATCTTGTCCGTGCCACAATCGCTTTTGTCACGTAAGATAAATCAGAATCGAGATTCAATTTAGGAAATGACTTCCATTGCAGTGAGATCATGTTCACGTCTTTCTTTTTTAGTCTCCGAGCCGAAGGTTCGGGGAGCTATTGTTTTTGTCTGGTCCGTCCATCCGGTGTCCGTCCGTGGTCCGTCCGTCCGGTGTCCGTCCGTCCGTCCGGCGTGCCTCCGTTCGGCTATTCGTCCGTTTTTCTATAAAACTATTCAGTCTATCATCATCAAATTTGGTATACTAGTTTGCCAAGATGCAAGCTATCCACTGATGTATTTCGTTTTACATTAAGGTCAAGGTCGCGCCAGTTACGGGGTTCAAACCCCGAAACACATAATCGCTAATATCTCGCGAAGTTTTGCATATATTTTAATGCAGTGTTTTTCACAACATTTCTTGATGAATGGTCTATAACTCAGTTGTCATGAATTTTTCTGTGCGCGCGCGTGCGCATGATCGCGCGCGCTCAAATCACGGGTCCGAACCCCAAGGCTATATATAAAAAAAACTATTCAGTTACGTGCTGTTTTTATGCGTTTTTATGTAGTTACGTGCTGTTTCGATGCGTTTCTATGTATGTGTACATCCGACACATTCCGATTTCGGAGTACCTCGGCGATGCTGCGAGGATACTTTGCAGCCGCTCGGCGTTGCACTTGTTTTCTTTTTTTTCTGTTCTTTTTTTTTATCGAATGTAAATAATATACGTGCTCGCAAATACCCACTAACTGGCTATTTAGATGTACATTTTGCATTTGTTTATGCAAGCTCCGCGCACACGCGCGTATATGTACACGCATACACGCGCACGCGCGCTGCCTTACCAACAAGTGTGTCTTTGCCTTGATCTAACGACCCATATTCTTCAATGAAAGATGAAAGCAAAAACAAACCAAAAGCCCAACCACCTTGCACCCTATCACCGTGAAGCAGACAAGCGTGCATGCATAAAACGAACACACAAACTGCTATACTAATGTTCTACTGCGGCTTAATAATCGTGTTTCGATGCACTTACTTTACTACAGGGGGGGCTGGGTTATTCTGGGCGGGGAAGAGGACCTATATAGAACAAAATGAGATATATCAGGAGTAAAGATTGACTATCCGTGTGTCTGTCTGTCTCGTGTCTTTGTCTCTCTGTCTGGCTGTCTCTGCTGCTCTCTCTCTCTCTCTCTCTCTCTCTCTCTCTCTCTCTCTCTCTCTCTCTCTCTCTCTCTCTCTCTCTCTCTCTCTCTATCTCTCTCTCTATCTCGCTCTCTCTCTCTCTCTCTCCCTCTCTCTCTAATTTGCCCCATGCCTCCCTATCTCTTAGTCATTAATTCCATTTTAAAGTTTTTTTGGGTTTTGTGTGTGTGTGTTCCTAACTGTGCCAGTTCAACCTGAAAGTGTTGCCTTGCAATCACGTATTCCTTTGAACTAAGCCCCCACCCCCCTCTCTCTCTCTCTCTCTCTCTCTCTCTCTCTCTCTCTCTCTCTCTCTCTCTCTCTCTCTCTCTCTCTCTCTCTCTCTCTCTCTCTCTCTCTCTCTCTCTCTCTCTCTCTCTCTCTCTCTCTCTCTCTCTCTCTCTCTCTCTCTCTCTCTCTCTCTCTCTCTCTCTCTCTCTCTCTCTCTCTCTCTCTCTCTCTCTCTCTCTCTCTCTCCTCTCTCTCTCTCTCTCTCTCTCTCTCTCTCTCTCTCTCTCTAAAATTGTCCACCCTCCACCTCCGGCTTCCTCGTCTATTATTCCTACTTAATTCCTTTTTTTTGTTCCGTTCTTTTGTATCTGTTTTTTAATTGGTGCCATGTCAGCTTAATGTGTTTTAATGAAATAATGCATGGCTTTTTAACCAATGGCTCTTTGCAGGAATCCCTGCGCGCGTGTGTGTGTGCGTCTGTGTGTATGTGCTCGCGTGCGCGTGTGTATGTATGTATGTGCGTGTGTGTTTTGTGTACGTGTATGTGAGTGGTTTTGCCTATGTGAGTTTGCGTGTGTAATTGTAGGATTAGATTTACATGTTTTCCTTGTCAGTTGATTTAACAGCCAAAGAGGTGGAAGGGTGGTCTCGCTTGCGCCACATGCACGCGCGCACGCACGCACACACCCATACACTCAAGCGTACACTCACGTACGCACGTCGGCACACACACAGAGACGAATCCAAATACACACACAAGCATACACACATGCACAGGCAGGCACATGCGCGCATACGCACACACAAATACGCGCGCTTGCACACACACACACACGCACGCACGCACGCACACGCACGCACACACACACACATGTGCGCGCGCACGCACACACACACACACATAGATTGATAGACAAACAGACAGACAAAATAGTAGTTGGAAACCAGAGGGGGGTGGGGGTGGAGAGGCGGGGGTACCGGGTATATAAAGGGTGAAATGGGTAAGTATGTCCTCGTTAGTCTTGTAGCAGAACAGAACACGAAAGTAAAACCTTCCAGGGTAGAATAATGGATCTTGCAGACGTTGGTACGTAGGACTAGGAGTGACACCGTAGATAGGTAGGCCTATCCTTACTTACTGTTGGGTTTTCTGGGCCTGTATTCACGTTGAGATAGCATGAGACTTAGCATGATGCTAACTTAGAAGCTCTTCCAATGTCCTATAGGATTTAATAGGACTTTTGGAAGAGCTCCTATGTTAGCATCATGCTAAGTCTCATGCTATCTCAACGTGAATACAGGCCCTGGTCATTGTCTGGTATTGCGTGTGTGTTCACCTCTGACGAATTGTCTGTTTCTGTCTTTCCACTCTTTGGTGTATCATGTGTCTCTGTCTCTGTCTCTGTCTCTGACCTTCTCTCTCTGTCTCTCTCTCTCTCTCTCTCTCTCCCTCCCTCTCTCTCTCTCCCCTCTCTCTCCCCCCCCCCCCCCCCCTCTCTCTCTCTCTCTCTCTCTCTCTCTCTCTCTCTCTCTCTCTCTCTCTCTCTCTCTCTCCCTCTGTGTCTCTCTCCCCCTCTCTCTCTCGCCTCTCTCTCTCTCTCTCTCTCTCTCTCTCTCTCTCTCTCTCTCTCTCTCTCTCTCCATCTCTCCCCCCCTCTCTCTCTCTCTCTCTCTCTCTCTCTCTCTCTCTCTCTCTCTCTCTCTCTCTCTCTCTCTCTCTCTCTCTCTCTCCCTCTCTCTCTCTCTCTCTCTCCTTTGTTTATGAGAGTATTTCTCCCGGGAATGCATTCATTGTGTTATAATCATAATGTATGTAAATGAAACCCCGAATACACTTTGTCAATATGTATGCGTGTGTGCATGCGCGCGCGCGCGCGTGCGCATGTGTCTATGTATGCACGTATGTTTGAATGTAGGCGTGTATCAATGTATGTATGTGTGCGTGTATCTAAACGGCTACGTGCTTATCCATGCATGCACATGTCTTTCTAGCAATGTTAGAACATGGTTCCTGTCTGTAAGAGTAAGCAGCAGCTCTCATGAAGGTTTGCTTACAAGAAGAAGTGTTAGTTGTGTAAATTCGTGAGTCAGTGAATAATGCGTTTGTTTGTATACATGCGTGTGCAAATGTACGTGTGTGTGCGCGCAGGCGTGTATGTGCGTGTGTGTGTGTGTGTGTGTGTGTGTGAGTGCGCGCATGTGTGTGTGTGAAGGGGTTATGTAGTCGTGATAAAGGATAGGAATGCCTGTACGTTTAAACGCGTGTTAGGTCAGGCTGATAGCTATCTATCATCGGTTAAGATAATAACAGGCGCGCGTGTATGTGCATGCGATTGTGTTTGTTTGAGTGTGTACGTGTGTATGTGTGTGCCTGCGTCTGTGTGTCTATGCTCTGACATGATATGGGTCAGAAATAGAAATAGGGCGGTGTTTGAACTTCCCTACATTTTCTGGAAGCTTTGGAAGATCTGTCAACGGTCTAAAAAATTCCCCGTTAGAGTTTGCTTTGAAGCATGTATACACAAGTGGAAGCACGTGCTTTCATCGACCTCAAAGACACAGTACTGTTTGTATCTTCAGGGGGGGGAAATGACCCTGTTTCTCAGCGAGGCTTAAAACATGCACGAAGGCTCTACGCCGTGATAGTTTGGCAAGTTTGGGGTAAGGTCCAATCTGTTCTTGTAGTTCTACGTAAAACTATGGCCTGCTTTGTTGCTGTATCTTCCTGATTAAGTCCTATTCTGAAGGTAGTTGATGAACAATAATAATTATTTGATGCACGCGTCTCACAAATCGGCATGCGTAAAGTTACAGAAGACGATGTTGATGACAACGACGACGACGATGATAATGGAGATGATGAGGGTGAGGATGACCTCGATTACGATTACGATCGTGATGACGACGATTACAATAACGATGGTGATGACGACGATTACAATAACGATGATGATGATGACGATCTCAATACCGATGATGATGACGACGATTACAATAACGATGATCATGACGACGATTTCAATGACGATGATCATGACGACGATTACAATAACGATGATGATGACGACGATTACAATACCGATGATGATGACGACGATTACAATACCGATGATCATGACGACGATTTCAATAACGATGATCATGACGACGATTTCAATGACGATGATGATGACGACGATTACAATACCGATGATCATGACGACGATTTCAATAACGATGATCATGACGACGATTTCAATGACGATGATGATGACGACGATTACAATAACGATGATGATGACGACGATTACAATAACGATGATCATGACGACGATTACAATAACGATGATAATGACGACGATTACAATAACGATGATGATGACGACGATTACAATAACGATGATGATGACGACGATTACAATAACGATGATGATGACGACGATTACAATAACGATGATCATGACGACGATTACAATAACGATGATGATGACGACGATTACAATAACGATGATCATGACGACGATTACAATAACGATGATCATGACGACGATTTGAATAACGATGATGATGACGACGATTACAATAACGATGATCATGACGACGATTACAATAACGATGATCATGACGACGATTACAATAACGATGATCATGACGACGATTACAATAACGATGATCATGACGACGATTTGAATAACGATGATGATGACGACGATTACAATAACGATGATCATGACGACGATTACAATAACGATGATAATGACGACGATTACAATAACGATGATGATGACGACGATTACAATAACGATGATCATGACGACGATTACAATAACGATGATGATGACGACGATTACAATAACGATGATGATGACGACGATTACAATAACGATGATGATTACGACGATTACAATAACGATGATGATGACGACGATTACAATAACGATGATCATGACGACGAGAAGACTATGATGATGATATAACGACGATGATTGTGATGATCATGATGACGATGATGGTGATTAAGATGGCAAAGACGAGATGACGATACTGATGATGCTAACAACTTTGAAGAAGAAGAAGAAAAACTAGAAGATGATGATGATGATAACGACGATGATTTTGATGATCATGGTGATGAAGATGAATATGATGATGGAGATGATGATGACGATGAGGAAAATGATGCTGATTGTTGTCAGGACACCCAGGAAGAGGAGAAGGAGGAGGAGGAGAACATGGTGCTGTGCATTCTGCTGCTGAGGAAGAGGGTGCATTACCTGCCCGTTCTCACCGCCCTCTTCATCGTCCTCTCCCTCGTCATCTCGTGAGCCCAGCAGCTGACCTCTCTCTCTCTCTCTCTCTCTCTCTCTCTCTCTCTCTCTCTCTCTCTCTCTCTCTCTCTCTCTCTCTCTCAATGGCCGACTTAGTTCGCTCTTTTCACCACGTGGCGGCGGCGGCGCTGCGGTTGAGTGGGTCCAACCTAGTGGTAGCCTTTGTTTGTTGGGGAGAGAGAGAGAGAGAGAGAGAGAGAGAGAGAGAGAGAGAGAGAGAGAGAGAGAGAGAGAGAGGAAGAGGAGAGAGAGACTCGAGGAGAGAGAGACTCAGCTCTCTCTTTCATGCTTTGGACCCACTGAACCGCAAGCGCCGCCACGTGGTGATTAGTGCGAGCTAAGTCGCCTATCCGGATAATTATGCGCGATATCAGTGTTGCGCCTGGTTTTCGGCAGTTGGTGTAGTTTAGAAGTTAAAACTTCAGATTCCCCTGGGGTAGTCAAAAACGGTCACACACGTGACGCTCTCATCCCCAGCTCATGCATTTCGTGCCATGGTGTTCAAGTGCTTCGGCTGTGGTCCCTGGAGTCTTTTAGCCAGGGTACGTCAACAACAACAACAAACTTCAGATGACTACGAACGAAATCAAAAGTACAAAAGCTATTGGATGGTAGTTAAGGTTGGGTTGGTTGGGTTGGGTTGGCTGGTTGTTTAGGTTGGGTTAGCTGATTGTTTAGGTTGGGTTGACTGGTTGTTTGGGTTGGCTGGGTATGTTGGTTGGTTGTTTAGGTTGGGTTGGCTGATTGGTTGGGTTGGCTGGTTGCTTAGGATGGCTGGTTGGGTTGGCTGGTTGTTTAGGGTGGGTTGGGTTGGCCGGTTGTTTAGGTTGGGTTGGCTGGTTGTTTAGGTTGGGTTGGCTGATTGGTTGCTTTGGGTTGGTTGGTTGGGTTGGCTGGTTGTTTAGGTTGGGTTGGCTGGTTGTTTGGGTTGATTGGTTGTTTAGGTTGGGTTGGCTGATGGGTTGGGTTGGCTGGTTGTTTTAGGTTCGATTGGCTGTTGAGTTGGCCGGTTGTTTAGGTTGGGTTGGCGGGTTGTTTAGGTTGGGTTGGCTGGTTAGGTTGACTGGTTGTTTAGGTTGGATTGGCTGGTTGTTTAGGTTGGGTTGGCCGGTTGTTTATGTTGGGTTGGCCGGGTCGGTGTGGTACGATAGTTTGTTGGGAATGTTGGTTGGTGTTGGGTTGGCCTGGTTGGTTGGTTGGTTGACTGCCAGTTAGTTGCTTAGTTACTGGATCGAAATAATGGATACTGACATTGGTGCTTAGGGCTATTTTTGTTCTGTGTAAGTACATTTTGGAGTTAGATATGTTTTCGAAGATAGAGAGAGGCATACGATGGTACATAATACATTCACATATTCAAATTTGCGCGCGCATGCACACACACCCCATCGCGTGCGCACACATACACACACACAGACGCCCATCGACGCGTGCACGCACGCACACGCACGCACACACACACACACACACACACACACCACACACACACACGCACGCACACGCACTCACACACACGCACTTGCGCGCACACACACACACACCTTTAGCAACCGTGTGTGTCAAATGTTTGGAGTCGTTAGCAGTGTTGGGCTGGTTAGATGCACGGTCCAGGTACTCTGAACCCATTACGGTACTGAGACAGCAAACAACAGTCTACGCTAAATGGAACGAAAACAGAGACAGAGACCGACAGACACAGACAGACACAGACAGAAAGAACACATAGAAAGACAGACAGGCAGAGACAGACAGATCCTATGTAATACATAGATAGAAAGAGAGAAATGGAGGGAGAAAGTGGCGGGGGAGATAGATAGAAAGAGAGAGAGAGGGGGGTGGGGGGGTAAATTAGCTAGTGTATCTTTACTTACTATTGTTTAACACAGCCCAAGAGGAACTAGGCAAACCAAAACACCGACACTGCTCAAACCTCCGCCAAGGAAGAGTTTTAAAGCAATGATACATTGCTGTACTACTAACAGCAGTGTATTAAAGCAGAGAAAGTTGTTTCATGTACAACAGCGAATAGTAAGGGTTCTACGGCTTGAATTAACCGCTTTGGCCGTAGTATATTAGCTATACGATTTTGTGTAATCCTGTTCTAATGGGTTGTGTCTAATAAGTCATAATTTATATGAGTAACTACAAGGAAAAGTATGCATTAAAAGAAAAGTAAAAGTGTTTTGGACTGTTACGCCAGGTATTATTTGTGGAGTTGCGTTATGATGATGATGATGATTACGATGACGATGATGATCATAATGATGATGACGATGATGATGATGATGATGATGACAACGATGATAATGATCATGATGATGATGATGATGATGATGATGATGATGATGATGTCGTTGTTCTTCCAGGTACACTGTCTCAGTCACTCACGGAAACGTGGAGCCAGATTTCCCGTACATAAGGTCAGTGGGCATTGGATCTGACTAATGGAAATGGTAAGGTATGGGTATGGAACCTGCTGGACAAAACTAGGTGTACCCAACTTTCTATGTCAATCCCATTGATACGGTCAAGAGGTCGGTTCCAACAAATCTGTCAACATGTAATTCTTACTGAATCTTCCTAACTCTTCTAGCTCCATGTATTTTTTGACGTTCTTGGTTATCCGTTGCATCTTAATCAACAAGAGGGAAGTAACTCTATTTTTCGAGTGCACAGGTATTGTTTAAGCGAAGAAACAGTGACACAAGCTCCTTGGCAGGGTGTGCTTGGCCCAGAGAATGTCTTTGCATTTGGTGGGAGTGTAGAATAATGTCTTGGGCGAATATGTTCGCCCATGGTGCCAGAAGAGTTGACATTGCCCTTTGTCCTGGAAATCATTGACGTCATGTACAAAGCAATGAATGTTGGCGTTGCCCTATGTCCTGGAAATCATTGACGTCATGTACAAAGCAATAAATATTGACATTGCCTTATGTCCTGGAAATCATTGACGTCATGTACAAAGCAATGAATGTTGGCGTTGCCCTATGTCCTGGAAATCATTGACGTCATGTACAAAGCAATGAATGTTGGCGTTGCCCTATGTCCTGGAAATCATTGACGTCATGTACAAAGCAATGAATGTTGGCGTTGCCCTATGTCCTGGAAATCATTGACGTCATGTACAAAGCAATAAATATTGACATTGCCCTATGTCCTGGAAATCATTAATGTCATTGCCCTATGTCCTGGAAATCATTGACGTCATTGCCCTATGTCCTGGAAATCATTAATGTCATTGCCCTATGTCCTGGAAATCATTGACGTCATGTACAAAGCAATAAATGTTGACATTGCCCTATATCCTGGAAATCATTAATGTCATTGCCCTATGTCCTGGAAATCATTGACGTCATTGCCCTATGTCCTGGAAATCATTGACGTCATGTACAAAGCAATAAATGTTGACATTGCCATATATCCTGGAAATCATTAATGTCATTGCCCTATGTCCTGGAAATCATTGACGTCATTGCCCTATGTCCTGGAAATCATTGACGTCGTGTACAAAGCAATACATGTTGACATTGATTTCTTATTCTATAAACCGATCAAGTGTGCTGGTCATTGTAGCCAAAGTTTCGTGTTTTTGTTTCCAGTCATACGGCCATAAAGATCCCAGAAAGGTGCATATTTGCTCAGCTCATCAACATCGGGGCGTTTCTGTGTAAGTCTGCTCAGTCGTTTGTCATTGCTTGTTTGTTTGGGTTTTGTTGTTGTTTTCCCCATACGACAATCGTTTCTGTGTAAGTCTGCTCAGTCGTTTGTCATTGCTTGTTTGTTTGGGTTTTGTTGTTGTTTTCCCCATACGACAATCGTTTTATTGCGTAGTCTTTCGTGAAGGGCAAGGCGTTTTAGAACCAGGAGACAGTATTATCTGGTTGTCTATGCACCCGTTCTTGGGGGGTAACTGCAGTTGACCTTACGGGATTATGCCCATTTCTAACTGCGTTCCTGGTTTCTTATGCTATCAGTCAGTGTAAGGCTGCTTCTTGGAATAGCAAACAGGCATACCTTTTGTTGTCTGGTAATCATGATATTGTGACGCGACTATCACAACATCACCAGAATGACACAGCGTTAATATGGACAGTTACAACGTTGTATCCTCAAGGTTGCATGTACTGGTTTGATTATACAGTAATATTGTCGCTTATTTTTCTTGCTTTCTTTTAGTTATTTTGCGGATAACCGTACACAAAGTCTAAGCAATGATTAAACAATAATTACTTACACGTTGGTTAGTTGTTGTTTAAAATGCTTTTGATACAGACACAGAAAACTGAAATGAACCTATCATGTTACCGCTTAACATGCTACGTTTTCAACAAAAGTTAATACTGTTTTGATTTTGTTTGTTTTTGTCTTTTGATTATAAATTATTGTCTGTACATGGGTGTACATGTCATGACATTGATTTTATTTAAATCATCTTTCTATAAAATAAAATAAATTAAAAAAGCAAAAACCGTATCCTCACGCTGGGCTGCTGCTGAACTGAACTGAAATATTCCTAGTAATTCTTTTTTTCTCGGAACAATCGTAGCCTTTAGCTTACCATTCGCGTTTTGATTGTCAATTGCTCGATTCTCAAAACAATTAGTTTTTACCGCATATATGGAGTTCATTAACTAACTGCACAATCACCGTACTGCATTTGATGTGACTCGAGCAGCGTGCCTGCTTACCAAGACGGGTAATATGCCAGAGGATACTATCCTTCTTCTCATGTGAAAGCCAGAAGGTACTATCATTCTTCTCAGGTAAAAGCCAGAAGGTACTATCACTCGGGTAAAAAGCCAGAAGGTACTATCATTCTTCTCAGGTAAAAAGCCAGAAGGTACTATCATTCTTCTCAGGTGAAAGCCAGAAGGTACTATCATTCTTCTCAGGTAAAAAGCCAGAAGGTACTATCATTCTTCTCAGGTGAAAGACAGATGGTACTATCATTCTTCTCAAGTGAAAGACAGAAGGTACTATCATTCTTCTCAGGTGAAAGCCAGAAGGTACTATCAATCGCCTCGGGTAAAAGCCAGAAGGTATTGTCAACTTTCTTTACTGCGTTTGTGGTACCAGGACCTTCTGGCTTTTACCTGAGAATATGATATTTGAATGCTGTGTAACAGCCTGTTAGCCGGTGCATGGAGTGAGGGTGAAGGTGTGGGGGGGTGGTGGTGGTTACGATCGAGACAGCACTGAGATATAGGGAGCAGAAACATCTCGTGTTATCGTTGGGACGGTAGTATTTATAGAAACACAGGTTCAGCCTTTAGTGCTAGAGTTTCCACAGAGGCTATGCTACATGCAGATAATAACCGATACAAAAAAAGGCAAGAAGAAAGATAGCACTAATGCTAACGATACAACAGCTGCTGCAATAGCAGTAGTAGTAGTAGCAGCAGCAGTAGTAGTAGTAGTAGCAGTAGTAGTAGTAAGTAGTAGCAGCAGCAGCAGTAGTAGTAGTAGTAGCAGCAGCACAGACTATGTTATTTTGTGGTAGGTTATAGTACATATTTTATAGTTCACAATCATGTGGCTGTAAAATCGATTGTGAACTATAAAATCTGTGGTGGTAGTAGTAGCAGTAGTAACAGGAGCAGCAACAACACCACTTGCAGCAGCAGTAGTAGTAGTAGTAGTAGTAGTAGTAGTAGTAGTAGTAGTAGTAGTGGTGGTGGTGGTGGTGGTGGTGGAGGTAATGGAAGGAAAAGGTCATTGTTATGTTGGTGTTGGTTTAGCAACTTATGTCAGTATATGAACACTTTATGTTCCAGTATTGTTTCTCCATTTTGTGGTTGTTGAATTTTGTGGAGGCTGGGTAATCGCCCAAAGAAACGTCCATTTTCGTATAGTTCATCTAAATTATCATTCGGATCAACTGTAGGATTTTTGGTGCTGTTGCTGTGGGGCATGTGGGTGGATGCCTCGTGTCTCCATACAGGGAGCTGGACGACCCCGCTCCATCCACGAGTCTCTCCCCGTGGGGATACCGGGGGGTATATCGTAGAAACATAGTTCCCCCACCTTGCAGTTCTGTGCTTGTAGCTTCCTCTAATCTGCCACTCTCTTTCCCCTTTGCTTACTATCATCTACTATCTTTCTGACTTATTGGCTCATTCTCCTAACTTTTTTTCAAAAATTCTTCCAAATAATTTTTCCGTTTTGAGCACCTCCGAAATCGGAATGTGTCGGCTGTACGCAGCGGGGAGACCAGTGAAAACTGAAAACCGGACACATACGTACCTTACCCATTATGGCCATACGGTCTGAGAACGCAGAAGAAGAAGAACAAGTTTTTGTTGTTACCTTAAAATTGTTGTAAAATTTCCAGTAATATTTATTTAAACATAAACAACTTTAGACGATAGTGTGCAGTTAAGTGCTAAAATAAACTTATCTTCTTTTAGTTAATCACTCAAATGCCTTCCACGAATCTGTGACTTTCCTAAGCCAAACATGTAGGCGTAATGTGAGGGAGGGGGGGGGGGGGGAGCAACTATGGATGTTTGTTGTCTACGACGTCTACCGTCTGAAGTTTTCACTGATAGAGAGGCGTTAGTTGTCCTTCTCTTTTAGGTACTGTGAAGTGCGTGTGCGGGCCGTGCGGGCCGTGCGTGCATGCGTGCGTGCGTCTGTGTGTGTGTGAGAGAGAGAGAGAGAGAGAGAGAGAGAGAGAGAGAGAGAGAGAGAGAGAGAGAGAGAGAGAGAGAGAGAGAGAGAGAGAGAGAGAGAGAGAGAGAGAGAGAGAGAGAGAAGTTTTCACTGATAGAGAGGCGTTGGTTTTCCTTCTCTTTTAGATCTGTGAAGTTTGTGTGTGTGTGTGTGTGTGTGTGCTTGTGCGTGTGTGTGTGTGTGTGTGTGTGAGAGAGAGAGAGAGAGAGAGAGAGAGAGAGAGAGAGAGAGAGAGAGAGAGAGAGAGAGAGACAGACAGAGAGACAGACAGACAGACAGACAGACAGTCAGACCGGCTGAAACAGAGAGAAGGGGATAATAAGGATGCGTGCGTGTGTGCGTATGTGTATGTGCGCGCGCGCGCGTGTGTGTGCATGTGTGTGTGTGTGAGACAGAGACAGATCAACTGTGTCCTGGTGTGCTGATAATGTCTGGCGTCTTGTTTCTTTAGGAGTGGTCTTGCAACACCTGTTTTGTAACAGCCCTGTGTGTTGTTGCTGCTGCTGTTGTTGTTGGTGGTGTGCTTCTTATTCCGATTGTGGATGTTTATCCTGCCCCATGCCCAAAGTCTTCGTTTAGACTGCTATTGGTGCACAGGATGCATGCTTTGTGAGTTCGCGTCATCCATTCCACCGGCACACACGGCCTACTCGTACCGAATAGTGGAATGTGCTTTTACGTGCGCGCAAGATCTTGTGCGTGCGTTCGCACGCGGGACCTCGGTTTTAGGTCTCATCCGAAGGACCAGGAAATAGGAGTAATGTATCTTTCCCAAGGATACAACACCGTGACCAGCTGGGTTCGAACCAGCACACTCGCAAACCCGTTGGATTACGAGCGGCGACTCTAACACCTCATCTTCGTAACTTGCACTGGCTTCCAGTAGAGGCTAGAATCAAGTATAAAATAGCTTGCCTTTGTTTCGGTGCTGTTCACTCCTCTGGTCCCGTCTATCTCTCCGAACTAGTAACTGTCTACTTACCTGCTCGCTCCCTACGTTCTTCCTCTGACTGCTGCACACTCAAGGTTCCTCGGGTCCACACGAAATCGTTTGGTGAACGATCCTTCTACTATTTAGCACCTCACTTATGGAATTCCCTCCCACAACATGTTCGCTCATCTGACTCTATTTCCGCCTTTCGCTCTGCCCTTAAAACTCACTTGTTTCGGACATATTATGATTGATTAGTGTTTGTGAGTGTGTGTGTGTGTGTGTGTGTGTGTGTGTGTGTGTGTGTGTGTGTGTGTGTAGGGGGGGGGGGGGTCCGTTTTATTGCAGAAATCTTGTAAAAAAATTATTTACAATTATTTTATTATTCGTATTTTGTATGTAGAATGTCTACGTCTTGTAAACTTTAAATGCTTGTCAATGAGGTAGAAGGGTATTTTTGTTTTTTGCAAAATTTGTCTATTATAATTAGTCATGTAATTGATATGTCGATTGCAGTATGATTTTATTTCAAGTTGCAGTATTGTATTCAAACTTGATTGGGAATGTGAATGTGGTCTCTATGTTTCTTCTTAGAATGTTCATGTTGTAACTATTTTACTTGTATAATTAATTGTGTGCGAGTGTGCGTGTGCGCATGCATGTGTGTGTATATGTGTGTGTGTGTGTGTGTGTGTGTGTGTGTGTGTGTGTGTGTGTGTGTGTGTGTGTGTGTGTGTGTGTGTGTGTGTGTGTGTGTGTGTGTGTGTGAGTAAGGAAGTAAGAGAACGTTGTGTGTAGGCATCGTGCTTATTTTACTTTCTAATGATTAATTATTTGTTTGCCTTTAAATTTAATGTTCTTGTTATCAATGTAAAGCGCACTGAGCTCATGTGAGAAAGAGCGCTATATAAATTCCCATTATTATTATTATTATTAACCAACCGGCCACGGCGCCTCGTGCTCAATTCCATCCATATCAGGCAGTACTTGTCTTTATTCCCTTTGTCCATAATAGTGGGAGGCCTTAGGGGCAAAAATAGGCCTAATCGTTCAAATGTTCATACCGCTCTGGAATTTGTTAGCCGTTACATTAGCTTAAGTATTGATTGATTTTGCATGCCCTTGATGTCCTCTAACAGCACACCAAAAAGCTAAGCGGTATGATCATTTGCAGAATATTTCCACTAAGACCCCCGACTATAAGGGTCCACGAACGATCGGGCGTTAACCTAAACTTCTCCATACTTGTAGCGTATCAAATAATGTGTTTGTGGATGTGTTTGATGGTGTAGCATGTATCATTACGCATATGCGTGTGTGAGCGTAACAGAATATAGGCCTATGTTTAGTTGTGTAAGTGCTTGTCTGTATGCGCGGCACGCTTGCTTGCGCATTGTGTGTGTGTGTGTGCGTGCGCGTTCGTGCGTGTGTGTGATTTTCCTTTATTGTCCTGTATCCACAATGTCCTTTGATAAAACAAAACCAAAACCACTCTCAACTAATCTTTTCAAAACAATATCAAAGGCCAAAGCAGACATATGTGTGTGAGTGTGATACTGTGCGTGTGCACGTCCCTGTACGTGTGTGTGTGTGTGCGTGCGCGCTCGTGTGCGTGCGTAAGGCCGTGTACACACATAAGCGGATATTCCGTGCGGAAACCCGTACGCAATCCATAAATAAGTGAAACAAAGAAGAG
>CM065697.1:21257738-21262738 GCA_017654935.2 Phymorhynchus buccinoides | reverse complement strand
CTAAGTCCACCGGACTGCGCCAATCATTTGAACTTTCCTACGGACACTGAAGATAATTAGTAACCCTTCCGGCATGGGGCGAACCTTATAGAAAGACAAACGTCTTGTGAATCCTTTCGGATTTCATTGTTTTTTTATCCATATTTTGTTTTGGCGCCCTTGAGCTGCTTTATTATTATTGTTGCATAATCTCATGCAGATTTTGGGAGTAAATAAAATACAAGTGTCAAATAATCCTGAACCCTTTGGTCAGACTGATGAGAGTGGGAGTCTTGTAATTTCATGTAAAACCCTACTTCTCTCTGTCTGCCATTTAGAGCAATTCAACCACTTGTATTTCTTACAACCATACGAGCCAGAACCCGGGCACAAATATAAATTTATTAGATGAAAAGGGGCCGGGAAAGTTGCTCATCTCCCATACCCTAGAGAAGTGGGTTAAAGGCAAATTTTCTACTTGAAAATTTAACACACTAAAAGTCTTCCCTAGAGGCTTAGCCTTTTTAACCCATTACCTCGTCACAGAAGGAATGTCTTGGAAGTTTGATAACCAGTGTGGAATAATAAGTAATCTGGGAAATTTGGCTCCAACTCGGTTTATTATTGTGTGTGGTATCAAACAGGCTGCTGTGTCTATAAAGAGCTAAGAGAAGTATATTTTCAAACATAATCAATTTAGAAACAACTATTCCATTGAATAGCCTCCTTGCCAATGAAAATACATTCAAAACTAGAGATGTTGCCATGTTTATATTTTATGCGCTTAAAAAAAGAGATGAACTTATGTCAGTTAATACATGAACTTATGCATTATGAAATTTATTTGGATAACATGCTAGTGCTAAGTGAAATAATATTCACATTTGTCCTGTTTTCATTTATTACATTATGTGTGTATATGCGCACCCTCAATGTTATAGGCCGGAGGTCTGACATTAAAACATTTTTGACTCTCTCTCTCTCTCTCTCTCTGGTTATGTGTGGGTGCGCGCGCACACACACGTGCGTGAGCTAGAGTGAGCGAGACACAAGGAAAGATAGAATGAGTTTTTCGTTGCTTAAGAAACTGCCTCTAATGGAAGCGCATCTCGGTGTGAAGGGTGCATGACGACAACTGCACCTAAACGGCCCATTCTGCGCAATTCTGCCTTTTTCTGCGCGGGAATGCTGAGAGGAAGGAATGTCTTGGAAGTTTGATAACCAGTGTGGAATAATAAGTAATCTGGGAAGTTTGGCTCCAACTCGGTTTATTATTGTGTGTGTGGTATCAAACAGGCTGCGGTGTTTGTCTATTTTACGTCGGAAGGGGGAACAAGCTTGTAACCAAACAATGAATGACAGGGGAAAGTTTGCAATGGGTGTGCTCTATCATTGTATCTCTGTTTCAGGTCTCTCTCTCTCTCTCTCTCTCTCTCTCTCTCTCTCTCTCTCTCTCTCTCTCTCTCTCTCTCTCTCTCTCTCTCTCTCTCTCTCTCTCTCTCTCTCTCTCTCTCTCTCTCTCTCTCTCTCTCTGTTTGTGTATGAATGCTGTGTATGTGTGTGTATGTTTGTAAATATGTATGTATTTGCGTTAATCTGTATGGGTTTTTTTTCCATTAATGTGTATGTTTTACAGTAGCATTTATGTATTTATTTATGCATTTGATTGTTTATTCATTTGCCTATTTGTTACCTTATTATTGCCATGTCATGATAGGGGCTGTGGGCCTAAATCGTTAAAGCATTTCGGAGTTTCGGATCTCTCTCTCTCTCTCTCTCTCTCTCTCTCTCTCTCTCTCTCTCTCTCTCTCTCGATGCGCGCGCGCGCTCTCTATCTCTCCGCGCGCGCGTGTCAGTGTGTGCAGCGCAGAATTAAAAGTAGGGCATAGGCGTGTATTTGTTAGAGAAATATAGACTGACAGACAGTGCGTGTGCGCGTACGCACGTGTATGTGTGCAGGACATGCACGGGGATTTATTGTGACCTTTTTGGCTCACTCGTGTTAACGAAGTTACCACGAAATGAGTATAGTATGATGGTTGTTCGGTTGTCGTGTTTGTGTGTGTGTGTTGCGTCCGTGGTCTAATCTCCAAACTTTAATGTTGGCATTTTATCGGGAAATAGAAGGCGTACATTGTTCAAACTTTCAATATACATAGATGGTTATGCAAACTTGCAAACAATATTGATTTGAATTATTAAATACTTAAAGAAACACTGTAAACAGATAACAAACAGATAACATATTAGATTAGTGTGTTAGAGAGTATTCAACAGGCAGCATGAGTTAAGAAAGTCATCAACACTGAAAGCCTCAATAGCTCATTTGTCTCTCTGTCATGCCAATGGTTCCGGGTTCGATTCTCGGCAAAGGCACTTTTTTTTTCTTTTTTTTAGTTGTATCCATTAACGATAGTTTCATTTGTACATTAAACATGTTTAAGACCCTCCATCTCAAAGTCATTATTTTTCGGCAATATTGTACTTTAAACACCCCCATCATGTTTACGACCCCCAATCTCAAAGTCATTATTTGTTGGCAATCTTGTACTTTAAACGCCCCCTCATGTTTACTACCTTCCATCTCAAAGTCATTTTTTGTTGGCAATCTTGTACTTAGGCACCCCTCCCCTCATGTTTACGACCCTCACTCTCGAAGTCATTATTTGTGGGATATCTTGTACTTAAAACCCACCACCACCCACCCACCCGAGTGAGCCTTGAAGGCTTTGCCTCTTGTATTTGTTTATTTTCATAAAACGAACGCTTTAGCATTCCATTTTTATTTGATATAGTATCGTCTAGCTTTGTTTATTTGGGATTATGACGATTTGGGATGATGATGATATTGATGTTGATGAGGAGGAGGAGAAGGAGGAGGAGAAAAAGAAGAAGAAAGAGAAGAAGACCTCAGGTGAAACTTACATTTCGAAAATAACCTTTCGTATAGTTCATTATTATATTTTCCTCTTTTCGCTTGCAGACGATAGAAATGCGGCCTCCCCACTACGCGGGAGCTTTCCTGGCGCTGGGCATGGGGCTGGTGTACTGCTGGATTCAGACGTCACTGTCGTTACGTCACCGCCCCAAGGATTGCGTCACCGCCGTGCAGCTCCTCAACAGCATCGTTCTTTCCATCTGCCTTGTGACGTGTATCCTTTTGCCTGGTTGATATGTATGAAAACCCCATTATGATAAAATAAACATAACTATATTATGACCGTACAAATTATGTGTTTTGGCCTGAATTAAGAAAATTAAAAACACAAAAAGTGGTTTACGTAATGTGATGTAAATTATTTTTATAATTACCTTTTAAAAAAATCGTTCATAATTATTTTCTATAAAATCAATATTCACGTGCAAGTACTCGTCTTGAAGCTCCAAAGTAAATGGTTTGGGTCAGAGACATTGATTGTAATGAACTCCTACGGACACCGGTAACATGTGCACAATTACAATAAAGCAAGTAGACCTTCTTTTTTTTAAAAAGACTTTCGATTGTAAAATCGAACAGTAGATTTCATTAGGTGTATACAAGCAACTGCAAAGGTGCAGCTTAAATATCCATCATTCTTTTCATGTTATGAAAACAACCTTATCCTAATTCATAACCCAAGCAAGGCAAATTGGTGGAACCTTTTGAATACTTTCAATGAGAAGGTTTCAGGAAAGGGGGGGGGGGGAGGAGGATTGCTGAACTGCACCTTTGCCCAAGCATCAGCCTATAATCATGCTTATCCCCGGTGGGGATATCGGGGGGTGTATTTCGTACAGATAGTTTCCCCACCTTCTGGAAGTTCTGGGCTTGTAGCTACCTCTAATCTCTCACTCTCTTTGAATCTGCCTTTACTTACTGCCATCTACCGTATTTCTGCCTCAATGGCCCGTGCTCCTGCCTTTCTTCAAGAAACGTTTACAAAGATGTTTTCCAGCCGAAGACGGACATGCTAGGCCTAACTATTTCTTAGTTAAGCGCATAATGGCAGCATGACGCATTTGCGCTCACATGACAGGAAACTGTCAGAGCGATCGAAGAAGAAGAAGATAATTATTATAAGACTTGTAGTAGACATACAACTTGGTGAAAGCTATATATCCTCCGAAGTCGGAGTGTGGCTGCCCACGTGGCGGGGTAATCAAAAACGGTCACACATCCCTCCTAGCTGGTGCATAGTGTTCAATTGGTTCTGCTGTTGGGACGATCCCTGGGGTCTTTAAGCCAGGGTAAGACAACACCAATAACAACTTAATACATTAGACAAACATTCATCCAAGTTGAGTTTTTCAAGTGCTGCGTGTTGCCTGTTTAGTTTCCAACATGGTTATGGTCAGCAAAGTATATACACCAAACTCAAGCTCAAACAACTGCATTATCTCATTAAGAGAAATTAAAGGCACGGCAGGACTATAAAAGAGGGGAGGCGCTGAGCGCGCGCCGCATTTGAATCTCAGCTGGCGAGAGAGACGGTTCGCCCTTCTTTGTTCCCTGTTGTGCGAGCCACCGCGAGGCAGAGCTTTTCTAGCGAGAATGACCCGATCCCTGGGATCGGTTGTTTTCCCTTTAAGAATACCCTTGACTGTCGTGTCAGTCGGCGTCAGCAAGACCATCTTCAAAGTGAAGGAGGCCAGGGAAGAGGGAACGAAAGAAGTGAGTAGTCTTCATCCATTGCATCCGATATACACGTGGTATTGTACGAACGGTTGTTCTGGTCACTGTGTTTCATATTCCATATTCGTGCGTGTTCGGTTGTGAGTTCAAACTTGTACAAAGCCTATCACAGGCTGATACTATAATACGACACATACTAATACAGTACATGGGAACAACAGGCATAATGGAATTCTGGCATAAATTGATTTTTTTTTCTTTTTCTAAATAGAGCAGATTCATAGTAAATACACAGAAAACAGAATAGAATTATCGTTGGTACTTTGGATGTTACAGCCATTTGAAATTTGAGATTCAAGCCCCATGATTTCCAGAATTTGGACATAGAAGACAGAAGTTTGGCTCTTTG
>CM065697.1:21230238-21255238 GCA_017654935.2 Phymorhynchus buccinoides | reverse complement strand
GAGCTGAGACCGGTGTCCACCATGTCTTATCAGGCTTGTTGCTGTATTGCAGGGAGAGCTGAGAGCGGTGTACCTGGTGTCCACCATCTCTGAGTGGCTGACGGCGGTGACCGTGGTGCTGTTCCTGCTCACTTTCTACCCCTCCTTCTCCAGGATCACCCTGCAAGGACCCCGCGTGCTGCTGCACGAGGACCGCGTGAGTTCCGAGCATCACTGAATACCTTGGGGACGTCATGGTTTTGGTTTGTGTATGCCTTTGCTCTGAGAGAGGGAGGGAGAGAGAGAGGGGGAGGGAAGGGAAGAAGGGGGTGGAGAGAAAGAGAGAGAGACAGTGTATGGAAGAGAAATCTCAGTGAATAGCTGAGCTCCGTACCCCTACTCTGAAGGAGTGAAAAGTTGGTGCATTTAAAATGCAGAATAATTTGCTTTGATATAGCTTTTATATATATATATATCAAGTTATTGTCATTTCTCCGACCTCGTGTGATAAACAGCAAACCACTTGAGATAGGATAAAAGCAATATCACACTCGCAAATCCCAATAACTGATAATATATATGTGTGTGTGTGTGTGTGTGTTTATGCATGCTCGTTTGTGGGGGTGTGGGGGTGTGGTTAAAACAACAGCAGAATGCCACATTCAAATGCTAATACTCTTTATCAGTGCGTGTGTATGTGAGCGCTTGCGCGTGCGTGTTTTGTGTAAGACACCAGTCCCTCAAAATCCGTTGCCCACACCCGATTGATTTTGACTATGGCGTCTATTTTCAGACTTACGTCACAG
Organism: Phymorhynchus buccinoides; assembly: GCA_017654935.2. Lineage (NCBI taxonomy): Eukaryota > Metazoa > Mollusca > Gastropoda > Neogastropoda > Raphitomidae > Phymorhynchus > Phymorhynchus buccinoides. The sequence goes on along the minus strand of CM065697.1, from coordinate 21,254,453 downwards.
CCAACGGGAACACCCATCACAGCAGCAGTGCGTCACAGGGCAGTACGTCACCGGTGTGACCTCACTACTGACACTACCGGTCATCATTGCCTGACAAGGGGGGGGGGGGGGGGGGCGCAAATAATAATAACTCTTCAGATTCTGACTTGGAACTGGGCTCAGTTTTTACCATGGCGTCGTCTGCGTCGAATCGATTCTGAAGCCGAACCTGGCAACACGATTCTGACTTGGACCTCGATTCAGTTCGGGTTTAAAACTTGATTCGATTCTGCCGGTCTTGGAACTCGACTCGAATCTGATTTAGAACTTGACTCGATTCTGACTTGGAATTCAAACGAATGACGGGCGCGTCGGTAAGTGCGGAGCTGGCTTAGCGGACACAACATGACCCATGCTCTGCAACAGTTTCTCCACAGTACGTAATAAATAAAACCACCGACATGTCTCGTCACCACCACCCCGCAGCCATCAAGCGATTGGTGGATTTATTTCAATGTTCAATGGGTGCTTATGGTGCACAGAACAGTAAGCTTACTTGTTTTTGCTGCTAGCGAACTAAACTCCTGAAATATTGGGAACAAAAAATAATAGAAATTGCTCATGATGTCACACGTGATTTGAAGGGAATTGGTTGAGAGATCGCCCGCTAGTTGAGAGATCCCCCGCTAGGCCCTAGATCCCAGCATAGTGTTGGCAATGTGTGAGATCTTGAGTATTGTCGTTCTTTACGTTTTATCACATAGATCTGTTGGTGCGGTCATCTATCTTTAGGTGCTACGAGTCCATTGTGAAGCTTTGAGGATGTAATGGACAGTAGACATTCTGACATTAGTGGGAACGCAAACAATAATTATGGACGTGTTGCTGTCTCAAAACTCAGAATCCTGTTCGTTTTGTCGACGCATAATATTGCTGAGAACGTGTTTTGATATGTGAAAAGAGTGGATTGTGTCTGTTCTAGAATGTTATTGCCAACAGAGTTCTCGGGTGTGATGTGTGCGTGATTGATGATTGATATGTTATGTGTATTACGCTTTAAAGCCTTGTACTGCTGACTTCGTCATTGCATAATATATTGCTCTTGTTGTTGATTGATTGTTGTTGTTGTTGATGATGGTGATCAGGATAAGAGGATGATGTTGAAGACGATGGTAAGGATACGACGGTAATTGATATGATCTGGATCTGGTACTGCACGTTGCAGATGCCACTTCTGACGATAGTCGCGACGGAATGACGATGATGATGACATTGGCGGTTAAGGAAGAAAATAAAAATAGTCCAAATGATATCATCAGCGTTAGGTGGGGTTTTTTCATGATTCAGGAAAATGAAACATTTTACTATAAGTGATGCAGATGTTTTTGTTATTTGTACCGTTTTGGTATAATTTATCAAGAAACAAGAGAGAGAGAGAGAGAGAGAGAAAATGTGCCTTCTGGAAGACGTTTTGCATAATACGCTGTGATTACATAGAGTGACTCACCCTATGAAGAGTTTTATGTTGCTGACGCTTTAAAATGGAATGCGCTTTATTATAATTAGGCCTGATTTTACGAATATATTGTACAGTATTGTAAGAAAGTTAATAATGACACAAAGGAAAAGAACGAGTTTGTTGAGGATGAGAAGCCACTGTACACATTTGGTTGAGTGTGAAATGATGACATTTAGTCCTGTAAATACAAAGGTTATTATAATGTATTCCCAATAGTGAATTGATTTTTTGAAATGTTGCCTTGGGACGTATGCATTCATGAAATGTTGATTGTATTCAGTATGCAAAAAAATGTCTGTCTACATTTTATTAAATTGGAACATTTTGCAAAATGTGTCTTTCTTCTAAGAGTTGTTTTTCTTTTTCCAGTTTTTGATCACGTGAATTCTCTTTCCGGCTTATCATTTAATTTTTGTAAAATTTGGATTGATTTTTACAATGTATTTCAAAATTCTCTTTCAAGAATAAGTAAGGTATACAATTGCTTTGAATGCATTTTTTACGGAAGGGAAATGTTCAAGTTTTCATTTGGGATGATGCTTTAACTTGTCAATATTTGGACCATGTTGTTACATACACCCGCATGTGCCAAAGCCTGGAACTGCTGAAGAGTGTCGGCATCATTATGTCGGGATGGCCTGTACAAATACAGAGTGCTCTGGATCCAATAATTTATGACTTATCCATGTGTTCTGTTTGTTTTTCTGTATTGTTGATTCTCTTATTATCACATGGCTTAGGCACATTCTTTTCCCTATGAAGGGTGTACATTTGTTGTTGGTATTATAGCAACATGCCTAAATATGATACATGTCATTATTGTTTGTACATTTGTTGTTGGTATTATAGCAACATGCCTAAATATGATACATGTCATTATTGTTTGTACATTTGTTGTTGGTATTATAGCAACATGCCTAAATATGATACATGTCATTATTGTTTGTACATTTGTTTCTTCATACGCGCTGCCCTCTTTTGCGCAATTGTAAACTCTCTTTTAATTTCATTAAAATCAATTTAAAACCTGAATTTTTTAAAAATACAGTGTTCAAGATTGTGTATCTTTTCAGACCTGAACTTGTATCTATTCTGGATAATTCAGTTCCAGTGTACTCCGACAGTAGTAGTATTTGTCCAAATAGTCCTTTCTTTCCAGGTGAATGCCAACTTTACCCCCACCACCCCTTATTTGTCCTGTTCTAAACTATTAGTATGTTATCTGTATGACCGTAAGGAATACTTGTGTGGGTGCTGTAAAAACGTGTTATTGCAATTAGTTCATTTTAACCCCACAATACCAATGTACTGTTCCAGAAATGCCTTCATTTACAATAGAGCATATAGACACAGATGCGACCAATTGAAACCAGTCCTTTAGATCACAACGTCACTGTCTGGAGCACGCTTGTATGAACTACAGGCAATTGTATTTTCGGAAGTTTTCGCCACTTTTTGAAACTGACTTGGCTGAATCTAAAAGCCACTGACCGCTGGCCGACATAGAAGGTCATCATTCTAGCTGGAACAACAAGATCGAGGGTGAAAGGAGAGGACTGACTTTTTGACTTGCCATGACTTGACTTAAATGTGTTGACTTAATGTTGCGAGCTCATAATCAAACCAAAGAAAGACATAATACTAGGCAAAGGATGAAGGAATAACAGAAAAAAAGTTGGGTGATATAATGTTGTAGTAACGTTTGTCAAGTGTTGCAAGTTTGTTTTTTATATTACTCTTTTTTTTAACCGTGTTTTTACTGCTGTATGTTTGGATTATAGGTAGTTGATGTACATTTATATTAGCTTCGCGGAGAATCAAATATATCAACTCTCTCTCTCTCTCTCTCTCTCTCTCTCTCTCTCTCTCTCTCTCTCTCTCTCTCTCTCCTCTCTCTCTCTCTCTCTCTCTCTCTCTGCATAATATACAATGAAACCTAAACTGACCCCCCCCCCACTCACTCTCTCTCTCTCTCTCTCTCTCTCTCTCTCTCTCTCTCTCTCTCTCTCTCTCTCTCTCTCTCTCTCTCTCTCTCTCCATATACAATGAAACCTAAACTGCCCTCTCTCTCTCTCTCTCTCTCTCTCTGCATATACAATGAAACCTAAACTGACCCCCCCCCCCCCCCCCCACTCTCTCTCTCTCTCTCTCTCTCTCTCTGCATTTACAATGAAATCTAAACTGACCCCCCACTCTCTCTCTCTCTCTCTCTCTCTCTCTCTCTCTCTCTCTCTCTCTCTCTCTCTCTCTCTCTCTCTCTCTCTCTCTCTCTCAAAACAGTGCGGGGGTCAGCTTAGGTTTCATTGTATATGCAGTTATGCAAAATATAATCTGATTGAAGAATTTCAGATAGTCTGTGCCTTTTGCTTCTTCTTTTTGATGATGTTGCTCTTTTATGTTTCGTATTTTCTTGTAAATGACTGTGGATAATACTTGCGATTTCATTATTACAGTTGCTATAACGTTGTTTTGTTATTGTTCTTTTTCAAGCTGCTTTTTTGGCTCGTTGTGCTTGTTGAAGCTTCTTCTGATCTACACTGTAAATGATGCATGAATGCAATGACTGACATTTTGAGTACTAGGACTATGTCTGGGTGTTTGTGTGTGTTATTTTTGATATATCACAGAATCACAATGTTTCACACAATCACAATCGCAATCAGTCTGTTATTGTTCCCCATAAGGAAATGCATGTTGATATTATAATCATGTGTTTAAGTAGATACAAAAGCTGCTATATATTTATACATTTTAATCACAATTGGTTTATTATTTTGAGCCCTATTTTTCTCAACAGCTTTTTTTTATATATTGTCGATGCAAACAATAGCCAGATGGCTTGTATTCAATGTACATACGACGATTGGGCTCTGATTAACTGAAGTCTACATTGTTTACCAAAGAGAGAGAGATAGGGAGGGGTGTGTCAACGACAAACGAATGAGAGAGGTTATCGTAAGGAATTCAAAGAAAGGGGAAAGAGGACAAGTATGCTAGGTTGTATACATATAGGTACGAGCGAGCGAATGTGTGTGTGTGCGCGCGTGCGTGCGTGCATGTTTTGTTACATAGGTGAAAATGTGTGTGTGTGAGAATGTGTGCGTGTGTAAGAAAGAGAAAGAAAAACACATAGCACACGAAATGCAACTCTTACATTTTCTGTATCTGTATTCTTATATGAAAAGTGTGTGTGTGTGTACACGTGTACGTGTATGTGTCTGTGTGTGATTGTGATCATATTTAGAAAGCTTTATGATCACCTGTGACACAGCTGTAATAGTATTAATATCATAAATTACTAATAGTTTATTATTGGAATGTTCGTGTTCTTGAACGTTTCACCTTCGTATTGGTATTTTCCTGTACATAAATGTGTGCTTTGAATCAGAACGTGTTGTTGGGTGGTGTGACTTCTTCATTGTCTGTCCATGCATGCTCCATCCAGAAACACACACACACACACACACACACACACACACACACACACACACACACACACACACACACACACACACACACACACACACACACACACCATCCCCTCCCCCTTATATTTGACATTATAGGCTTATTACTTCTCAATGTTTATAAAACGTATCAGTAGAGTCCTACTTGTTTGTCGATGATAATTTCACAAACAAGAAACACGAAGTTTCACAAGAAACAGACACATATGGGACATTAGTATATATAAAGATGGTGGGAACGATCCTGGAGGCAATGCCCGGAGGCAGTGCAACTCCAGGAAAGTCCCGAATTTTTAACAATACAGAAGTATAACTATTTGTATAATACATACGAATGGTAGAGAACTCTCTTTAATTAACTCGCCTCCACCAAAGTTAGGGGGGGGGGGGGGGGCTGCAAATACCATATATAAATTTATACCAGATCAATAGTTGATGTTGCTAGTCTGATGAGATGAATTGATAGGCTGAGTTATTGAAGCTTCCTCACTGCTTTATTGAAACCTGTCTGATTTTAAGCGCTTAGAGCTTAAAGGTGAAGCCCTATATAAATTTTCTTAAATACAATTTTGGAGAGAGCAATACATCGTGGATATTACTTAATTAAGAGTCAAATTGGCAAATGTAAAGATGGATTAATATGTACTGTGTAAAACAAAAGTGAAGGGCTTGTTTGTGTATATACAGTTTCGTAATATCCCCCCCCCCCCCCCCCTCTCTCTCTCTCTCTCTCTCTCTCTCTCTCTCTCTCTCTCTCTCTCTCTCTCTCTCTCTCTCTCTCTCTCTCTCTCCTCAGTGTATGTGTAACAATAACAATAATGGTTTACATTATTCCTGTTTTGTTATTGTTGTGGTTGTGTGTGTTCAATATAAATAATGTAACAAGCAAAAAGATTAAGAATTGGTTCAAATAATTTGAAACTAAAGAGAAATAAGTGCAACACAGAATTCGGCCGAATCTACAATGCAACCTACGGTCGAACATATAAAAAAACAAAAGAAGGCCGACTTAGTTACAATGCTAGACTTTACCAATGAAGGGAGACAAATTGTGTTATTGCGAGGCAACTATGAGGCTATTACTAGACGAGTCTTTTCCCTTCCGGAAAGTTTCTTTCCTTTCAACCAACAACAGTCTATAATAGGCCTATATATTAATACTATAGACTCTTTTCGCTTCCACCTAAGTTTACGTTTGAGAAGAATTGTAACGAGAAAATTCTCTGTATTTGAATAATGTAATGAAGAAATTAACGAGGTCAATACTCTGAAAATATGTATGGGTCGTCTCATCAAACACAGGTGCTCAGCTGTCAAAATATGTTCATAATGTTGGTAGTAAACACTTTTTAACAAAAACTAACCAGATAGATTAGTGTAATTTAAAAATTCCAAGAGTGTTTGAAAGTCGGCCATAATAGTACCTCTCCAAAAGCTATAATGTAATTTCGTCTGGGTGAAACCCTAACCTTTTGCAAAATGACTCATCAAATTGTTTCCATTCGTTTATGAGTGAGTTAATTCAATAACATTAACAACACGCAAAGAGATGATCAAAGAGAACGTACTTCCGTGTTGTTCCTGGAGACAATTAGCGGCGGACAGAGTAAGAGAATGATAAAACTTAATAAGGAAAGGGAAAGATGAATTGACAGTGCATGGGAAAAACAGACATAATGGAAGTTTGGCATAAATTGGGATATTAATTTTTCATGGTGGAGCAAATAGTCCTTGTTAATACACACAAAACCGAATTGAGTTATCTTGTCTAGGGTTTTTTTTACAATTATTTGAAGTTTGGCATTCGAAATAGATCATTTGCATAAATCGGGCACAGAAGATGCAACTTTGCCTCTTTGTTTCTATTGACTTGATTTAGAAAACAATCAAATAAACAAACAAATCATTCAGAATTGTCTTTCATGTTATGAATACCGGTAGAATACATACAAATAGACATAAATATCCCTTAAATAGAAAACTAATATTTTGTGGGTTGTTGAAACTATTTTTGGCTATTGCTCAAAACATTCTGAGCGACTTAATATGTAGATTTGTCCCATGCACCATCACTGGCAACAGAACTCACCACCGAGAAGGTATTGTGTGTCCGTTGATAAACAGTTAGACGATGTAACTCTATCCTGACTGTATGCGTAGAGTTGTTTTTGTGTTTGATGCTCTACTTCATGAAGTGCAACTGTTTTTGGTGTGGGTGTGTTTCGGGGGAGGGTGTGTGTGGGTGTGTGTGGGTGGGTGTTGGTTTTGTTGTTATTGTTGCTGCTGCGGTGTTAACATCGTTTCAAGGTGATATCTTGTGGGCTGGATTCTTCAGTGTTATCGCATAAAAAAATTAGTATACGATGGATGACACTTATGGATTGAGATGTCATGTTTACTTCTTTCCAATGTTTGACATTGATTTGTTAAAAAAAGAAAGTTATACCAGTATATTCAATTTTACTTTCAAACTATTCTTGTTGTTCGAGAGGTAGTTCTGTTGCTTTTGGATTTTTTTTTTTTTATGTGAAAGAAAATGGTACTATCATGAATTAAAGCATGCTTGCACTTCAACGCACGCACACACACACACACACACACACACACGCGCGCGCGCGCGCGCGCGCGCGTACACACACACACGCACACGCACACGCACACGCGCGCGTACACACACACGCACACACACGCACGCGCGTACACACACACGCACACATGCACGCGCGTACACACTCACACACACGCGCGCGCGCGTACACACACACACACTTGCCCCACTCTGCTATCTGGCAGTCATTGTCGGAAACGACGGACAGACATATGCATAATTGAATAGGCTACAGGGTGTCCAAAAAGTCACGCTGTCTGTCTATGTGACTAAGAGAGAGAGAGAGAGAGGAGAGAGAGAGAGAGAGAGAGAGAGAGAGAGGAGAGAGAGAGAGAGAGAGAGGAGAGAGAGAGAGAGAGAGGAGAGAGAGAAAGATAGGGGGTGGGGGGGTACAGGGTGTCCAAAAAGTCACGCTGTCTATGTGACTGAGAGAGAGAGAGAGAGAGGAGAGAGAGAAAGATAGGGGGTGGGGGGGTACAGGGTGTCCAAAAAGTCACGCTGTCTGTCTGTCTATGTGACTGAGAGAGAGAGAGAGAGGAGAGAGAGAGAATGATAGGAGGCGGGGGGGGGGGGGGGGGGGGTACAGGAAGTCAGGGAGACATTGAGGTACAACTACACACATACACACACACATGATACACGCACGCACGCGCACGCACACGCGCACACACACACACACACACACACTCCAGAGAGACTTGCATAAGGACACAAACACGCGCACCACCACTACCATACCACAACACAACCATACACATGTCCGTCAATCAAAAACAAATCAATGAGCAAGAGGAAATGCATTTTTAATGTTTCTCAACAAGCATTTTGATGTTTCATGCATCAACGCGGGTATTGAACAATCAGTCATTATTTTCTTCTCTCTTTTTTTTTTTTTTTTTTTTTTACAGAATGAAAGTAAACTCTTTAATATCACACGCAGCAGAAATTCAACTCGTAGTAGTAGTAGTAGTAGCAGTAGTAAGGAAATGCAATATCTTTATGAAACAAAAGACGCACAACCATAGTTTTGAAGATGGAAACATCGAATCATATTGGTCCATGCCCCGTCAAATACCCCAGGGCTACAGATAAAGAACTTGCACAAATCCAACTACAGGAATGCATTGGTTTGAAAACAACAATGTTGGAAATCATAGATCAATAAACTGTGCAATACATACAACCAGAGGAACATATGTCTTTTATGTATTCAAAATAAGCAAACGAACACAACTGGAAATCGTAGATCAAGAAATTGTACAATCAAAACATGGGGATGTATTTCTTTATGTATTTAAAATAAGCACACAACAACAACACTGGAAATCATGGATTAATACCCTTATCCTGTATCTATACAAACAAACTTATTTTGATTTACTAACAACTTTCTGGAAACCATAGATTTTGCTTAAAAAAGATAATTTATGGAAATCATTAAGAATGTGTACAGATTCAACAACAAGAATATATATATTTATATTTGAAGAAAACAAAACACACCCAAAACACACACATAATGCATTTGGAATTCATTTGTAAACTTGTGATAAAAAAAAAATAAAAAAAAAAAAGAAACAACTGAGTGATGTAGCTTAGAAGAAGAGAGAGAGAGAGAGAGAGAGAGAGAGAGAGAGAGAGAGAGAGAGAGAGAGAGAGAGAGAGAGAGAGAGAGAGAGAGAGGGGGGGGGGTAGGTTATGATTTTTTTAATTGAGGGTAAAATAGATAAGCTTCAAGAGGTTCTTTGCACCATACCCTAAGGAAGAGTGTGTGTGGGGGGGGGGGGGGGGGGGGGGGGGGGCGAGTCGAGTAGGAAATGCAGAAACAAAAGTTGAAACAGAACCAGCCATTTATTGCAATTATGGAAGGTGTGTGGTCATTAAATTTGTACTGACAAACAAACGAAATGTCATCTTGTCTAAGCTTTAAAAAACCCGGAACCTCACAACACACAGTGGCACCCCACCCCCCCCCCCCCCCCTTTTTAAGACCTTGAATAATCATACAAAGTAAAGTCATAAGTAGGAGGGAGTTGTATAAGGGAGGTAATTTTAATACTTACAAAGAAGGGTGATGTCTCTGAGAAGTAGGTCTTAAATGGGAGGGAGTCTTATAGGGGGGGGGGGGGGGGTCTTATAAGAGAGGTTCCACCTTACTTGACATTATATTATATTAGCACTCGAGACAGATACCAATTTCTCAAACAAACATGATTTCATTAACTCGTCAAAACCCATTCCACCACCACCATCATCATCATCATCACACAATTCATTCTGTAGTCGTAATAATAAACCCCAAAAGATGATATGTTGATTGCGGACAGAAAACGTATCAGGTAGCACAAGCAGCCACTACATACACAGACATTAAATTCCCGTATGAGAGGATTTTAGGGGGGAGGGTGTGTGGGTTTGTTTCTCAAATTAAAAAGCTACGTTAACGACATAATGTAATCATGGTTGCAGAGCCGCATCTTGATCAGTTGATGACCGTATAAAATATCGACACGTCGATAAAATAAATATTGAATAAAGGTGCTCACATCTTTTGTTAGGATTATAGTCTTCAAACTGCGCTCAGTTTCATTTCAGATTTACATTTTGTTTAAGAAAGCTATGACATCGCCACGTGATAACTACCAAACAACGCCCCGTAGCTTTACTGTTATTTTAAAACGAATTTTAACTTTCCCTTACTGTATCCCCATTAGTCTAGCAGCATGCCAGTTACAAACGTCAGTTTTTAATACTTATTTGTTAACAAATTGAAAATCACACACACGCGCGCGCACGCACGCACACACACACATTTGAAGATTTTTTTTCAAAATCTATTTAAGAAATCAAGCGTTGAGATACAGTCCCATTTATCTTCATTAATAAACTGCGAATGTGCGCGCGCGCACACATGCAGCGCGCACGCACGCACACACGCACACGCACACACACACACACACACACCTTTATTCCCTTATCGCCAATAAAGATCATTTTGACTTTACTTGACACACACACACACTTCACGATACAATAATGATACAACCAGAACCTGTTAGTAACACGCATCGAGACAATTAGTGAAGTCACCATAGACGAAACTCATCGGAACATTGTGCATGTGGCAAAGAAGACTATCACAGTGCAAGGGTCCTGTGTATTAGATAGACATCGGTTCACACCCTGACATGCCCAGCCACGCTTGACCTCAATGTATATTAGACATCGGTTCACACCCTGACATGCCCAGCCACGCTTGACCTCAATGTATATTAGATAGACATCGGTTCATGCCCTGACATGCCCAGCCACGCTTGACCTCAATGTATATTAGATAGACATCGGTTCATGCCCTGACATGCCCAGCCACGCTTGACCTCAGTGTATATTAGATAGACATCGGTTCATGCCCTGACATGCCCAGCCACGCTTGACCTCAATGTATATTAGATAGACATCGGTTCATGCCCTGACATGCCCAGCCACGCTTGACCTCAGTGTATATTAGATAGACATCGGTTCATGCCCTGACATGCCCAGCCACGCTTGACCTCAATGTATATTAGATAGACATCGGTTCATACCCTGACATGCCCAGCCACGCTTGACCTCAATGTATATTAGATAGACATCGGTTCATGCCCTGACATGCCCAGCCACGCTTGACCTCAATGTATATTAGATAGACATCGGTTCACACCCTGACATGCCCAGCCACGCTTGACCTCAGTGTATATTAGATAGACATCGGTTCACACCCTGACATGCCCAGCCACGCTTGACCTCAATGTATATTAGATAGACATCGGTTCACACCCTGACATGCCCAGCCACGCTTGACCTCAGTGTATATTAGATAGACATCGGTTCATACCCTGACATGCCCAGCCACGCTTGACCTCAGTGTATATTAGATAGACATCGGTTCATGCCCTGACATGCCCAGCCACGCTTGACCTCAATGTATATTAGATAGACATCGGTTCACACCCTGACATGCCCAGCCACGCTTGACCTCAGTGTATATTAGATAGACATCGGTTCATGCCCTGACATGCCCAGCCACGCTTGACCTCAATGTATATTAGATAGACATCGGTTCATACCCTGACATGCCCAGCCACGCTTGACCTCAATGTATATTAGATAGACATCGGTTCACACCCTGACATGCCCAGCCACGCTTGACCTCAATGTATATTAGATAGACATCGGTTCACACCATGACATGCCCAGCCACGCTTGACCTCAATGTATATTAGATAGACATCGGTTCATACCCTGACATGCCCAGCCACGCTTGACCTCAGTGTATATTAGATAGACATCGGTTCATACCCTGACATGCCCAGCCACGCTTGACCTCAATGTATATTAGATAGACATCGGTTCACACCCTGACATGCCCAGCCACGCTTGACCTCAATGTATATTAGATAGACATCGGTTCACACCCTGACATGCCCAGCCACGCTTGACCTCAATGTATATTAGATAGACATCGGTTCATACCCTGACATGCCCAGCCACGCTTGACCTCAATGTATATTAGATAGACATCGGTTCACACCCTGACATGCCCAGCCACGCTTGACCTCAATGTATATTAGATAGACATCGGTTCATACCCTGACATGCCCAGCCACGCTTGACCTCAATGTATATTAGATAGACATCGGTTCACACCCTGACATGCCCAGCCACGCTTGACCTCAATGTATATTAGATAGACATCGGTTCACACCATGACATGCCCAGCCACGCTTGACCTCAGTGTATATTAGATAGACATCGGTTCATACCCTGACATGCCCAGCCACGCTTGACCTCAGTGTATATTAGATAGACATCGGTTCATGCCCTGACATGCCCAGCCACGCTTGACCTCAATGTATATTAGATAGACATCGGTTCACACCCTGACATGCCCAGCCACGCTTGACCTCAATGTATATTAGATAGACATCGGTTCATACCCTGACATGCCCAGCCACGCTTGACCTCAGTGTATATTAGATAGACATCCGTTCATGCCCTGACATGCCCAGCCACGCTTGACCTCAAACTCACACACTAATGTCGATGAAAAACCCCAAGACACCTCAGTCTGCTTGGGGATAATCTGACTAATTTGGCCCCTGGGTCATTATGATATTATGTCCATGCCAGAAACGCTGAAACTGCGATTCAATGAAACAGCCGAAAGTGCTGATGGGACTCCCCGGAGACGCCCTACCAACACGAGAGTAGCCTAAGACACGCGTGTCCTCAAAACTCTCTTTTCGCATGCACCTGCTCTAACTATTCACACATTTTGGTAAACTTTATTACTTGGTTTACGTTTTGTTTAAATAACCAATTTAGAATTACTTATTAGCCTGCAGGTGTCCAACAAGCGTGTTGTTCTTCTATTCTGTGTATTTGAAAGAAGTCCGTAATTCGAAAACAATTTACAAACACCTACAGTACACGAAAAAGAAAAGTACAAAAAGACTTTAAAAACCGCCAACAACTTAAGCTATGTGTTCACGCATAACTGTTTGCGCACAATTAGTCCATTTTGTACAAATGTAAAAAAAATGCACACCCGAACACAATATCATTTTTAACCAAGGAACACCAAAAGGTATGACACAAAAATGAATGTAATTAACGACAGCTGGATTTGCTTTAAAATCAGAATGTTTACAAAATAATACCAAAGGTATGCCACAAAAATGAATGTAATTAACAGCTGGATATGCTTTAAAATCGGAATGCTTACAAAATAATACGATGGACTAAAGATTTAGATTTCTCTTTCAAACAGCAAAACCACCAAGCGGGTCCACTCAACCTCCACACCACCACCCACCCCCTTTAAAACAATTTTTTAACACACACGAACAGTTTAAAGTGCATGTTTTAAAACCATGTTTGCAAATGACTGCACGAGTATGCGCTGTACATTGTTGTGCGATGTACGTGCGCTTTCTACAAACATATAAGCTTTGGTAACAGGAATGTCACATAACGAACATTAACAACAACAACATTGAACAACAACAACAACAGTGACGGGCAAAGTTCTGGAAAGCAAAAGCAAAACAAAGAAAACCGTGAATAAACCGAGTGATATCATCACTTTTGCTGTGTCTCCTTTTTGTTGCGTGTCCTTACATTGAAAACGGACTTATAGTCCGAAACGTCTGGATTGTTTTTCTCTATTAAAGGACCTTCTCCCTACCCGACAAATTGATTGGTTTGTTGTTCCTGTGTGCAAAGGTCCTAGTGGTCACAAATTACTTTCAAGATACCATCATAAACCCCTTTCTTCCTAACAAAGGCAAATGATATAACCTCTAGACATCTGTACTAAACCTTCCCCTTTCCTTGAGAAGAGGACGTGGCAAAAGCGAGGTCGAAAGAATGATGGGGCGACCGACTGTTCCGGTTGTGTGTATGGGACTGGAAGCACTTGTTTGTCCGAAACAAAAGGGAAGTGTCTTATTTCTATATAGGGTATAGGGTATATCAATATCGAAAGGTGGACATTTCATTTCCGTACATCTCTACAAGCTTGTCGCCTCCGAATTACATCATTTACAACTGCGTGTCTCGGGATTTCCAAAGTCTCAGCTTTAATGGCAAATTAAGGGTAGTACCCCGTTCACCTCTACTACCATACAAAGCGCATGTAATTCCACAAGCGTTTTGCACAGCACTCGTCAGTTACCAACATCAGTTTTCACTGTTCACCCTGATCCCAAATAGGAATGATTTTGCAACATTCACAATCATAAACAAATCATTTGGTTAAAGCACAGAATTCCCAATCAGATACAATGGATATAATAGTTTCAAGTGCAAAAAGGACGAATAGCGAACGCAGAAAAAGAGTACACAACTTGAGAAACAGAACTCTCCAACAACCACACCTCGCATCTGTCAGCATATAAACACCACAAACACTATCATTCATAATATATCAATGGTGCGTGAAAGTAGGAAGGAAAACACATTATCTGTATGCCCACTCAACCATCTTCAAAGTGAATAATATCGAACACACACAAACGGTAAAACGAATGATTGAAACGCAAGATTGTTAGGGAGCAGAGATTACATATTTGTAATGACATTGACATACGTTCGTAGGCCTATACTATGTTCTTTGAATCAATTTCCACTTTCTCGCTCATGTTAACTGGTACCAGTAACGGAATACCTAATCTGTCGGTAGAATAACGTACAGTAACGGTACCATCTTAAGACGAGTATGTGAATAGATGCAGAACGAAAGCACAACAAGATCCAATGCTGATAATGTATCAGGGGTCAAGTAAACTTCCCTTTGGCCCTGTATACATTCTTTTTCTATAAAAGCAACATGTTCTACAATAATTATCTGAGATGTTGTTTCTAGTTAAACCCATCCATTTTTATATCTACCAAAGGAACGACAGATAGGCCCAGGTTATAAGTTGGCACTTACTCGAAGTGACATTTTGAGAAAGTTGGTACTGCGAGTATTATCCCTAGCGCTAGTGAGAAATAGACTGTTAACGCGATCAAGATTTCTGAAATAACGCTCCCCTCCAACCGTCACAGAAGTGGATCATTGAACATTGTTAACGTTTATCCGCAAAATGAATAAGCAGGCACTGGAAACACACACACACACACACACACACACACACACACACACACACACACACACACACACACACACACAACCAAAAACAAACAAACAGAAACAAAAACCATTCTCATTTCATACAAGTAAGTATGGCAGCTTAACAAGTTCAATAGAGTTAACCTTGGAACATTAAAATAAAAAGAGAATTACTATGGCAGGCTAAAGCACTGGAGACAAGTCCAGAAAAATGTGTACATCACTGGGGTGCAAAGCGCTTCCGTTAGAACTGAAACACAGTGGCACCCACCCTATGACAGAGACAGAATAATGCGAGACCTTCAACCTCCTGAATCAACACGTCTGTACAATCCTAGCACGGAGGCCTTTAATTGAAGGGCGTTAACATAGCAGAGAGCTGAGGTGGGAGTTTCAGTACTAAGGCAATATTCCACTTAATTTTAATGTTAAACCTTTCACCAACCATTTCGCGACACAGCCTTATTTACAATACAAACAAAATCCAAGCGTTTAAACCTCTTTAGTGGATTTGGTTTCCGTTTTAAGCTATAAAAAAAACCAGCTGGTGAATACTTCACAGAAGATATTAATTACAACCATTTGTACTACCAGACTTGAACACAAGCTCAGTAAGACCAGTAACCAAATAACACCACGTTGCTCCTTCTCTCTCTCAACCTCTACCCGATCTTTAACTAAGAGAAAAGTAACGTTCCAATTAATCCCTGACTGTAGACAATCGGTTTATTAACACATGTATGCTAGTCAGTCGTTTCCAACCAGATAGCAGAGGGTTCAGATGCTATTCTGGCGGGCTGGGTTAGAATTTGTTTATAGTGGAGATGCCTTGCCCAGGGTATATCCCCACTCTCTCAGCCACATGGATTTGAGGACAGCTGGCGTTGGGAAGGTCCCCAAAGGCCAACTCATCCCTCTGGCTGCAGCACCAGAGCCGGTGCAAAGGCCCCCTCGATTGAGAGTCATAGTCTTCCAAAGACTAACCTGTACTATGATTTTCGATTACTGTAGAAAACCATAAATCGTACAGCTTTGCTCTCATGTTACATTTAAGCAGTCATTGTAAAGCATCAGGAGGCAACCCATCACAGGCGGCACGTGCACTGCTGCACTCACGTCCTTTGTGTCAGTAGAGGCTTTGAGGGGTATCATGTGTCAGAAGATACTAAGAAGATACTATCATAACCAGGGCCTCTATTCACGTTGAGATAGCATGAGACTTAGCATGATGCTAACTTAGAAGCTCTTCCAATATCCTATAGGATTTAATAGGACTTTTGGAAGAGCTTCTAAGTTAGCATGATGCTAAGTCTCATGCTATTTCAACGTGAATACAGGCCCAGGACAAGATAATGTTGATAGTACCTTCTGGCTCGTACTGAGAAGAATGATTGTATCTTCTGGCTTGTACTCTAGAAGAATGATAGTACCTTCTAGACTTTACTTGAGAAGAATGATAGTACCTTCTGACTGTTACTCCAGAAGAATGATAGTACCTTCTGACTTTTACTCCAGAAGAATGATAGTACCTTCTGACTTTTACTCCAGAAGAATGATAGTACCTTCTGACTTTTACTCCAGAAGAATGATAGTACCTTCTGACTTTTACTCCAGAAGAATGATAGTACCTTCTGGATTTTACCTTAGAAGAATGACAGTACTTTCTGGCTTGTATACTTGCGAAGAATGATAGTACCTCCTGACTTTAACTCCAGAGGAATGATAGTACCTTCTGACTTTTACTCCAGAAGAATGATAGTACCTTCTGACTTTTACTCCAGAAGAATGACGGTGCCTTCTGACTTTCACTCCAAAAGAATGACAGTATCTTCTGGATGTTACCTTAGACGAATGATAGTACCTTAATATGGACTTTACCCTAGAAGAATGATAGTGCCTTCTGGTACTTGACCCTCGGTATATACCATACGCAAGACCCCCTTCAGCTTCACCCCTAACGATGACAGTCATTCCTCTGTCAAAGAACCAGAGGTTATATTAAGACCTTTCTTCAAATATACTTGTCTTGTCAGCAGCCATGCAATGAGTACTATTATCTGTAAACCCTCATACAAACATACCCTCATTTTCTTACAGTTGTTTTGGGGGTGCACAACGAAGTTCTCTCCACTTATATACTGAGGGCCTATCAAGTCCAGTAAATCTATCAGTAGTCAACAACGTATCAACATACCGTTCTTGGCAACATAAACCTGAACATATCAAAAGAAAACAGAGACATACATAATCATATCATTTATTCACAACTGAATGAGACAGTAAAGACAACAAAAGGTTAAAAAATAACACATTTCTTTACGATGACCTTATTACCAAAACAGTCCATGCCCTAGACTCATAAATTATCAGAGACTGTGTAACATGGCTGTATTCAATGCTTCGGTGCATTAACTATGTCCAGGCAGAGATCAGACTAGTGAGCTAACACCCTTTTTAGTCAATGATACAGACTGGTATTAACTTATACACATTCACAAATTAATGTACATGATTATAAGGGTAACTGAACCCCAATACCACCACCACCCTATACCCCAGAAAAGCCAGAACTTGGTAACCCAAATCTCAGTTTTACGGTAAATTAAGGGGATTAAGGAAATACCAAAACAAAAAGTTTATTCTAGACACTGCAAACACATGCGCATTCTGTTCTGCAATATCTCCAACCAAAATCATCGCATCCCGATTAATCTCGCAGCCGCTACGCATTCACGCTTGCTAGGATTATATACCATCATACTGTCGGTAATAGTAATAGAAAATAGTTTATAATAATAATAATAATATGGAATATGACGACAATAATACATATTTCGTATTGCATAGATCTCGTAGTCTGCATGATATGCGGAAAAGGGACTGTGGAAACGGGGATCCACTGGCAAGAGGATTGTGAGGAGTTCGGAAAGAAAGGACAATTGACTCGCGCTGTATACCCTTGTCATGTCTATCAACAGCTTAGAACTGTCAAATGTCGACACATACACACCGCGCGCGGTCGCACGCACTAACAAAGTGAGAGCGAGGGAGACAGTGGCAGACACAGAGAGGCAGAGATCAGAGAGACATCGAACACGTATGCTGTAATCAAGACGACCTTGCCTAAATTAAGGGTACCCTCACATTCTCCCATGTGGGAATGTGCCAACGAAACAAACCAATCTCAAAACAAGCATTTGTAAAACACCACCCCGCACCGCACATCTCCCCCCCCCACCCCACCCCACCCACCCCCACACACATTTATTTTTTAAATATTCACACAACTTCACAGCTTCACCACAGTTTCAACAATAACAAGAGGAGGAGGATAACGAACTATTCCAAAGTTTCGCCCAGCTGAAGAAGACGAATCCAAAAAATAATAACATAGTCATCACAGAAGGCACGGGTCAAAACAGAAGATAGTTTGGGGTACAATGATCACTCTGTCCATTCATGGTCCGTGTGGTTTAGTATACCCCAATCCCTTGTCACAACAGACAAGAGAGGTCTCTTCTTCTTTTTTTATATAGATAGTGTTAGAACTTGGGAGACAGGAGAACGCTTGCCATCCCAAACAGCCACATCATCAGACACAGCTCCATACATACATTGATGTTTAACTACCACGTCGTACGAAACCCCTCTCCCTACCCCCAGGCACACACACACACACACACACACACACAAACACACGCGCGCGCACGCACACACACACACACTCCCCTCCCCTTTCCTTTCCGAGCGGCATGATGCCAAAGCCAATCAAGTACACACACACACATCCACGGGACGTCTCACGACCACACCGAATCTGCACAACACAATTCCACCTTCCTTCCCCACAAAACATTTCCCCACCCCTCAGCTCTGTTGCCTTGGAGGCAACGGTCCATAACTGCTACGATATACTAGATGACTTCTTTTTCTTTTTCTTCTTCTTCTCGTCACGGCCCACGGTCAGTATGTTGACCATTCTGGCTCCCCGCTTGGGGTGCTTCTACAAAATCCTGAAGAAAAAGAAACAACTGAATTCAGGCACACCGCCTGCAGAGAGGCAGCCACACTGCGACCCACTACACAGTCACACAGGCAGGTTTCCTATCAAGGGGAAACACCCAAACTGCGATCCAATTCACAGTCAGGTTTCCTATCAAGGGGAACACCCAAACTGCGATCCAATTCACAGTCACACAGGCAGGTTTCCTATCAAGGGGAAACACTCAAACTGCGATCCAATTCACAGTCACACAGGCAGGTTTCCTATCAAGAGGAAACACCCAAACTGCGATCCAATTCACAGTCACACAGGCAGGTTTCCTATCAAGGGGAAACACCCAAACTGCGATCCAATTCACAGTCACACAGGCAGGTTTCCTATCAAGGGGAAACACCCAAACTGCGATCCAATTCACAGTCACACAGGCACGTCTCCTATCAAGGGGAACACCCAAACTGCGATCCAATTCACAGTCACACAGGCACGTCTCCTATCAAGGGGAACACCCAAACTGCGATCCAATTCACAGTCACACAGCGGGCATGTCTCCTATCAAGGGAACACCCAAACCGCGACTCACTACACACTCACACAGGCACGTCTCCTATCAAGAGAACACCAAAACTGCGACCCACTACACACTCACACAGCCAGGTCTCCTATGAACGGGAGCATGTGACCCACTACACACTCATACAAGCAGGTCTCCTATCAAGGGGAACACCCAAACTGCGACTCACTACACACTCACACAGGCAGGTCATCTATGAACGGGACCATGTGACCCACTACACACTCATACAAGCAGGTCTCCTATCAAGGGAAACACCCAAACTGCGACTCACTACACTCTCACACAGGCAGGTCATCTATGAACGGGACCATGTGACCCACTACACACTCATACAAGCAGGTCTCCTATCAAGGGGAACACCCAAACTGCGACCCAGTACACACTCACACAGGCAGGTCTCCTATGAACGGAAGCATGTGACCCACTACACACTCACACAGGCAGGTCTCCTATCAAGGGGTCCTTGCGGGGACACTGGCGCCAGCTGTCCTGGCCGATGCACACGTTACACACTCATACAGGCAGGTCACATATGAACGGAGCATGTGACCCACTACACACTCACACAGGCAGGTCTCCTATCAAGGGGTCTTTGCTGGACCTCTGGCGCCAGCTGTCCTGGCCGATGCACACGTTACACCCTCACACGGGCAGGTGTCCTATCAAGGGGTCTTTGCTGGGCCTCTGGCGCCAGCTGTCCTGGCCGATGCACACGTTACACCCTCACACAGGCAGGTGTCCTATCAAGGGGTCCTTGCGGGGCCTCTGGCGCCAGCTGTCCTGGCCGATGCGCACGTCACACCCTCACACAGGCAGGTGTCCTATCAAGGGGTCCTTGCGGGGCCTCTGGCGCCACTTGTCCTGGCCGATGCACACGTTACACACTCACACAGGCAGGTCTCCTATCAAGGGGTCCTTGCGGGGCCTCTGGCGCCAGTTGTCCTGGCCGATGCACACGTCGGGGCCGCGCCACCACTTCTCCGCGTCCCGGTAGTGGGACGCGCCCCGCTCGGACACGTCGTGGGCCATGGCGCACATGCGGCACCAGAAGAAGGTGTTGATGTTGTCCCACAGGCCCTTCCAGCGGAAGTACTCGTTGTAGAGGTCGTCGTCCTGGTCCAGCTTGAGCAGGTAATCGGCCAGGGCTTTGGGGGACTCGAAGTCGTCCACGTGGATGAAGGAGTGGGGCGGTGCCGCCCGCAGGTAGTCCTCCGGGGCCGCGCCCATCACGATGGGGATCACGTCGTGCCTGTCAATCAGTTCATCAGTTTTACTTGTTTGTTTTTTTACAAAGTACAAGGCAATTTGCTTGCTGGCACGATTATACTAACAAGCAACCAGTAACATAATATATACTGATATTTACTACTCAGCTGAAATTCCAGAAATGAAACTCTTGCTGATAATGGCATACAGTGGAACCTCCCTTATAAGACCTCCCATTATAAGACTCCCTCCCATGTAAGACCTACTTTTCTGAGACATTGCCCTTCTTTTTAAGTATTAATATTACCTCCCTTATAAGACCCCTCCCTTATAAGACCTCATTTTGGAGGATTTTTGAAGGTCTTATAAGGGAGGTTCCACTGTATTAATTATTATGAAGGGAATGACACAGTACAGCCCTATGGAGTAATATTTCATCATTGTCGTTGTCATCATCATCATCATCATCATGTGTGGCATCATCGATACAGATTCATTAAGTCAGTGAATTAATCATTTGCAGTGTCTTTCGGCTCAGTAGTGAAAAGCGAACCATTCCTTCAGTTTATCACCTTATGTCTACCGAAGTCAGGTACGCACACATAAGCTGGATGGATGAGGAAAGCAAGGAGTGAGGTATCATTTCCAAGCATACGACACCGAGCTGAACTGGATGTGACTGAACCAGCAGTTGACCATGGTGCCTACAACGGTGCCTACAAATTTATGCCAACAGCCCTCGATCATATATCACGGCATGTATCATTTGATGTTAAGTTAATTTTGCAAAAAAGATTAATAAGCTAGAGTAGAACGCACTGACACGGTTCAATCGTATCCCATGAAATACAATAACTTAGTTTCAATGTGCTTTCAAGAACCCGACCACACAAGGGCCTTGATATAATTGTATCTAGATATAGATGGAACATTCTTGTATAGGAATAACAGTCGGGATTTATTTAAAAATTCAAAACTATTTAGGTCAAACACTCATCAAAGGCTTCCTTGAAAAAAATTCATAGCTTTATTGCATTCCCCCTCTTCTTCAATAAAACGACGCCATTCTGCCCCCAAGTCATGCACTTTCATTTATTGAAAGTTCCTAATTGTTATCATTCTTTGCCTAGGACAATGCGTTTGTATGCTGTGTTAAATCACTTTGAGTACGCCTACGTACAGTTAACAACATTGTTAGTATGTAGAGCTAGAGTTATTAATTGGTCAAAGGTCAATGCGTTATTAATCGTTTCCAAAACATCAATAGGGTGTGTGTTTTTTATAACAAAACGTCTTCAAACTAATATTTTTTTCCCGCTAAAGCAAAAAGAACCCCCCCAACCCCCCCCCCCCCCCCCCCCCCCCAAAAAAAATAAATAAAAAATACAAACAAACAAAACGCGGGCTACAAAAAGCGCGTACTCACTTCAGTCCATTGATGAAGAACTTCTCCGTGATGTAGTCCCTGCAGTTGGAGTTCTCGAAGGCCAGGTAGAACTTGTAGTGGGTGTTGAGCATGCCGAAGCACTTGTCGCTCTGGTAGCGCGGGCACTTCAGCGTGCCGCACATGCCGTACACGTCCACCTGGATGTGCTTGCCCAGCTCGTCGGCGTACTGCCGCCGCTTGTTGCGGGCCCCGCAGTTGGACACGAACCAGGCCACCTTCTTGCTCTTGCCCTCCGCGTAGTTCTTCACGGGGTCCCGCGTCAGCCGGCTGGCGTTCAGCGGGATGAACTTCTCGTAAGGGGCCACGATGGTGGAGTCGTGGCGGTAGGTGGCCGTCCAGTTGAAGAGGTCCCGGCTGGCGGACAGGGAGGTGGAGTGGTAGGGGGACTCCAGTAGGTAGATGGCCCAGATCTGGTTGGGGGGCCGGTGGGTCGTGCGGGGCGGGGAGCTCTGGAACAGCACCACGTCCGCCTCCCCCATTTTGGAGCGGTCGTCCACCAGCTCGCAGGCCTGCACCGCGCACTGCTGCTCCTTGAACAGCGAGGCCCCGCGCGGGATGCGCCAGCTGCCCGTGCCGCTGTTCACCAGGATCTTCTTCACCGGAACAGACCCGTGGCTCTGCTCCACCCGCTTGATGCTCCCCGACACGAACCTCAGCTGCTTCTGGATGCGGTCGTCCGAGTCACGGTGAGAGCTGGGGTACACCAGCTTGCCCAGGTCGAACGTGGAGGGAAGGGGGAGATCGACGTCCACCGTCTTCTCCTGTTTGGTGACGTTGGGGCTCCACGTTCTCATGGACACCACATGGTCGTGGATTTTCTTGCTGTCGTAGCCTAGGGAAGGCTTTCTTCCCTGGTTGAAACTGTCCCCCCAGGGGCGAGCGCCGTTCATGTGTCGACGCTCATCCGTGTTGATGTCGGTGATGTTCAGGTTCAGGTACACGACGCACACCAGAAACAAGGCCAACAGCAGCTGCAGCAATTTCTTGGTGTTGAGACGCATACTTAACAACAGTTAACGCGCTCACAATCTTCAATCCTTTCGTCAGTCTCTTCGCCCAGCTTGTCGGTGATCTTGTCGCATAAACTGACAGGATTTTTCTTCTCTTTTATCACTTCATATCGCCTACCACACAACGGTTCAACGCCCCAAACATGCACATCCCATATAGCTACCACCACACTCCTGGATGTGGGCTGCAGAGCTTACAATTGGCCTCCTATCACGAATTCCATCAAATCAAACTGTGCCTGTCCGAGCTGTCTTTCAATACAACTCTTGCGTGGACAGCGTCAATGCCTTTGCCCCTCCTACAAAATAAACGCCAACACGAACAGTTTTACTGTTCGTGGAAAACTGTTCGTGACTAAGCTACAAATATGAGTGCTCCCTTCCAGTAAAATAGCACAGCGGCTTCCTGCACATTCGGTGTCCTTTTAGTTCTCAACGCTTCTCTGATTATCCCTGTCTTGTCACGAGCTGTCCACGGTTCTCCTTCAGCCGTTTCAAACAAGGTGACACTTCCAAGCCTAGCGTGGTCGATATTCTACGAAGACCGTACGTGCAGCAGGTCTTCTGACCCTGGGATGGAGTTCCTTGGTACTGCCTTACCTGCACATTGCATGGAGGAAATCAATAAATGTACGTTTAGATGGGAAGAAGTAATAGTTCAGAATAAATGTTCAAACACACGCAAGCGTGCGCACATGTACACACACGCACGCACGCTCACACGCACGCACGCACGCACGCACGCACG
>CM065697.1:21212738-21227738 GCA_017654935.2 Phymorhynchus buccinoides | reverse complement strand
GAGAGAGAGAGAGAGAGAGAGAGAGAGAGAGATAGGCCGACACGCACGCACGCACGCACGCACGCACGCACGCACACGCACACACACACACACACACACAAACAAGCATTCAATCAGACAAACTGGAAAGACTCGCAGGGGAAAGAGAGAAAAAAACGATCACCGATGCAGGGTAAAAAGCCGGGAGGGAAATAAATGAGAAACGCGAACCACGCGGCGACACTTGTCAGGACCTATCGCCTTGCTCACACAACAGATAGGCACCAGGCATGAAACCTGGGCTATCTTGCACTTTATTCCATATCTTCGCATTGAATTTTGTTCGTTCATCCCCCCACTCCCCCCCCCCCCCCCCCCCCCCCCCCCCCCCCCCCCCCCCCCCCCTCTCTCTCTCCATTCCCTGAAATTTCCACACAGAAAAGTTTCACTAAAAAGCAACATTCCGCCTTTTTTTTTTTAAAGGTTAGAATCAGCCTAGGAATTTTGTTCATACTAAGGTTAGAATCAGTCTATGATTATTTTCATACTAAGGTTAGAATCAGTCTAGGATATTTTCATACTAAGGTTAGAATCAGTCTAGGATATTTTCATACTAAGGTTAGAATCAGTCTAGGATATTTTCATACTAAGGTTAGAATTAGTCTAGGATATTTTCATACTAAGGTTAGAATCAGCCTAGGATTAGTTTCATACTAAGGTTAGAATCAGTCTATGATATTTTCATAAAACTGCAAGAAGCCGACTTTGAGATTGAGTTGAGGGTCGTAAACACGAGGGGAGAAGGGGGGTGGGAAGGAGAGACTAAAGTACAAGATTGCCGAAACCTTACTGGGTTGTTTTTTTCCCAAACAATGTCCGCATCGTTCATTGCCATCTCATTGTTCATTTCTTTCATTCTTCATTCGTTCACTGTTCATCTCTTCGCCCTGCCTTTAAAAGGGCACTCTGACGGATGAGTTTTTGCAAGAAACACGTCGAGATCACCAGGAAAACACCCTTTACAGATATGAAATAGTGAGGCTAAGAGAGAGGATACAGTGAAATGAATAAGGGAAAGGAACTTCTCGTTTTACCAGTTATTTATGGCACCGACTCGCCTAGCAAAAGTAGTTGCCACAACAATACAGACCCAAGTTCATCCTCATAAAAGGATGACCCAGACCTGCTTATTATGACAACCACCCACACAGTACACAACAACAGTGGTAGAGAGTTGCTCACAAACAAATCAACATACATTCAAGAATGGCTTAGCCTTCTAGTCTTGAATAATGTTACACTTAAACAACACACAACACAGAACAAACTGGTATGCCTCAATGGAAGTTGGGTTAAGAAAATATGAAATAGTGAGATCGCAACACTCACTTTGCTCTGGTTTTATAGAAATCAAACCGTCAAATCGGCGATTCCTCCTTGGCGGAGGTGCTGGAAGTCAAATTATTTCAGTGAATGTTCTAATGGTTGCCTGAGTTAGACCAAATCGTTTGCACGAAATTTCCATGCATGCCTTTTTATAGTTTTGTTTTACAGTTTACCAAAAGGAGTTTCGCTCACAACAAAAGAAATAGCTCCAATGTGTTTTACTGCACTACAGAAAATAAAAAGTTTCACTACCACTCTCAGTGGCCTCCACCCACCCCGTTCAAAATGGCTTCCCTCTCCGGTAACTCCGCCAAGGAGGAATCGCCGTTTTGACGGTTTGATTTCTAAGAAACCATAGCAAAGTGAGTGTTTTGATCCTTGAAAAGGCTGTTTCTTGCAAAAACTCATCAGTCAGGGTGTCCCTTTAAAATTCATTGTAAAGGCCAAGAGAATGCGGGTGGAGGGCTGGCACACACACACACACACACACACACACACACACACACACACACACACACACACACACAAACATAAAGATGGCGTCTTGACCCAGACACCCTTTTTTGGAGTGCTGTTATTTTTTCTGTAAAATGTAAATAACGATGCCAAGAAAGCCTACTAAAAGCAAAGCCAGTTCCAGAAAGTCATCTGCTGGAAAGGTGTTGAAAGATGTGACTTCTAACTTATCCATGCAAACGGATGAATTTGAAAAAAAGCGTTCATCAAATGAGCAGTGAAGACCGTTTGCTCTCTCTTCAAGACGTGAACGGTAAGTCCTGCAAAGCGAACACCAATTCATCAGAAGATCTAGGGTCCACTGCCGTTCACACGAAAAATCTTGAAGAACAAGTGCAAGAATGTGCGCGCGAATATCAAATCTGGAAAAAACCCAGTTCAAGAGCAAGTGGTGGAATTGATAAAGAAGAATTGTGCCAATGGCTGGTACCCACGTGTCGTCATATCCGGCCACAAGGAGCGTGCCATATTATGGGATACCGCCATCTTAGTCAGTAACTTTATTTGAAAAATGCCAGATCGATGCTGTTTACACACAAATCTGACTCAGATGGCGACACGTCCGTTGGAAGGGTCGAGATGCGCACGCAGGAGGGGGGAGCCTTAGAAAATCCTCAGAAAGTCGAAGAACGCAGACAGAGGAGAGTGACCTCCAGCCTTACAAGTCATACGCAGAGGCTGTTAGCTCTGGATCTGCTCCACATATCGTTTCAAAACGGCTGGCATATCCACCCCAAGACTCCTCCGTGAGTAAAATAGCATGCACGGGGCAAAATAACGTGAAGAAGAAAGAAAAAGAGAAGTGCGTTCCAAAACCACACGAAAATGACGTCCTGGCTACATCGTGACGAACAACACCAAGAAAGAAAATGGAACGAAAAAGCACGTGTCTCACAAAAACAATGCAAGACATGCTGACCCCCCCAGTGTTCTGATCATATCAGATTCAACAATGAACAAAATAGACTCGGCTCGTCTGGGGGATTCTTACGGTCCGCAAGTGGCGACAAGAAAAGCCTTCACAATCGATTAGATACAAGAAGTTGCTGGAAAGGCAAGTGAAGATCTACAACCGACCCCAGATTGTGTTGTTCTGCACACGGGGATTAACGACTTGAAAGGCAAGGAACCAGTCGAATGCGGTGCTAGAATGGTTTCCGCCGTGCAATCAATGCAGAAACTGTTCCCCAAAGCTCACATCGTGTGTAGCAGAGCCCTGCCTGTGAAAACGAACGTCATTGAAGCGAAACGGGTGGTCTACAACGCCCACGTCAATTCTGAAACTATCAAGACCAACAGTAAGAACATTTCGCACATTGGATACGATGCTATGCATAGAGGTAAGCACTACCATGACCACATCCACCCGAATGCAGAAGGAGCGAGACTGATGGCGGGGATCCTCAGGCGTCACCTGCACAGGATCTTCTGGGAGCACCCACGACGCAGACCAAGACGAGGAGGATTCTCCACCAACCTCTTCAGCAACAGTCGCTGGTCTCCCAGACCCTGAGGCTTCCTGCCCCCTCCTGGCCAAGGATGTCTGCCTCCTCCCTGGGCCTTCAGGCTGTAACATCATAATGCTATTCACTCAGCAGCCAGCGGACTGATCGTGTTTGACATTAATATGGGAAAAACATGTTGTTTTTTAGGAAACAGTTATGGAGGAGACCTGCCCATGTTCATTGTTTTACTCAGGTTTTACCCTCCCCTTTTTTCACACCCATTTTTTTATTTATATGTATCAGACATTATCTGTCCGCTAGCAAAGGTTAAGCCAATTGTACATCACAATCTAAAGCTGTAGTGTAACTAGGTATAACTTTTGTTTTCCAATATGTATTTGAATTGAATACCAAAGATGTATTTATAATTTGAAATGTTATTTTATCATGAAAAAACGCAAGAAGCAAAACATTAAGATCCTTCAATGGAACTGTAGATCACTAACCAAAAACGTATCTTACTTCACACAGTATCTTCCATCAAATAAGTTTAATATACTATTATTGCAGTCATTGAATATAAACAGTGACAATCTGCCTCATTTGCCTGGATATTACCACCCTCCAGTGTATGAACAGTGTGCAGACCGTGTACAAACTGCCGTCTATATATGTGAAGGTCTGGACCATTGCATAAGGACGCCACCAGCATCCATCTTCATTGCCAATCCATCTGTTGCATGCTGTGCTGTTATGGTTAAATTTACATCAAATTTGATTTTAAATCTTGCATCCATTTATCTTCCAAAAGGACCTGATAATAAAAATACTGAATGGTTAAAAGAATTTCAGGATCAGAGAGATAAATGGGTCATTGGTGGGGATTTCAACGCTCATGCGCCTTTTGGGGACAAAAATTGTTCAGATGTTTCTAGTAACCGTTTATTAGAAAACATTGCAGACTCCCCTCTGTATTTATTCAATAATGGTAACATTACGCGTATACCTGACATAGCCACTCATAACCCCTCAGCCATTGATCTAACTTTTGCATCTCCTTCACTAGTAGTGAGTGAACTGCTCTTGGGAAACAGGGGATGATCTATTAGGATCAGATCATGTGCCAATCAAAATATCTTTAAACGAAAAAACCCAGAAGTAGAAGATGTACAACAAGATATCATTCCAAAGAATAACTAGGCCTACAAGTATGCAGAATGGTCAGTATTTAAAGACGCGCTTCAGAACATGGACATAGAATTTTCTTCTGCGGATAACATAGATAACCAGTATGATACATTTTGTAAATGTGTATTAACAGCAGCAGATAAGTCGATCCCAAAGATACAAAACAAAAAATCTAAAACGCACAATGGAAACGTCTGGTGGAACAAAGAATGCAAAACTGCAAATGATAAGAAAAAAGATAAGATTTAAGATATATTGTCAAAAGAGATCAGCAAGTAATCATGAAAAAAATGGTAAAGAAAGTAACGATGTAATGGATACTGCCAAATTGCAACATTGGGATGATTTTTTGTAATATGGAAGTTAAAGATTGTAAAGATATGAGGAAGGTATGGGAAGAAAAATATGAAAAATAGAATTACTTCACCTCAATATCCCATAAGATTACATAATGATAATCTTCCTAATACCGAGGAAAAAGCAGAAGTTTTTGCAAACATGTTTGCTAATGGTAGCTGTCTGACAGATACCGACAGAAATTATAAAGAATGTGAGGAAAAACAAGATATTTATGACGATCCAACACCAGATAATAACAATAGCATTAATGCTACCTTAACTATGCAAGAGCTAAGAGAAGCCATCCGATCTATTCCAAACAGAAAAGCATCAGTTCGGTTAGATGCAATTTCAAATCAGATGCTCAGGAATTTACCAGAAAATTTCATTAACTTTCTTCATGCTTTATTTAGTAAAAGTTGGAGCAATGGTGAAATGCCAAAGATATGGAAGCAGTCAATCGTTGGTCCCATTCACAGGCAAGGAAAATCTGCAAATGATGTTAAGAATTATAGACCTATTTCATTGACATTGCATGTATGCAAACTTTCAGAAAGAATAGTTTTGAATAGACGTGTACATTATTGTGAAAAAATTAATATAATTTATATTAATCAAGCTGGATTTCGTAAAGCACGATCAACAACAGAAATTTTAGTTAAATTGTCTACAAATATAAAGAAACAGTTTGCTAGACGTAAATGTGTCCTGGCCACCTTTTTCATTATAAATAAAGCTTATGATCAGGTGTGGCAAACGTTTAAGAAGATAAATACAAATAACTGAATATGTGGACGAACATCCACATAAACAAAAGCAAACGATCGATGAAAAGCTGCATGGGTGGACAGTAAATGGTAATAATGACAAAAGCAAGGAAAACATTACATTTTCAGTACAAGAAAGGTGAAGGGGTACGCATTTGATAACAGTAAAAAGACCAAAAAAAGGCTTCTTAGTTAAGTTGTTGTAGGCACCTTTAAATCTTCTTCTTAGTAGACTATTTTGATTTTATGATGCAAGACATGCATCAAATTAGGAAAAAGGATTTTCTCTCACAGTCTCACCACTCCCCCCACCTACCCATAATAACAACTGGGTTATAATCGAAAAAAGGCACTTAAAAAACTCCTATAGTAAAGTCATATTTGTGCCGAAATTCCTCTAAGAACGTTTTGTTTTTCTGTCTTTCTTTCTTTTCTTTTCTTTTTTTTCTCTTTTCCCCCATTCAATTTGTTTATAAGGGAAAAAACTTCAAAATGTTTTCTTATATCTGAGTTTCGGATATAAGAAAACTTGGATATGGTAATAGGCAAAACATCATCTCCCTTCGATTTTCTTATATCCAAGTTTTGCTGTATTTTTATTTTATGATGGGTTTATATTTAGTATTTTACGTTAGCTTTGACTTTGAAAAACGTCATCGGATAAGATAAAAAAAATACCATCAAAACTTTACTATATCCAAACATCTTTTATAAGAAAAACCTGTTATAGTAAAGGAAAAGCCTTGCTCCCCTGTACTTTACTATAAGCGGGGTGTACTGTAATAAGTTTCCTTATCATCATTGATTAGAGCCACCACTACACATGGCTTATCTTCTTAACCCACTGAGACACGCATAATCGCATAACCAAGCCATGTTCTTTTTCCTCTTTTTTGTTGTTGTAACATGTAGCGAAATGGCAAATCAACTGCCGTTCGACGACGCCTTTGCAACTTCCACCGTTGGTGTATTTATGTGTGATTTTTTTTATGGCTCACGTGAATGAATGTATGCAAATGTGGAGTGGGGGAAATGTCACAGATCATGATGAGTTGCGTAGCCTTAAGGAATGCACGCGATTCGCGTCCAAATGTGGAGTGGGGGAAATGTCACAGATCATGATGAGTTGCGTAGCCTTAAGGAATGCACGCGATTCGCGTCCAAATGTGGAGTGGGGGAAATGTCACAGATCATGATGAGTTGCGTAGCCTTAAGGAATGCACGCGATTCGCGTCCAAATGTGGAGTTAAAGCAAATGCAAAATTAATCAAAAACATCCTTGAAACGAATGACAACCCCAACAGATCAAAAAGCTGGAGGCACAGATTGAAACACCGGAAGGTACTATCATGTTAGTGAAAACCAGAAGGTGCTATACATAAAAAAGCCTGAACATATAATAATGACAGCTTGTTGGTGCTATCAAAAAGCCTAAATGCTACAAAGAGTGAAAACTTCGCAGCCTACAAACCTTGCAAAGAATGAAGCCAACTTCTTCCCTTCCCACCTGGAAGGTGAAAAGGTGGCAGGTGGGAAGTGTTAGTGTTGTTGTAAGCGGTGAGTGAGTTCACAATGATCCCCAGCTGTAGTGTAGGTGAAAGGGTGGGAGTTAAAAAACCAAACGGCTTCAGTCAGCTGCGGAGAGCGAGCTCTTTGTATATTCAAGAATGTTGGTGCTATCACGAAATAAATGATTATTAATGAACGACCGGTAGTGCCCTTTGGCTCTGAAGGTCTCTGTACACGTGAACATTTTTTCACTGTTTCAACATGTCAACACAGTGATAGGACATAATTATACAGGCCAGTCATGAAATGACTTAGATGTCACTATGTTGCCACGGAGAAAGCGTGAAAAGTGTTACCGTGTATTGACTCTACTATTGAGACCGTCACCAGATAAGAATGATAAGCATCTTGTAGCATTTAACTCTCGATTAACAAAGTCTCTCAATGTTGTTGTTGTTTTTCTTTCTCTCGTTCGTTCATTTTGTCTGTCTGTCTGTCTGTCTGTCTTTTATGCATTCCATGCACTCAATCTATCATTTTTTTCCGCTTTACATCTGAGTGGTTTTGCGGGGTTTTCTCTGCATTTGTAAGTTAGATTTGTGCACGTCCGCTCTGTCTCTCTGTCTCTCTGTCTCTCTCTGTCTCTCTCTCTCTCTCTCTCTCTCTCTCTCTCTCTCTCTCACACACACACACACACACACACACTTTATCAGGCTCCTTTTTATGTTTCTCTTCTTTACAGTGTCTCTATCAACCTCTATGTGTCTATCTTTTTTTCTTGTCCCACCACTTTCAAACTATGATTACATTTGTATTTATATTTTGTACATATTGTATTTACTAGTCATGACCTATGTAGGATTTGTTTTTGATATTTTGTTCATTGTGCTTTGGTTCCTTACGCCAATTTTCATTGTTGATCTTTACATTTTATTTGATTCAGTATTTTTTCTTCTTTTCATGACGACAGGATGAAAAAAAAGCTTGTAGTTTACTCCTTTATCGTCAATAAAGATAATTTTGACTTGACTTGACTTGACTTGACTTGACTTGACTACGCATTGTCATACAGTGACTAGCATAGTCTATACCCCTCCTATTCGATGGTTTCTGGCCTGCCATTCTGAGTCCGTCATGCCGGCAGGCTAGAAAATATCGACTAGCTTGCCACAACAGCAAAATAGAGATTTTTTTTGTACGAGCGTGAACGATCGACTTGGGGTCTATGGGACTGTTTTATTTGCCTATTAATTTTATTTCATTTATTTTATGTTGCCTCAAGTCCCGTCAATTGCAACGGTCTTTTCAGGACTGTCACCAAGTCAAATGTCAAACCAACACATTAATTATAACACACAGTACACATTCACCCTACAAACGAAGAAACAAGAAAAAGCATATAAACTATCTCACTGACGCCTATAGCCCGTACCGTTAAGGTCTGTGTACACATTAACATTATAAACTAAAAAATATTTATATTTACCCACGACAACACAGTCAGCAATATTAAGGTATGTGTACACGTTAACACTATTCACAAGATATTTCTATTTTCCCATGGCAACACGGTGAGCTGTAAGTCAAATTAAGAGTGGGCTATCACTGTGTTGCCATGGAGAAATAGAAATATCTCGTGAATAATGTTAACGTGTACACGGACCTTTACGAGTACATGTGGGCTAACACTGTGTTACCATGGGGATTTAGAAATATGTTGTGAATATTGTTAACTTGTACATAGACCTTTAGGCAATGTTGAGAGCGTCAGCCTTTCCGCTTTCCCGGATCATGAAAAATCGTGAAAAAACAATATTACCAAAATGACATTTTTTGTACATATTACGCTCAATACGTAACTGAAAATACAAATGAAATATCATATAGGGTACTATACACGGGAAAATGCATTGCTTACCAACCTATCAAAATGATTTAGTGATAAGATTTATTAAGAAAAGCTGGTGTTTATACTTGGGGTCGGAGCTTGCACCTGTTGCTTGCAGCGAAAGAAATTGTCCTTTGAATGTTTTCTGCTCCAGCTGTTGCGACTCTACAGCTGCGGCTGGATCAATAGCAATATATATTATAACACATAACATTACTTCGCCTCATATATACCAATAGATAATATAATCTACAACATTATACACCAATCTTATAATAAAAAGCCAACTGTCCGTCCGTGTGTGTGTGTGTGTGTGTGTGTGTGTGTGGAACACAGAACGGGCCTTATAACTCCGCCGTTTTTCGACCGAATCGCTTCAAATTCGCTGTGAGCCCTAACGGGGCGATGGCAACGGCAACGGCAACCGAGGCGGCCGTGTCATTTGCCCAGATTGGCAAATGCGTGAAACGCGTATCCACCGGCCTCTCGGCGCCCGTATCTCCGGTATTTCTGGACCGATTGCCTTCAACTTCGGCAGGTAGATGACCGGAGACAATGACTGTGTACCGAGCAGGAAGCAAATCGATTCATAAACGCGTGCGATATGCGCCGCTTCACCTTTTCACAAACCGCGGCATAACCAGACCGGACATTGACTCGAAATTTGGAACGTGCATGACCAGGGACAGTGACTATCTTCGTGCATTTCTCGGTGCTATATCTACACCATCCATTCATAAACGCGCGCGCTATGACCCGATTTACATTTGCGTGGACCCCAAACACACTAATTTCAACATTATACACCAAAAAAAATGCCCGCCAGCAGTAACACGGTTTCACAGCGGACATTACTTCAGTGAGGATTTACTGTAGTGAAGCATTCTATCACGCTACACACACACACACTCTCACTCTCACTCTCTCTCTCTCTCTCTGCCGTTTTTCGACTGAATCACTCCAAATTTGCTATCAGCCCTAACGGGGTGATGGCAACGGCAACTGAGGTGGCCGTGTCATTTGCGCGGTTTGGCAAATGCGCGAAACGTGTATCCACCGGCCTCTCGGCGCCCGTATCTCCGGTAGCTATGGGCCGATTGCCTTCCAATTTAGCGGGTAGATGACGGGGGACAGTGACTATCCGTGTACCAAACTGGAAGCGAATCGATTCATAAACGCGCGCGATATGTGCCGCTTCACCTTTTCACAAACCGTGGCGAACCAGACCGGACATTGACTCACAATTTGGAACGTGCATGACCTGGGACAGTGACTATCTTGGTGCTAAATTGCAACAGCATCTGTTCATAAACGCGCGCGAGATGCGCCGATTTACATTTTGTGCGGACCCCAAACACGCTAATTTCAACATCATACACCAAACAAAATGCCCGCCAGCAGGATCATGGTTGCACAGTGGACATTACTTCAGCGAGGATTTACTGTAGCAAAGCATACTATCGCCCTACTCTCTCTCTCTCTCTCTCTCTCTCTCTCTCTCTCTCTCTCTCTCTCGCTCTCTCTCTCGCCGGGTAAAACCATATATTTTCTTCTTCTTCTTCATAGGGGGGCGGGTTGGGGATGGGTGGGGGTGGGGTGTGTGGGGGGGGGATGGTTGGGGGGGTGGGGGGGGTAGTAGAACGAAGATCGAAGGAAGGAGACACAAAAGTAATAGCGGATGGGTGGGGGTGGGGCATAGGGGGCTGGGGTGTGGGTAGGGGGGGGAGGGCGGGGGATGGTGGGGGGGGGGGGGGGTGGGGGGTAGAGCAGGATGAGAGAAGAAGATGGAAAGAAGGAGAGACACAAAAGTAATAATATAATATTTCGTGGACCCAAAAAAACTGCTGCTCAGCATTACGGGTACTTGGCATTACCAGTACTAGGCATTACCGGTACTCGGTATTTCCGGTACTAGGCGTTGCGCTAGTAGATACTATAACCCACAACATTATTTCGCCTCATACACACTAATATATAATATACAGTAAAACCCGGTTATAAGAAAATCGAAGGGAGATAATTTTTTGTTTTCTTATATCCGATACTCGGATACAAGAAAACATTTTGAATTTGTTTTCTTATAACCGATTAAGGTAGGCTACTCTAGTCTCACTACAACTAACACAAAAGTACAGACATTCGTATTTTTTCTTCTTCTCAGCATTTATTTTGTACAGAACACTGAAGGAAAGCATGACATTTAAGGAACCAAAATAACTCAGTTATTCTTGCAATCAAGTGCATGTGCTTGTTAGAGTGTCTGTGACCTAGCTGCTCTGAGGTAAAGTTTCCTCTTCTTTTTTTTTGGGAACCACTGCACTTTTTGGACCATCCTTTCAGTTCATGCCCTAATCCTAAAAATATCGCTTATAAGAAAATCAAACTCGCTTACAAGAAAATGAACTGCAAACCAACTCCCTTGTATGACATCATTTTCTTATATCCGAGTTTACATCGCGGATGGGAGAACGAATTTGCTTCATTTTAACCGAGTTTTCTTATAAGCGGTTTTCTTATATCCGAGTTTTGATAATACATAAGAAAGAAGGAGTTCAGCCGGGGGAAAAAAATGCTTTCTTATAAGCGAGTTTTCTTATAAGCGGGTTCGACTGTAACCTACATTTCTTCGCCTCATATACACCAATAGATAATATAACCTACAGCATTACTTCGCCTCATTACACCAATAGATAATATAACGCACAGCATTACTTCGCCTCATGTACGCCAATAGATAATATAACCCACAGCATTACTTCGCCTCATATACACCAATAGATAATATAACGCACAGCATTACTTCGCCTCATATACACCAATAGATAATATAACCCACAGCATTACTTCGCCTCATATACACCAATAGATAATATAACCTACAACATTACTTCGCCTCATATACACCAATATATAATATAACCCACAAAATTACTTCGCCTCATATACACCAATAGATAATATAACCTACAGCATTACTTCGCCTCATGTACGCCAATAGATAATATAACCCACAGCATTAC
Source organism: Phymorhynchus buccinoides (assembly GCA_017654935.2). Lineage (NCBI taxonomy): Eukaryota > Metazoa > Mollusca > Gastropoda > Neogastropoda > Raphitomidae > Phymorhynchus > Phymorhynchus buccinoides. Next base: position 21,215,701 of record CM065697.1, on the reverse strand, counting down.
TTCGCCTCATATACACCAATAGATAATATAACGCACAGCATTACTTCGCCTCATATACACCAATAGATAATATAACCCACAGCATTACTTCGCCTCATATACACCAATAGATAATATAACCTACAACATTACTTCGCCTCATATACACCAATATATAATATAACCCACAAAATTACTTCGCCTCATATACACCAATATATAATATAACCCACAAAATTACTTCGCCTCATATACACCAATAGATAGTATAACCCACAGCATTACTTCGCCTCATATACACCAATAGATAATATAACCCACAACATTACTTCGCCTCATATACACCAATAGATAATATAACCCACAACATTACTTCGCCTCATATACACCAATAGATAATATAACCTACAGCATTACTTCGCCTCATATACACCAATAGATAATATAACCTACATTACTTCGCCTCATGTACGCCAATAGATAATATAACCCACAGCATTACTTCGCCTCATTACACCAATAGATAATATAACCTACATTACTTCGCCTCATGTACACCAATAGATAATATAACCCACAGCATTACTTCGCCTCATATACACCAATAGATAATATAACGCACAGCATTACTTCGCCTCATGTACACCAATAGATAATATAACCCACAACATTACTTCGCCTCATATACACCAATAGATAATTTAACCCACAACATTACTTCGCCTCATATACACCAATAGATAATATAACCCACAACATTACTTCGCCTCATATACACCAATAGATAATATAACCTACAGCATTACTTCGCCTCATATAGATAATATAACCCACATTACTTCGCCTCATATACACCAATAGATAATATAACCTACATTACTTCGCCTCATATACACCAAAAGATATGACAACCCACAATATTATTTCGCTTATATATACCAATAGATATTATAACACACACCATAATTCCCCCTCGTATACACCAATAGAGAATATAACCTACAACATTATTTCGCCTCATATACACCAATAGATATCATCACCCACATCATAATTCCCCCTCGTCAGTTTACACCAATAGATACGATAACCCACAACAGTGTTTCGCATTATATACACCAATATATAATATAACCTACATTACTTCGCCTCAGTACACCAATAGATAATATAACCCACATCATAATTCCCCCCTCGCTTACACCAATATATATGATAACCCACAGCATTATTTCGTCTCATATACACCAATAACATTATTTCGCCTCATATACACCAATAACATTATTTCGCCTCATATACACCAATAACATTATTTCGCCTCATATACACCAATAACATTATTTCGCCTCATATACACCAATAGATATGACCCAAAATATATAAAATAAAATAAAAAATAAAAAAATATATAATAAAAAAAAAAATAAAAAAAAAAATAAATAATATTATAATTACTATATAAATAAAATTATCTAATCCCCCTCATATACACCAATAGATATAATAACCCACATCATTTCGCCTCATATACACCAATAACATTATTTAGCCTCATATACACCAATAACATTATTTCGCCTCATATAGATATGACCCACATCATAATCACCCCTCGTATACACCAATAGATATCATCACCCACATCATAATCCCCCCTCACATACACCAATAGATATCATGGCCCACATTATTTTGCCTTACACTAACAATCTTTTTCTCGCCGTACAGCATCGCATTTTACTCAGGAAATGCAACAAAATCCAATAACATTATTTCGCCTCATATAGATATGACCCACATCATAATCACCCCTCGTATAACCAATAGATATCATCACCCACATCATAATCCCCCCTCACATACACCAATAGATATCATGGCCCACATTATTTTGCCTTACACTAACAATCTTTTTCTCGCCGTACAGCATCGCATTTTACTCAGGAAATGCAACAAAATCACCATTAAATCGTCAAGGCTTAAACTGTTCGATCAAGAGCGAATGTTGATAAGAGCTCGCCAAACATTTACATTTGCAATTTGACGACGAACGCGAGGTACTTTGATGAAAAAGACCTGTTCTGTTCAGCGCTGCCTGCCTTCATTGTCGATTCCTTTCTCCACATATACCGCTACAGTTAAACCGGTCCTGCGTTAACGTTTTCGCTTCCAACTACCACTAACTTCCACTATTCCTCAACCCATAAAATCTCATGTCCGCCCCCAACGGCCGTGAAACCTCCATTTCTTTGTTTTAACCTTCTGAACGCAGTTCGGCCAAATGGCTTTAAATCAGAGAACTTTGACTACGGTGTTAAATACAAAGTTCTCTGATTTAAAGCCGTTTGGCTGAAATGCTTGTCTACGGGTTCATTTGGAAGGATCTCGCAGCATTTACCCACCCACCCACGAAGGTGTGTCCGCGGGAGAGGTTATTAGTGGTCAGGAGACTGAAGCTTTATGGTGGTGAAGGATTTGAACAGAAATTGGGACTAAAGATGTGTGGATGTGGGGAAGTGAGTGTTTGTGAGTGAGAGACAGCCAGACAGACAGATAGACAGACAAACAGAGAGAGAGAGAGAGAGAGAGAGAGAGAGAGAGAGAGAGAGAGAGAGAGAGAGAGAGGAAGGGAGGGAGAGAGCCAAGCAGACAGACATAGATACAGAAGGAGTGACACAGAGATATTTAGAAACATATGAGAGAGAGAGAGAAAGAGAGAGAGAGAGAGAGAGAGAGAGAGAGAGAGAGAGAGAGAGAGAGAGAGACAGAGAGAGAGAGAGAGAGAGAGAGAGAGAGAGAGAGAGAGAGAGAGAGAGAGAGAGAGAGAGAGAGAGAGTCAACATGTGGAAAGTGACAGAGTCAGGCTCCGATTGAGAAAGAGAAAAGAAGAGCGACAGAGATAGATAGACAGACAGGAAGAGACAAATAGCAAAGTCCCCTCGCAGAATCGCCGAGCTACTCGGAAATCGGAATGTGTCGGC
>CM065697.1:21202738-21207738 GCA_017654935.2 Phymorhynchus buccinoides | reverse complement strand
GGCTGTCGACAGGTGATATTGACTATCTAAAATTGCAGGGTGGGGTGTGGAGGTGGGACGGCAATGCAAACACACGGGTGCATCTGTTAACCATAGCAAAAAGAGACTGTTTAACAAGGAATACATACATTTCAACTATTTGTAGTCTTCCGGCGATATTTGCTTATCTCTCAAAACACGCACGCACACGCACACAAACAGACACAGACACAATACCGGGAGAAAGAGAGAGAGAGAGAGAGAGAGAGAGAGAGAGAGAGAGAGAGAGAGAGAGAGAGAGAGAGAGAGAGAGAGAGAGAGAGAGAAGAGAGAGAGAGAGAGAGAGAGAGAGAGAGAGAGAGAGAGAGAGAGAGAGAGAGAGAGAGAGAGAGAGAGAGAGAGAGAGAGAGACAGCAGACAAGAGGGAGGCAGGTAGGCAAGCAGATAGGGTAAAGGTCTTACTCAGCCCGGGTATAAAAGGACCGAGTCCAGCCGCTTTACCAATGTTCAGACAACTGATCGCTTCTCAGCCTTTTGGCTAAGACAGTGATTCAGGAACATAAATTTTTGTTTATACTGGTTGGTTTGTTCAGCCCGTCGTACATGGCGAAAGCCGATACACGACGTTAAACTGAACTTCCATCCCCGCTTTACCACCTTTCAAGCTTGTATTAATTAAAACAAGGTCGTACGTCAAGGTCAAGGTCACGACGGCAAAATGGTTTGCGCCGATCTCTTCCTATTAAGGAGGCACACCTTCACACAAAATTTGACGCGATTCGGTCAAGCGGTTCGGGAGATATCCTTGGGACAGACAGAAAAAAAAAGGGAAAAAAAATACAAACCAGCCCATCGCAATAGTCCGTCTTGGTGACGGACTAAAAACATCGGGACTTTACTGGTTTCGTACTGCCTCCGGGCATTGCCTCCAGTATTGTTCCCACCATATTTGTATTTACAAATGTCCCATATGTGTCTGGTTCAGACCGAGAGGACGTAAAACTCCATTTTCGCTCGCTTTACCACCTTTCCACGCCCTCCTTCATTATCATCATCATTTCAACGGGAAGACTGTCCAGTCTTCAAGAAGAACGTCCATAAGGATCTGCGATCAATTGGACGATAATCTCACTTTCTCCGCTTTACCCTCCCCTCAATATGTAATCCACCCGACACGATGCCCCTATACCTTGTACAGAGTAAGGCGTCGCCCCTCAACAATACAAACATTAGTTGATCCACCCTGTAAAATTGTCTCTGTTTGTGTGTCTCTCTCTTCTCTCTTTCTCTGTCTGTCCCTCTGTCTGGCTCTGTGTCTCCGTCTCTGTCTTTCTCTGTCTGTCTGTCTGTCTCTTTCTCTTTCTCTCTCTCGTTCTCTTTCTCTCTCTATCATTATAAGTGTGGGTGTGGGTGTGATTTGTTAATAGTGTGGCCTGGGCGTCTTTAAGTGTCCATCAGTGTGAGTGTTTCAAGTTGGTTGCGAAAGTGTACTGTAGATTATGTCATTCATTATTTGGGCGTGATTGAGAAATTGACTGAGGGATCAGGGAAGGGGGGTGTTGGTCAATGTTTGATGTATACTTTTTGTTCATTGTGTTTACTATTCATTTTAGTGATTTCTGTAAAGCGCTTAGAGCTTAAAGATTAGGCGCTATAAAAGTTGTCTTAATAAATAAATAAATAAATAAATAGTTAGCCCGCGCCCCCTCACTCGGATCAAAACAAAATCACTGACATCTTCTCTTGGGTCCTCGATGTAAATATCCCCCCTGTCATAACAGGCGGGGAAATCCCAGGGGAAAGAGTCCACTAAATATTTAACATACACCATTTTATAATCCTGTAATATAGTTATAATATTGACATATTTATGTAAATATAATACAAACTTTTATACAAATTTATGTAAATATAACACACATTTTTGAAAATATCCTCTTTGAAAATAATTAAGGGCCAAAAGTGTTGTTTTAATAATAAAATATCTTCTCAAAGTTTTAATCTGGTAGCCCTGGAATTTTAATCTACAACTGGGGGGTTGCTGTTAGGCAATCTGCCAATATCTTCTTAATATACATATCTTATATCTTTATAACTATTTTATAACTTCTTACCTTTTCGCCAACTGGACCTTCGGTTTTAAATCATTTCAATTTTAAGTGCTTGCACATCCCTTGCGATATAGAGAATGTCCCCTACTATCATCTTTGTGTTGTTTACGTCAATGTATTGTCTACTTTCGTTTCTGTGTTCTGTCTTATTTTTATTTCCAAATCTCTTTAACACACATGTCCCGTATGTGCCCGCCCGGGTCGAGAGGACGTAAAACACCATTTACCACCACCGCTTTACCCTCCCCAACTAAATATAAAGTAATGTCCCATATGGCTTCGGCCAGGAGGACGTAAAGCTAAACTTTCGCTTCGCTTTACCCCGAGAAGACCTTAGTCTTCAGGAAGACCGTCCATAAGGGTCCTCGACCAATGAGAGACTTAGTGCGATTTTTCTCACGCCAGAGGGCATGACGCTCGTGTGGGGCTAATCCTCTCTATATTATTAGTTGGGGATAAAGAAAGAGAGAGAGACAGTGAGTGGTCCTACCATCACTCTCTCTCTCACTACGCCCAAGTAAGAAAATCGCGTGATAAGCCCCTAGTGCATTGACTGCCCTCTGGCGTGAAAAATATCGCCATAGGTTGACCATTGGACGATAATATCACTGTCTTGCGCGTGGTGAAAACCGAAGGACCCACCATCCAATGACAAAACGAGATGCAGACCTCTATCTGCACGAGCCCTACAAAGAAGCAGTCCTCTGCCACGTTCCGCCTTTCTCAACGACCTTCTCTCATCGCCATTGTGTCGTCTTCACCCCGGGAAGACCTTACCGTCTTCAGGAAGACCGTCCATAAAGGTCTTTGACCACCAATTGGACGATAATCTCACCTTCTCACGCGTGGCTGTGTTCCAGGAATCATCTACGACGACGTCTGCCGCGTGACGAACTCCTGTCCCATCATCACCGACTTTTCATCATCATCATCATCTCAACGTCTTCAAGAACATCGTCCATAAGGGTCTCCGACCAATTGGACGCTAATCTCATCATCTCTCTCCCCGCGTGGCTTCATTCCTCCCTCCTCGCGTGCCGCAACTCTTTATCCCTACCCTTTTCTCTGTAGCGCGAGATCAATGGATCGGGTGTTTTGGCTTTAAGACGCACAGACAGATCACATGTGGTGGAAAGAGACAGGGGGAGAGAGTTAAAGTGGGAGAGAGAGAGAGGGAGGGAGAGAGAGAGAGAGAGAGAGAGAGAGAGAGAGAGAGAGAGAGGGGGGGGAGAGAGAGAGAGAGAGAGAGAGAGAGAGAGAGAGAGAGAGAGAGAGAGGAGAGAGAGAGAGAGAGAGAGAGAGAGAGAGAGAAAGCAGCGTGTGTGTGTGTCTGTGTGTGTCTGTGTGGGGTGGGGTGGGTGTCGTGGTGTATGTGAGTGTGTGTGTGCGCGAGCGTCTCTATGAGAGAACACAGATAGACAGACAGACAGACAGGAAAACAGCAGGATAGACAGAGACAGTTAAGGGTCCGCTACACTGCATACGATCCGACCCAATGTCATTTGTGAGGCACGAGTCTCGTCAAATTCAACAGACTGTCTAAAGGAATCTGATGAAACCCTACTACAATAGACTTCGGATAAGACGACCCCTCTACGGACCATGCAAAAAGGTCGATTTATCCGAGGGTCGATTTACCCCATCTTCGGATAAGTCGACATTTTCTGCTAGAGGGTCGACTTATCCGAGGAACAGATAAAATACGGTAAGTCAACGTTTCCTGCAACTAGCTGACCCAAGTATGAAAAGCTTACGGAATTATATCTCTGTGTGTGTGTGTGTGTCTCTCTCTCTCTCCTGTCTGTTTGTCTGTCTGTCTGTCTCTCTCTCTCTCTCTCTCTCTCTCTCTCTCTCTCTCTCTCTCTCTCTCTCTCTCTCTCTCTCTCTCTCTTCCTCTCTCTCTCTCTCTCTCTCTCTCTCTCTCTCTCTCTCTCTCTCTCTCTCTCTCTCTCTCTCTCTCTCTCTCTCTTTCCAGTCCATTTATTGTTCTGACTTTCACACAATGTATATTCTACTAGATCTATAGGGCTTGACAAAATATTATTGTCATCTCCTTCCTGTATTTGTTCTCCTATTATTATTTAATATTTTAAGAGGCAAAATGTAGTAGGCCCTTCAGATCTGGGCCTGCTCACAAACAATCAGACACAGAGACAACAGATTGAGAATATAAAAAAATTACCCCCCCCCCCCCCACACACACACAAACATATGCACACGCACACATGCATACACACACGCGCGCATGCACACACATACACACAGAGTCAGAGAGAGAGAGAGAGAGAGAGACAGGGTGTGTGTGTGTGGGGGGGGGGGGGGGGGGAGGGCGTAGCAAGTTTTCCAGTATAGTAGTCAGGCTGAAATGAAGGTCTGGGGGAAATTGAGGGGTCTGGGGGGCTCTGCCCTCCCCCCTCCCCCTACTCTACCACGACGCTGACGATAGTTTAAATGTTTGCAATGGGAGCCTCTCCTGTGAAAATATGATGTGAATTTGCAACCCATATTGTTATCCAGCCAACCCTTGAATGGGTTGAGTGTGACCATCAATTCGATCACCACTCCAACTGCACCCCCTGTTCATTACCCCACGCACCTACATGTATGATATGTATGTATGTACGTATGTACGTATGTATGTATGTATGTATGTATGTATGTATGTATGTATGTATGTATGCTAGTCAGTCGTTTCCGATCATGGCTGCCAGATAGCAGTCAGTCAGATGCGATTCCGGTGGGCTGTTTATAGTGGTGTATGCCTTTCTTTAGGTACATCCCCACACTCTCAGCCAAAACAAATGGAGGACAGCTGGCATCGAAGAAAGTCCCCAAAGGCCAACCAATCCCATTGGCTGCAGCACTACAGCTGGTGCATAATTATGTCCCCTAGTTTGAGTCATGTTCTTC
>CM065697.1:21187738-21197738 GCA_017654935.2 Phymorhynchus buccinoides | reverse complement strand
ACAAAATTGTTACGAACTTTCTTCAGTTCAATGGACGCTTGAAAAGCAGTGCAGCAGTCAAACTACATAAAGGGGCACCCTGGCGGATGAGGTTTTTGCAAGAAACACGTCGAGATCACCAGTAAAACACCCTTTACAGAGATTGCAACACTCACTTTGCTCTGGTTTACTAGAAATCAAACCGTAAAATCGGCGATTCCTCCTTGGCAGAGGTGCTGGAAGTCAAATTCTTTCACCCAAAAAGAAGGCGTGTGCCGTCTCTTTTCAAATGGCCGCCTGCGTTTAGACCAAATCGTTTGCACGAACGTTTCGCAATACAAGCCTTTTTTTTCTTTTTTTTTCTAATTTTATACAGTTTATCTAAAGGAGTTTCGCTCACAACAAAGGAAACAGCTCCTTTTTTTTTTAAACTGCACTACAAAAAAAGGAAAAAAGAAAACGTTTCAAACACAATGAGTGGCCTCCACCCACACCATCCAAAATGGCTACTCTCTCCAGCATCTCCGCCAAGGAGGAATCGCCGTTTTGACGGTTTAATTTCTAAGAAACCAGAGCAACGTGAGTGTTCGGATCCTTGAAAAGGCTGTCTTTCTGGTGATCTCGACGTGTTTCTTGCAACAACTCATCCGTCAGGGTGCACCTTTAAGATCTTTGTACAAGTTAACATTATTCGCAAAATATCACTACTTTCCCATGGCAACACAGTGAGTGGTAAATCATATCTAACACTGTGTTGCCGTGGGGAGATAGATACATTTTGTGAATAATGTTAACGTGTACAGAAACAAAATAATCTACTTTCCGTCTTTCTGCGCATCGGTCTGTCAGAAAACTGATGACTGCTGGCCCGGTTAGGGAAGGTCCCCAAAGGCTAACCTGTGCAGCAGTAAGAGCCAGTCTTTGGTATTTGTTATTTTGGTATATTCTAGTCACAGAGACATCTCTGTGAAATTCGGGCTGCTCTCCTACAGAGAGCGCGTCGCCGCAAGCGCAGCGCCTACCCATTTTTGGGGGAAAGGGGGGGGGGGGACAAGGTGAGGAAACTTAGCTATCAATTTGATCAAGCCAGGCAGCGGGATTTCTTCCTGCACTTACCGACTTTTACCTGCCGTGGGAATTTTACGTGCGTAAAGCGCACAGGTCAGACTAGCTTTAAGTCCCCATCCGAAGGACTAGACGTTCAGTTCGATTTTCCTGTCGAACTAGAAACACGTGTATTTATTATTATGTGCTTTGTCTCTCTGTAAGGCGCTTTGATATGTCAGAATACTGCGCCATATAAATGTTAATCAGCATTATTATTATTATTATTATTATTATTATTATTATTGTGTTATTATTATTATTGTTTTATTATTATTATTGTTATTATTATTGTTTTATTATTATTATTGTTATTATTGTTATTATTGTTATTATTATTATTGTTATCAATGAGGTAAAAACAAATATCTTGAAAAGCCTACCCATCGTACAAACATTGAATTTTCGATCTAAAAGCAGCTGGTTCAGAAATGTGTATTCTTTGATAATAAAACCGATTTACACAGTAACAGGTGGCAGAGTGGTTAAGACGTTCGCCTGCCAAATGTAATGCGTGAATGCAACGTGAGTGACCCGGGTTCGAATCCCGGCCTCACCCTTTCTTTCTAGTTCGACAGGAAAATCGAACTGAACGTCGAGTCCTTCGGATGGGGAATTAACCTAGTCTGACCCGTGGGCTTTACGCATGCAAAAATCCCACGGCAGTTGAAAGTCGGTACGAGCAGGGAGAAATCCCGCTGCCTGGTATGGCCAAATTGATACTTGTAGTACACAAGAGTAAACATTGAAAAAAGAAAATTGATTTGTATTTAACAGCTGATGCGCTTTAAAATTATCACAAGAACATTTTCATAGCGCACAAACACGACCCCCCCACCCCCACCCCCACCCCACCCCCTTCAGAAACTAACACTCTCTCTCTCTCTCTCTCTCTCTCTCTCTCTCTCTCTCTCTGGAAATAGATAAACTACACACCACCTTCACCCCCCCCCCCCCCCCCCCACCCTGGTTTGGAATTCATGTTATACTTTAGCGTTTCATTTTCTACTCTATTGAGTTTGAATCTATTCAATAGAACAAGCACATTATGGAATACTTTTACACTTGAAAGTATGGAATACTTTGAAAGTATGGAATATTTCTACAAAGTATGGAATATTTTTTACAAAGTATGGAATATTGTTGCAAAGTATGGAATATTTTTACAAAGTATGGAATAGATACAAGCTCTTAATTCATTACTCCACTTTTCTATTCAATACTTTTCACTTTTCTATTCAATAGAACAAGAACAGTATTGAATATAAGAGCGCAGTAATGAATTAAGTTTTTCTATATTTTGGATTATTTACTATTTCTATTTAATATTTACATTGACACTATTAAATAGATTTTTGTGTATTCAATAGCTCTTTTTCGTATTGAATAGGCTAAAATAGAGTAGATAATAAAACCACGTTTGGCCCACCATACGCGCGGTGACAACTTATTGTTCCCACATACATACATTACCACACGCTGCTGTATGTGTGCATGTGCAATGCACGTGCAGTTAAATTGTGCACGTGCAGACATAGGTTTATAAGCGCTTAGAGCTTAAAGATTAGGCACTATAAAAGTTGTCTTAATAAATAAATAAATTGTATAATGCATGATGTGCCTCCCCCTCTCTCTCTCTCTCTCTCTCTGCGCGCACATGTGTGCGTGTGCGTGTGTGTGTGTGCGTGCGTGCGTGCGTGCGTGCGTGCGTGCGTGCGTGCGTGTGTGTGTGTGTGTGTGTGTGTTGGTGGTAGAGGTGGGGGGAAAAACCGGTTTGAACCGAAAAACCGGTGCTAAACTTTCGAGGTTCAAAACCCGGTTCGAGTTGCTGTGAACCGGTTTTTTAACTGCAAACTTAAAGTAAGTTTTGGTAAAGGTAAAGATGTTACCGTAGTTTTTCTTAGAATAACGCATTCTTTTCGAAGAAAAACACTGATTCTCAGCGCAGATTGGGTGTTTGTAAACCAAGAGTTTCTAGTTTTTAGTTTATGGTGGTGCATGGCTTTGACTTTGACTGAGTGTTGAGTTGAGCGTGTGCGTGTCATAAGTCATAAGTTTCTTTATTATGTGTCTGTGTGTGTATGTGTGCGCGTGTGTGAATATTCTCACAAATAAATATGTGTTTGCATAAGTGAAACTAGTGATGCGAGTACTGGGGGGGAAACCGGTTCGGTAAAACCGGTTCGAAGAGGGAAAACCGGTTTAAAACCGGTTCGGATTTTTGAACCGGTTCTCAACTCTAGTTGGTGGGTGTCTGGCAGTGTGTATGTGTGCTTCACAAACTTAATTGTTCTATGTGGATTACATGTACTTTTATGATTATATTTTATGTCTTAGTTTATACTAAAGTATATTATGTCTCGTCAGTTTTAGATTTATGCGCACTCTGAAAACAAAAAGATTTTCTTCAGTTCAACACAATAAAGTAAAGATTTGTGAATTTTGAAGCTTGGAAGAGGAGTTGATACTCTTTTTTGTTGTTGTTGGGTTTTTTTTAAAACCCAAAACAAGATTTAATCACAAAAAACAACACAAAATATTAAATTATTAAATTATTAAATGAGTTGATACACTTTATCTAAATACTCATTCCAATTACAAACAAATCATCTGAACCTGGCCCTGCAGTTTGCCTTAACAACGTGGACAAAGGACATGTCTGCCGCTCGGCGATACCTTCTTGTTTCTAGATTGCATCATTCACTTCCAACAACAAGGTTAGTTTCTGGTGCTTTACGGATCCCGCATACAGTCGCCTTCTTTTTTATGGCTTCTTCATTATTGTATAATTACTGTAGAATATTCGTACCAACAATGATGAAAAAAACAATACCGACTAACAGTTCGAAAGGGGGGGCGCTATTCATTCAGACATAGCTTTATAATGGGATTAAGACAACTGCAGAAATAAAGAAGAAAGTAAATAAATCAATAAAACGCGTGCGTGCGTGCGTGCGTGCGTGCGTGCGTGTGTGTGTGTGTGTGTGCGTGCGTGTGCGTGTGCGTGTGTGCGTGTGTGCGCGCGCGCGTGTGTGTGGTGACACACAAAACATAATGCGTGTAAGACCATTACAAAAAAGCAAAACGGCTAACATTCCATGAGAGAGAAAAAAGAACAAAAGGCTACATTCAAGCACAAATAGAATCATAATGGAATTGAAACAACACCAGCCAGCCAACTGACCAAAACAAAGGAAGAAAATAAACAAATCGATTACCAAAAAAAACAAAAAAAGAAGAAAAGAAAAGGCGTGTAAGGAAATTGGACCTCATCGAACGTTGTTAAGGATGCATGCGCACGTTCTCGCGTTTTGCTAGGATGGAAGCGTAAGCCTACTCCATGTTTTTCGTAACTTCTTTGTTTGTTTCCAGGTTTACTCTCGAGCCCCCCACCATCGCCATCCTTCCAATGCACAGCTGCTTTCGTCACCCCTCACCCCACCCCCTACACACACACACACACACACACACACACACACACACACATCCACCCACCATCAGGACAAATGACTTGTGGAAGGTTTACACTGGTAGCCTTTGTTAGTCCCCGAGCCGAAGGTTCGGGGAGCTATCGTTTTTGTCTGGTCCGTTCGTCCGTCCGGTGTCCGTCCGTCCGGCGTGCCTCCGTCCGTCCGGCTATTCGTCCGTTTTTCTCAAAAACTATTCAGTCTATCATCATCAAATTTGGTAAACTAGTTTGCCAAGATGCAAGCTATCCACTGATGTATTTAGTTTTACATTAAGGTCAAGGTCGCGCCAGTTACGGGGTTCAAACCCCGAAACACATAATCGCTAATATCTCGCGAAGTTTTGCATGTATTTCAATGCAGTTTTTTTCACAACATTTCTTAATGAATGGTCTATAACACAGTTGTCATGAAATTTTCTGTGCGCTCGTGAACGCATGATCGCGCGCGCTCAAATCACGGGTCCGAACCCCAAGGCTATATCTACAAAAACTAGTCAATTACGTGCTGTTTTGATGCGTTTTTATGTAGTTACGTGCTGTTTTGATGCGTTTTTATGTATGTGTACAACCGACACATTCCGATTTCGGAGTAGCTCGGCGATGCTGCGACTTTGCAGCCGCTCGGAGTTGCACTTGTTCTGTTTGTTTCTGGACGAGTCAGAACATTATTGTCCAGCAGATTGTTTTAATGCAGGACAGTTTGTCCCATCACTTTTCCATTCTTGATGATTCACTACATAATTATAATACAAAGAAGCATAACAATAACAAGAGTACGAAAACAAACAAAAACAAAAACGAATATATCTGATATACAAAAACAATTATGAATCAACCAGCGCGGTCTTTACATACTAAGTTAATAATTTCCTCCGCGATTTCCATTCTAATGTAAAAAACAAAAATCCATATTAGTAGTCTGTTTCATGTCATTACGAACTGACTTGAAGGGCAAAAAGGTACACCTTGACATATGGGAGAAAGAAAAGCATAGACTATAAAAGATAGAGCATGTCGTTCATGGATAACATGCAGCTGAAATATCCATCTAACTTAGTGGGCCGTGCGAGTCAAGGGACATTAGTTTCCTGTGGTAGACAGACGTTCCTCTGGTCAATACATGCGACGGAGCGTTGCTAAATAAATAACACAAACGCGAACACGTACAATAGAGAAACGCCGATGGAAGGAAATGTACACCCTTAAGACAACAAGTGTAACTATGTTGTGCTAGCGCAAGCAAATATCTGCTGCTGCAAGCAGTTTTGAATGGAGTTGTGTGTCCCTTTTCAAGCCAGCAGCGAAGCCAAAGCTGGTTAAAGTTTTCAGGACTGTCTGTCTGCCTGTCTGTTCCTATGTATGTCTGTTTACAGTTCGCTAGTTCCTCATGCTAACACGACAACGTTTGAACGGAGGGACCGAGGTCCCTCAAATTGTCATACGTGGGTTAGGATATACAGGGCTCCCAGGGAGCACTAAAATTCTACAGGACCCTCTAAAAGAATGTGCCGGGGATGCACTAGAAACATTCTTTTTAGCATTCGCTGTGCCACTGGGACTCTCTATCCCGCCTCTAGGACACTCTATAATGTAAGTGAAAGAGTCCCTGGGAACCCCTTGTCTTGCGGGACGATTGGGAGCCCTGAGTATATCCAGACTGTGTTCGAAGATGAAGGTCATTGGTCAAAGGTCAAGGTCACCAAAAAGCCCACTAATCCCAACGACCCCCGCTTTATCCGATTCAGGGTCATTGACAAAAGGTAAGCCTTCACCACGATGTTCCATCACATGCAGACAATCATTTTAATGCACAGCTCGCAGTTTACTATTGGCACGGAGTTCAGACTAATGTCTACCAACGATTGAAAAAAACCATTTTAGCAGAGGGATTACGTAAGTAAGGCATGCTAATACAGTAATAGATAATAACGTCACTGTGAATGTGAAGCTTGTTTCAAAAGGAAGGGGGGGGGGGGGGGGGGGGGGGGGGGGGGGGGTACTACTGCTACTAGGTATCCGGAGACATCAGGAATTGGATTGACTGGCTTTAAAGAAGGGGGGGGGGGGAGATTTAAACGTGTAAATGCTCAACATGATTCTGATATTATTGCCTCCCCCACGCCTCCACTAATCACCCCTCCCTCCATCTCTCTCTCTCTCTCTCTCTCCTCTCTCTCTCTTCTCTCTCTCTCTCTCTCTCTCTCTCTCTCTCTCTCTCTCTCTCTCTCTCTCTCTAACCTCTCTCCCTGTAGACCGTTTTATATCACAGATTCTCAAAACGGCACTGTCAACTGCAAGGGACACACGTTATGAACCTGACTAGACAACATCGTTGCACCCAACTCCCTTTTTGTACTCCCTGTTCAGTAGAAAACGGTAGTTCACTGCAATGGCAACGATAGCCTGTACGTTTCTCTCTCAGTCGGTGTGTCAAGGGTTCATATTCCAAGCTCTACAGCCAAAACTACTGACCCCAACATGCTACATATTGGTAAAACGTGTCCTCGATATCCCTACTACGATGCATGTCATGTCATGTTGACTAAAATAATATCGAACATCAACGAAAGCGTAATTAAACCAAGGACCATTACGGCCTTGCATCACGTGACGCGTTTGCTTTAAAGTTGTCGTTCAGGGCTCTCAATCGTCCCGCAAAACATGGGGTCCCAGGGACTCTTTCACTTACAGTATAGAGGGTCCTAGAGGCGGGATAGAGGGTCCCAGTGGCATTGCGAATGCTAAAAAGAATGTTTCTAGTGCATCCCTGGGACCCCCAGTACATTCTTTTAAACTAAAGGGTCCTCTAGAATTCTAGTACTTGTGACGAGGTAATGGGTTAAAAGGCTAAGTCTCTAGGGAAGACTTTTAGTGTGTTAAATTTTCAAGTAGAAAATTTGCCTTTAGCCCACTTCTCTAGGGTATGGGAGATGAGCAACTTTCCCGGCCCCTTTTCATCTAATAAATTTATATTTGTGCCCGGGTTCTGGCTCGTATGATTGTAAGAAATACAAGTGGTTGATTTGCTCTAAATGGCAGACAGAGAGAAGTAGGGTTTTACATGAAATTACAAGACTTCCACTCTCATCAGTCTGACCAAAGGGTTCAGAATTATTTGACACTTGTATTTTATTTACTCACAAAATCTGCATAAGATTATGCAACAATAATAATAAAGCAGCTCAATGGCGCCAAAACAAAATATGAATGAAAAAAAAACAATGGAATCCGAAAGGATTTACAAGACTTTTGTCTTTCTAGAAGGTTAGCCCCAAGCAGGAAGGGTCACTAATTATCTTCAGTGTCCGGAGGAAAGTTCAAATGATTGGCGCGGTCCTGTGAACTTAGCTGTTGTCAAGTTCCTCCATAGGGATCGGCGAGTGCTGGGTTGGCTGGGCTTGCTCGTCAGGTGAGAGTAGCTCCCAGTCGTTCCGGTTACGGCGTCGCGGGATGGCACGGTTCAGGCGTGGTCTCCTCGCAGATTCTGGGTGCGGGGCGTCTTGGCGGCGTTCCCGTCTGGTTTCCTTGTGAGTCAGGGATTGGGCGTCCTGACCACGATGCCCTGCTGATAATCACAGGAGAAGGTGGATGTAGATCTCTATGGCTTAGAGACAAGGGGCTTCAGTCGGCAGGGAATTAGTGGATCCCAACCGGCTAGAAGGCTGCCCTTGTACAATAGCACTAGTTAATAAATAAACTGAATTTCAGTTAACAAACTGAAATCGGTAAAACATAAAAGGTGTACAGGGATCAACTGGTATTAGTCAGTACCCAGCTAGATCAAAGTCTATGATCAAGCCAACATCACTCTGTTCTGGTACCAAAAGAGTTAAAGTCAAAAACACACACACACAAATAATCAGTGCACCTAAATAGAACAGAATGTTTACCACTTCTTTTCAATAACATATCTACTCCTTATTCATCATTGAACAGAGGATCTAGATCAAAAATAGGATCTAACCCCAAAAAATCTCAATCACCAGCCGTCAATAATACTCACTAGTTGGGCTATTAGGACTGGCTGGGAGAGAGGTTGAGTCTGCAATGTTACTTCGCCAGGTTTTGGAGGTATTATGAGAGAGTATGTGTAGGCTAACTTTCCTCACTACTCAAATTTTCCCCTCCCATTTTCAAACAACGAGACCCTGTGATTGGTTCATAGCAGTCGACAAGTCACAAGATGATGTCCTAGTATTATGCATAGTAGTACAGAACCATCAGGAGCCGGTTACATCACTGGCACGTGTAACATTCCAGTCATTCCAATCCTTCTCGTGATCGGGAAAGGAAATACGGGGAATAAAGGGAGACTGCCTATGTGGGTGTCATCTGAGGAAAAACCCGTGATCAAACAGATATCGCTTCGGAATCGGCACGTTGTTTGATGTTGAATTGTACTTAAAGTGGCGGCCCGAGAAAAGAAGGGAGGGGGGGTGTAGATGGGAAAGAAAGGGAGAAAGTGGGGCGTGCGTTTCCACTCCCTCACAGTACTTCATAGACCCCCAAATGGGGGTCCCTGGGAGCCCTGGTCGTTGATGCCGAAACAAGTTATTGTCTTCACATGACTTATTTTCTTCAATATAACTGTTTTTATGTTTTCTCTTCATTTTTGTTGTTGCTTACTTGTTTCATCACCACTAATATGGATCAAACGCCTATTCATTAAGCCATAAGTCACTCTGCCCTTGATGGTAAGAACTGGGATTACGTTCATATGGCAGCTCATCTTTGTCCCCCCCCCCCCCCCCCCCCCCACACACACACACTCTTCCCTGTGTAGTGTACACGAACAACAGATTGCTATGACACACGACGACAAGCAATTATAGCGACAAAGAAACGGTAACTGTACCATCAGAATAATTATGACCAGTACAGTCATGACGCAAGCCACGGGCTGTCAAAACAAAGTGTGGGTGACGCAACAGCTAACGACCGTCAAACAGATTTCCCATTAACCAAGCTATCATCCGATTCTGGCCTGCAGCGAACAAACCTTCATTGAATTTCTTACTCAGGGTGAGAAAGCCATGAAAAATGGAGATAAAAAAAACATCCATGCGCGCACGCGCGTACTGATCGGCTGCCAACACAAATCCAACCATGACGCTTTCATTAAAAACAAAAACAAACAAAAAACATCCATGTTCACACTCTCGTTTTTCACTTTACTACTGGCCCAGCCAATCAATGTCAACCATCAGGCGTGGTAATTTTCAGAGAATTCTCTGAATTCAGAGAAAAATGAAATGAATGCAGAAAATCAAATGTCAGAAGGGTGTTGTTTTTAGCTTGAGGAGATGCATTTTCCCCAAGTTTAAAGTTTTACATAATTCATCTTCAAAATCACCATAAAAGGCTTTTTAAACCCATTTATTTCACCTAATGTCCCATATGTTCTTTTAAGAGCGGGAGGACGTTAAGCATAACAGACCTTTATTTCAC
>CM065697.1:21180238-21185238 GCA_017654935.2 Phymorhynchus buccinoides | reverse complement strand
TTTCAAATTTTAAATGGTAGTATTTTACACAAAACCAATGTGTCCAATCAATGCTTCCATTTATTCTTGAAATGATGCACACATGACACTTGTGATCAAAAAGGATTACTGCACTAACACTAAGACTGCTGATCCTACCCTACCAATACACCTATTACCAAACGTTTGTTGAAAAGTACTTCAAACTTGGAATATGTGTGCATTATCAATCTAGAACACAAACACACTCATACAGGCACTTTCTGGTCAAGCATAAACCGATTATACCAGCCGGGGAAAGAGTATTGGCAGAAAACAGTGAACATGCCAACAACACATCTCAGTCAGTCAACCTCAGACACCTCAGAGTTGAGTGAATCGAAGCAGGCATTCCTCATCCTCGTTGTCTTCCCCAACTGTATCATTGAAGATCGTCAATAACTGCCTGTGGGAGGACCAGCTCTTCTTCTTCTTCAGTCCACATGGGCTCAAGGATCCCATTGGTCAGCACCCATCCGTTGCCTTCAGTAGGGTTGGGGATTTCTGGGAGAGGCTGGTGGGCTCGTTTCCATATGGCAGCTTGGTAGTTTGACCATCTTGCATGTTGTTTCAGGTTTCAGCGGCAGGGTGGGAGGGTGGCCAGGTCAATGTTCACATTTGCACTGATGACGTAATCTTCACACTTTTCCTTCAAAATTTGATGACGCAGTTCATAAACCTTGTGAAACGGTGGTCCGCCGTAAATACAACATGTGAAATCCTCAAGCTCGTCAATCAGCTCTTCCTTGACTTCCTATCACTCACCCAGTTTTGCAAAGGTCTCCACAAACTTTGGTTTCTGCTGCACAGTTTTGATTGATTTTACTTTTCCTCTTCCTTGGAACGCACTAGTTGAGTCACACCCACTGAAAGCGTGCAGAGACAAGAGAGCAGTACAACACCTTTGCGTGAGTTCTCCTGCAAGAGCAGTGATGTCGAAAAGGTGTTTCTTGTTTCCTTTTCCAGTGTCAAAGAGGATGGTCACGCCTTCCAGCTGGAGGGCATAGTGCAGAAGGATGAAAAACACATCAGTGTCCGGACTCGTCCCTCTCACATACTTGTAACTAAACATTCCTGCTGTCCATACTTGCAATACAAGACAATTCTGGAGTCCGTCTCCTCTTGTGTGGACGTCAGGTCATCCAGTGTTTCTCTTTGTGTCTTTTCACTGTCTGCAGACATCAGTTTGTAAGCCACCCCTTCACAAATCAAGATGGTGTTCCTGCTTTGCAGTTTGGGAGCAAGAGAGTCTTGATTCCACACTTGAAGAAGGAGGTCTACAAACTGTGTCTTGTTTTCATCATTTGCCAGGAAGGCATCCCAGTCAACAGGTCTTTTCATGCTGCCTCCCGACAAGAGGATTTTGTTACCACAACCTCTTCTTTTTCTTTCCATCGATTTAATGCTGCCTTCATGATGCATGTCGGTGCTGAAGACGAAGTCTGTTTTGGGCATCATGTCAAAGACTTTGAGACAAATCTGGCGGAAGGCAGTTGGTGTCATAGAGTGGAAGATGGCGTTGCCGTCAATGACTGTTAAAATCTCTTCATCAGGGGGAGAGTCAGCATCCTCAACATCTTTGATCAGCCAGTGAAATCCACTGCTTTTGTCTGTTTTTGTCAAGAAATTGTCAGCTGTTCCTAGACTGTAAGGAACAGGTGTCAGCTGAAAGCTCATCACCACCTTCAAGTCAAGCCCAAGTTGTCCCTCCTGTGACTTCACAAGAAGCTGGAACGCAACATTCCCTTGATGTTTGAACTCTGTGACCTTGTTGTTTGTCGATCTCAGGACCATCTTCTTTGACATGCTTGCCATCGTTTTCAACCTTAGCTTCTTGATGATAGGATCAAAGAAATTATCTTTATTTTCCAGTCGTTCAGCAATGAACTCCTCTTTCTGTGTCTTTCCTGCTGCTTCTGCTTGCAGTACATCTTTTTCGACGTCTGCTGCAACTGTAGCACCAGATGACAGGATCACCAGTTTCAGAGGATCATCATTATTGCAAAAGGGTTAACGAAGCTCTCAACAGCTCTCATTGCCCTCATCACACTTTCTTCACTCCTAATCACTTATGATGGGCGCAGATCACGATGCTGCTCAATCATTTCACTGCCCCCTGACATGTCTGCCAGATCAAGTGTTGTCTGAAGGTATTTGATACATTCATGTGTTGTTCGTACCCATCGATGATATGCCTGGTAGTTGGAGGTAAGACCAATAAGTACAGCAGCTGTTCCCCACGACTTTTTGCGTGTTTCATAAATGTCTCTTCCATGGTCTTGTCAACAGCACATGTTTCCAGGAATCATAGACCGTTACATAAATACATAAATAGGTATACTTTTTTGATTGAGCACATTGCTTTTGTGTAAAATACTACCATTTAAAATTTGAAATGATTTCTGTGGAATAGTTTATAATGTAATTGTGCAGACAAATTGCAAAGGACATGCATGATCGTAATAGCCCTCCTCCGCAGAGTGGCAGGGGACTAATAAATGCACAAATTCAATTAGTTTGAATGACATCAGCAACCCCAAAAGTATTAGTTGCCAAATATTTACAATCACTGAGTGTATTCCTCTATTTTTACTATTCCTCTAAAATCTTACGGCGGCCATTTTGAATATTACGCAATAATTGAAAATATCTAACATTTACAACATGGCCTACAACGGATTTGGATTCAGCACCGTCAAATCATGCTGGATAGACACAAAAAGCTAATATATAATCCAAAACAAAGTACAACTAAGTTTTATATGTTTTTGTCAAATTTTCATGATAAGGGGGTAGGGAAGGTACATTTGATCCTGTGTTGAAACCGGAAGTCTCTCAACCCCCAATTATGACTAGCAATGTTCCTGGGATATTGTAGTGCATGAAACCAAACTGAAACTGTCCATGCTTGCTCTTATTTTTGATGCATCATCATTGACATACAACTTTTGCCGCGAAAATGACGGTAGCCGATGATCGCTGAAGTACTGCAGTGAGACTATCAAACATTGAGCACTGCAACAAACATTTTTAAGTAGCTATGCACCTAAATGCATTATTTGGATAACAAAAAAATGTTTTACTGTTCATTTAAATTAACTGTTCATCACTTGTATTTTGACAAATGTGTACCAGGCGATCGGGGGGTATCCTTACATCGGGGGCTATAGCTCATAGTGGGATTGAGGTGTTTTCTTGGGAACAAATTGTAGGGTGTTCAGGAGGTCCTAAGGAACATTTCTAGCCTACTTTGGTTTAATCATGGGGGGGGGGGGGGTTGCACGGTAGCCCCCTTCACCTTGGGAACTATTTCAAGAGAGAGAGAGAGAGGGGTGGGGGCAGAGGGAGAGAGAGAGAGAGAGAGAGGCAGAGGAGAGAGAGAGAGAGGGGGAGAGAGAGAGAGAGAGAGAGAGAGAGAGAGAGAGAGAGAGAGAGAGAGAGAGAGAGAGAGAGAGACAGAGAGAGAGAGAGAGAAAGAGAGAGAGAGAGTCAAGACAAACACAGATAAAGAGACAGATACAGAGACAGAGAGAAAACACTGAACACTGAAATATTTCACAGAATGTTTGGCCATGGGTCACAATGCATATTAGGGGGGGGGGGGGGGTAAAAGAACGAGAGAGAGAGAGAGAGAGAGAGAGAGAGAGAGAGAGAGAGAGAGAGAGAGAGAGAGAGAGAGAGAGAGAGAGAGAGAGAGATAGAGAGAGAGAGAGAGACAGAGCAAACAGAGGGAGAGAGAGAGAGAGTAGAGAGAGAGAGAGAGAGAGAGAGAGAGAGAGAGAGAGAGAGAGATGCGCGCGCGAGAGTGTGTGTGCGCGTGTGTGTGTGAGAGAGAGAGACAGAGAGAGAGAGACAGACAGACAGACAGACAGACAGACAGATAGACAGACATACAGAGAGAGAAAGAGAGACAGAGATATATATCTATGCGATTGGGGTAAAAAGAAAGTGAATGTCTGTCAAGTGACCGCGACACACCGTTCAAAGTCGTGAAACTGTCACAGCTGTCTCCATGAGGGTTTTTTGTCCTTATTCATCTTCTCCTTTCTTTGTCAACCTGATGCTGCAGTCAAGATTTATGTCGACTTTTCTAAACACTTCTCGCACTGACACCCCCCTCCCCTCCTCTCCCATCCCCATCCAACATTGAATATTCAAACCTGAATCATCATTCCCACCACCCACGCACCCCAACCTCCCTTCACACTGTTGTGCTCTAACTCATTATTGGAGGCAGCCTCTTGGACGCCTCCACTTTAGCGTTGGGTAGGGTATCACGTGACTTTTGCCTGTGAATGGTAACGTGATTTGGGCCAGTTCCATGCGCTGTGGAGGAGCACGTGACCTGCTGGGCGCGTCAGAGTTGTCTTCCCTTTGTCATTGAAGTTGTCTGCCCTTTCTAATTGAGCGTGCGACTCTACATGTAATGTAGGTCCGTGGGTGCGACGTGCTGGTGGATCATTGAGAACTTCATGAATATGCATCAGCGTAACAGACTGGTGACCAGAACATGTTAGCCTACAGAGTTAGGCTGTGACTGCGTCTCTCTCTCTCTCTCTCTCTCTCTCTCTCTCTCTCTCTCTCTCTCTCTCTCTCTCTGTTTCTTTTTCTCTGACTTGCACGGCTTCCAATTTTGTTTCCACATACTATCTCTTTTTGTCTCTGTCTTTCGCCCTCTTTTCCTGCCTCTCTCCCTGCTCTCTGTCTCTGTCTGTCTGTCTCTGTCTGTCTGTCTGTCTCTGTCTGTCTGATTGTCTGTCTCTCTCTCTCTCTCTCTCTTTCTCTCTCTCTCTTAACTAGGCTAGGCTAGTAGGGCCTAGTGTGTGCGTGCATGCTTAGCAGTAGCCTATTGCTTCCACCACACTTTCTCCACTGGAGTTGGTGTCGTCTGCTAAACCTCATTCTTCTCTCTCTCTCTCTCTCTCTCTCTCTCTCTCTCTCTCTCTCTCTGCTTTACTCACACTTTCATTGTCCTTCTCTCT
>CM065697.1:21170238-21177738 GCA_017654935.2 Phymorhynchus buccinoides | reverse complement strand
CCCCCCCCCCCTGGAATACTGGGAGGGGAGGTCTTCCATACAAATAGTTCCCCCACCTTCTGGAAGTTTTGTGCTCATAACTACCTCTAATCTGTCAGTCTCTTTGACTCTGCCTTTTCCCTTTGCATGCTGTTATCTACTATCGTTCTGCCTGTCTGGTCCATTCTCCTGCCTTTTTTCAAGAAATACTTTCAAAAAGATTCCTCTAGCCGAAGTCAGACATGCTGGGCCTAATTATTCTTAGTTAGGCGCATAACAGCAGCATGATGCATCTACGTTCATAATTTATCTCGCTCTCTCTCTCTCTTCACCCCCCTCATAACAACAGAGAGAGAGAGAGAGAGAGAGAGAGAGAGAGAGAGAGAGAGAGAGAGAGAGAGAGAGAGAGAGAGAGAGAGAGAGAGAGAGAGAGAGAGAGTTAGTTCATCTTATATATTTTTCGAAAGACCTTGCACATTTGTGATCCATTTTCTTGGAAGGTGAAATGCTGCCTTCTTCTTGGAAATGTAAAACCGAAAGTTTCACTTTCGTGTCTTCGTCAGTTCAGTTGTTGCAAAGTCAATGCTGGCTTCTCTCTCTCTCTCTCTCTCTCTCTCTCTCTCTCTCTCTCTCTCTCTCTCTCTCTCTCTCTCTAACTCTCATCGCTAATTCCCAAGATGTGTGTGAGAAAGACAAGAGTTGAACACAGAGACTGGCTGTCTGTTGAAAGCCACAATAACAAACAAGTGTGTCGCGGAGTGGCTGATAAGTCCTCGAGCAAGTAAATGTGGGGAGGGGGTAGGTGTAGGGAGGAGATAGCTGCCACGGGGTTAAAACTGCCACGGGAGTTAACTGCCACGGGGCGATTGCTAGTATTGATGAATATAAAGAGCGCTAAATAGTTATGTATACGTGTATTAGAATTGCGAGAGAAATCTTAAGTCTTTTATTGATTACGCCTCTCTGCCCGTATCAATACTTTCATCAACATAAATAAATGTAAACTAATACAAATCAAATCATGCACATACACATAATCAAAATGGGAGAAACAAAATAGCTATGGAGGTGAGAGATAGAGAGAGAGACGAGTCAGAAACAGAGATGAGATTGAGAAGAAGGAGAGCGAGAGGAGAGAGAATGAGAATGAGAAAGAGATTCGAGGAGAGGATCTCCAATTAGGAGATGGAAAGGTCAGAGGTGGATGAGGGAAAGAGAGAGTAGAATGAGGGACCTGGAGGGAGGAGTGAGAGGTGGAGAGATGGAGAGAGGGAAGGAGACAGAGAGATGAGAAGAGAGAGAGCGAGAGACTGGAGAGGAAGAGAGAGAGAAGAAGAGAGGATGGAGAGAGAGGAGAGAGGAGAGAAGAGAGGTAGAGAGATATGACCAGAGAGAGAGAGACAGACTGAGGAGAGGGAGGGAGAGAGTGAGAGAGCTTGGAGAGCGAGAGAGAGAGTGAGAGAGGCGAGGGAGAGAGGAGAGAGAGACAGATGGAGAGAGAGAGAGAGAGAGAGAGGAGAGAGAGGAGAGAGAGAGGTGGAGGAGTGGAGAAGAGAGAGACTTTTTTTTTTTTTTGAGGAGAGAGACGAGAGAGAGAGAGAGAGAGGAGAGTTGAGAGAGAGAGAGAGAGAGACGAGAGTTTGAGAAGGAGAGATAAGAGGAGAGAGAGAGAGAGAGAGGAGAGAGAGAGAATGAGAGAGAGAGTGGAGGAGAGAACGATTGAGAGAGAGGAGAGAGACCGAGAGGAGAGAGAGAGAGGGGAGAGAGAGAGAGGAGAGAGAGAGACGACGAGGAGAGAGGAGAGAGAGCAGAGAGAGAGAGATGGGAGAGAGAGAGAGAGATGAGAAGAGAGAGAGTGGAGAGAGAGAACGCCTGGAGAGGAGAGGGGTAGAGAGAGAGAGAGACGACGGAGAGAGAGAGAGTGCGGATGAGAGAGAGAGAGATCGAGATGAGACAGAGGAGAGAGATAGAGGAGAGAGAGAGAGAGAGAGAGAGAGAGGAGAGAGAGGATGAGAGAGAGAGGGAGAGGAGAGAGAGTTCTGAGAGAGAGAGAGAGAGGAGTGGAGAGAGAGGATGTGATGAGGAGAGAGGAGGAGAGATGGAGAGAGAGGAGAGAGAGAGAGGAGAGAGAGAGAAGGAGAGAGAGAGGAGAGGAGAGGAGGAGAAAGAGAGAGAAGAGAGACGAGGAGAGAGAGAGGGAGCGAGAGTGAGGAGACGAGAGAGAGAGAGAGGAGGAGGAGGAGAGAGAGAGGAGAGGTGATGAGAGGAGAGAGGAGAGAGGGATTGAGAGAGAGAGTAGAGGGGAGACGAGAGAGGAGGGAGAGGGAGAGAGAGAGAGGATGAGAGGAGATTGAGAGAGGACGAGGAGAGAGAAGGAGAGAGACTGGAGAGATGAGGAGAGGAGAAGAGAGAGAGGGGGAGAGAGAGAGAGGAAGGAGAGAGGAGAGAGAGAGAGAGAAGAGAGGAGAGGAGAGAGGGAGAGAGAGAGGAGAGGGGAGAGAGAGAGAGAGAGAGAGAGAGGAGAGAGAGAGAGGGAGAGAGAGACAACAGGAGAGAGAGGAGAGAGGAGAGGAGGGATTTGAGAGAGAGAGTGAAGATGGATGAGAGAGAGAGATGAGTAGAGAGGAGAGAGGTGAGAGAGCTGGAAGAGTAGAGAGAGAGGAGAGAGAGAGAGAGAAGACGGAGAGATGACAGAGTGAGAGAGAGGAAGAGAGAGAGTGGAGAGATGGGAGAGAGAGGAGACGAGAGAGAGAGACGATTTGAGATGAGAGAGAGAGAGAAAGAGAGGTAGGAGAGAGTGGAGAGAGAGAGGAGAGAGATGGCGATGAGAGAGATTGAGACACAGAGAGAGGAGAGTGAGAGAGAGGGAGAGAAAGTAAGGATGAGAGGAGAGAGAGAGAGGAGAGGAGGAGTGAGGAGAGAGAGAGCGAGAGAGAGAGAGAGAGAGAGAGAGAGAGATAGAGAGAGAGAGAGAGAGAGAGAGGTGAGAGAGAGAGAAAGATGAGAGAGAGAGGCGAGGAAGAGAGGAGAGAGAGAGAGAGAGGAGAGAGAGAGAAGAGGAGAGGGCGAGTGAGAGAGGGGGAGAGAAGAGGGGAGAGAGATGAGAGGAGAGAGACTGACGAGACGGTGAAGAGAGATGAGAGAGAGGAGAGATGAGAGAGGAGGGAGAGAGAGGAGAGAGATCTGAGAGAGATGAGAGTAGACGAGGAGAGAGAAGAGATGAGGAGAGAGAGATGAGAGAAGAGAGGGGGAGAGATGGAGAGAGAGAGGAGAGAGAGAGAGAGAGGACGAGAAGGAGAGAGAGAGAGAGAGATGAAGAGAGAGGGAGAAGAGAGAGGAGAGAGGAGGAGAGAGAGAGAGAGAAGAGAGAGGAGAGGAGAGAGGGAGAGAGGAGAGAGAGGGACGAGAGAGGAGAGAGAGAGAGAGTAAGGAGAGATGAGAGTGGGAGTTGAGAGGAGAGAGAGAGAGAGAGAGAGGAGAGGAGAGATGAGAGAGAGAGAGAGGAGAGGAGAGGAGAGAGATGAGGAACGGCGAGATGGAAGGGAGAAGAGAGCGAGAGAGGAGAGAGGAGAGGAGAGAGAGAAGAGGAGAGGAGAAGAGAGACGGAGAGAGAAAGAGAGAGAGAGAGGAGAGACGGAGGAGAGAGAGGGAGAGGAGAGAGAGGAGATGAGAGAAAGAGGGTGTATGAGAGATGGAGAGAGAGATGAGAGTTATGAGAGAGATGACGATGAGAGGAGGGAGAAGAGAGAGAGTTGAGAGAGACGAGAAGAGGAAGAGAGAGACAGAGCGAGAGAGGAGAAGCTTGAGAGCGGGCGAGGGGGGGAGAGAGGGAGGGAGATAGAGATGGAGGAGGAGAGAGAGAGAGAGATGAACGAGGGGGATTGGAAGGGAGAGAGACGAAGGGGGAGAGAGATTGTTAGGAGAGAGAGAGAGAGAGAGAGAGAGAAGAGAGAGAGAGATGAGAGAGAGAGAGTGAGAGAGTAGTTGCAGAGAGAGAGAGAGGATTTTCGAAAGACCTTGCACATTTGTGATCCATTTTCTTGGAAGGTGAAATGCTGCCTTCTTCTGGGAAATGTAAAACCGAAAGTTTCACTTTCGATGTTTCGTCAGTTCAGTTGTTGCAAAGTCAATGCTGGCTTCTCTCTCTCTCTCTCTCTCTCTCTCTCTCTCTCTCTCTCTCTCACTCTCGCTAATTCCCAAGATGTGTGTGAGAAAGACAAGAGTTGAACACAGAGACTGGCTGTCTGTTGAAAGCCACAATAACAAACAAGTGTGTCGCGGAGTGGCTGATAAGTCCTCGAGCAAGTAAATGTGGGGAGGGGGTAGGTGTAGGGAGGAGATAGCTGCCACGGGGTTAAAACTGCCACGGGAGTTAACTGCCACGGGGCGATTGCTAGTATTGATGAATATAAAGAGCGCTAAATAGTTATGTATACGTGTATTAGAATTGCGAGAGAAATCTTAAGTCTTTTATTGATTACGCCTCTCTGCCCGTATCAATACTTTCATCAACATAAATAAATGTAAACTAATACAAATCAAATCATGCACATACACATAATCAAAATGGGAGAAACAAAATAGATATAGAGAAAAGAAATATGTATTTCGGCAGGAAGATTCATTAGTAGTAGTAGTAGTAGTACTATCGCAGATCTGCAGATCTCAGAATATACTGTAAACCTGTAAACATGCCTTTAGGAAGGAAGGAGAGAGAGAGAGAGAGAGAGGAGAGAGAGAGAGAGAGAGAGAGAGAGAGAGAGAGAGAGAGAGAGAGAGAGAGAGAGAGAGAGAGAGAGATGGTGGGCTACAGGGGCTGGAATGTAGTGATGGTGCAGATGAGGGAGGGGAGAACTTGTAAACCTAAAATAACTGTGATAATCTACGTACACGCAGATAATTCCTTTATTCATCAACAACGCAAACATTCCTATGCGCAAATGTTCACCTCCTTCAGCCGGCGATTGGCTAGGGATAGAAGTACCGATATTTATCAAGCCGCTCATGACTCAATGACAATAATACTAGTACTGACAGGTCCCTTCTAGTGAATGGATGATCTGGCACCGACTTCATGCTTGGATACAGAGTTCATGCTTCATCACCACTGGCGAAATAGCTACTACGTTGATCATGCCATTGTGCATACATACGTCAATCTTTACAGTCATGTTTGTATGTCTTCATAGAATGTTTTCAATGGTTTAAAAACACTCACTACCCTTTCTATGTTCCTCGATACTTTCCTGTTTCTTCCATACCTTTATCCTGCGGTTTTTTACAATTGAGCTAAGGCTCGAATAGACTTTTGATCCAAATCCAATCCGTTTAAAAACAATCCGCGCTTTTCTTTCTTGTACGAAACGGCATAATGGTCTGGGCCTGTATTCACGTTGATATAGCATGAGACTTAGCATGATGCTAACTTAGAAGCTCTTCCAATGTCCTATAGGATTTAATAGGACTTTTGGAAGAGCTTCTAAGTTAGCATGATGCTAAGTCTCATGCTATCTCAACGTGAATACAGGCCCTGGGCTATACAACAGTGGGTGTGGTCGGTCAATAATAATTATGCTCCGATTAGCACAGCATTTACTAAAGTGGTCTTCGTATTCCAAAGATGATGTTTGTCATTTTTATCATGACTGCATTTAACGGCCAAAACTTTTGTGGTTGCAAATCTTTTGATACGTCTTATCATTCTGTTTTGTTCAGTCGAAAGAAATTGAGTGTGAATTTCACTCCTATAAGCATTTGTAGGCAAAGTCACAGCTTGTTTATCTCGGCCAATCCGGACAGTCTGAGAGGACAACAAACAACTGGAATGTTAATTTATAATTTATCAGTTCAAGACATTCCATTGATGGACCACTTTAGTTCCTAGTTTCGTATTCTGTCCCATTTCCATTCAAGCTGGAATCGAAGTCTGACAATAAAAACAAGGGCGTCGCCGAGCGGCAGACATGTCCGTCACCAGCAATGCCACGCACTTGCGACACCCCGTAGAGTGTCACATCCTGACACAAAATTGGAAGGGATTCTGTCTTCTAGTTCACGAGATACAGCTTGAAGAAGAAACATATAGCGCAAAGAAGGAAATTTCGGTTTTCAAGGTCACACTTCAAGGTCAAGGTCAGCATGGTGATAATTTATGCTCGGGTGTTTTCTTCTCTAGGGTATACAGTACCACACACAATCTGAAGCGCTTCTGTCAAGTACCAATGTGGACAATATGGCTTAAAACCCAATGTGTAGACCCCTACCACTTTCAAGGCCTACTGATCGCCCGGTCCGTGACCTTGACCTTGATCGGTATGCCACAGAACGGGCATAAGCCAAAGTACCTTCATGCCAAATTTGAAGACTAACACTAACGGTGATTTTCGATTTTCGGTTTTCAAGGTCGTACGCCAAGGTCAAGGTCACGACGGCAAAATGGTTTGCGCGGATGCCTTCCTCTCATGGTGACACACCAGCACACAAAATTTGACGTGATTCTGTCAACCCGTTCGAAAGATATCCTTGGGACAGACAGAAGGAGAAAAAAATGACCCTCCGATTTTCAGGCCGCAGCGATCTTTTTGACCTTGACCTTGACCTTGATCGGTATGCCATCATCAGAACGGGCATAAGCCAAACCACCTTCATACCAAGTTTCAACATCCTATGTTGATCGGTGCCCGAGATATGGCTAAAAATAGATTTTCGGTTTTCAAGGTCGTACGTCAAGGTCAAGACGGCAAAATGGTTGCGCCGATCTCTTCCTATTAAGGAGGCACACCTTCACACAAAATTTGACGCGATTCGGTCCAGCGGTTCGGGAGATATCCTTGGGACAGACAGAAGAAAAAAAAAGAAAAAAAAAATAACAGACAAACCAGGCGATCGCAATAGTCCGTCTTGGTGACGGACTAATGATCAACACAGGCTATCTATGCCGGTGACAATGAAACATACGCATCCAAGCAAAGACGTCAATGCCAGATCATCCAGTCATATAATAAAAAGCCAAGTGTCCGTGTGTGTGTGTATCTGAAACACAAAACGGGCCTTATAACTCCGCCGTTTTTCGAAAAGTAGAAAGTCAATTCACACATGCATGCACACATACACACACATGTACGCGCGCGCAGACGCACTCACTCACCCACACACGTACACACACAGCTACAGACGCGCGCTCGCGCAAACGCACGTACACACACACACACACACACACACACAGTTGTGCTTCATTACTTGCATCTTGAAGGACTAGCAGTTTTGTTTCCAGTATCCCCACTATCATATCTATGCTGGATAATTGTATTTGTATGACGACCAATTTCGACAGAAAATGAAAACAGAAAATCATTTTTTATTTAACTCCCCAAAAATGCATAATGCATAAAAAAGCATAATCAATCAGAAATTCACAAAATGCTAGCATAAATATTCTAATCGTTATCATCAATAATCATATAATAAAAAGGCAAGAGTGTGTGTGTGTGTGTGTGTGTGTGTGTGTGTGTGTGTGTGTGT
>CM065697.1:21162738-21165238 GCA_017654935.2 Phymorhynchus buccinoides | reverse complement strand
GGGCTGTCTGTCTGTTTGTTTGTCTGTCTGTCTGCGTATCAATTATCTTTAAATATTACTGGACGGATTTTGATCAAATTTAACATCTTAAAAAGACAGCTTCCTTTCGATAACCATGAGAGTGCTGACCTTGACCTTGAAGTGTGATCTTGAAAACCAAAAGTTCCTTCTTTGGGCTATATGTTTTGTTTCTGAGCTGTACCTCATGAATCAGTGAACATACTCGCTTCAAATGTTATTACAGTGCCGGGAGAGTTCTGTAAAATTATATATAACTGCGCTGACCTTGACCTACTTAAGTTCGAAACAGTTACATTTATTAGCCTAAAAAGATATATAAAACCACACGTACCACCTGCGTCCTCAGAGTTCTCAGTTTATCTAAAGTTCGTCCTACAGTGAGCAAACCTTCCCCATACCCAACCCATCTTCCCCCATAATTATCATCGCGAGAAAACAGAAATAT
The DNA here is from genome assembly GCA_017654935.2 of Phymorhynchus buccinoides. Taxonomy (NCBI): domain Eukaryota; kingdom Metazoa; phylum Mollusca; class Gastropoda; order Neogastropoda; family Raphitomidae; genus Phymorhynchus; species Phymorhynchus buccinoides. The sequence continues at coordinate 21,164,772 of CM065697.1, read as the reverse complement.
GTCCAACTTCGATTTGAATATGGCACAAAAGATCTCCAGAAATTAATCATGTCAACCTATTCAATGACTTGCGGACTTTTATTTTGACATGTATGTATTCTAATACGACAATCGGAACATTTTAAAAAAACCTCACTTTATACTTCTACAGCATAATTTACCCAGCTTCTTTCCTTCACCACCTCACCTTCACCAATTCCCATTAAAAATGACCTAATAAAATTGAATCTAAATTTTCGTTGGTCAGCTTGGTCACACACCCTCCCCTATGTTTTTCTAAAACCAAACCGTGAAGCAAAAATCAACAAAGATCCATGAATGAAAAGTATGACAGAAATGAGTGGAGCTAGTAAAATTGGATTTTGCCTACTTCTTAGTACGTACGGTAATTTCTAACGGGAAATTAGTAATTTGACTGTACACTCAGTAACAGTCACGCATTTGCAAAACTAGAACACAACACGCCTACCTGTTTCTAGGACATGTCCCACCGATAACGTCTTGCGGCTTGCCTAATCAACGAGGCCATTTCGATAACGATTTGTTTCTGCCTGTCTACAACTATAAAGTCTGTTAGTAGCGGCCACCCAAATGCTGAAACAGTAACCACTACTCAAACTTCGAAGGAAACGCTCAGGTGAAATAAAAGTTCAGCAAATTGGATTCGTAATACCCCGTAAAAGAAAATACTGGCAATAATAATCGAATGACTAACTTACCTTCGTTCAGATCAAGGTCCAACAGTTTTTAGCTTCTGGAAGCCAGCACATGGGGCGTAACGAACGGGCCAAGACACACGCATGAAAAACAACGGGTGGGCGACCGCACCAAACACTGAAGTTTCCAACCCTCTCTTCCAAAAGTCTATGCTCTTTCAATAAAAACTCTACTTCTGACTGATTATTTGTAAGTCAAGAATATTACTCCCACGACTACCTACACATAGGGCGATAAAGAAAACTCTTCTTCTTTTTTTTACATCATTCAATTGAGTTTGATGGACCGACAATAAACTGTCGTCTGCTGCTACAGGTGAGAGTGGGAGCTCGGTGTCTCTCGTGTAGTGAAGTCGGGTCAAACGGGCCCCGTGCAGACGACACGACGCGTCACCCGCTTTTTCTTTTCTGTTCTTGCACGTTGTGTCTATGGTCATTTGTTTCGGTCAAAAAATACCTTTCATTTCTTCGATAGAATGATTGTTCAGACACCGTTGTAACTTCGCGTGAGCAATAACATACATTTTCTTGTGGTAGTCTTTGCTTAGTTGTCAAAGTATGAATAGGATTGATTTTTGTTTTGCATTGTTCGTTTCAATTATATTAGAGATCGATCCCTGACCCTTATTGCTGCTATAACTTTACTTCTATTGATTTAAAATAATAAATGACTCTCTCTCTCTCTCTCTCTCTCTCTCTCTCTCTCTCTCTCTCTCTCTCTCTCTCTCTCTCTCTCTCCATCAAAGGCACTAGGTTTGCACAGTCATGCAGAATTTCAACTATTTTGGGCTTACTGCTGTTGTTGTTTTTTTATTGTTGTTTCTTAGTACTAACACGTAGAATAAACTTTCTATCTCTTCTTTTATCATGACGATTTCCTTGCAATAAAGCAAGAATCCTGTTTTGTTAACTTTTGGGTTTTTTTGGGGGGAATCTATTTTATGACGCATACAGCCTTCCATACTATGTTATTTGGGTTGACTTTTTGCGTACGGCCTCAGCCAGTTTGGCTGGTTTGCTGAATGACCGTTAACTATCCACCCCTTTTCCGCCTGTGTACGCTACTAGGCCTTTCAGTTTCCCCTGATCCGGGTACACGTTCGGGGCAAACTATTGTGTTGTTGTCCGCGTTCAGAGTTACACCGTTCTTGGAAAGAAGTTTGACTGGGTAAAAGAGGAAAACTATTGTTGTTTTTACAGCAACAGGAATCAAGAGTAAAAAGCGCAGGGACAACGACAAAGCCTATAACTAGTGTGCCCCAATTACTGTGTAATTAACTGCCGCCAAGGTGTGCGCGTGCTGTTTTCCCATTAACTC
>CM065697.1:21155238-21157738 GCA_017654935.2 Phymorhynchus buccinoides | reverse complement strand
TCTCTCTCTCCTCTCTCTCTCTCTCTCTCTCTCTCTCTCTCTCTCTCTCTCTCTCTCTCTCTCTCTCTCTCTCTCTCTCTCTCTCTCTCTCTCTCTCTCTCTCTCTCTCTCTCTCTCTCTCTCTCTCACACACACACAGACACTCCACTCTGTAATTATACACTGAATAATTCTCTTCCTTTAAGTTTCCTCTTTATAGCTTAGTCAGCAACATATCAGAATACAAAGTAGAACGTCAATTCACACATGCACGCACACATACACACACATGTACGCGCGCGCAGACGCACTCACTCACCCGCACACGCGCAAACGCACGTACACACACGCGCGCGCGCGTGCACACACACACACACACACACACACACACACACACACACACAGTTGTGCTTCATTACTTGCATCTTGAAGGACTAGCAGTTTTGTTTCCAGTATCCCCACTATCATATCTATGCTGGATAATTGTATTTGCATGACGACCAATTTCGACAGAAAATGAAAACAGAAAATCTTTTTTTATTTAACTCCCCAAAAAAGCATAATGCATAAAAATGCATAATCAATCAGAAATACACAAAATGCTAGCATAAACATTCTAATCGTTATCATCAATAATCATATAATAAAAAGGCAAGTGTGTGTGTGTGTGTGTGTGTGTGTGTGTGTGTGTGTGTGTGTGTGTGTGTGTGTGTGTGTGTGTGTGTGTGTGTGTGTGTGTGTGTGTGTGTGTGTGTGTGTGTGTGTGTGAAGCACAAAACGGGCCTTATAACTCCGCCGTGTTTCGACCGAATCGCTTCAAATTTGCTATGAGCCCTAACGGGGCGATGACAACGGCAACCGAGGCACAGTGTCATTTGCGCGGTTTGGCAAATGCGCGAAACGCGTATCCGCGGCCTCTCGGCGCCCGTATCTCCGGTATTTCTGGGTAGATTGCCTTTGACTTCGGCAGATAGATAACCGGGGACGGTGACTATCTGTGTGCCAAACCCGAAGCCAATCGATGCAGAAACGCGCGCGATATACGCCGCTTCCCTTTTGCCCCGATAACTCCGCCGTTTCTTAACCGAATCGCTTCAAAGTTGATGTCAGGCTTGCTGTGGTCGTGGCAAAGCCTGGCAGTAAATTTGAAGAGAATTGGGAGAGCGCATCACTCTCAGATCAGCGCCAACGGGAAACGGGGCCTTATAACTCCACCGTTTCTTAACCGAATCGCTTCAAATTTGCTGTACTCAGCGTTACCAGTACTTGGCGTTACCGTTACTAGGCGTTACCGTTACTAAGGAGAGCGCATCACTCTCAGAGCAGCGCCAACGGGAAACGGGGCCTTATAACTCCGCCTTTTCTTAACCGAATCGCTTCAAATTTGCTGTACTCAGCGTTACCAGTACTTGGCGCTGCCGTTACTAGGCGTTACCGTTACTATGGAGAGCGAATCACTCTCAGAGCAGCGCCAACGGGAAACGGGGCCTTATAACTCCGCCTTTTCTTAACCGAATCGCTTCAAATTTGCTGTACTCAGCGTTACCAGTACTTGGCGTTACCGTTACTAGGCGTTACCGTTACTAGGCGTTACCGGTATTCGGCGTTGCGCTAGTAACAATAAAAGCACCACGGCAATAGCAATGGGTAAGTAGCAATGATTTAGAGATGCACACAAACGGTGCTTGAACTACATATTTTGTTCAAACAAGATGCATGTATGGGTCACATTGTATGCCTATATGGATACTAATATGACTAAGATTAGTAACTGTACAATGTGATTTAATTTTCAACCAAGAAAAAAGATTTGTATGACAAGCACCCCCAAGAAAATGTGAGTATTTTGTTTTCTATATTTCTTAATTGGATATTTATATTTTTTTTAAATCAGCTTTTTTAGAAACCTTTGTAACTTCTGGAATCCGCTTGTCGAGTCAACAGTTTGTACAATAACTGTAATTTGGCTTCAGAGGAAATCACGCTCATACAGATTAGTTGAAAACGTATCTTCATTGTGTTGAATCATTGTGTAGCGTTGTGGTGGGTATATATATATATATATATATATATATATGTATGTGTGTGTGTGTGTGTGTGTGTGTGTGTGTGTGTGTGTGTGTGTGTGTGTGTGTGTGTGTGTGTGTGTGTGTGCGTGTGTGTGTGTGTGTGTGTGTGTGTGGGCTTGATGATATTTGTTTTAATGAACCTTTGAGGAGGGGGGGGGGGGGATACTGGCATGTATCATTGTTTTAGTGCGTGGTTTTTTAAAGGCCAGAATATCGTATTTAAGTCAGATCATCTAATCCATCCAATATAGATGAGAATCATTATGGCTGAACAGAATAGGCTACAACACTCTTTGTGCCAACCCATTGTGCAGGCAATGTTTAATGGATGCTCGTGCCGCTCTGTAAAGCGATGAAAAACAATGTCTAGAATCTGACGCCAGTCACGACTCTCTCTCTTCCTTCTCTTTCCCCCCCCCCATCTTTCTTACATGAACTTTAGTTGTCAATTG
>CM065697.1:21127738-21147738 GCA_017654935.2 Phymorhynchus buccinoides | reverse complement strand
CATTAGACGCGTAAGTTCTGTACGGAAAACCCTAAATAAGTGGAAGAAAGAAGGATAAAAGGTTACGCATATAGGGTGAATTCGGACACGTGCGAAAATATTTTCCCTTCTTTGTTTCACTTATTTATGGATTGCGGACGGGTTTCCGCATGGAATATGCGCTTATGTGTGTACACGGCCGTATGCGCGTTGCTTTCATTTAGGTGGACGTCGTCCACTTCTCTTACGCGCGTTTCGCCTACTCTTTGATGTACGCAATCTGCCGCTTCATTTGCATTTATTGTGTCGGCTGTGTCGTTTCGCCCACACTGAATGTTTCGTTTCGCCCACCGCATCCCTAGTATTTGCCACAGAGAGAGAGAGAGAGAGAGAGAGAGAGAGAGAGAGAGAGAGAGAGAGAGAGAGAGAGAGAGAGAGAGAGAGAGAGAGAGAGAGAGAGAGAGAGAGAGAGAGAGAATAAGCCGTAAGTTTTAATTTAAAAAAAAAAAATTTTGTAACTATTTTTGGCACTATGTTTGACGTTATTAACTGTTTTAAACATTAGTTATGCAAAACGAGACTACTTATCAGTTAGTCGATGAAACGCGAGTTCGCAAAACGCGCGTAGGTTAATCATAATAGTAAAACCCGAATACATTTCGTTCTCAACAGAAAACATGTTCCCCTGTTGCCTGTGCTCTTTTCTTAATTAATTAACTCACCTTAAATACGTACTTCTATTTCTGATTTTAAGTTCGTGACATATAAGCGTATGAAATGTGTCAAACCCTCGATGCAAAGACTCGATACTTTTCGAACATTATCCCTACTCGGTATGGCTCGCTCCCTTCGCTCTCAAGGACCAATGCAAAAGGATCGAGCGTTTCCGAGTTTTGCCGAGTATCTCGAAATGAACACATATATAAAGTTGGAATCGGAAATTGATTGAAATTGCCCTTGACAAAGCAGCACAAATTATTTGGTTGGTGGGAATCAAAGCAACGGACAGAATGGCTAAGGAAGCGACAAGAAGGGCATTAGACATAATCGAGGAGTATTTCATGCCAAGTGATGTGAAAAAAGTTAGCATTGACATAGTTTCGTGTTCCGTTTCGTTTCATATCCGAGCATTATTTTTGTATGTGACTCGTTCGGCAGAGCTCGTAAATGCGCGTTTCGATTCATAGTATGGATATTTTCACTCAAAACAGGATCCATAGTTTCGTAAATTACGGAAACTATCGATACTTTTTGAAAGTGCGCTATCCTTTTCACAAAGTAGCGATACTTTTGCCAAAAGGTTCGATCCTTTCTTAAGCGGATCGTTCCATTTGGAAATGAGCGTTGTTTTGTATGGATACTTTTCGAAAAGTATCGAGTCTTTGCATCCAGCGTTTGACACGTCTCGTACGCCATACCTAAATTCCATGTTTCAGTAATGACTGTCGGGGCAGTGGCTGGATGCCTTGTGCCTCCATACGAGGAGCTGGACGACTCCGCCCGCTCCACGAGTCTCTCTCTTCTCGTGGGGATACCGGAGAGTCTTTCATATAAATAGTTATCCCACCTTCTGGAAGTTCTGTGCTTGTAACTTCCTCTAATCTGTTACTCTCTTTGACTCTGCCTTTTCCTTTCTGTCGTCTATTATCTTTCTAACCTATTGACACATTCTCATGCCTTTTTAAACAAAACAAAAATCTTCCAAATAATGTTCTCCTTTGAGCTCCTTCGAAATCGGAATGTGTCCGTTGAATGCAACGGGGAGACCAGTGAAAACTGATAACCGGACACATACGTAGGCCTACCTCACCCACTATGGCCCAGCAATGCAGAAGAAGAAGAAGAAGAAGAAGTACTGACTGTATGGCATACATGATTTCTCACTCACGGGATGTATTATTTATTGTTCAGCCTGGTCGATTGGTCTATGCGAACATGCCGACATTCCACCAAAGGGCTCGCTTTTCCAACTCCCTAATCAATACGGTTGTTTCACACTGCATAATACCAAAGATATTCTAAAAGGGTAAGATGGATTACTTAAAAGCTCAGCGAACCGGGCTGATAGAGTTATCGTTAGTGGGGACGTGTACACTATTCACAGTGGAGGCTATCCAAAAACTCGGACTGGAACTTGAACGGAGAATTCAACTGGCCTATCGATGTGTAAAATGTGTCACGTTTCAAAGGGACATAACCAGTGTTTCTGTCCTCACTACTCATATAGGGAAAAGAGACCGGATGTTTATCTTCCCCTGTACAGTCTTTGATAATACTGCCCCGTAGAGCACATGGATATCTTGTACTTTACCTCACCCCCTAAACTCTGCGCTCTGAAAAGCGACATTCTGCCATTTAGGGGAAAGGGATAGGGTTAGGATCAGCCTAGGATTATTTTCATAAAACTGAAAGAAGCTGACTTTGAGATTGAGGGTCGTAAACATGAGGAGAGGGAGTGGGGGTGGGGAGACTGCAGTACAAGATTGCAGATCACAACTAGTACATGTAGTCATTACCAACAACAACGAAGTCTTTGCACATTCTCTCACTTTGCAAACCCTTTCAACGCCAGCCATTTTTCAGCCCAAACTTTCCATTAAACTTACCTGGGTAGAGAAAAGATTTAATCTGCAATATTGGGGATTCCTCTGTGACACCCGTACAATAAGGCCTATCCTTACCTCCCAAAATTAACAACACTAGCGCAACTCCGAGTACCAGTAACGCCTAGCAACGGTAACGCCTAGTGACGGTAACGCCTAGTAACGGTAACGCCTAGTAACGGTAACGCCAAGTACTGGTAACGCTGAGTACAGCAAATTTGAAGCGATTGATTCCGTTAAGAAATGGCAGAGTTATAAGGCCCCGTTTCCCGTTGGCGCTGCTCTGAGAGTGACGCGCTCTCCCGATTTTCTTCACATTTGCTGCCAGGCTTTACCCCGGCGACAGCAAGCCTGACAGCAAATTTGACGCGATTCGGTTGAAAACCGGCGGAGTTATAAGGCCCGTTTTTCAGCATGCTGCTGTTATGCGCCTAAGTAATCGATTCGCTTTCGGTTTGGCACATCGATAGTCACCGTCCCCGGTCATCTACCTGCCAAATTTGAAGGCAATCGGCCCAGAAATGCCGGAGATACGGGCACCAAGAGGCCAGCGGATGCGCGTTTCGCGCATTTGCGAAACCGCGCAAATGATACGGCCGCCTCGGTTGCCGTTGCCATCGCCCCGTTAGGGCTCACAGCAAATTTGAAGCGATTCGGTCGAAAAACGGCGGAGTTATAAGGCCCGTTTTGTGTTTCACACAGACTCGCGCAAATGATACGGCCGCCTCAGTTGCCGTTGCCATCGCCCCGTTAGGGCTCACAGCAAATTTGAAGCGATTCGGTCGAAAAACGGCGGAGTTATAAGGCCCGTTTTGTGTTTCACACAGACACACACACACACACACACACAGACACAACTTTGCCTTTTTACTAAATGATGATGATGAGGTCATTGGATAGCAGACCCTTATTTGATGCCTTTCAGTGACATGGGTGTTCAATCATTGTGGTGCCAAGAAGCGACAGTGGCGATGAAAGGGCTTTTAATTAATCCCCTTTCATTTTTTAACATTAACAAAATAATGTTCTCACAAGCGCCAAGATTGATAGTAAATCTATTATGTAGGCATTGTCAAAGGCGAAGAAGCGCACGTTTTCTCACTAAGGAAGACCTGCGCATTTCTACAATCGACAATGACAGTTTTCACCAACACTGACAATAGGTATCTCAAGCAATCACCCCTTTCAACGTGGATAAGAATTGTTTTGGTGGGGAAAAAAACAAACCCACTAAATCCCTTCACAGAGTCGATAAGATAATTAATCGGATGAAAACGTGCATGTGAGCTAAGATACCAACGAACTTTTACAAGTAACTAAGCGAAAACGTGACCTGTCGCGAAAATAAGTTACATCTCCGCGTAATTAATAATTCTCAAGATCTATTTGACTTTACACGTGCTTTCAAACCTTGCCAGAGATTATTAAGGATTGCAGCCAATAGACGTGCTAAAAAAGTTCGACGACTTTCATTGTTAAATCAGGCGAATCCTTAACCCGCCGCGTGCCAAAACTAATGTATAATTATCTATGTCTTTATCAACGTTATGAGCTCTTCCGATGGTCTGGCGGGAGATCACTCCTGTGGTTCATTTTTACTTCCCTTGATCAAACAGAAAGCATACTCTGTTGTTGCTGAACGCAGGCGCGTGAGAGAGAGAGAGAGAGAGAGAGAGAGAGAGAGAGAGAGAGAGAGAGAGAGAGAGAGAGAGAGAGAGAGAGAGAGAGAGAGAGAGAGAGAGAGAGAGAGAGAGAGAGAGAGAGAGAGAGACGAGTTTGTCGTGGCTAATAAATTGCCTTCTGGTTTCAAGGGCTAAGGCGCACATCTCCACCTAAATTGCACAATTACTTTTGAAACACACTCTGTCAGGATGAACAGGAGTGATACGTTTAACACCTTTTGCTACAAAATCAGGCAAAACGTGATCTGTCGTGCAAAAAAAAAAGGGTCTATGTTTAGCATTTATTTAATGATGTACATTACACTTCTCACACGCATGGAGGTGATTCAGGGGGACAGCGTGACTCGGATAGACAGGGGGTGTTTGTAACACCGCTCTCCCCGTGGGGATACCCGGGGGCTCTTTCGCAAAATTAGTTTCCCCACCTTCTGGAAATTCTGTGCTTGTAACTTCCCCTAATCCGCCACTCTCTTTGACTCTGCCTTTTCCCTTTGTTTTCTATCACCTATTATCTTTCTGACTTATTGACCCATTCTCCTGCCTTTTTGGTTTTTTTTAAATCTTTCAAATAATGATTGTTCTCCTTTGAGCTCCTCCCGAAATCGGAATGTGTCGGCTGTACGCAGCAGGTAGACCAATGAAAACTGAAAACCGGACACATACGTACCTTACCCATTATGGCCATGTGGCCTGGGAACGCAGAAGAAGAAGAAGAAGAAGAAAAATTAACACCGCTGATGTGAATCGTGACTTATCTATTGTCACTTAATTGAAATTCACCATCGGTCTGTCTTGTCTGGCTGTGTGTTTCGCTGTTCAGGCCCAGGGGGGGGGGGGGGGGGGGGGGGGGGGGGGGGGGCGGGCGTAAAGTAAATTAATTGGCGTGGAAAGCCTGTGCCATGCGATGCGACGTGCTCAAAGCAGCACGGCAAAGTGAAGCGAGGCTGACGGAGCGCTAAGGGGTCAGCCACACTGCATACGATTCGACCCAAATATGATCCGATTGTGACGATGTCAATGAGTCGTGAATCACATGAAATGCTTCCGTCTACAAATAATTCTACTATTGTTCGCTCACTATACTCAAGTAGGCCCCAAAACACGAATAAAAAAAAACCCAAAAATGTTTGATACAAAAACTACAGATATTTCATCAGATTCGTGTACGGGGTGTCGTATGAAAAAAAGTAGCATCGTGTAAATTCTTCGCTCGCTACTATGAGACTTAGCATTTGCGGCATTTGCGACATTGAGCGAAGTTTTGTAAATTTCACTTTTTTCCGTAATGTCATGAAATATGAACGATTTGAGTACGGAAAAGTGTTTCAAATACGGAGAAAGTGAAATTTGTCGTTTTCCTTAATGTCGCAAATGCTAACTCACAGTAGCGAGCGAAGAATTTACACGATGCTACCTTTTTTCATACGACACGGGGGACTACAAGATAGTGTGAACATTAACCCTTTCACCGCCAATGTCACATTTATGCACCGCAGTGGTTTAACACCCATGTCACCAAAAGGCATCAAATCAGGGTCTGTTATCCAAAGACTCTATTTTCTTAATTTTGGGAGGTAAGGATATATGCCTAATGTTATATGTGTCACAGAGGAATTCGCAATATTGCAGAAATATTTTTTTCTCTACCCAGTTAAGCTTAATGGTATTTTTTGGCTGAAAAATGGCTGTCGGCGAAAGGGTTAACTAGTAGTAGGATTTCATCAGATTCATTTAGACAGTACGCCTTGGCTTGAGGCTATGTCAGACCAATAATAACATTTGGCATAGGCTAGAACACCAAGGCTACATCAAAATGTTGTAGTAGTAGGATTTCATCAGATTCATTTAGACAGTACGCCTTGCCTTGAGGCTATGTCAGACCAATAATAACATTTGGCATAGGCTAGAACACCAAGGCTACATCCAAAATGTTGTAGTAGTAGGATTTCATCAGATTCATTTAGACAGTACGCTTTGGCTTGAGGCTATGTCAGACCAATAATAACATTTGGCATAGGCTAGAACACCAAGGCTACATCAAAATGTTGTAGTAGTAGGATTTCATCAGATTCATTTAGACAGTACGCATTGGCTTGAGGCTATGTCAGACCAATAATAACATTTGACATAGGCTAGAACACCAAGGCTACATCAAAATGTTGTAGTAGTAGGATTTCATCAGATTCATTTAGACAGTACGCCTTGGCTTGAGGCTATGTCAGACCAATAATAACATTTGGCATAGGCTAGAACACCAAGGCTACATCCAAATGTTGTAGTAGTAGGATTTCATCAGATTCATTTAGACAGTACGCCTTGGCTTGAGGCTATGTCAGACCAATAATAACATTTGGCATAGGCTAGAACACCAAGGCTACATCAAAATGTTGTAGTAGTAGGATTTCATCAGATTCATTTAGACAGTACGCCTTGGCTTGAGGCTATGTCAGACCAATAATAACATTTGGCATAGGCTAGAACACCAAGGCTACATCAAAATGTTGTAGTAGTAGGATTTCATCAGATTCATTTAGACAGTACGCCTTGGCTTGAGGCTATGTCAGACCAATAATAACATTTGACATAGGCTAGAACACCAAGGCTACATCAAAATGTTGTAGTAGTAGGATTTCATCAGATTCATTTAGACAGTACGCCTTGGCTTGAGGCTATGTCAGACCAATAATAACATTTGACATAGGCTAGAACACCAAGGCTACATCAAAATGTTGTAGTAGTAGGATTTCATCAGATTCATTTAGACAGTACGCCTTGGCTTGAGGCTATGTCAGACCAATAATAACATTTGACATAGACTAGAACACCAAGGCTACATCAAAATGTTGTAGTAGTAGGATTTCATCAGATTCATTTAGACAGTACGCCTTGGCTTGAGGCTATGTCAGACCAATAATAACATTTGACATAGACTAGAACACCAAGGCTACATCAAAATGTTGTAGTAGTAGGATTTCATCAGATTCATTTAGACAGTACGCCTTGGCTTGAGGCTATGTCAGACCAATAATAACATTTGACATAGGCTAGAACACCAAGGCTACATCAAAATGTTGTAGTAGTAGGATTTCATCAGATTCATTTAGACAGTACGCCTTGGCTTGAGGCTATGTCAGACCAATAATAACATTTGACATAGGCTAGAACACCAAGGCTACATCAAAATGTTGTAGTAGTAGGATTTCATCAGATTCATTTAGACAGTACGCCTTGGCTTGAGGCTATGTCAGACCAATAATAACATTTGACATAGACTAGAACACCAAGGCTACATCAAAATGTTGTAGTAGTAGGATTTCATCAGATTCATTTAGACAGTACGCCTTGGCTTGAGGCTATGTCAGACCAATAATAACATTTGACACAGGCTAGAACACCAAGGCTACATCAAAATGTTGTAGTAGTAGGATTTCATCAGATTCCTTGGCTTGAGGCTATGTCAGACCAATAATAACATTTGACATAGGCTAGAACACCAAGGCTACATCAAAATGTTGTAGTAGTAGGATTTCATCAGATTCATTTAGACAGTACGCCTTGGCTTGAGGCTATGTCAGACCAATAATAACATTTGACATAGGCTAGAACACCAAGGCTACATCAAAATGTTGTAGTAGTAGGATTTCATCAGATTCATTTAGACAGTACGCCTTGGCTTGAGGCTATGTCAGACCAATAATAACATTTGACATAGGCTAGAACACCAAGGCTACATCAAAATGTTGTAGTAGTAGGATTTCATCAGATTCATTTAGACAGTACGCCTTGGCTTGAGGCTATGTCAGACCAATAATAACATTTGCATAGGCTAGAACACCAAGGCTACATCCAAATGTTGTAGTAGTAGGATTTCATCAGATTCATTTAGACAGTACGCCTTGGCTTGAGGCTATGTCAGACCAATAATAACATTTGACATAGGCTAGAACACCAAGGCTACATCAAAATGTTGTAGTAGTAGGATTTCATCAGATTCATTTAGGCAGTACGCCTTGGCTTGAGGCTATGTCAGACCAATAATAACATTTGACATAGGCTAGAACACCAAGGCTACATCAAAATGTTGTTAGGCTCTGCATAGTTATGCAGGGATTGTCTTTAGCCATGACAAGCTCCTAGCATATCATCGAACTCCCAAATCCTCCGAAGTCGGAGTGTGGCCGCCCACGTGGCGGGGTAATTCAAAAACGGTCACACGCGTAATGTTCTCATCCCTGGCTGGTGCAAATTTTGTACCAAAGTGTTCAGGTGCTTCGGCTGTTGGGATGATCCCTGGAGTCTTTTAGCCAGGGTACGACAACAAAAACAACAACATTGAGACAGTAGACTTTCGCGAGAATCATGCCTAAAGCATGTCACAATCGCATCGCATTGAGATCTGAACGTATGTAGTGTGGCTAGGCCTTTAGCGTTGTTTGTTTTTAGTTTTTAGAGAGTTGCTTTGTATGCGTTGTTGCTGGTTGGTGTCATTCCTGAATGCTGTTTTTGTTGTCTATTTGTTAATGAATAATTGATTGTAAAGCGCTTTGGGCTCGTCTGAGGTAAAGCGCTATATAAATGTACTATTATTATTATTATTATTATTATTATTATTACTCTCCCACCTGTACGTTCGAAGTAGCCGAGAAAAACAAGTTGTTTGCTTGAATAAATAAAAAAAAACCCACCACCTGACGATTCGTTTGGCTAACATCTTCAGTCGAGCGAGTAGATGATCCTCGATTGTTTCTATGGACTAAATTGGACCGTCTTGATGATAAGAGCTGTATGTGTATCTAGATTATTCCAAATCTTCGGGACTTTCCTGGCATTGCAGTACCTCCAGGATCGTCCCGGTGTCTTTATAGTTAGAAACGTCCCACATGTGCCTGATCCAGGTCGAAGAAGGTTAAACGGACTTTCTCTCTGATATGAGCTATAACGGAGAAAAGTGCCAATGGCACATCGTGTATCTTTATTGATGAAAAAATCGGGACTTTCCTGCTATTGTAGTACCTCCAGGATCGTCCCACCATCCTTATATCTATTAATGTCCCATGTGTTCCAGGCCGGAGGACGTTAATAGGATTTTGTTCAACGGGAAAGAAAAAAAATCAGAACCGCATTGGGCCTGATTTGATTGAAACCCACACGGACTATTCGATTTAATATCTACATGTATATGTTTTGTCTTATTTATCTACATTATTTTATATAAGTGAGAGAGACAGAGAGAGAGAGAGAGAGAGAGAGAGAGAGAGAGAGAGAGAGAGAGAGAGAGAGAGAGAGAGAGAGAGAGAGAGAGAGAGAGAGAGAGAGAGAGAGAGAGAGAGAGAGACAGACACAGAGAGAGAGACAGACAGACAGACAGAGACAGGGTGAGAGAGAGAGAGAGAGAGAGAGAGAGAGAGAGAGAGAGAGAGAGAGAGAGAGAGAGAGAGAGAGAGAGAGAGAGAGAGAGAGAGAGAGAGAGAGAGAGAGAGAGAGAGAGAGAGAGAGAGAGAGAGAGAGAGAGACAGACAGACAGACAGACAGACAGAGCTAGAGAGAGAGAGAGAGAGAGGCAGAGAGAGTGAGAGAGAGAGGGGAGAGACAGACAGAGAGAGAGACAGAGCTCTTGAGTTGTTGTTGTTTTTTGCAAGAGAACATCCGCGTATGCTCACATCCGGACAGTCATGTAAAGAGCTGTTAGGTGGAGTTATGAGCTACAGCCCTTGACAACCAGGTGGCGTTTGATCCGAAGGCAGTTTCTTGGCAACAACAAACTCTCTCTCTCTCTCTCTGTGTCTCTCTGTGTCTCTCTGTCTCTCTCTCTCTCTCTCTCTCTCTCTCTCTCTCTCTCTCTCTCTCTCTCTCTCTCTCTCTCTCTCTCTCTCTCTTCTGCGCGCGGCTAAAGAGAGTATGCCTTCGGTTTGATAAAGGGAAGTAAACTGTGAGCCAGTAGAGCGGTCCACCATGGGGTTACCAGAAGCGCCCGTTGCGTTGCACGTACTTCCTTAATGTTCTACCACCCAGCTACACTACATACGATTCGATTCACTGCGACCAGATTTTGATTTTTGTTTTTGTGATGCATGATACATGTGCAATTCCACTGTCTAAATAAATCTGATGAAATACTACTGGTTATGTTCACTATATTTGTAGTCCGCCGTACACGAATCTGATGAAATATCAGTATTTTTGTTTATCAGACATTTTAAGTGATTCATGTATTCTGGTCTACTAAATAGTAGCATTTTTAGATGGAAGTATTTATCAATAATAATAATAATAATAATAATAATAATAATAATAATAATAATAATAATAATAGTGAAGCATTTACAAAGCGCACTCATCCGTCAAATGTGGAGCTCTATGCGTTTAACCCAAAAAATAAAAAATAAAAACAAGAAGTTCAACAAAGACATACAATCGCACACACACATGCAAATAGGCATACGCATACACGCACTCCCCCCCCCCCCCCCCCCCCCCCCCCCGCACCCAACACACGCGCGCGCGCGCGCGCGCATGCACACACACACACACACACACACACACACACACACACACACACACACCACTATCATCACCACAATCACCACCACTCACCCCACCCAAAACACAATACGTATCACTGTTGAAGAAAGCATCAACATTCTCTCTCTAGCTCAGTCTAACTCTAACTCTCTCTCTCTCTCTCTCTCTCTCTCTCTCTCTCTCTCTCTCTCTCTCTCTCTCTCTCTCTCTCTCTCTCTCTCTCTCTCTCAACAAAGCTGACGTAGACAGTCAACACAAGCAAATAACATAAAGGGGAGGGGGTGGGTGGTGGGGGTGGAGGCGAGAATCAAGAAGTGATACGGCCTAAAGGTAGTGATGTAGTTTGAAGAGGGAGGTGTTGAGAGCTGTTTTGAAATATGGTAAGGACTGAATATGGCGAATTTCGCGTGGCAAGGAGTTTCAAACTGATGGGGCCGAAAAGGAAAAGGAGCGCTCTCAAAACACTTTTGTTCCAGTACTTGGAGCACAGAGAAGTTTGGAATCTGAAGATGACCGCAGTTGCCTTGATGGATCCATGGAGCATAGACAGAATACATGTCAGAAATGGAGCTATTTCACGTGAATCTCCACTCACAGACATCGTCACAATCGGGCCGTATTGGGGTCAAATCGTATGTAGTGTGGCTGGCCCATTACAATGCTTTTTTTTTTTATCCAGCACAATTAGTGCTCACTTGACTTACGATTGGAATGCACAATTAACGACGCGACAAATTATAATCCACATAAAACGACATGTAATGATTGCTGTCCTTTCAATGACTGAGGTCATCTATCTGTAAGTAGATGCGTGCAAGCTTCGTTACACTCGTAACAAAATGCACTCTCAAGCTCTCAGCAAGGGCGGTTTCTCAATCATTTCCCCAACACTAATTACCTCGTTGACAGGTCAGAGCTATAATTATATAATTATTATGGCTATAACTTTCACAATGGAAAGAGGGCAGTGCCTATTTTATTGCTAAAGCAAAGTCGTACAAAATAACAAATTAAAAACAATGTAAAGACGGTTACGGCGTCAAATTACCTCACAAATCACCAGCCCTGTTGTGGTGTGTTTTAGTTAGAACTGTCTCTGGGGCTACATAATCGATAATCAAAGTGCTCGTGCTCTATTGAAAATTGTCTAAATACTAATATCACAATGCGTATTCACTAAATTAAGGCTCACTTTTCGAAACGGCCCCGATTTACTTTAAATACGGGAGGGGGGGGGGGGGGGGGTCATAACGTCAGCAGCAAAAGAAAGCCCGTTTGGACATAGAATACTGTTCTGTCAAACCTTGTAAATGAACTGCAAACTCTTCTTTTGTATTCACAGTTGTTTATATTACTTGGTTTAAATGCAGTCTCCATCTGTTCAATCAATTGTGCAACTATGATGTTAATGTAAGGAGCACGGTATAAGCTTCGAGCTTGTTGTTGCTCTAATTGTCTTTCTGTTTGATCGTTTCCAAATGAATGAATAAAGATTTGTTTAAACCAACTGCAATGTCGGAAAAGAAGATTTTGGGGGAACATTCAAAACCATTCTGCCAGTGAAAGTCCGTTTAACGTCCTTCTACCTGAAACAGGTACACGCGGGACATTAGTAAATATATAGATAGTGGGACGATCCTGGAAGTACTGCTAATGCCAGGAACGTCCCGATGAATAATCAAGAACTTGACTACAACTAAATCATTCGGACGGTTGTATCGAATCTGTGGCTTAGGATGTAACAAATACAAAATTAAAAGGAATTAATTTGATCTATTTTATATTTTTCTTAAAGTGGCACCCTGACCGATGAGTTTTTTGTAAGAAACTCGTCGAGATCACCAGGAAAACACCCTTCACAGAGATTGCAACGCTCACTTTGCTCTGGTTTCCAAGAAATCAAACCGTAAAATCGGCGATTCCTCCTTGGCGGAGGTGCTGGAAGTCAAATTATTTCACCCAAAGAGAAGGCGTGTGCCGTCTCTTTTCTAATGGCCGCCAAATGGTTTGCACGACATTTTCGCAATACAAGCCTTTTAATTTTTTTTTATACAGTTTATCTAATAAAGGAGTTTCGCTCACAACAAAGGAAATAGCTCCTTTTTTTAAAAAGACACCATGGTTTCTTCTTGTGCGTTCCTAGGCAATATGGTCATAATGGGTAAGGCGCGTGTGTGTCCGTTTTTCTGATCCGAGTAAGGCACTTTTCTTTAAATGTCACTATCGTTACGCTAATTTCGATGCTAAAAACGATTCAGACAAAAACGTGAATAGATTCAGAGGAACGGTCCTCGGGATTACTTTCAATTTAGATCTAAACATTTTTCACTTGTCTACCCTACAAAGAGAAATAACAAATTTTAATGCATTTTGTCACTATCGTTACGGTCACTCTCGTTACGATCCATAGGCGGAAGTTGCTGACGGGTGTGTCCGCTTCTCTTCTGGTCAACTCCTAACTTTTAGAATAGATTGTGAATAGTTCAATATCAGTTGCTGTCAGTTGTGCACTGGAAAATGACGTCATACCAGGCTGTTTTCGTGACGTAAACTTATAAACGTCTGTCGCCCCCTGTGGAAATAAACTGCCAGTAGAAGAGATGGTCATTTTTCATTGCGCTCAAAAGAATGAATGTATCATCTACTACACACAGGTGCCGTGAAACAATTTAACACAGCCAAATCATGGGAATTATTTGACCCAGCAGTGTTCTAGTCTACTTGTTATTTGTTGTTGTTCTTCATCACGAACGTATGGGGACAAGCCACATGATATTGATAGGCCTGCCTGTATTCCTACATGCCTAGATATATATCGTTGTGTGTGTGTGTGCAAGGGCGGATCTGACGGGGGGTTCCAGTGTTTCAGGACCCCCCTTTGTCCCCAAGCATGTATCTTCTACAAGGGTAAAATGACTCAATTTTTGCTTTAATAATCTCTAAATTGCACAATTGCTGGGGACTTTGCCCTCTGGGCTCCCACAGGGCCACTACACATTAACCCAGGACCTATACAGCTCCCTGGACTCCCTGCGGACTCCCCACCCACCCAACCCCCTTACGAATCATTTGATACGCTTCCAGGGGCGGTGGTCCAGGTCCCTCCCCCCCCCTCCCCACCCACCCCCCACCCCCCCCCCCCCCCCCCCCCGAATGACATACCGTGAACAGTATGTTTGAGTGTTAGAAAGCAAGGTAGGACGTGAAAGTAATTTCCGGCAGATGCTATTCGGCTGGATGGCTAGAATTTGTTTTTATAATGACCAATGTACCACACACGCGCACGCACACGCACGCACGCACACGCACGCACGCACACGCACAGCACACACACACACACACACCCACACACACACACACACACACACACACACATATATATATATATATATGTATCCATCACACACACAGAGAGAGAGATGGAGAGAGAGAGAGAGAGAGAACGCTTCAATACCACTCACATTCGCTGCTCCTCTCTCTTCTCTCTCCTCTCTCTCTCTCTCTCTCTCTCTCTCTCTCTCTACTCTCTCTCCAATCTCTCTCCTCTCTCTCTCTCTCTCTCTCATCTCCCCCCCCCCCTCTTTCTCTCCCTATGTGTGTGTGTCTGTGTGTCTGTCTGCGTGCGTACGTTGTGTGTGAGGGTGTTTGTGTATGTGTGTTTGGTGTATGTGATCAGTCCATGCGAATCGGTTGCTGTGGCTTACCGAATGGGGTATGAACGAGTTGGCGTCAATAATTGTGTGTGGTGTGCGTGTGTGTGTGTGTGTGTGTGTGTGTGTGTGTGTGTGTGTGCGTGTGCGTGTGTGCGTGCGTGCGGTTCGTGCGTGCGTGTGTGTGTGTGTGTGTGTGTGTGTGTGTGTGTGTGTGTGTGTGTGTGTGTGCGTTAGAGAGAGAGAGAGTTGCTTTGTATATGGCGCTGTTGCTGGTTGGTGTCACTCTTGAATGTTGTTTTTGTTGTCTGTTGATGAATAATTGATTGTAAAGCGCTTTGGGCTCATCTGAGGTAAAGAGCTATATAAATGTACTATTATTATTATTATGTGCGCCAGCACAATACAATCATATAATAAAAAGGCAAGTATGTCTGTGTGTGTGTGTGTGTGTGAAACACAAAACGGGCCTTATAACTCCGCCGTTTTTCGACCGAATCGCTTCAAATTTGCTGTGAGCCCTAACGCGGCGATGGCGACGGCAACCGAGGCGGCCGTGTCATTTGCGAGGTTTGGCAAATGCGCGAAACGCGTATCCGCCGGCCTCTCGGCGCCCGAATCTCCAGTATTTCTGGACAGATTGCCTTCGAATTTGGAAGGTAGATGACCGGGGACGGTGCCTATCGATGTGCCAAACCGGAAGCGAATCGATTCATAAACGCGCGCGATATACGCCGCTTCACCTTTTCACAAATAACTCCGCCGTTTCTTACCCGAATCGCTTCAAATTAGCTGTCAGGCTTGCTGTGGCCGGGGCAAAGCTTGGCAGCAAATGTGAAGAGAATCGGGAGAGCGTATCACTCTCAGAGCAGCGCCAACGTGAAACGGCTAAACGGCAATAAACGCAAGGAAAAGCAGCGATAAACTGTGGCAGAAGGATGAGACCAAGTAATGTTCACATGCAGTAGTCGACCAAATTCAGCAAGACTAAGTGTGTGTCATAGATTATTGTATAAATTTATATGGCAAAGAAAATTCAGCAACAGAAAAGCATTTGAAAAGGTAAAACGGAGGGTTATGGAATCAGACTACAATGCAGGGGGGATAAGGATGACGAACGTAGTTGATCTACAAAAATATTTTTACTTGCAATGGGCAGGAAGATTGTTCCACGCGACTGATGGAAATTGGAGCATCATCCCCAAAATACATTTCAATAAAATATATCCAGATAACTACATTTTTTCAATACACTGCAGGGCACGCGATATCATAAATATGATCGATATAGAAAACGATATATTTAAATAATAAATGCCATACAAATATGGAAGATGTAACTCAAAATAACGTTATGGAACAACAATTATTCTACAATCATTTAATCAAATACAAAGGCAGCATATTATGTTTTAAAAAAATGGACTGATAACGGCATAATTCATATAAAAGACATAGTAAACTTAAACGAAAGAAGATTACTGAATTTGGAAGAATTAGAAATAAAGTTAGGATACATAAGTGCAAGCACAGTTTTTGAATTTAACGCATTAATAAATGCAATTCCGGCTCTTTGGCTGCAGTGGATTACAAATATCGAAAACAGAACAGATAACACAAATACCCCAGAATGCGATGCCCGCATTTTTCAAAGCAGCTCCAAAAGTCATAAAGAAAATACTTGATAATAGAAAACCAGAATATATAATCCCTAGTGGTGCCAACTTCTGGAACAGAAAACTTAACATTAAAATCGATGACAGTATTTGGTTAACTGCACGATCATGCACTAAGGAGGTCAGACTACACGAACTGCAATGGAAAATCCTTCATAACATTTACCCAACCAACATTCTCTTACATAAAATGAACTTAGTAGAAAGCAATAAGTGTGATGTTTGTTCAGATGAAGTTGACCACGTGGAACACCTTTTCTTCCATTGTCCAATGATAAACACGTTCTGGAAAGATGTGGGCGCGTTAGTTTATGGTATTATTGGAAAACCTATTAGACTAACCGTAGCTGAAGTACTTTTTGGAATGAATAGAGATGATCTAACCAAACTAGAGAGGGATTCGATAAATCACATGATACTTATTGGGAAAATGAGCATTAGTATAGCAAGGAAAACAGGAAAAACATTTGTATTACAAAACATATTTGAACTCAATTTAGAAATTCGGAAAAAATCAAATATATTTTTATCAGATTAGCACACACACACACACACACACACACACACACACACACCACACACACAACACACACACACACACACACACACACACACACACACACACACACACACACACACACACACACACACAGACACACAACACCACACACACACACACATTGTGTTTTGTGTAGCAGTAAAGTAAGAGAGAAGAGTGTAGTGTTTTATGTAGAAGTAAAGTAAGAGAGAACAGTGTATTGTGTTTTGTGCAGAAGTAAAGTAAGAGAGAACAGTGTATTGTGTTTTGTGTAGAAGTAAAGTAAGAGAGAACAATGTATTGTGTTTTGTGTAGAAGTAAAGTAAGAGAGAACAATGTATTGCGTTTTGTGTAGTAGTAAAGTGAGAGAGAACAGTGTATTGTGTTTTATGTAGAAGTAAAGTAAGAGAGAACAATGTATTGTGTTTTGTGTAGAAGTAAAGTGAGATAACAATGTATTGTGTTTTGTGTAGAAGTAAAGTAAGAGAGAACAATGTATTGTGTTTTGTGTAGAAGTAAAGTAAGAGAGAACAATGTATTGTGTTTTGTGTAGAAGTAAAGTGAGAGAGAACAATGTATTGTGTTTTGTGTAGAAGTAAAGTAAGAGAGAACAATGTATTGTGTTTTGTGTAGAAGTAAAGTAAGAGAGAACAATGTATTGTGTTTTGTGTAGAAGTAAAGTGAGAGAGAACAATGTATTGTGTTTTGTGTAGAAGTAAAGTGAGAGAGAACAATGTATTGTGTTTTGTGTAGAAGTAAAGTGAGAGAGAACAATGTATTGTGTTTTGTGTAGAAGTAAAGTAAGAGAGAACAATGTATTGTGTTTTGTGTAGAAGTAAAGTAAGAGAGAACAATGTATTGTGTTTTGTGTAGAAGTAAAGTAAGAGAGAACAATGTATTGTGTTTTGTGTAGAAGTAAAGTAAGAGAGAACAATGTATTGTGTTTTGTGTAGAAGTAAAGTAAGAGAGAACAATGTATTGTGTTTTGTGTAGAAGTAAAGTAAGAGAGAACAATGTATTGTGTTTTGTGTAGAAGTAAAGTGAGAGATAACAATGTATTGTGTTTTGTGTAGTAGTAAAGTAAGAGAGAACAATGTATTGTGTTTTGTGTAGAAGTAAAGTAAGAGAGAACAATGTATTGTGTTTTGTGTAGAAGTAAAGTAAGAGAGAACAATGTATTGTGTTTTGTGTAGAAGTAAAGTAAGAGAGAACAATGTATTGTGTTTTGTGTAGAAGTAAAGTAAGAGAGAACAATGTATTGTGTTTTGTGTAGAAGTAAAGTAAGAGAGAACAATGTATTGTGTTTTGTGTAGAAGTAAAGTGAGAGATAACAATGTATTGTGTTTTGTGTAGAAGTAAAGTAAGAGAGAACAATGTATTGTGTTTTGTGTAGAAGTAAAGTAAGAGAGAACAATGTATTGTGTTTTGTGTAGAAGTAAAGTAAGAGAGAACAATGTATTGTGTTTTGTGTAGAAGTAAAGTGAGAGAGAACAATGTATTGTGTTTTGTGTAGAAGTAAAGTAAGAGAGAACAATGTATTGTGTTTTGTGTAGAAGTAAAGTAAGAGAGAACAGTGTATTGTGTTTTGTGTAGAAGTAAAGTAAGAGAGAACAATGTATTGTGTTTTGTGTAGAAGTAAAGTAAGAGAGAACAATGTATTGTGTTTTGTGTAGAAGTAAAGTAAGAGAGAACAATGTATTGTGTTTTGTGTAGAAGTAAAGTAAGAGAGAACAGTGTATTGTGTTTTGTGTAGAAGTAAAGTAAGAGATAACAATGTATTGTGTTTTGTGTAGAAGTAAAGTGAGAGAGAACAATGTATTGTGTTTTGTGTAGAAGTAAAGTAAGAGAGAACAATGTATTGTGTTTTGTGTAGAAGTAAAGTAAGAGATAACAATGTATTGTGTTTTGTGTAGAAGTAAAGTAAGAGATAACAATGTATTGTGTTTTGTGTAGAAGTAAAGTAAGAGATAACAATGTATTGTGTTTTGTGTAGAAGTAAAGTAAGAGAGAACAATGTATTGTGTTTTGTGTAGAAGTAAAGTAAGAGAGAACAATGTATTGTGTTTTGTGTAGAAGTAAAGTAAGAGAGAACAATGTATTGTGTTTTGTGTAGAAGTAAAGTAAGAGAGAACAATGTATTGTGTTTTGTGTAGAAGTAAAGTAAGAGAGAACAATGTATTGTGTTTTGTGTAGAAGTAAAGTAAGAGAGAACAATGTATTGTGTTTTGTGTAGAAGTAAAGTAAGAGAGAACAATGTATTGTGTTTTGTGTAGAAGTAAAGTAAGAGATAACAATGTATTGTGTTTTGTGTAGAAGTAAAGTAAGAGAGAACAATGTATTGTGTTTTGTGTAGAAGTAAAGTAAGAGAGAACAATGTATTGTGTTTTGTGTAGAAGTAAAGTAAGAGAGAACAATGTATTGTGTTTTGTGTAGAAGTAAAGTAAGAGAGAACAATGTATTGTGTTTTGTGTAGAAGTAAAGTAAGAGAGAACAATGTATTGTGTTTTGTGTAGAAGTAAAGTGAGAGATAACAATGTATTGTGTTTTGTGTAGAAGTAAAGTAAGAGAGAACAATGTATTGTGTTTTGTGTAGAAGTAAAGTAAGAGAGAACAATGTATTGTGTTTTGTGTAGAAGTAAAGTAAGAGAGAACAATGTATTGTGTTTTGTGTAGAAGTAAAGTAAGAGAGAACAATGTATTGTGTTTTGTGTAGAAGTAAAGTGAGAGATAACAATGTATTGTGTTTTGTGTAGAAGTAAAGTAAGAGAGAACAATGTATTGTGTTTTGTGTAGAAGTAAAGTAAGAGATAACAATGTATTGTGTTTTGTGTAGAAGTAAAGTAAGAGAGAACAATGTATTGTGTTTTGTGTAGAAGTAAAGTAAGAGAGAACAATGTATTGTGTTTTGTGTAGAAGTAAAGTAAGAGAGAACAATGTATTGTGTTTTGTGTAGAAGTAAAGTAAGAGAGAACAATGTATTGTGTTTTGTGTAGAAGTAAAGTAAGAGAGAACAATGTATTGTGTTTTGTGTAGAAGTAAAGTAAGAGAGAACAATGTATTGTGTTTTGTGTAGAAGTAAAGTAAGAGAGAACAATGTATTGTGTTTTGTGTAGAAGTAAAGTAAGAGAGAACAATGTATTGTGTTTTGTGTAGAAGTAAAGTAAGAGAGAACAATGTATTGTGTTTTGTGTAGAAGTAAAGTAAGAGAGAACAATGTATTGTGTTTTGTGTAGAAGTAAAGTAAGAGAGAACAATGTATTGCGTTTTGTGTAGAAGTAAAGTAAGAGAGAACAATGTATTGTGTTTTGTGTAGAAGTAAAGTAAGAGAGAACAATGTATTGTGTTTTGTG
>CM065697.1:21102738-21120238 GCA_017654935.2 Phymorhynchus buccinoides | reverse complement strand
CTCTGTCAATTATTTCATGTGCCAATTTTTGTTTCATTTTCTTTACTTGATTGTTGTTATGTCAATTTTTCATTGCCTGATGCATGGTGTGAGTGTGTGAGAGAGAGGGCCACGTGTAAAGAAGCTACTGTAGCTTATCCTTTTTTACCCTCAATAAAACATTCGTATTTCGTATTTCTCTCCCTCCATCCCTCTCTCTCTCTCTCTCTCTCTCTCTCTCTCTCTCTCTCTCTCTCTCTCTCTCTCTCTCTCTCTCTCTCTCTCTCTCTCTCTCTCCCTCCCTCCACCCATCTCTCTCTCTCTCAGTATGCGCGCGCGCAGGCGTACATGTGTGTGCCTTCGAGCACATTGCACGTGCATATTAATGCAAGCATAGATTTACTTTTGACCCCTCTAACTGACAAAGTAGGCCTAGTACATTGATCTTCAGTCACCGTGTACGTGCATGATGGAGTTATCATGATCCGCTTTTATTTTACCTCGAGTCGATGACTTCGCACGGATTTTATTGGTTTTAAATGTCACCCAATGGACATTTAGGAAGTTGGCACAGATGGCGAGTGAATGAAATATTTGAGGAAACGAAGGCTAACTAAAATACGACTGCTGTCTAGTCTCGCCGTAGAGTACGGCCCCCCCCCCCCCCCCCCCCCCCCCACCTGCGTGCGCATCTCGACCCTTCCAACGGAAGTGTCGTCGCCATCTTAGTCCTTATTTGTGTGTAAACAGCATCGATCTGGCATTTTTCAAACAAAGTTACTGACTAAGATGGCGGTCTCCCATAATATGGCGCGCTCCTTGTGGCCGGATATGACGACACGTGGGTACAAGCCATTGATAGAACTAACACCTGACGATCAAGCTTCACGATGGTTTAGCAATACAATCTGAACCGCAGCTTTAAGTTTTATGCACCAGGCAGTGCTCGCATGAACTGACAAAAATCCAAGATGGCAAGCATGAAAAAGAAACACCCGAAGGTGCTGATTGCGTGTGGGAACCCAGAGATGCACCAGCCACGCCTGCCCTATCAACACGAGAGCAGCCCTGCTCCAGTCCTGGAAGTCCGTGCTGTGTTATTTAGAAGAATGTCACGGGACATTTCATTAAAGACCCAGTACGGTCACGTGTCAAAATCACGGTTTTCACGTGTTTTCCCTCTTATAGCTGGTAAGAAATCTTATTTAGACCAAGTGTTGCTCCCATACAAATTGCCTCTTGCACGAAAACGAGACATCACTTTAAAGACCCACCACGTCACGTGTCAAAATCATGTTTTTTCACGTGTTTTCCCTCTTACAGCTGGTACAAAATCTTAAGAAATCTTCCAAGCATAAGAGGGAATGTGACACGTGACGTGGGGGGTCTTTAAAGAGCAGCCTCGATCGTATACGAGAAAAGTCTCAATGTGGGCCACATCGACCCAGAAAGTAACAAGGGACTTAATCCAGCCGGCTCTGTGGGTCTTTAAGTACACAGGGGCACACAGCTACTCCCGGCTTGGTGAACATCAGATGCGACGCAGAGGGGTTCTTGCGAAATGTCCCCCCAATGGGTGCACCAGTCCGTTTTTCATGACTGCAGAGCCCACCGGCAAAAGACTCAGGAACCAGCACGCACCCAGACAGACCCCCCCCCCCCCCCCCCCCCCCCCCCCCCCCCCCCCCCCCCCCCCCCCAACCAAGGACAGCCGAGGCCAGTACATCTCCAGACAAAGCCACAGGCTCTCGCCTTAAGGGCCAGCCACACGTCCACTAAAATCGCACGACTGTACGATACGATTCCATCACGTGGTCTCGATGCGCGAATCACATGATTGTGTTCTTGGAGACCAAGCGATCGAATCGTATCGTACAGTCGTGCGATTTTAGTGGACGTGTGGCTGGCCCTTTGCGGTCTTATATACCATATATGCCTCAGAAGAGAGTCCCAGAATGCATTCAGATTTAGTAATATAAATCTGAACGGCAGCTTTTATGTATACAGAAAACAAACACATAAATAAACGAACAAGAAACCAAGATGGCAAGCATAATAATACACGTACTCCCACTTGGGAACATACTGATGTGCCCCCATTTATATGTGTTCCCGTCTTTATTTGTCCACGTCTCTATGTGCCCCCGTCTCGATCATTATAGTAATCATTAAGTATAGTCATCATTACATTTTCCTCTGTATTTATTATCATTATAGTATTTACGCTTTGGCATTGATTTTTCAGCAGCAGACAAAACAGCTCTTCTGAAGTTCTCATAAAACACGTAAGTGTCTTCATGTTTAATCGTATTATGATATATTGATAAAAGACGTGAGTCATAGAGACTCCAATCAGCACCATTGAATAAAAAAAATTATGAATGATATCCTCAACTTCTTCTTCATCAATGATCTGTTCATTTAATTTCACAACAACAGGAAAATGATCACTCCCTAACGTATCTTCTTCGGTCATTACATGTTAAAGTTAGACACTAATCCATCTCAGTCAAGTTGCAGAAGCATGTTTTGTTACTGCATTATCGTTAAAAGTTAGCAAAGATTTTTAGCATGCATATAGTTTCTGTATATTATCCAAACGGCCCAAATGCACATCATTCAGACTGGATAAACTATATTTATGCTAAAATCTTCATCCTACAATGCTTCATCCTTCTATTCATTCGCTTCTGTATTTAATTATGAACAAATTATACCACAAAACACTACCAACCCTCCATGCACTGTACAAATGTGGCTTGAAATGGCTTCATAGCTTAAAATGCCACTGTTGATAGTGGTGGATCCATAAAGGATGCCAGTGGTTCTCACCATAATGGTGGGAGATAATATCTGATTAAAGAAACCACAAACACCACTAACTGTGTATACTTTTTGAAGTTAGCTCTGTGCTGTGAAAATAAAAAAATAAAAGTAAAAGATTGTGCTGGTTTACTTTTTGTCCCAATGGGGGACAGACAGTGTATGAGCATGGTACATAGAGAGATCTCTTTCGAATTATGTTTTTCGTTGCCACTGGGATTAGCGTATGCTAAGTGCATGGGCACACCATAATTCGAAAGAGATCCCCTTTCTGTATTTAATGCAAGATCGGCAATATCTTCTTAATTTAGCAGATATATTTACTATGCTAATAAGTGTCGATGTATGAATAATTATGCTTATGCTTATATATCTGGTAGAGTGCCTATTCTTACCCTCAGTATAAAAAAAGGGTTCGTTCGTTTGCGAGTTCTCTCTCTGTAGCTCGCTCTCTCTCTCTCTCTCTCTCTCTCTCTCTCTCTCTCTCTCTCTCTCTCTCTCTCTCTCTCTCTCTCTCTCTCTCTCTCTCTCTCTCTCTCTCTCTCTCTCTCTCTCTCTCTCTCTCTCTCTCTCTCTCTCTCTCTCTCGCGGATAGTCGCGCAAAATGACTTCTTCATGTTCGCGCAAATTGTATACCGGAATAGTCGCGCAAACTGAACTCTTCGCGGTTTGTTGACAACTCCCCTTTATTCATCTATCTTAACCCTCTCCCTCCGCCTCTGCCCTGCTATAATGTAGAGTGGCACAGAGGTTACGCGTTCGCCTTGTGTCAAGTAAACCCGAGTTCGAACCTGGGTACAGGGGATTTTTCCTCTCATTCTGCACTAGGCATTACGGTCTGAACGTGGAGTCTTTCTTATGAGACGATAAACCGAGGTCCCGTGTGCCCATGCACTTAGCACACGTTTAATCCCAGTGGCAACGAAAAAGTTGTCATTTGGTCAATTTTTTTTACTTCCTCATCAGTCATACAAAAATCGCAGGCAAAACAAATAAAAACCGGCATTGGGTGGCGCGCCTCTGGCTGCGACGCGCTCACCATGTGGGAGAAACCCGAATTTCACAGAGACGCCTCTGTGACTATAAAGTGCCCAATACCAAATAAGCACAGGTGGACAAGGAGACAAAGAAAAGGAAATTGACCCTTTCACCGCCAATGTCGCATTTATGCACCACAATGGTTTAATATCCATGTCAATAAAAGGCATCAAATCAGGACGTGTTATCCAAAGATCGTCGTTTCTTAATTTTTGGGAGGTAAGGATACAGGCCTAATCCTACAAATGTCACAGAGGAATTCCCAATATTGCAGATTTTTTTCTGTTTCCAGATAAGTTGACTGGTATTTTGTGGCTGAAAAATGGCTGGCGGCGAAAGGGTTAAACATGGGAGCTAATGGGCGGAGGCTGAGGGTTAGAGGTTAGTTAGTTAGTTAGTTAGTCTATTATAGTCTCGTCAACAGCTATGGTTATCTCAGGACTGTCACCGCGTAAAGTTCGACCACGCATAGCAAAACACAAATCCATGAATATTAACAACGTACAAAAACCTGAAAACATACACAAATAATACAGTACAATTCATAACATGACACCCCCATTATTGTACCCTCTAGTACATCATTCCAGACAGTGCTGGAAACGTAAGCCATTCCGCTCTATTTATCGAGTGCAACAACAAAAGTAACAAGTGCAACTCCGAGCGGCTGCAAAGTCGCCTCGCAGCATCGCCGAGCTACTCCGAAATCGGATGTGTCGTGTGTACACATACATAAAAACGCATCAAAACAGCACGTAACTACATAAAAACGCATCAAAACAGCACGTAACTGAATAGTGATTTTTATATATAGCCTTGGGGTTCGGACCCGTGATTTGAGCGCGCGCGATCATGCGCACACGCGCGCACATAAAAATTCATGACAAATGTGTTATAGACCATTCATCAAGAAATGTTGTGAAAAAAACTGCATTAAAATACATGCAAAACTTCGCGAGATATTAGCGATTATGTGTTTCGGGGTTTGAACCCCGTAACTGGCGCGACCTTGACCTTAATGTAAAACTAAATACATCAGTGGATAGCTTGCATCTTGGCAAACTAGTATACCAAATTTGATGATGATAGACTGAATAGTTTTTGAGAAAAACGGACGAATAGCCGGACGGATGGAGGCACGCCGGACGGACACCGGACGGACGGACCAGACAAAAAAATAGCTCCCCGAACCTTCGGCTCGGGGACTAATACTCCCCGAACCTTCGGCTCGGGGACTAATACATACTAGTGAGCTAAGATACAAAAAAAGCCATATAGGTAAATATGCACTGCAGAATGGACAACAGGTGCCCACTCAAGCGCGTAAGATCTGGAAGCCAGTGTACAATAACATAATTTAAAAAAACCCTGGTATGTCATAAATTGTAAAAAGGAAAAACGTAGAAGGGTTTTTATAGAAAAAAACATGCAGGAGAATGGACCAAGAAGGCAGAGAGAAATACACGCCAGAAAGCAAAAATAAGAGAAAAGGCAGAGTCAAAGAAAAGTGACTGAGTAGGGGAAGTTATTAGCATAGAACTTGCACGAACGAAATTTAGAGTTTTACGTCCTCTCGACCTGGGAGGGCACATTTGGGACATTTGCATTGAGTTAGTATGTGAAACTAAGGAAAAAACAAACACAAAACATAAAGACAATACCAAGACGTGGACGATACATACAATGTAGAAGGGGAACTCTAAAAAGCGCAAGTCTGTTTTTTAATTGAAAAGATTTAAACAGATAGAACTTCCAGAAGATGGGGGAACTATTTATACTGAAAGACACCCCCCCCAGGAGGAAGGCGAGTGGGGGATGTTAATGGAGAAGGCAAGAGATGAACATTGACAAGTTGAAGGAAATGACGCTGCTGCTGCTGTCTCCTGGGTTAATCACCGAGGTTAGTGCTCTAACCTAGCACTGGTAAAGAAAGGACAGAAACGACAGTTAACTTACCTCGCCATCACCAGTTGCTTGGCTTCCACGTTGCTATGGCCGCCCAGGACCACAGAGACAGGACAGAGAAGCACGCACGCACGCAACACGCACACGTATTACACGCACAATCGACGCACGGATCGAACGGATAAACCACCGACTCCATCATCCTCCTCATCATCATCAGATCACTCAGTTCGTTCTAGGTTCGTTCGTCCATCCGGCATCCCTCTCTGCGAGTTCGCTTCCATCAGCCACATTGGTGCTTGTTGTTGTAATAATAATAACAATGATGATAGGGCCCCACCTTGTCGGTCGTCATTATTACTAGTAGTAACTCCTCGCTCTGACAACATCGTTACTATCCGGACGATGATGACGACAACGACAATGACAACTCCACAGACACCATCTCGAATCCTTCTTCTTCTTCACGCTCCACCGACCATTTCCAGAAATAGATGGTGGTCGATGGTCAGGCTCCGTTGGATGGACGGAAGACGAGGAGGAGGAGGAGGAGGAGGACTCCTCAGTAGTTCCATGACCGTAAAGAATAAACAGTAGTTTCTCGGCTCTGCTGCGCGCGCGTGTGACACCAAGCACCATCGAGCACACCATCAACATTAACGACGCTGTATGCATGCACTGGTGCCACCCAGCTCTTTCAGACCCGCTTTGGCGTTCTCAAAATGGATTTGTTCTCAACATGTCTGCGCATGTGCGACATCATTTTTGTGTGTTTGACGGTTTCAGGTTAGGGTGATCGTGAGGGTTAGGAATAGGATTAGGGTTAGGGATAGGTTTGGGGTCAATTTAGTGTCGAATACACAAAAGAAAAAAGTTGATGGTACGTCATAATCGATTTCGCACATGCGCAGACATATTGAGAACAAATCCATTTTGAGAACGCCACACCGGCGCTGCTAGCAGAACAACGGTACAGGTTGCTGTAAGGTAGCGCTGCCTAACGCTTGACGAGAGGATTTTAAACAACGTTCTGTACGTGTTTTTTTCGGGGGTTTTCCTGAAGGATGAACGCTTGACGAGATAATTTTAAGCAACGTCCTATATGTTGTTTTCTTCCAATTTCCCCCCCCCCTCTCCTCTTTGTGAATGTTCCAAATATTCTGTAATACATTTTAAAGTTTTTTTCTTCATCCCACGGCGATTATTTCGCCGATGAAAGTGTGAAATTAGCGTTGAAAAATGAATAAGGTTTAGTGTTCAGTTGTTATTGTTCTTGTTCTTGTTTCACAGTTTTGATGAGGTACAAAATGTTAATGTATTGTAATGATTACTCTGTGCAGTCGTGTTCGGATGGATTCTTGTTTTGTCGACTTGAATGGATGCATTAAATCTGTTGATGTTGATTACGAAAAGAAGTAATTAATTAAAACCAACGAAGTTGGTGGTGGGTTTTTTTTTCAAGACTAAAAGTGTGCATTCCATTGTCATTGCCCAAAAGTACTAGGCCTACGGGGGGGGGGAGGAGAGAGAGAGAGAGAGAGAGAGAGAGAGAGAGAGAGAGAGAGAGAGAGAGAGAGAGAGAGAGAGAGAGAGAGAGAGAGAGAGAGAGAGAGAGCCAGACAGACAGAGACATAGACAGACAGAGAAAGAGTGAGACAAGAGCGCTCTAGCGGAGGAGCGCTTTGTCCACGCAATAGTCCTGGCTTGAAAGAGTTGGAAGGAGTATACTAAAGATGGGTGTGGATGTGTGTCAGTGCGAGTGTCGAGGCGGAATGTGGTCGGACGGTTGTCGTGCTTGTGTGTGCGCTTGCAGGCAGACACAGGCAGAGACAGGCAGAATCAGGCAGGCACACACACACACACACACACACACACACAGAAAGTCTTGTCTGGTAGCAAAGCTGGCGGAGAAAAAAATCAATAGGCTAAATTCTACCTCGATGGCACACAGGCAAAAGATAGCTAGCGGCCTGCTTTGGTTTTAGGTGCCTCCGCCACGACACTATCTGATTCTGAACGCTGGTCTCATGGAATCGCCTCAGTCTCTGCCTGCCTTTGTCTCTCTCTCTCTCTCTCTCTCTCTCTCTCTCTCTCTCTCTCTCTCTCTCTCTCTCTCTCTCTCTCTCTCTCTCTCTCTCTCTCTCTGTTTTTCTGATGTTTGTCTGTCTCTGTCTCTGTCCTCTCTCTGTCTATGTCTGTCTCTCTCTGTCTCTGTATCTCTCTTCTATCCTTTTCTGTCTCTCTCTCTCTCTCTCTTTTTCTGATGTTTCTCTCTCTCTGTCTCTGTCTCTCTCTGTCTCTGTATCTGTTCTTCTCTCTGTCTTCTCTCTCTCTCTCTCTCTCTCTCTCTATCCTCTCTCTCTCTCTCTCTCTCTCTCTCTCTCTCTCTCTCTCTCTCTCTCTCTCTCTCTCTCTTCTCTCTTCTCTCACATAATGCATTGTCCTAGGCATATACTTTGATTTAGTAGTATTGCGTTGTGCTGCATTTTTTCCATGCACTATTTCAATTATGATGTGTTTGCTTGTTGTTGGCTTCTTCCTTCTTTTTCTTATACAAATTTGTTTATGTGAACTTCATCAGTATGGGGCTATGGCCTTGACCTGATTAAACATTCGTATTCGTATTCGTATTCGTATTCTCTCTCTCTCTCTCTCTCTCTCTCTCTCTCTCTCTCTCTCTCTCTCTCTCTCTCTCTCTCTCTCTCTCTCTCTCTCTCTCTCTCTCTCTCTCTCTCTCTCACGAAATCTCCTCAAATCACCTTCTTCTTCTTCTTCTCCACACAACCCTTCCCCCCTGAACGCCTTCCATTAATTACATCACAGACGCCCCACCCCCACCTCACCCCCACCTCCCTTCATTGTACTGCTTTTCTCTCAAAAGAAAAGGGAATCTTAACCTTGGCGACACACTGTTTTAAGGAGACAGGCAAAAAGACAGTCTGGAGAAATGGGGGAGAAGAGGGGAGGGAGGTGGAGGAAGGGGGGGGGGACAAGAGGGAGGTAGGAGGAAGGGCTTAATGGAACAATGGAAGAGGGCTTTGGGAGAAAAGTAGGGGGGGGGGGGGGTTAGTTTAAAAAATCAGACATCACGCTATTCTTTCCTCCCATATGGCTTTGCCGAGAGGACGTGAAACTTTAACTTATTCTTTCCCTGCCCCTGAATTGTTAATGTTTATCCCGTTTCGTTTGATGGTGTTTCCTCTCCCATAAGTATATTTTTCTAAAAACAATTCTTCGATCACTCTGTTATATTTCATCTCTTTGTGTCTACCTAGCTATTCTATTAATCAGTCTGTCTGTCTGTTTGCTCTCTCTCTCTCTCTCTCTCTCTCTCTCTCTCTCTCTCTCTCTCTCTCTCTCTCTCTCTCTCTCTCTCTCTCTCTCTCTCTCTCTCTCTCTCTCTCTCTCTCTTTACAAGCAAGCAAAATCTGAACTTGAGCATTAAGACATTATGTCACCAGTCGCACGGCACATGTTTTGCTCCAGTGACCTTGACCTTTGCTCAATGACCTTCATGTTCGCACATTGTCTCGATATTCTAATTACCTATGAGCAGGCAAACATTGAACCTCCTAGGTCCCTCCGTTCAAACGACATCGTGTTAATATGCATGCATACATAGACAGGCAGACAGGAACACTTCTGCTATAGTGACCTTGACCTTTGGCTAATGACCTTCATTTTCGAACATGGCCTAGATATTCTGCCTACCTATGTGCATGCGAAAGGGGAGCCTTCTAGGTCCCTCCATTCAAACGTTGTCGTGTCATACGTTATATATACATACATACATACACACATACATACATACATACATACATACATACATACATACATACATACATACATACATACATACATACACACATGCATACATACATACATACATACATACATACATACATACATACATACATACATATGCGGCCAGCAACACTTTCTGCTTAGGCATCATCGATACCTGCGCGCGTGCAAAAGCGGAGCCTCCTATATATAGGTCCCTCCGTCCGTCCGTCCGAAAGTTATTGTGTTAACATACATACATACATACATACATACATACATACATACATACATACATACATACATACATACATACATACATACATACATACATACATACATACATACATACATACATACATACATACATACATACATACATACATATTGTGTTACCATAATACATACATACATACATACATACATACATGCATGCATGCATGCATACATACATACATACATACATACATACATACATACATACATACATACATACATACATACATACATACATACATACATACATACATACATACATACATACATACATACATACATACATACATGCATGCATACATACATGCATACATACATGCATGCATACATACATACATACATACATACATACATACATACATACATACATACATACATACATACATACACATACATACATACATACATACATACATACATACATACATACATATAGACATACATACATGCATGCATGCATACATACATGCATACATACATGCATGCATACATACATACATACATACATACATACATACATACATAAACACACAGAGAGATGAAGAATTGGCGCAAAGGAATGAGTCATAATACTTAAAGATGAGATTAAACTTCTTTCATTCAGACTTAATTTGATCAAACGTTTGATGCAACATATGACTCAGGCATGCCCCAGAGTAGCATTTGGCATAGTTTGGGGGGCAGGATGGGGGTGAAAATACAATGTAGAAACGTGTGCTACTGTTGAATCAACCTTAATCAATTATAACTCCGCCGTTTTTCGACCAAATCGCTTCAAATTTGCTATGAGCCCTAACGGGGCGATGGCAACGGCAACCGAGGCGGCCGTGTCATTTGCGCGGTTTAGCAAATGCGCGAAACGCGTATCCGCCCCCTCTCGGCACCCGTCTCTCCGGCATTTCTGGACCGATTGCCTTCGAATTTGGCAGGTAGATGACCGAGGACGGTGACTATCGGTGTGCCAAATCGGAAGCGAATCGGTTCAGTAACGCGCACGCTATATGTCGCGAACCCGGCGAAACCAGTACTCAGCGTTACCAGTATGTGGCCTTACCAGTACGGTGCATTGCCAGTACTAGGCGTTGGGCTAGTTTATTTTAATAAAATAATGTTGATGTCCCATCTTCTGGGCCGTACAGTGGCGTTGCTCCCACGCCGCTCATTCCGAGTCCCAATTCGCAGCCACACCTCCGCACGTTCAGGTCGCAGAATCCGAGACCTGCAGTCCAAGAGGAGCGAATCTATCAATCAATGTTATGCCGTCAGGAGGCAACCAACCGAGGAGACACTGCACTGCTGCTGAGTCACTTCGGTGGAGTTCAGTGGAGCCTGTTCAGGACACCACCTACTAAGCCCCATCCCTACTGACGACACTGTTCTCTTAGTCGCGGAGCCAGCGTGCGTGAGGTCCTCCTCCGAGGGCGCCACCACGACCGTCCACCGACAGCTCCCCAGAAAACACTGATCCCCATGACTTTGACCCGAACGCACCAAGGCATAGACTGGATCGGAAACCGAAACTGAGGTCATCATGAGAGCAGGGCTTGCAAAGCCACAGAATTTGAGACTTTATTTTTTTCAATGATTGATGGAAATGAGGCGGATGACTATGATGATGATGATGATGATGCTATTAATGGGAATTGAAAACGGTAGTAAACATTGTCCATTTCATGAATTGGGGCAACATCCTTTGCCCATTTCGTGAAACAGGCAATTTCACGGATTGGGTGTAGCACATAATAATAATAATAATAATACTGGTTATTTATAGATCGCTTAACTCCCTTTGCAGGGTGCTCAAAGCGCTGAACAAAGGCCTAAACACTAACATACAGATAAACATACACATTAAAGACAAGCCAAGAATAATCAACATGAAGACAAGTATCAATGAATATAAACATTAAAAATAAGTGAGACTGTTCATACAAAATACATGTATTAATCTCTCTCGCCCTCCCCCCCCCTCTCCCCCCCCCCCCTCCCACACGCATGCACACACACATGCAGGGTAATATCATCAAGGCCTACGTGGATTAGAGGTGAGAGTATGAGGTTTCAAAAAGATGAGTTTTCAGAGAAGTTTTGAAAGACTGAACAGAGGAAGAGTGGCGAACACTGTGTGGTAAGCTATTCATAGGACATAGTCTAGTCAGGAACAAACAAACATCGCTGGAAACATTATCAGCTTCGGTTCGTGGTTGGCAATCAGGCCAAAGCGAGCTGACAGTAAACGAACCGTGGAGCTGAAGTCCACCCATGGCTGTCAATCGATGAGATCAATCGACCTTCACTGCACACTGGAGACACACTACCTAGACCAGCTAGGTCCCGATTGGCCCTTTCCCAATTCGCCCTTTAAAAAAAAAATCTAAGCCGCATTCATGCCCCCTCGCGTGAGCTCCCTTCGACGAAGAGTGCCATTTCGCCTTTTCAAGGAGTCTCGTTTCGCCCTTTTGTTTATATACTCAAATTACCTTCGTGTCGTTGGGTGTATGTGATAAGCGGGTATTTGTATCTGTATATGTATGTGTTGCTGTGTTGGTGTGTGCGTGCACTTACACGTGTTGCTTTGCGCGCGCGTGCGCGCGTGTGTGTATGCGTGCGTGCGTGTATGTGTGTGTGGGTGCGCGCGAGCGTGCGTGATACAACCACACGCATGTAACACAAGAACAACAACAACAGCAACAACAGAGAGAGAGAGAGAGAGAGAGAGAGAGAGAGAGAGAGAGAGAGAGAGAGAGAGAGAGAGAGAGAGAGAGAGAGAGAGAGAGAGAGAGAGAGAGAGAGAGAGAGAGAGAGGGAGAGAGCGAGAGAGTGTGCAAGCGTTGTGTGTGTGTTGGGGTATGTGTGTGTGTGTGTGTGTGTGTGTCTGTGTGTGTGTGTGTGTGTGTGTGTGTGTGTGTGTGTGTGTGTGTGTGTGTGTGTGTGTGTGTGTGTGTGCTATGTATAAGGTACTTGATAGTCACAGAGGCGTCTCTGTGAAATTCGGGTTGCTCCCACCTGGAGAGCGTGTCGCAGCCAGAGGCGCGCCACCCAATTTTTTTATTTGCATGCGATTTTGTGTGTGACTGATGAGGAAGGAAAGGGGTGGGTGAGTAATGTTTGACCAAATGACAACTTTTTCGTTGCCACTGGGATTAACGTGTGCTGAGTGCATGGGCACACGGGACCTCGGTTTATTGTCTCATCCGAAAAACTCCACGTTCAGACCGTAAGGCCTAGTGCAAAATGAGAGGACAAATCCCCTGTACCCAGGTTCGAACTCGGGTTTACTTGACACAAGGCGAACGCGTTACCTCTGTGCCACTCTACACGTGTATGCATAAGTGTGTGTGTATGTGTGTGTGTGTGTGTGTGTGTGTGTGTGTGTGTGTGTGTGTGTGTGTGTGTGTGTGTGTGTGTGTGTGTGTGTGTGTGAGAGAGAGAGATAGATAGAGAGAGAGAGAGAGAGAGAGAGAGAGAGAGAGAGAGAGAGAGAGAGAGAGAGAGAGAGATAGAGAGAGAGAGAGAGAGAGAGAGAGAGAGAGAGAGAGAGAGAGAGAGAGAGAGAGAGAGAGAGAGAGAGAGAGAGAGAGAGAGAGAGAGAGAGAGAGAAAGAGTGAGACATTCAACACATACGCACGCTTAACACACACACACACACGCGCGCGGGCGCACGCACACGCACACGCACACACACACACACACACATACATACTCTTTCGCACACCTGTTCATGAATACACACGTCAGCGCACATACCCTTTTATTGACACAGGTTCTCTGAGGTTATTGATCCACTCACTACATGGGCTATCACGTTGCTCACGAGCCTGCAATTCTAACAACTATCAGCGCTTTACACGTCATCTGTCAAGTGACCTTTCTTCTTCTTCTTCTTCTTCTTCTTCTTCTTCTTCTTCTTCTTCTTCTTCTTCTTTTTTCCAGGGTAGTTTCGCAGAACGTTCTTGCACCAGGAAAGCGCTCTACCGCAAAACGTTTCTTGTCAATCTTAGCGCAGAATGGGTGTTTTTTTCTATAAAAAACACACATTAATTTTATCCCATTAGAAAAAAGAGGTCTACTATTTTTTTAAATTTGTTGACCACCCCTTTTCCTTTTCTAAAATGCAAAGGCAAAGAGGATATAAGCAAAACCTATTAAAATTTTTTTTTTTTAAACCAAAGAAGTAAGAAACAAAAAAGAAAGGGAGAAAAAAAAAATAGAGAAACGAAATAGACGATTAAAGTTAATAATATTCACAGCGGGAAAACAAAAATTCTCAAAATGGTCAGAGAGATGGTTGTCTCATTGAAACTGACATGACCTTGCATATCACAGCAGCTCATATTCATTGATAAATCATGCAACATGCGTCATCTTCAGAGCGACGAGAGTTGCGACGTCTGTTGAAAAACGTTCAAAACGATCTAGGCGAGAAAGTGCCAAGGTGACGATCACGCGGATTCAATTGTGCTGAGCGCCACCGATCACCGCTCCTTAACCCTTTCACCGCCAGCCATATTTCAGCCACAAATGTCCATTAAAATTACCTGGGTAGAGAACAAAATCCATCTGCAGTATTGGGGATTCTTTTGTGGCACATGTAAAATAAGGTCTATCCTTACTTCCCAAAACTGAGACAATAGGGTCTTTGGATAATAGACCCCAATTTGATGCCGTATAGTGACCTGGGCCTGTATTCACGTTGAGATAGCATGAGACTTAGCATGATGCTAACTTAGAAGCTCTTCCAATGTCCTATAGGATTTAATAGGACTTTTGGAAGAGCTTCTAAGTTAGCATGATGCTAAGTCTCATGCTATCTCAAACAATTTGTTCAACCCCCTCCAGTCTGCCTATCGACCTGCTCACAGCACTGAAACGGCTCTGACTAAAGTTCTTAACGATCTCCTCTTAGCTCTTGACAATGGAAAAGTGTCAGTCTTGACCCTCCTAGATCTGTCAGCAGCATTTGATACAATAGATCACACCATTCTTCTATCCCGGCTGGAACGTGTTTTTGGAATCCATTCTACAGTTCTACAGTGGTTCTCCTCATATCTAACAAATCGCTTTCAGACTGTCTTGATCAACAACTGCAGTTCAGATCCGAAGTTAATTTCTTGTGGTGTACCTCAGGGATCTGTATTGGGGCCAGTTCTCTTTGTCCTGTACACTGCTCCTCTCTCTGATGTTTTTGCTAGTCACTCTGTTATTGACCATTCCTTTGCTGATGATACCCAGCTTCAAAAATCGGCGGAACCTACCCAACTTGACAGCGCTATTCAGTCTATGGAATCCTGCCTTCATGATGTCAAATCCTGGATGACATGCAACAAATTAAAACTTAATGATGACAAAACGGAAGCTCTGATTGTTTCCTCTCAGCGTATGTCTGCAACTATCTCTCTTCCAGAAACTCTTACAGTTGGCAATGCTTGTGTTCAGTTTTCTAAGTCAGCAAAGAATCTCGGAGTTACCCTCGATTCAAATCTTACAATGCATAAACAGGTTATTAATCTCATACGTTCCATCAATTATGAGCTCAGACGAATCAGTGCTGTTCGACACTTTCTGTCTGTTGCAGCCACGAAAACTCTTATTTCTGCCTTTATTCTTTCCCGCATTGACTATTGCAACTCTCTTCTCTGTGGCTGTCCTAAGTATCTCCTGCAACGTGTTCAAAAACTGCAAAACAGTGCAGCACGCCTCACTCTCAAGATTCCACGTTCTGATCATATAACACCTCATCTTCGTAACTTGCACTGGCTTCCAGTAGAGGCTAGAATCAAGTATAAAATAGCTTGCCTTTGTTTCGGTGCTGTTCACTCCTCTGGTCCCGTCTATCTCTCCGAACTAGTAACTGTCTACTTACCTGCTCGCTCCCTACGTTCTTCCTCTGACTGCTGCACACTCAAGGTTCCTCGGGTCCACACGAAATCGTTTGGTGAACGATCCTTCTACTATTTAGCACCTCACTTATGGAATTCCCTCCCACAACATGTTCGCTCATCTGACTCTATTTCCGCCTTTCGCTCTGCCCTTAAAACTCACTTGTTTCGGACATATTATGATTGATTAGTGTTTGTGTGTGAGGTGTGTGTGTGTGTGTGTGTGTGTGTGTGTGTGTGTGTGTGTGTGTGTGTGTGTGTGTGTGTGTGTGTGTGTGTGTGTGTGTGTGTGTAAGGGGGGGGGGGGGGTCCGTTTTATTGCAGAAATCTTGTAAAAAATGTATTTACAATTATTTTATTATTCGTATTTTGTATGTAGAATGTCTACGTCTTGTAAACTTTAAATGCTTGTAAATGAGGTAGAAGGGTATTTTTGTTTTTGCAAAATTTGTCTATTATAATTAGTCATGTAATTGATATGTCGATGGCAGTATGATTTTATTTCAAGTTGCAGTATTGTATTCAAACTTGATTGGGAATGTGAATGTGGTCTCTATGTTTCTTCTTAGAATGTTCATGTTGTAACTATTTTACTTGTATAATTAATTGTGTGCGAGTGTGCGAGTGTGCGTGTGCGCATGCATGTGTATGTGTGTGTGTGTGTGTGTGTGTGTGTGTGTGTGTGTGTGTGTGTGTGTGTGTGTGTGTGTGTGTGTGTGTGTGTGTGTGTGTGTGTGTGTGTGTGTGTGAGTAAGGAAGTAAGAGAACGTTGTGTGTAGGCATCGTGCTTATTTTACTTTCTAATGATTAATTATTTGTTTGCCTTTAAATTTAATGTTCTTGTTATCAATGTAAAGCGCACTGAGCTCATGTGAGAAAGAGCGCTATATAAATTCCCATTATTATTATTATTATTATTATTATACCACTGTGGTGCTAAAATGCGACTTTGGCGGTGAAAGGGTTAAACAGCCCCGCCTAAATATTGCCATACTATTTCCGTTGATTTGATCTAAGACACAATACAAAAGGATCAAATCAAAAGAATTTAAAAAAATATACACACCGTACATTCCCATATTGGGTAGGCGCTGCACTTGCGGCGACGCGCTCTCTGGGGGAGAGCAGCCCAAATTTCACAGAGATAAGTCTCTGTGACTAGAATGTATCAAATACCAATACCAATATTTCAGTCTAATGACTTTCTCCGGTATCTGTGGGTGTTTTGTGGTGTGTTCTGTGGGTGTTTTGTGGTGTGTTCTGTGGGTGTTTTGTGGTGTGTTCTGTGGGTGGTTTGTGGTTGGTGTTTTGTGGTGGGTTCTGTGGGTGTTTTGTGGTGTGTTCTGTGGGTGTTTTGTGGTGTGTTCTGTGGGTGTTTTGTGGTGAGGTCTGTGGGTGTTTTGTGGTGTGTTCTGTGGGTGTTTTGTGGTGTGTTCTGTGGGTGTTTTGTGGTGTGTTCTGTGGGTGTTTTGTGGTGTGGTCTGTGGGTGTTTTGTGGTTTGTTCTGTGGGTGTTTTGTGGTGTGTTCTGTGGGTGTTTTGTGGTGTGTTCTGTGGGTGTTTTGTGGTGGGTGTTTTTTTTTTTACTGAATGAAGCCAGGAATCTGGGGTTACCCCAGTGCAATGCTTAGCACAAAGGGTAAAGGAAACGGGTGACAGGACAGTGCCTTGAGGAGAGAGAGAGAGAGTGATGGTAGGACCACTCACTGTCTCTCTCTCTTTCTTTATCCCCAACTAATAATATAGAGAGGATTAGCCCCACACGAGCGTCATGCCCTCTGGCGTGAGAAAAATCGCACTAAGTCTCTCATTGAAGTG
>CM065697.1:21082738-21085238 GCA_017654935.2 Phymorhynchus buccinoides | reverse complement strand
TCCCATGTTGTTTGAGATTTGGGTCCTTAGGATGCTAAGGGAGACCAAAAGAAGCAGACCTGCTTGTGTGCATAACCTGTCAGCGAGTCAAAAGCAACAAGGCGTGTGCTACCTTTCACACGATGTGTCAAACATGCTGGGTCGACTCGCGGTAGTTAGAACAAGATTTGATGGACACCGAGCATTACCTGTCTATAAGAGGAAAAACACGCGAAAACCGTGATTTTGACACGTGCAACGTGATCTGGTGCTATCTTTAAATGGGTCTTTATAAACATAGAGGGGGCAAGCGTATATGAAACATAGCCAGGGGGATTTTACGGAGTATATGAGGAGAAAACAAACCAAAAACAACAGTTGTTTTGATACGTGACATTTTAAATGGCCATAAACAGGGGGAGACGGGGCATTTGACCAATGGCGTCATATTGCCAAAACAAAGAATTGGCATTTTAAAGGTCATCAGTTAATGGGTAAAGTTTGGTAAAAAACACCAACCACAATCCAACAGAAGTTTGTTTTGCCTAATAAGCAACACACCACGCGCGCGCGCGCGCACAACACACACACCACACACACACACGCACACACGCACACACACACACACACACACACACACACACACACTCACACAACACACACACACACACTTTCGTATTACTTTTCATTCTGAGGACAGGATGAAAAAAAGCTGTCAAGCTTACTCCTTTATCCTCAATAAAGATCATTTGACTTGACTGACACACACACACACACACAACATACACACACACACACACACACACGTGCACACACACCGCACGCACTACACACACACACACACACAAACAGACAGACAGACGCACAGACATACACACAGACACACAGACACACACAAGCCACACACAGAGAGAGAAAAGTATGAGAGAGAGAGAAAGAGAAGAGAGGGGTGGGAGAGAGTCCAGTCTCACAGAAACAGACACACACACTAACACACACATTATGCACAGAGAGAGAAAGAGATAGGGGGAGGGAGGGAGGGATGGAGGGAGGGAAGGAGATAGTCAGTCTCAAAAAGC
The DNA here is from genome assembly GCA_017654935.2 of Phymorhynchus buccinoides. NCBI lineage: Eukaryota > Metazoa > Mollusca > Gastropoda > Neogastropoda > Raphitomidae > Phymorhynchus > Phymorhynchus buccinoides. The sequence goes on along the minus strand of CM065697.1, from coordinate 21,084,180 downwards.
TACAAAAACAAAAGTACCGGTTACAAACAAACAAAAAACCCACACAAGCAAAACCCAAGCAAGTATGCATGCACAGCCATCAATCAAACCGTCAGACATAGCCCACATGCAACCAGTCATACATCCAATCACATAGACAGACAGACGGACAGACAGACGGACGGACAGACAGACCCAAAAGAACCTTAAGGTCTAAACATAAAAAAGAACCTTAAGGTCTGTGTACACGTTAACATTATTCACGAGATACTTATATTTCCCCATGGCAACACAGTGATAGCCCACTCTTAATATGACTTACAGCTCACTGTGTTGCCATGGGGAAATAGAGCTATCTTGTGAGTAGTGTTAACGTGTACACAGACCTTAAGAGGCGTTGAATAATGGATTACCTTGGCGTCGAGAACCCAGAGCAGCATGTTGGCGAACTGCAGGAGGGACATCACCCCCACGCTGCGGATCTTGAACATCTGAACCGAAGACCTCGACACGAACACTCCTGCCTGAGAGCACACGCGCGCGCACGCACGCGCACACGCAAACAGACAGACAGACAGACAGACAGACAGACAGACAGACACAGACACACACACACACACACACACACACACACACACACACACACACACACACACACACACACACACACACACACACACACACAGAGAGACAGCAGACAGGCACACACACAGACAGACAGACAGACAGACATACATACAGACAGACATACACACACACGCAGACAGACAGACAGACAGACACACACACACACACACACACACACATGAGTTGAAGAAATCGGCACGTGGTGTGTGTGTGTGTTGTGTGTGTGTGTGTGTGTGTGTGTGTGTGTGTGTGTGTGTGTGTGTGCTGTGTGTGTGTGTGTGTGTGTGTGTGTGTGTGTGTGTGTGTGTGTGGGTGTTGTGTGTGTGTGTGTGTGTGTGTGTGTGTGTGTGTGTGTGCGTGTGCGTGCGTGCGTGCGTGCGTGTGCGTGTGTGTGTGTGCGTGTGCGTGCGTGCGTGTGCGTGTGCGTGCGTGCGCGTGCGTGTGTTAATTGTTCATTTATGACGACAGGATGAAAGCAAGATTTGTTCAGTTTATTCCTTTATCGTCAATAAAGATCATTTTGACTTGACTTGACTTCACACACACACACACACACACACGAACAAACATGCGCGCACGCACATGCAGTAGCTCACATACACATGCGGTACACACATACAAACACTTATATAAAGATAACATGCCCGCATGCGCAAGAACACGTACACACAGCACATGTTTGTGTTGAAAAACGAAATGCATGCACGCACGCATGCACAAACGCACGCACACACAAACACACGCGCGCATGCACACACACGCACACACGCATGTACACATACACCATTGAAAATGAAGGATCATAAAATAATATCTTAAAATAGCATTGTATCAGT
>CM065697.1:21072738-21077738 GCA_017654935.2 Phymorhynchus buccinoides | reverse complement strand
GATGACAGTAAGCAAAGGGTAGAGGCGGAGTCAAAGAGAGTGACAGATTAGTGGAAGTTACTAGCACTTCCTTCTTCTTCTTCTTCTTCTTCTGCGTTCCCAGGTCATATGGCCATAATGGGTAAGGTACGTATGTGTCATGTTTTCAGTTTTCACAGGTCTCCCCGCTGCGTACAGCCGACACATTGGAGGAGCTCAAAGATTGGAAGATGTTTGGGGGGGAAAAAGCAGGAGAATGGGCCAATAAGTCAGAAAGATAGATGATAGAAAGCAAAGGGAATAGGCAGAGTCAAAGGGAGAGAAAGACAAGAGGAAGTTACAAGCACATAACTTCCAGAAGGTGGGGAACTATCTTTACGAAAGACCCCACGGTATCCCCACGGGGAGAGACTCGTGGAGGAGGCGGGCTCGTCCATCTCCCCATATGGAGGCACGAGGCATCCACACACTGCCCCAGTTACTAGCACTAAAATTTACAGAAGGTGGGGGAACTAACACAGGGTGTCTCATAAAAAATACAACCCACTAAGTTGGCGATTAAAAAAAATACTTCACAAGATATCATTTCGATTTTTTGGGGTTTGTAAAGACGATTCAAAGCATGAAAGATCGCAACAATTAGTTTTCCCAGATTTGTTTGTGTGCTCCAGAAATTAACAGTTTCCATGGTATCCCCCCCTTTTAAGAAGAAGCCCCTTTTGATGTCAAGAAGCACTTTCGCAATTTCAATGACTTCGTTTTCATTTTCTACGGTATCTGAACACATGCTTCATCCATATTTGGGCTCAAAAACTCGCGATATACACCACTACTGTCTTGCATTTCAATGTTCCGGGCAACAAAAAGCCAGTCGTTTTCGAGAAACAGACAATTTGTCGACAAATGAAATTTTCTGCTTAAGTGGTTTAACCCCTGAAAAAGGGACTTTTCTAGAAATGGGTTACCATAGAAAATGCTATTTTCTGGAGTTCTCCAAGGCATCTTGGGAAAACAAACTGTTGGAACATTTCATGCCTTAGATCTTCTTCGTAACCCTGATAACTGAGAATAATAAACCCTGACATCGATAAGGGGGAACTGTTGATCCTTGCTAGTTGAGTTAAGTCAAGCTCCCTCGAGTTAGACAGTTCCCCCCTATCAAAGTCAGTGTTTTGTTGTCCTGATTCAGCAGTCAACCATTTTCTCATCAGAATAATAGCTTTAATATTACCCAAAAAAACCATTATTAACGATTTTGTGGGTAGCCTTTTTTGTTTTAGTGACCCTATGCAATCCCCTTTCGGATGAGACGATAAACCGAGGTCCCGTGTGCCCATGCACTAAGCACACGTTAAACCCAGTGGCAACGAAAAAGTTGTCATTTGGTCAAAATTTACCCCCCCCCCCCCTTTCCTTCCTCATCAATCACACTCAAAAGATAGCATGCAAAAAAAAAATGGGTGGCGCGCCTCTGGCTGCGACGCGCTCTCCAGGTGGGAGCAACCCGATTTTCACAGAGATGGCTCTGTGACTATAAAGTACCTAATAATGCCCTGGGTCAGGTCATGGAATCTTGTTGTAAACTGGGTAAAGTAGGAGCAGAAAAAGAGAAATGGTGGAGGACGGGAGATGGGGGTTAATAAGAAGATAGACGGAGAGTTGGGAAGTGACGGGGGGAGGGAGGGGGGGAGGGGCTAATGGAAAAGATCGAGGTGTACCTCCCCGTCGCCCTGTCACAATCGGCAATCGAACCAGCCTCTAACCACGAGATTCAACGATTATCTATTGCCCACCGTGGTAAGCGGCTTAATATTAGGATGAGGAGAAGAGAAATCGTAATAATTAATAGGTTCGCCATCTTCGCTTCTATTTACTATGTCTGAAATTAAGTCTGATGATTGAGGAAGAAGAAGAAGAAGAAGAAGAAGAAGAAGAAGAAGAAGAAGAAGAAGAAGAAGAAGAAGAAGAAGAAGAAGAAGAAGAAGAAGGAAGAAGAAGAAGAAGAAGAAGAAGAAGAAGAAGAAGAAGAAGAAGAAGAAAGAAGAAGAAGAAGAAGAAGAAGAAGAAGAAGAAGAAGAAGAAGAAGAAGAAAAAGAAGAAGAAGAAAGAAGAAGAAGAAAAAGAAGAAGAAGAAGAAAGAAGAAGAAGAAGAAGAAGAAGAAGAAGAAGAAGAAGAAGAAGAAGAAGAAGAAGAAGAAGAAGAAGAAGAAGAAGAAGAGAAGAAGAAAAGAAGAAGAAGAAGAAGAAGAAGAAGAAGAAAAGAAGCAGAAGAAGAAGAAGAAGAAGAAGAAGAAGAAGAAGAAAAAGAAGAAGAAGAAGAAGAAGAAGAAGAAGAAGAAGAAGAAGAAGAAGAAGAAGAAGAAGAAGAAGAAGAAGAAGAAGAAGAAGAAGAAGAAGAAGAAGAAGAAGAAGAAGAAGAACAACAACAACAACAACAACAACAACAACAACAACAACAACAACAACAACAACAACAACAACAACAACAACAACAACAACAACAAAACAAGCTAAGAAGGAGAGGAAGAAGAATCAGAAGAAAAATCAGAAGAAGAAAAAGAAGATGATGATGACGACGAAGACAATGACGACAACAACGCCGACGACGACGACGATGATGATGATGAAGAAGGAGCAGAAGCATTGACCTGGTAGCAGAGTTGCAGAGCAGCATAGAGCTCAGGGCAGCCCACGTGGTATTCTTTTCCTGGGCGAACTTTGGCTGCACAGCCCCTGGCCACGTATTCGAACACATAGACCGCACACAGCTGAAAACACATCGAGAAAACCTTACTGAAAACACATCGAAAATGTTACTGAAAACACATAGAAAATGTCATTGGAAATATATAGAAAACGTTACTGAAAACACATTGGAAATGTCACTGAAAACACATAGAAAATGTCACTGAAAACACATAGAAAATGTCACTGGAAACATAGAAAACGTCACTGAAAACATATAAAAAACCTTACTTGGAAACACATTGGAAATGTCACTGGAAACACATAGAACATGTCACTGGAAACATATAGAAAATGTTACTGGAAACACATAGAAAATGTCACTGGAAACATATAGAAAATGTTACTGGAAACATACAGAAAATGTCACTGGAAACATAGAAAATGTTACTGAAAACACATAGAAAACGTTACTGGAAACATAGAAAATGTTACTGAAAACACATAGAAAACGTTACTGGAAACATAGAAAATGTTACTGAAAACACATAGAAAACGTTACTGGAAACATAGAAAATGTTACTGAAAACATAGAAAATGTCACCGAAAACACAGAAAATGTTACTGAAAACATAGAAAACGTTACTGGAAACATAGAAAAATTTACTGGAAGCATAGAAAACCTTATTGGAAACACATAGAAAATGTCACTGGAAATAAATAGAAAATGTTACTGAAAACATAGAAAATGTCACTGAAAACACATAGAAAATGTCACTGGAAACATAGAAAATGTCACTGGAAACATATAGAAAATGTCACTGAAAACACATAGAAAATGTCACTGGAAACATATAGAAAATGTCACTGAAAACACATAGAAAATGTCACTGGAAACAGAAAATGTCACTGGAAACATAGAAAATGTTACCGGAAACACAGAACACGTGACCGGAAACACATAGAAAACGTGACCGGAAACACATAGAAAGTGTTACCGGAAACACATAGAAAACATAACTGAAAACATAGAATGTGTTACTGAAAACACATAGAAAACATAACTGAAAACATATAGAAATTGTTGTTGGAAACATTATAAAAAACCCTGAAAAAAACAACGTAGAAAACGACTGAAAACACAATGAACAGGTTCCTCACACATACACACACACACACACACAGAGGGACACACATATATACAGAGAAATACACACGTACGTACACACACGCGCGCGCACGCGCGGGCGCACACACATACACACACACACATATACATACATTGACACACACGTACGCACAAACACACACACATACACACATACACACATATACACACACACACTTACACACACATATACACACACGCGCGCGCGCGCGCTACTGATGCACGACAGACACACTGACTTGAACCAATGTGGGACTGATGAGAACAGAGGCATGGAGATTACTAAAGGAGATGACAAACACATAATATTACACTGACACGATGACAACATGAGATACTATCATCAGCAAACACGGTGTACTGAATTGTTAGCCAGGGAGCTAGGTGATGAGCTGATGTGCCCGATAGCCCAGTAACGTTTGTACCACAGCTTGTTCTTAACATCAAGGACCACTTCGATGGCTTGGAGTCAAAACGGACTATCTTTAGATAGTCCATTGACGTATTATTGGATTTAGTACAGAAACTAATAACTTGTATCAAACAAAGACTGCAGAAATATAAAAAGGGAGTTTTGCTTTTTATATTTCAGCAGTCTTTTTTTTTTTATACAAGATATTAGTCTTATACATACATAAGCGCATTAAACAAAGATAAAGGACGCAAATTTGGAATACAGCTTCGCTTTTTGGGTTTTTTTGTTTCTTCTTTTATTGTTGTGTTAAACAAAGATGGCTGATTCAAATCATCTTAAAAAAATGAAGAATCGTAATTCAATAATTTGGTACTTTCCATAGTGAATTGTACTGCACTGTACTGTGTGTTCTATGCTGTACAGTTCTATGCTGTACTGTACTCTATAAGGATGTGCGTACATAATTATGCGCGCAAACCCAACCGAAATCCGCGCGAGAAAAAAAAATCTGGACGTAATAAACATGAAGGCGAGTGCGCATTATGCGCGGAAACGCATGCGCATTTTCTGCGATGAAATCCATATCCCCTAAGCGCACGTACACAAATACGCGGAAACGTGACCCCGTACGGAAATTCATGCGCTTATTTCCTCCTTTACTCATACGTATTTTCCGCGTAAAATGTGCACTCGCCCTAATGCATTGTATGTTGATGCGCTGCATTTTACTGTACTGTACTGTCTTGTACTTTA
>CM065697.1:21047738-21052738 GCA_017654935.2 Phymorhynchus buccinoides | reverse complement strand
ACAGGTCTGTCTTTACTACACACACAGAACACACAGGTCTGTCTTTACTACACACACAGAACACACAGGTCTGTCTTTACTACACACACAGAACACACAGGTCTGTCTTTACTACACACACAGAACACACAGGTCTGTCTTTACTACACACACAGAACACACAGGTCTGTCTTTACTACACACACAGAACACACAGGTCTGTCTTTACTACACACACAGAACACACAGGTCTGTCTTTACTACACACACAGAACACACAGGTCTGTCTTTACTACACACAGAGAACACACAGGTCTGTCTTTACTACACACACAGAACACACAGGTCTGTCTTTACTACACACAGAGAACACACAGGTCTGTCTTTACTACACACACAGAACACACAGGTCTGTCTTTACTACACACACAGAACACACAGGTCTGTCTTTACTACACACACAGAACACACAGGTCTGTCTTTACTACACACACAGAACACACAGGTCTGTCTTTACTACACACAGAACACACAGGTCTGTCTTTACTACACACACAGAACACACAGGTCTGTCTTTACTACACACAGAGAACACACAGGTCTGTCTTTACTACACACACAGAACACACAGGTCTGTCTTTACTACACACACAGAACACACAGGTCTGTCTTTACTACACACACAGAACACACAGGTCTGTCTTTACTACACACACAGAACACACAGGTCTGTCTTTACTACACACAGAGAACACACAGGTCTGTCTTTACTACACACAGAGAACACACAGGTCTGTCTTTACTGCACACACAGAACACACAGGTCTGTCTTTACTACACACAGAGAACACACAGGTCTGTCTTTACTACACACACAGAACACACAGGTCTGTCTTTACTACACACACAGAACACACAGGTCTGTCTTTACTGCACACACAGAACACACAGGTCTGTCTTTACTACACACACAGAACACACAGGTCTGTCTTTACTACACACACAGAACACACAGGTCTGTCTTTACTACACACACAGAACACACAGGCCTGTCTTTACTACACACAGAGAACACACAGGTCTGTCTTTACTACACACAGAACACACAGGTCTGTCTTTACTGCACACACAGAACACACAGGTCTGTCTTTACTACACACACAGAACACACAGGTCTGTCTTTACTACACACACAGAACACACAGGTCTGTCTTTACTGCACACACAGAACACACAGGTCTGTCTTTACTACACACAGAGAACACACAGGTCTGTCTTTACTACACACACAGAACACACAGGTCTGTCTTTACTACACACACAGAACACACAGGTCTGTCTTTACTGCACACACAGAACACACAGGTCTGTCTTTACTACACACACAGAACACACAGGTCTGTCTTTACTACACACACAGAACACACAGGTCTGTCTTTACTACACACACAGAACACACAGGTCTGTCTTTACTACACACACAGAACACACAGGTCTGTCTTTACTACACACACAGAACACACAGGTCTGTCTTTACTACACACACAGAACACACAGGTCTGTCTTTACTACACACACAGAACACACAGGTCTGTCTTTACTACACACAGAGAACACACAGGTCTGTCTTTACTACACACAGAGAACACACAGGTCTGTCTTTACTACACACACAGAACACACAGGTCTGTCTTTACTACACACAGAGAACACACAGGTCTGTCTTTACTACACACACAGAACACACAGGTCTGTCTTTACTACACACACAGAACACACAGGTCTGTCTTTACTACACACACAGAACACACAGGTCTGTCTTTACTACACACAGAGAACACACAGGTCTGTCTTTACTACACACAGAGAACACACAGGTCTGTCTTTACTACACACAGAACACACAGGTCTGTCTTTACTGCACACACAGAACACACAGGTCTGTCTTTACTACACACACAGAACACACAGGTCTGTCTTTACTACACACACAGAACACACAGGTCTGTCTTTACTGCACACACAGAACACACAGGTCTGTCTTTACTGCACACACAGAACACACAGGTCTGTCTTTACTACACACACAGAACACACAGGTCTGTCTTTACTGCACACACAGAACACACAGGTCTGTCTTTACTACACACACAGAACACACAGGTCTGTCTTTACTACACACACAGAACACACAGGTCTGTCTTTACTACACACACAGAACACACAGGTCTGTCTTTACTACACACACAGAACACACAGGTCTGTCTTTACTGCACACACAGAACACACAGGTCTGTCTTTACTGCACACACAGAACACACAGGTCTGTCTTTACTACACACACAGAACACACAGGTCTGTCTTTACTACACACACAGAACACACAGGTCTGTCTTTACTACACACACAGAACACACAGGTCTGTCTTTACTACACACACAGAACACACAGGTCTGTCTTTACTGCACACACAGAACACACAGGTCTGTCTTTACTACACACACAGAACACACAGGTCTGTCTTTACTACACACACAGAACACACAGGTCTGTCTTTACTACACACACAGAACACACAGGTCTGTCTTTACTACACACACAGAACACACAGGTCTGTCTTTACTGCACACACACAGAACACACAGGTCTGTCTTTACTGCACACACAGAACACACAGGTCTGTCTTTACTACACACACAGAACACACAGGTCTGTCTTTACTACACACACAGAACACACAGGTCTGTCTTTACTGCACACACAGAACACACAGGTCTGTCTTTACTACACACAGAGAACACACAGGTCTGTCTTTACTACACACACAGAACACACAGGTCTGTCTTTACTACACACAGAGAACACACAGGTCTGTCTTTACTACACACACAGAACACACAGGTCTGTCTTTTACTACACACACAGAGAACACACAGGTCTGTCTTTACTACACACACAGAACACACAGGTCTGTCTTTACTACACACACAGAACACACAGGTCTGTCTTTACTACACACACAGAACACACAGGTCTGTCTTTACTACACACACAGAACACACAGGTCTGTCTTTACTACACACACAGAACACACAGGTCTGTCTTTACTACACACAGAGAACACACAGGTCTGTCTTTACTACACACACAGAACACACAGGTCTGTCTTTACTACACACAGAGAACACACAGGTCTGTCTTTACTACACACACAGAACACACAGGTCTGTCTTTACTACACACACAGAACACACATGTCTGTCTTTACTACACACACAGAACACACAGGTCTGTCTTTACTACACACACAGAACACACAGGTCTGTCTTTACTACACACACAGAACACACAGGTCTGTCTTTACTACACACACAGAACACACAGGTCTGTCTTTACTACACACACAGAACACACAGGTCTGTCTTTACTACACACACAGAACACACAGGTCTGTCTTTACTACACACACAGAACACACAGGTCTGTCTTTACTACACACACAGAACACACAGGTCTGTCTTTACTACACACACAGAACACACAGGTCTGTCTTTACTACACACACAGAACACACAGGTCTGTCTTTACTACACACAGAGAACACACAGGTCTGTCTTTACTACACACACAGAACACACAGGTCTGTCTTTACTACACACACAGAACACACAGGTCTGTCTTTACTACACACACAGAACACACAGGTCTGTCTTTACTACACACACAGAACACACAGGTCTGTCTTTACTACACACACAGAACACACATGTCTGTCTTTACTACACACACAGAACACACAGGTCTGTCTTTACTACACACACAGAACACACAGGTCTGTCTTTACTACACACACAGAACACACAGGTCTGTCTTTACTACACACACAGAACACACAGGTCTGTCTTTACTACACACACAGAACACACAGGTCTGTCTTTACTACACACACAGAACACACAGGTCTGTCTTTACTACACACAGAGAACACACAGGTCTGTCTTTACTACACACACAGAACACACAGGTCTGTCTTTACTACACACACAGAACACACAGGTCTGTCTTTACTACACACACAGAACACACAGGTCTGTCTTTACTACACACACAGAACACACAGGTCTGTCTTTACTACACACACAGAACACACAGGTCTGTCTTTACTACACACACAGAACACACAGGTCTGTCTTTACTACACACACAGAACACACAGGTCTGTCTTTACTACACACACAGAACACACAGGTCTGTCTTTACTACACACACAGAACACACAGGTCTGTCTTTACTACACACACAGAACACACAGGTCTGTCTTTACTACACACACAGAACACACAGGTCTGTCTTTACTACACACAGAGAACACACAGGTCTGTCTTTACTGCACACACAGAACACACAGGTCTGTCTTTACTACACACACAGAACACACAGGTCTGTCTTTACTACACACACAGAACACACAGGTCTGTCTTTACTACACACAGAGAACACACAGGTCTGTCTTTACTACACACACAGAACACACAGTCTGTCTGTCTGTCTTTACTACACACACAGAACACACAGGTCTGTCTTTACTACACACACAGAACACACAGGTCTGTCTTTACTACACACACAGAACACACAGGTCTGTCTTTACTACACACACAGAACACACAGGTCTGTCTTTACTACACACACAGAACACACAGGTCTGTCTTTACTACACACACAGAACACACAGGTCTGTCTTTACTACACACACAGAACACACAGGTCTGTCTTTACTACACACACAGAACACACAGGTCTGTCTTTACTACACACACAGAACACACAGGTCTGTCTTTACTACACACACAGAACACACAGGTCTGTCTTTACTACACACACAGAACACACAGGTCTGTCTTTACTACACACACAGAACACACAGGTCTGTCTTTACTACACACACAGAACACACAGGTCTGTCTTTACTACACACACAGAACACACAGGTCTGTCTTTACTACACACACAGAACACAC
>CM065697.1:21007738-21042738 GCA_017654935.2 Phymorhynchus buccinoides | reverse complement strand
TTGAGTTGAAAGTGTGAGTGAGTTTATAATAGTGTTAAAATGAGAAGGTTGGAGATTTTGCATAACAATAGCTTAGTGATTACCAAGAATTTTTTTCATTTTTTTTTTTCATAAGCAAACTAGAAGTAGCATTATTTTTTTAGACGGGAGTATTATTTTCACGTGAATCATGCCTCACAAAATGTCCAAAATCGGACCGCACCGAATCGTATCGAATCGTACGCAGTGTGGCTGGCCCTTCATGCTTACTTTTCTCCAAAGGCAGCAGTAGCTCCTACCACCACCTGCGTGCAACAAACAACAAGAGGGGTAAGATTACGTCAACACTCAACAGAGTCAACGCTCAAGATACATGGGTGCTCCTGGGAAATTAAACAAATCCTGCAAGGGGTCCAGGGGCCGCCCAGGACCCGACGGAGTGCAGGGACAGCGCGCCTCCTGGGGGTTCCGGGGGGCAATGCCCCCTGGAAGCTGAAGGGAAACAACAGTTTCCAACGTAACCGACAGGCTCTCGTTGCACTTTCACTCCTGGTTAAACTTCTTGACCTCTATGATATCCAGCAAATAGAGGCATCTTCTCAAATTCTCATAATCCGGCGACGCCGGCTCCAGGCAATAAAAACAAGAGTCAAAGCCCCAGTTACCTCGTTATTGTTTATAATTTGACATTGTTGAATAAAAAAAACCGTTTAAACCAAGAGTCAAAGCCTTCAAGGCTCACTCGAACAGGAACATGTGGGACAACAACAGAGATTGGGGGGGGGGGGGGGGGGGGGGGGGGGGGGGGGTGTCTAACGTACAAGATTGCCAATAAAATGTTAAAGTACAATGAAACTATCGTTAATGGATACAACTTTTTAAAAAAGAAGAAAAAAAGTGCCCGTGCCGAGAATCGGACCCGGAACCATTGGCATGACAGACAGACACTCTACCAATGAGCTATCGAGGCTTTCAGTGTTGATGAGTTTCTTAACTCATGTTGCCTGTTGAATACTCTCTAACCCACTAATCTAAAATGTTATCTGTTTGTTATCTGCTTACAGTGTTGTTTTAAGTATTTAATTATTCAAATCATTATTGTTTGAAAGCTTGCATAGACATCTATATGTGTGCAAAGTTTGAACAATGTATGCCTTCTATTTCCCAAGAAAATGCAAATGCTAAAGTTTGGATATTAGACCAGGGACGCAACACACACACACACACACACACACACACACACACACACACACACACACACACACACACACACACACACACACACACACACACACTCACACACACACACACACACACACGCGCGCGCAGGAAAGAGAGAGAGAGAGAGAGAGAGAGAGAGAGAGAGAGAGAGAGAGAGAGAGAGAGAGAGAGAGAGAGAGAGAGAGAGAGAGAGAGAGAGAGAGAGAGAGAGAGAGAGAGAGAGAGAGAGAGAGAGAGAGAGAGAGAGATAACATAATTTTTGCGTGTGAGCAAGGAGCGTGTGCTTGAGCATGTTATGTATATTTATATTTGTAGCCCATGTGTAAAGACGATCTCGAATGAGGACGAACCGGTTTGAATACTCACAATACACGCAAGGGCAAATGCAAAGGAGAACGCGTAAGCAACGCCAAATAAACCTGAAATAGACCAAATGACTCAGTTTAAGAGTGGATGCATATTGGATTATTCGCTGACATCTCAAAAAACAAATGATTCTACAAAATGACACATAACAATCACGAGCGCGTTAAGAATGTAGGCTCAGTTCACAAACAGTTGTGAATAATAGGGGCCTGTGTGTGTGTGTGTGTGTGTGTGTGTGTGTGTGTGTGTGTGTGTGTGTGTGTGTGTGTGTGTGTGTGTGTGTGTGTGTGTGTGTGTGTGTGTGTGTGTGTGTGTGTGTGTGTGTGTGTGAGTGTGTGCGTGCGTGCGTGCGTGCGTGCGTGTGTGTGTGTGTGTGTGTGTGAGAGAGTGAGAGAGAGAGAGAGAGAGAGAGAGAGAGAGAGAGAGAGAGAGAGAGAGAGAGAGAGAGAGAGAGAGAGAGAGAGAGAGAGAGAGAGAGAGAGAGAGAGAGAGAGAGAGATAACGATAACGATAACGATAACGATATTTATTTGGTAAGGCCAAGGCCCCATTCAAAGGGGTGATTCACAATACATATATTAAACTTACAACAATCGTGAGTAATGCATAACACAATATAAATATTCTTGCTAACTGAGCTAACTTACCATAATGCTTCTTCTCTTAAATGCCAAATATAAATACATAGCAAGATTGCACATAACAATTTCATTTGTTGAAGTCAAAAGTAGCACTAATCTAAAAAGAGCTGGGTTTCTACAATATTTTGCAGGAATATATTTTTGTCTTAAATCATTAAATACTGGACAACATAACACAAAATGAAACTCATCTTCTTTATCTAATCTACACAGAGGACATAACATATTTAGCATAGCATTGAATTTGTATCTCTGTATGTGTATAGCTATATCTGAAACACCAAATCTTAACTTTGTAACTGTAGATCTGACAAATCTATTGATATTGCTAGACATTAAATATGGTTCTACCAAACAATTTGTTTTTAACAGCCTAAACAACGAAAACCTGTCACTATTTTGAATATGGTAATCCCAATCTTGCCATCTGCAGTCAACCACACGTTGTTTAAAACAAGACAAAAAGCTACGAACACATCCAACACCTTGATCCATCCATACATATGCAAAGCCATAAATACTCAAACATTTTCGAACATCAGAAGCCCAAGTTGTTTTCCCTCTAGCATCTAATTCATACAATGTTTTATACGCTTTCAGAGGTAATCTGTGCTCATTCATGCGACCTAATCTAAGCCAATATCTAATATATTTTACAAAAGAATTCAAATAAATAGGAAATCTGCCAAGTTCGCCATACACAAGGTCATTGGGTGTACGTCTATCAACATTTAATAACTTTTTCATTGCAAATAAATGCACCTTTTCAATTTCACGCCCATAGACAAACCCCCAAATTTCAGCTCCATATTGGACTATTGGTTGAACTTGTGCATCAAATAACTTAAAGAACAATTTAACAGAATTATTATCAAATTTATACAGTACTTTTAGAGAGAGAGAGAGAGAGAGAGAGAGAGAGAGAGAGAGAGAGAGAGAGAGAGAGAGAGAGAGAGAGAGAGAGAGAGAGAGAGAGAGAGAGAGAGAGAGAGAGAGACTGTCAATGAGAACAAGGGCCTAGAGCCGGTTAGGGATCAGCGGTCTTAGTAATTAAAGCAGAAACACGGACGGACCATCACATAAAAGCAATAAGATCAGAGAATGTGCCCACCCATATAACCCATATTGTGGCTCACCTAGCAGCATCAGCAGTCCGTTTACCACGTATCGCAGAGAGAACGGCACAGACAGTAAGACGAACGTGTTCAAGGCTGGAAGGAAAAACATACAATGAAAGAAAAATGATCAAAGAAAAGAGAAGCAAATCATTGCATAACAATCAATATGCATCACTGGAGCCGAAAATGCTACCGCGCACCTGCTTTACTCTAGCTGTCAATAGTGCGCGAGCTACAGATCAGGGGTCCGTTTCATAAGGGCTAACGTTACGCTGCGTTAGCGCAAGTCGGCAAAAACGGTACAAAGAAACACCTCTTTTGCCAACGTTTGCCGCAAACGTTTTGTGGCTGCTATCGAGGTAACAAGCGACAAACTATTTGAAGGATCATGGGAAATATTAATACTTCCGGCTTTTTTTTTTATATCTCGCGTGAACGTGACTTTAACTTTAAAAATGGAAGACCAAAACAACAAGTCGTTACAGCGAATATGCTTTAGTCTATCGTGAAAACATACGGGACGATTTTAGCAAATTAAACTAACGCAAGTATTTTTGAGTGCTCTTTCTTAATTTTTCATCATGTTAGATGGCATAATATAGTGCAAATTTAATTTTCTGCACACAAATAGACGTGGATGAAATCTCTGTACAAACTGACAGAGAGGTATGATTTATCTCCATTACGATAGCAACCCTTTTCTCTCTCCCAAAAGTCAAGAGTATCTTGAGCTTAACCCTTTCACCGCCAACCATATTCCAACCAAGCATTTCCATTAAATTGACCTGGGTAGAGAACAAAATCCATCTGCAGTATTGGGGATTCTTCTGTGACATATATAAAGTAAGGTCTATCCTTACTTCCCAAAACTAAGACAATAGGGACCCCAAGTTGATGCCTTTTAGTGACATAGGTGCTAAATCACTGTGGTGCTAAATTGCGACTTTGGCGGTGAAAGGGTTAAAGAGTTATCTGACCTTAGCAAACGCTTAGGTGTTTCATTGGGCGTAACAGTTTTTCGCGCGGCGACCGTTATCTAGAGAAACTCAATACAGGCAATCACACTCTGCAGGGTATCTGCTTCCTGCAACAAAGACTAACTACAGGAAGTTCTCCTTCTTCCCCCAGAACAGTGGGAGAATGGATCAGCCTTCCACCTGAGGCAATTTCATCAGCCTCGGCTGGCTTCTTTTTTTTTTATAGCACCAAACAACGCAATTTCACACAATGGGGTTCTGTAAGAGACATTGCCGTATTGAACTGCTTACACAAAACAATAAATAAAAAAACCAATATAACATTTTTTAATTATCAGCATAATTGATGTAACCTTGCAAAATATTCAAAATCATCATACAGGTATGAAAATCACGATAGTTGACATATATTATATTACTAACTCTAGGTGACACTTACCTTTGACGAACACTGACAGTGCCACGTTGGCACCAAAGACAAGGCCTACCAGATTTTTCTCATTGAAACTGGAACACACACACACGCGCGCACGCACACGCACACACGCACGCACACACACGCACACACACACACACACGCACATACACGCACACGCACGCACACGCACACGCACACACGCACGCACACACACACACACTGACACACACACGCACGCACGCACGCACGCACGCACGCACGCACGCACGCACGCACGCACACACACACGCACGCGCACACACACACACACACACACACACACACACACACACACACACACACACACACACACACACACACACACACACACACACATGTCATTTAGCATCAAACGTGTGTGAGAGCGTAAAAGAAAAAGCCGAAAAGATGTTCAGATCCGATCATTCTATTTAATTAAATTATCTTTCTCTCCCTCCACCTTCTCTCTCTCTCTCTCTCTCTCTCTCTCTCTCTCTCTCTCTCTCTCTCTCTCTCTCTCTCTCTCTCTCTCTCTCTCTCTCTCTCTCTCTCTCTATCATACGCTTAAAGAAAGTTAAGAACAGCGTTAGGCATAATTTATTGACAAGTGAACATGAGTAATAGAGGTAGGAGGAGGGGGGGTGGGGGTGGCGATGGAGTGATGGGGATTGGAGTAGGGTTGTGGGGGGGGGGGGGGGGGGGCAGGCGGGGGGGGGGGGGGGGGGGGGGAGTTGTTTATTTACCTGGCAGCAATGGTGTTGGATGCGGAATTGACTATGACATAGGGTAGGTTATTGATGGTCCCCATCAAAAACAGACCAATCTGCACAGAGAGATAGATACAGTCACACGCTCACGCGTACGTGCGCGCATGCACACACACACGCGCGCGCTCACAGGCGCATGCGCACGATTATATCATGAGCGCGCACACACACACACATACACACACACACACTTCCAAACGCTGCAACCTGCACACTAAAAGGGGGAAAAAGAAGAGCAAACACACTAATCGTCATGGGGGAAAACGTGAACAATGGAAGGAGTCGGTATATTTTAAAAAAACAAGAGGCAAAGCCTTCAAGGCTCACTCGAACAGGCACATGTGGGACAACAAACAAAGATTGAGGGGG
Source organism: Phymorhynchus buccinoides (assembly GCA_017654935.2). NCBI lineage: Eukaryota > Metazoa > Mollusca > Gastropoda > Neogastropoda > Raphitomidae > Phymorhynchus > Phymorhynchus buccinoides. The sequence goes on along the minus strand of CM065697.1, from coordinate 21,036,864 downwards.
GGGGGGTCTAAAGTACAAGACTGCCAATACAATTTTAAAGTACAATATTTTTATGAAGCTATCGTTAAGTAGGGTAAGATGGGGTAAAAAGCCCATGGGCGGGAAACAAGCCCATGCCAATTATCTCATGAAATAAAGCAACTTTCAGTCACATTTTGCCCATGAGACGAGTGTTAATGTTTAGCATTCGTCTCATGGGCAAATTTTACTGAAATTTGCTTTATTTCATGAGATACCCTGTCTTCCCCTACAACTATTTTTTTTTTTTTAAAGTGCCCGTGCCGAGAATCGAACTCGGAACCATTAGCATGACACTCTACCAATGAGCTATCGAGGCTTTCAGTGTTCATGAGTTTCTTAACTCATGTTGCCTGTTGAATACTCTCTAACCCACTAATCTAAGATATTATCTGTTTGTTATCTGTTTACAGTGTTGCTTTAAGTATTTAATTATTCAAACCATTATTGTTTGAAAGCTTGCAAAGTTTGAACAATGTAGCCTACGCCTTCTATTTCCCGAGAAAATGCCGACGTTAAAGTTTGGTGATTAGACCACGGACACACACACACACACACACACACACACACACACACACACACACACACACACAAGTGGTGTCACATAAAGTTTTAGGTATCACTGTTGATAATAACTTACTGTGGTCAGATCATATATCTAAACTGGGTAAATGTATCTCAAAAAAGATTTATCAACTGGCAAAAATTAAAAACTTTTTAAATTTTCAGTCACGAAAAATATTTGTCCATGCTCACATTATGTCTCACATTAATAACTCATCAACCCTTTGGGACAGTACTAGTGAAGCTAATCTAAAACATATCAGTCGGTTACATAAACGAGCTGTGAAACTAGTACTGGTGAAATCCAGCACCCTAACAGCTAATGATTACAATAAATTAAACATGTTGCCACTAAAAGACAGACTTCTCTTCAACAAATGCCTCTGCATGTTCAGTGTGGTAAATGGAGTCGCTCCCCCCCAAAATATCAAGACTTTTGCTATTAACCCAAATAGACACACCCACAAGCTTTCTTTCCCCAGACCACGAAATAATGTTTATCAAAATCTAGTTTTGTTTACTCAGGGGGCACATCATGGAATAATCTGTCTTTTTCTCTGAAATCGTGTCCTTCAAAACAAACGTTTAAAAAAGCACTTAAAAAGAATATGCTTGATGCTTTGTAAAAAAAATACCTGATGTGAATATGAGAATGAGTGCCTAAGGCGCTATTGTTGTTGTTGTAAATTGCTTTGTAGACGAGGAGACATTACAGGTGCGTGCAAATTCATATAATTTTTGTGTGTATTTTTTATCATTCACTTCCTTCTGCGCTTTAAATGTAAGTGGTGTTCGGTGGTTGTTGGGGGTTTTTCTGTTTTTTTCTGCGTTGTGATTTTGTTCGGATATTTTTCTTCTTTCTCATGTCCGAGTAAACTATGACTCTCTCTCTCTCTCTCTCTCTCTCTCTCTCTCTCTCTCTCTCTCTCTCTGTGTTTTATATCTCACAGGTTCTGTTGTCTCTGTTGTCTCTCTGTCTCAGTCATTATTATTTTTTCCCCAACTCCATCTTCCGCTTTCCTTTTGTTCTACCACTATGATTACATTTGTACATATGAATATTATAATCTTTGTATTGTGCTTGTATGAAGTGTATGTATTTTCCCCATGATTTTTGATTGTGGTTGATTTTTCTCCAGTTTATGTTTTTTTTAATTTATTTACCTTAATTGTTTTTCTTATTAATTTATGACGACAGGATGTAAAACAGTTTTATCAAGCTTATTCTTTTATCGTCTATAAAGATCATTTTGACTTGATTTGACTTGATTTGACACACACACACGCGCGCACACGCACACGCACACGCACACGCACACACACACACACAACCGAACAACTATCATACCATAGACTCACTTCACGCAAAAATGCTCTATGCCAAAACAAGCACTTCTTTAAAAAAATGTTTTAATTGTATTGGCTAGAGGTGGGAATAAAACCGGTTCGAACAGAAATACCGGTGCTGAAATTTCGCGATTCGAAAAACCGGTTCGAGTTGCTGTGAACCGTATTTTTAACTGCAAACTGAAATATGGTGTTTCTTAGAATAACGCATTCTTTTCGAAGAACAACACTGAATCTCAGCGCAGATTGGGTGTTTGTAAACCAAGAGTAGCTGTTTCCAGTTGTCTGGTGGTGTAAGGTGCAACAAGTCAGACATGTGGGGGCATTTTGTCCTGAAAAAAATCGAGAGTGATGGAGCGATTGCAGAAAGTATTGATTTGTGCTTGCAATGTGGCAGTGCGATCAATCGGGGTAGTGGAACAACAAACATGACTAACACCAAGAGAACTGTGAATGGAACAACAACAAAACAATGTCTTTTTAAGGTTATTTAATTTCTATACATTCTTATGCTATAAAATATGTTCAAAAAGATTTTGATTTGTACATACACACACACACACACACACGCGCACGTACGCACGCATGCACACACACACACACACACACAGAGGCGCGCATACATAGGCCGACACGCTTTTTCTTATGAATAAACTGACATGACCTTGCTATAATATTTGCCCTGTATTTTATTCATACGTAAATGTGTATGCGTACTCTACCCCCCACCACCACCCCGCCTCTCCCTCCCCACCCCCTCTCTCTCTATGTATTAACCTCTAAAACCCAAACGATGCACGGTTTTGTCTAACATTTGATTTCTTTCGCGGGTTTCTTCTGGAAGAGGGGGAGGGGAGTGTTGATTGTTATAACTGGGATTGGGAGTAGCTTGGGAGTAGCTTCATCAGCTGCTTGATGTACATTCAGTCGTTATTTTTTTATTAAAATGAATGTGTTTACTGAAGATATTGTATAAAAGTAGAATATGTCATTACTGTTGTAAGAGAGAGAGAGAGAGAGAGAGAGAGAGAGAGAGAGAGAGAGAGAGAGAGAGAGAGAGAGAGAGAGAGAGAGAGAGAGAATGTGTGTGTGCGCGAGCGTGTGTGTGCGTGTGCAAGCGCGCACAGTGTGTGCGCGTGTGTGCACGCGTGCGCGCGGTTGTGTATGTGTGTGTATGTGCGCGCGCGTGATATATTTTTGCCTTCCTTGTGAAAGATTTTCTCTTCTCATTTTGATTGTATCTGTTCAGGTATATAATTAAGATTATTGTACTTTTAAAAATAATACATTCCTTATCCCACTACATATCTGATTATTCTCAAAGCTGGTTCATTGCGTTGTGAATGTGCCACCATCCTCCACACTCCAACCGCCATAATTATGACGTTTCGTTTTTGCTTTGGTTTAATTATTTTCCCTATGATTATTATATTTTTCAACTACACCCCTACCCTCACCTTCCTTTGACATAGGCAGATGGCCTCATCATTAAAATGTTTGTTGGAGTTCAGCTGAGTTTTGAGTTGACTGTGTGTATGTGTGCGCGCACGTGTGTGAACAGATTTTCTACCGAAAATTATCTGCCCCTCTCTCTTGACCTGAGATGCGAACACCCCCTACTTTAGATTATCGCCCTTGCCTGTCAGGAACTAGTATTATATAGCCACAGAAAATTATCTGCTCCTGACTCGTCACCAGGGGGCATCGGCAGTTCAGGCCTAAAATTATCGCCCTTTCGTGTCGGCAAAGGAGTAGTATATAAAAAATAAAAAAAGTATTTGCATAGGTGAAACTACTGATGCGAGTACTGGTTACAAAAAAAACGGTTCGAAAAAAGCGATTCGAGGAGGGAAAACCGGTTTTTAACCGGTTCTCAACTCTAGCATTGGCTGCACTCAATTACATAGTATTGATTTAAAAACAAAAGACGTACCCAATTTCGAAGATTCGTCATCTTGTATGTCCTCACTGAACGTAGTATCTTTAGGAGTCATCCATGCATCCATGCGCAGTGGGTTCTGAATGCGCGTAGCTTAGCTGCTTCTTTTTTGACGATCAAAAGAATACATTCAATTATGCATGCTTTTACTGCAACTACCTGACTGTTTTAGCGTGATCAATGAACTTCCTGTCACAAGATTCAGATAACAGCACAGACCCCTAACAGATAATGTAGATAGATAGGCCTAGTGTCAGTGTGAGCTAGGTCTGATAACCTTCAAGGATCGAAAGCATTGATTGTTTGTTCGCAATACTATTTTCAACACCCACACCGAATCGTTTCTTTTGAAGTTGAAAGAACGCTCAATTAGAAACAAATAATATAAATAATTTGTTATTTTGTATGTGTTTGTGAGTGTATTAAAATAAAAAAAGGTGTGTGTGTGTGTGTGTGTGTGTTAAGTATGTGTGGGTTTGCATGTGCACGCACGCACGAGCTTAGTGTGCGTGTATGTGTGCGTGTGCGTGTGTGTGTGTGTGTTATGACGAAAAGAAAAACAAAAGAACAGTGTGATCACTTTTCTTAATCATCTTATAGTTGAGATGATTAATTTACCATGTTTTATTGAATTGATTTCGCCTTGGCATGAGGCTGTGTCAAACCAATTGACATAAGCTAGAACGCTAAGGCTACATCAAAACGTTGTTATGTTCTGCATAGTTATGCGGTGATTGTCTTTAGCCATGGCAAGCTCCTAGCATAACATCATCAGTCCAAAATCATCCAAAGTCGGAGTGTGACTGCCCACATGGCGGGGTAATCAAATAAAACGGACACACACGTAATGTTCTCATCCCTAGCAGGTGCATTTGTACCATGGTGTTCAAGTGCTTCGGCTGTTGGGATGATCCCTCAAATCTTTAATACAGGGTACGACAACAACGACTGAATTGATTAGTGTCAATTTGTGTTCCCGGGGGGTACGCCTTATAAGGTGCGCCTTATAGCAAGACAAATATGGTACACAAACACGCATGTTCTTTTGTCAAGTAACAAAAAGTGGAACCACAAAAAACTGTCAAAACTTTATTTCGTTTAATGTCAATGCATGCATGCAATAATTCAATGTAAGCATCAAACCTGTAAAACGCACGGATTACGAAAAAGAATATGAAACGCAATGAGGCTGAAATTTAAAATTAAAAAAAATTAAGATTCACATGGAAAGTTTCAACATTTGCTGGATCTTGTGCACACACACACACATACATACCCCCCCATCCCCCCACATATACATATACCCACAAAGAGGACAGCACCTCATGCATTCAAACACATATACTGTTACAAACATAGCAATGCACCCACATGTATACATGATACATAATTTTAACTCACGTATTTATTAAGCACTCTCGCTGTTAAAATCTGAGTGGAAACAGTACAACTTTAGACACTCTATCTTTAGTCTTTCATACAGCCCTCAAGATGCATACAACCTCAAGCAAAGGCACCCCAACAAATGTACACTATGTGTGCACGCACGCACGCACACACACACACACACACTGTATCAAAACCATGAGTTGGTTCTACAATGGCATCAATACAGATACAGATGCACACACACACACACAGATCTATATCAAAATCTTTAAACATAATATCTGCCCTGAAGAAAAGCAAACACTGCTCGAGCACTCTTGCAACACTTTGTGATGCAATAAACACAAGACTAGTCCGCTCAGTCAGAGGACAGCAATATATCGTAAGTAAAATTAAAAAAACTCGTATCTAGATCTTTGTGTTTTTTTAGTTAGATAGTCAGCTCACTAATTTTTTCCCGCCACCTTCCACCAAAAGCTTGGATCTCTAACGACTTTCTATCTGGGGTAAACGAGGTTGTGTAAATGGAAGAAAAACTCGTAAGTCCCAAATTCAGATCTAGTTAAGGACAAAAACCTCGTATCTTCATTCTTTTCAAGTATTTTTAAAATAAGAAGTAATTTCAACAAAATGCTGGACTAAATTCGCAATGTCTTGAACAACATAAATTCATCATAGTTAATCAATTGTGGTAAACGCGGTTAATTTTTAAAAGTTTTTTTCCATTTATCTCAAAACTATCAAAATTGAGATACGAGGTTTTTGAATTTCACCGACGATATCAGACCTGTTTACCCTTATAATGAAAAACCCGGAATTTGTCACAAAAAAACCCGGAATTTGATAACAAAAACCGGAATTCACATGATCTGTACACGACTCACGATAAAGCGGTTTCTTCTTCTCCTTTCCGCGAACATCGGCGTCGATTTTCAATATTGTGATGACTTCTTGGCTCAATTTTGCCAGAAAAGTTTTATTTGTAAATTCAGTGACTAATTCTTAGTCAATTTTAGTATAAAACAAGCTGGAAAAAGCAAAATACCTGGAAATGTCCACGATCGGACAGAGAAAAATCACTCGGCCACGGATCGGCGGATGCCAAGCTGCAACTCGGTGCCATCGCGATCAATTTTCCGTTGAAAACTTCAAAATTCTCACATCATCGTACTTTCCAGTGATAATATAATCTAAATGGACTCATTTCAAGCCCTAATTACAATCTCTACCATTAAAAAACTGCCTGGAAGCTCTTCGAATCGACAGTAAAAGTCTGGCCGCCATTTGCTCAGTCCCGAAATAGATCGACCAAAATAAAAACATTATTTCACCCCTTTAACCAATGAAAATGCAGCATTTAATGCATGTGATGTCAAGCACAACCTTTTTTCTGATGACATAGTGTGTTAGGTACACGTTTCGGTCAACCCTTGCGTCTTTTCCTACGAACGGAAACAAATAATAGACGATTTTTCGAAATCCCGGAATTTTCAGCGTTCACCCGGAATTTACTATTTTACCCAGAATTTTAGCAAATTTCCGGAATAATTCTGGCAAAACCGGAATGGTAAACAGGTCTGCGATATCTACGTATTATACTAGTTTCCTTTTCCATCGTTAGAATAACCAAATTGAAATATTAAATCAAAACCACATTAACAAAAAAAGTCTGCAGTACACTGAAAATAGATATTGCAGAACTACATGAGACAGTAGTTAGTAATAGGTAATTACGCAATGACGGTTGTATATATTAGACCACTGTTGCTGGACAATGACCTCCAACAATAGCAGAGAAGGTGAATGCTATGCTGGAAAGCAGGGTTTAATTTTTTTTTTTTTGCTCACAAAACTCCCCACTGACAGCTAGGTTTCCCAAGTCTTCCCACACACCCTCCTCAACCTGCCCCCCCCCAAAAAAAATTTTCTTGGATCCAGTGCAAACGCCTCAAGATGACAGTGAATAAAAGCTTACCAGTTGGAAACTGATTCAAAACAAGATAAGTCATAAGTTTCTTTATTGTCCATTGGCATTGTACAGCGCACATGAAAACTTGTCTTCCAATCCACCGTGTAAAATAAAAATATTAAATAAAAGTATGAAACATAAATTTATATTAACAAATATGTAACTCTCACACCACACCCAATTATTCATCCGCTCTCCGCTATTTTGCTCACTCATCATGCAACCCATCACCACTTCCGCCTTCATTTTTAACCCTTTCCTTTCTTTTTTCCTTCCTTCCTCCTTTTTTCCTTGTTCCTTTTCTCTCCCCCCTCCCCCTTTTCCCCTTTTTTCCTACTACCCCCCTTTTTTAAAAACTTTTTTTTTAGTTACCGTAATCTACGGCCCATTAGGCACAACTTTTTTTTTTATACTGAACTTTGACCCCTGCGCCCAATCCGGCGCATGCGCCCTTTCTATACTCTAAACAGAAAAAAGTAAGGGGGTCGAGAGTTGAAATGAACAACTCACCATGCTCTGGTAGCTTCCGCAACAAACTGACAACAGTTCACTCACATTGCATTAAAATATAGTTATAATTATAGTCTGCCCTGTAATGATGTTACTTTCGCTGATCGTTTCGTTCTTCCTTTTTTTAAATTTCTTTGGTTTCTTTGCGCCTTATCAGGTGTATGCGCCCTATCTGTGTTCAAATTACGATTTTTTTAAAAAGCAGGGGGTGCACCTTATGCGCTGTCGCCTTATGGGCCGTAAATGACGGTAGGCTTTTTCCCGCTCTCTTTCATCCTATTGTCTGTGTGGCTGACTAAGATGGACATTTCCAAGAGCCTTAAGTGTTGTTATTTGATACAAAAATGTCTGTGTTTCTGTTTTCATTCTCAAAAATCAATACAGTAAAGCACGTACTTTAAATATATTTTTTTAAATTTTAAATAACAATAATTGAAGATAAAAACATAAGACACACCAGTAACATTACAATTGATTACGTGAAAAATCTCCTGCACAAGGTGATGTAATTTCATTTAAAAATCTTCAGTTAAATACTGAAATTCATATCTATGACATGTTTTAAGGGAGTACTTGTGAGGAAAAAAAATGATTAAAAAAAAATTATGATCCAGAAAACTACAAGCATGGTGTGTTCTATCAGATATGTTTGATATCTTAACGTGTAGATAATTATGCATAAAAACGCTTTTTAAAAGTACAAACAACAGTCCATTGGGTGTGATGGCATAGAACTATTAATCTTTACAGTTTTGAACAGGTTGTATTTTAGAAGAAAAAAGAAGAAAAACTTGCGAAAATCACACAGTTGAAAACTAAACAAAAACAGTCAGTAAAGAAAGCAAAACATAAAACAAAAAATAAAATTATATAATATATATATGTAACTAAAAAGGAATTTACCATTAATTTTATTAACAATAATTATACAAATTCCTGATAGCAAGAAACTAAATGTACTGCATAACAGCTTTATAACTGTTTCAACTCTTTAGGTGTCCTTGTAGCTAGTCATAGGAACAGAACTTGATAATTTACACAAATGATGCAATTATAACATTAAAAATAATAAAACTCTACAATGTCATCACCACAATTTTTTCAATTAAAAAAAAGTCTCCTGCACATTAAAAAATGGAGATAGTCAAAATTGCCTTGTCTTACAAATTGAACCCCAGAACAATTCAAGTAATGAACAAGTAACAAATAGCAAACAAAAATCAAACAATAAAACACAAGCTGAAGCAAAATAGATACATACATTATCGTAGAGAAGCATAAATTAATGATGAAGAAACTAGCACTCTTTCTTTCTCTTTTGCATTCCTCTGCAATTTGAAACAGCGCTGATGCTTCTGAAGGAATGCGACTTACTTGAAATGCCCAGAATCATTGCAGATGAACTTTTAACCAAATCCAGGCAGACATTCCAATACCATCACAATTCCCCAATATACACAGCAGTATAATTCCAAGCTTTCATAATTATCCAGGCTATAATGTATGAATTCAATTGTTCATACTAACAGGAATAGTGCATTCCTTTCTTTTCCCTTCATGCAGTTTATGTTTGAACAGATGAGATTTAAAAAAAGTAAATGAATTTATTGTCAATGCAACTCAGCCTGTGTTTGTGTGTGTCTTGGTGTGAGTTTGTGTGTGTGATCCTCTCTGTGAGTTTGTGTGTGTCATCCTGTGTGTGTCATCCTCTGTGTGTGTGTGTGCGTGTGTGTCATCCTCTCTGTGAGTGTGTGTGTGTCATTCTGTGTGTCATCCTCTCTGTGAGTTTGTGTGTGTCATCCTCTCTGTGAGTTTGTGTGTGTCATCCTCTCTGTGAGTTTGTGTGTGTCATCCTCTCTGTGAGTTTGTGTGTGTCATCCTGTGTGTGTCATCCTCTGTGTGTGTGTGTGTGCGTGTGTGTGTGCGCGTGTGCGTGTGTGTGTGTGTGTGCCACACAAAGACCCAGAAATCTCTACTCCTCTATGTCAGACTTCCCAAAATGATGTCCGTCTTATGTCAAACTTCAAGTTCAATATGACCGTAAAATCCAAACTAACATAGATATTTGAATTCAGTTTAGAACTGTAAAAGCTATTTTAGCTCAATGTTGTGAGAGCTAAACGAAATATCAATTTAAGTCAACATTCCATTTCATATGCTGTGTAGCTTTTTGGTGTGTTTTTCCACGAACTGTCACATATCATTAAAAACAAGAGGCAAAGCCTTCAAGGCTCATGTCTGATTTTTATTACTATAGCAGGCATGGGAATTTCCATGACAATTCCCATGCCTGTATAGAGAGAATACTGTTATGTAGACACTTGTGCATCTGAAAACAGAATTAATTTTTATTTTACTGTGTAAATAACTAAATGAAAATTATTTCTATGCATTAAATTACCCCTACCCCTTTCTTTAAAATTTAATTATATGTATGTTTATATATGCGCATGTAACATAGTGGAGCCCTATTTTTATTTTTGGCAAACAAGTAAAATTGAAAAGCATATTGACCAAGCTTTCAGAAAAACATAGTGACCAATGATTATGAGGTAAGGCGCGATCTCTTATTTATTCTCTAGGCCTAGGCCTTGTTGCCGGAAGTGCGGTAGGCTAAGTATTGCATGCGCAGAGATGATGTGCGAATGAACACGAACAACCGTTACTCAAAGGCGCAAATAAAACGAAACAACCGGGCCGTCAACGCACACACTCGGTACATCCATTTGTTACAAAAAATATAAGTTAACGACGTTAAAATGTACCTATTTGTACACACCTGAAGTCTTGTGTTTCTTTCTAAAGAGCGTTTTTGTATATCTAATGGAGAGTCTTCTTTCCAGTATCTCCTACTCGGTACAACACAACAGTAATCTCTGCAACAATTGATTTTCTTTCTTTTGTTCCTTACTGATGTATCTGACTGCTTTGATCGTCATGACTTGAAGGCTCACGTCAAAATCAAGTATCCTGCTAACATTAACCCTCTAACATCTTATGTTTTTTTGAGAAAACGACAACGTTAAAGTTTCAGTGGAGAGTGAGAGTCTTCTTTAGTTTGAAGAGTGTGACTGAGTCAAGGTTAAAGGTTGCACAACAGTAATCTCTGCAACAAATGATTATCTTTATTTTGTTCTTTATCAATGTATCTGACTGCTTTGATCGTCGTGACTTGAAGGCTCACGTCAAAATCAAGTATCCTGCTAACTCTTTAACCCTCTAATGCCTTATATGTTTAGAGAAAATGACAACGTTAAGGTTTGAGTTAAGGTTAAAGGTCGGGGCCACGGACGCAACACACACACACAGACACACAACCAAACATGTACGATACTATAGACTCACTTTGTTTTTAAAAACGATGTGAGCCAAAAACCCAAAGCCATGTAAAGAAAGAACACTGGAGACTAATATTCCGAAAAGCAGTAACAACTATGCACACATACCGTATTGTACGGATTATAAGGATCACCTGATTATAAGGCGCACCCCCCAAATTCTACACAAAATTCAGATTTTGTCATTACACTTTCTTACTATATTGCCAGTCACATTATGAGGCGCAGGGGTCTCAGTCTGGGGGAAAAGTATCGCCTTATAGTCCGAACAAACCCGGTCATATCAAACAAAAGGGTCTATCCTGCATCCCATTTTAACCCTTTCACCGCCAGCCACATTTCAGCCAAAACATTCCATTAAATTGACCTGGGTAGAGAACGAAATCTATCTGCAGTATTGGGAATTATTCTGTGACACATGTGAAATAAGGTCTATCCTTCCTTCCCAAGACTAAGACAATAATATTCAAAGTGAAAAACACAGGCTATGTTCATTTTTACAAAAATAATACGCCTCTTCTGTTATTTCAAAATTGAGAACACAAAACCATAAAAGTCTGGAGCCATGAAAATACTATAATTGTAGAACTTAGGAACAGTTTGATAGAAAACAAAACTATTTTCAACATTCATCATGTGCAATCTATGGCTAGCTTACAAGTGTTAACAAGTCATTATTATTAATACTATAAAGATGAACTCAAGTGAAGTCGTCTCATAACACTTCAATTGTATTAAAGTCTTGAAAAAATGACACATCGCTTGCAGAAGCACAATGTTCTTCTAGTTCTAGAGTACTGAGGGGGGTTGTGTACCCCTTAAGGCATTGGAAAAACTGACGCAAGCTGAAGCATGACGTAATTTCTATATAATCTCTACGATTTCAGGGGGGGGGGGGGGGGGGGGGGGGGGGGGGGGGGTACGTACGGACCCAACCAACGCGCAGACCTGTTAGTACTCCTTCAAACAAAACTGTTCAAAGTAATTTGCTAGAAATACAAATTAGGGCTTTCTATCTTTTACTCTAACATTCACAGACTTTTGTTCTAAGACAAATGGGGGAATTTTTTTTCATCAAATTAGGCATGACTTTATCATATTTATGTATATATGTTTTATGACTATGTCTGCTGTGATTTTGTTTTTGGAAAAAAAAATCTAAATCAAATAAAGAAATTTATGTACTGGGCTATCAAATAATTATGCATAGGGAGAACTTAATATATGCAAGAATGTTCAATTCAAACACAAAATGTAAGACAAGCTCAAATGAACTAAAGCAGACTTTGTTGCTGAAACAGAATTGACAATTTCAAACTGGTCGCTACCACAACAACAACAAAACAACGCCAGTTATTCCTCAGTTAACAGTTAAACATGGCTGTTTAGACTAATTGACATGTTACTACCCGTATTAACTGATTAAGACACACTCACGACTATCATACCAGGTGCATTCTAAACACATTTCTAACAAGGGAAGGGAGATAACCTACCTGAAATGTAAAAAACCCAATTTATTACTCATACCTAGCTGGTGCATTATGCACCATAATGTTCAAGTGCTTCGGCTGTTGGGATGATCCCTGGAGTCTTTAAGCCAGGGTACGACAACAACAACTACTGTCTATACTAGCACAAGTTAAATGTAAAAACAATTTTTAATAAAATGTCACCATTGCTGCTAAGAAGAACATTGGGAAGTGAAAAATCCTTCTAAAGTTTTATTATTATCCTTTCTTCACTTTAACCTCTTTAAAAAATCTTAACCCTTTCACCGCCAGCCATCTTTGAGCCAAAAATTTCCATTAAACTTACTTGGCTACAGTAAAGATTTCGTCTGCAATATTGTGGGATTTTTCTGTGACACATTTAGAATAGGGTCAAGCCTTACTACCCAAACTTAGGAACACAATATCATCGAATAATAGACCATGATTTCAAGAGTTTTAACCCTTTCACCGCCAAAGTCGCATTTTAGCACCACAGTCATTTAACACCTATGTCACTAAAAGACATCAAATTGGGGTGTATTATCCAAAGACCCTGTTGTCTTAGTTTTGGGAAATAAGCGTAGACCTTATTTTATATATGTGACAGAAGAATCCCCCCAATACTGTAGACAGATTTTGTTCTCTACCCAAGTAAACTTAATGGAACTTTTTGGCTGAAACATGGCTGGCGGTGAAAGGGTTAATGGTGTGGGTGTTAAATCATTGTGGTGCAAAAATGCGACATTGGCGGTGAAAGGGATAAGCAGAAGACCAACAACTACCCTGCAAGTGTTTAGTTGTGTGTGCCATGGGGATTCATTCAAATAGGTAGGCATTCACTAATAGGTAGGCATTCCGGACAATTGTTTTTAGTTTTAACCCTTTCACCACCAATGTCGCATTTTAGCACCACAATGGTTTAACACCCATGTCACTAAAAGGCATCAAATCAGGACCAGTCCTGTTATCCAAAGACCCCATTTTCTTAATTTTGGAAAGTACGGATAGGCCTAATGTTATACAGTGGAGTCCAACTATAACGAACTCGCTTTTAACGAAATTTCGCGATTAACGAACTGACTTCAATTTCCCGGCAAATGCCCTTCTATTTGTCACTTGCAAAGCCATGGGTATAACGAAGAAAGAATCCTTTTGAAATAACGAACATCCGCTTTTTACGAACACATGTTCTATGCCCCAGGATAATTTTATTTACTTGGAAAAATAGCCTATAACGAACTCAGCTGCAAAAACCTAGGCCTTCAAACTCCAAGCTAGAACGTGTTGTCAAGAGGAAGGAAGTTGGAAAATATGAACTGCGCATGCGTGAACTCATTTAGATTCACACTGGGTCGTCTGCTAGGCCTAGGCTTCCTACAGATCATTCGGTTTCTCAAGGTCGCTTTACAATTCGCGCTCAAAATAAAGATCGAAAAGTTCGTGAAAGCCTATAACAAACTAAGTTTGTGTGATGTGTTGTCACTTAATGGACAAACTTGTTGAAAAGTGTGCCAAAACAGATCAGCGTCAGACAACACTGCTGAACTTCTTCAAGCCTTGTACATCCCGTGATTAAGACAGACGATCCAAACTGGTCAAGTTTATGTTTTCGGTTATCATTGGTGAGTGTTTGAACTGTTTTTGTTTTCAACATACATTGTACATGTACGTGTATAACGAAATCCTGATACAACGAACTGAGTCTGTGTTCCGTTAAAATTCGTTTTACCCGGACTCCACTGTATGTCACAGAAGAACTCACAAAATTTCATATATTTTATTTTCTCTGCCCAGTTAAGTTTAATGGTATTTTTTGGCTGAAAAATGGCTGGAGGCGAAAGGGTTAAACCTGTAACATTTAGCAGAATGTCATTGTCAGTCATGCAAACTCTACCTTTGTTTCAAAAGCGAAACTCTGAAACAAGCAAAACATTTCCAAAGTTCTTTCTTTTAAATAATTGCGCAATTCCTTAGCTGACAAATCAGTTTTCTGATTCCATTCTATGTTGAGTTTGCATTTTTCTTCGCGTAAACTGGTAGATTATGGCATTTTCAGCTCTAAATCGTTGCCTCTCTCTTCTCATGATTTGTTCATTTATAAGGCGCATAGGTCGAAATTTGAAAAAAAATAAAAATCTCCTTATAGTTTATAGTCAGAAAATTAGGGTACCCTACATTCTGTTTTGCTAGCGATTACGGTGCTGTCAATCAGTAGGATACAGATACATGAATATGTTGTTTTTAAAAAGAAAATTGTCATGCATTCACTGAAATTGCCGTAAGCTTAAAAATTGTCAGCAACTTTCATTTCTTTAAGTTGTTGAAAATCTTTTCATCAGGAGCATAAATTTGTATTTAGATATGTAATTTGTTATCAAAGCTTTCAGACAGGTCCTATAGATATTACTATTGTAAACATAATTATGTTAAAAGGCACACGATTAAAATAAAATGGAAAAAAAATGGAGGGGTGGGGTGGGGCAATATTAATATTCTATCATTTCTATGCTTTTACACTAACAATGTGCTTCATATAAAATATCACACACACACACACATGTGCACACACACACACACACACAGAGATAGAGCTCACATCAAGTTGCAGTATATCAACGTGCTGTACATCTCTCGTTCTATTGATTGACAGTAAAAAAAGGAAAAAGAAATCTCACAAACAACAAAAGAGTAAACCTTTCAAAAGATCCACCCTATTCTAATTATAATTTAACTTTTAAATTAAGTAGATCTTTCTCACCAACCTCAGAAGTGAAACTCTACAAAACGAACCTTACGATTCGGAAGCCACCCACCCCATTTATCATTCACTCGCACAATATTTTTTTCCAAAACTCAAATGATCAATTCACGTATCCATTTCTGTACACCAACAAATATATTCATTAATTAATCCATTAATTAACCATAGATTAATATTTAAAAACACAGGAAAAATAGTCTCTTCAAACTCTCTCAGACTGTCAAACATCAAGTTTTAAAAAGTGAAACAGGCTGCGGGATTCACTCAACTGCACTTTAACTAAAAATGTGTACAGTGGAGGGAAACTCACAACGTGTTTCTATCAACCAAATCGGACAGTCTGAGACGCATTGAACACAACTGTATTCCCTTCCTTATGCCTCAACGTAAAAGTCATTCAAGACAACATTTCAATATCATCATGACATTTTTTTTTTCTTTTTTTTTTCCCCCCAATTTAATGAAGACTGCATCAGTGCATGGATATTGATTTCTGTACAAAGAGCGTCCCGCCACCCCACCCCCGCCCCGAGTGTTGCTGCCCACACAGCCGACAAGGAGAAGAGAAGAGGTCAAGCCACAAGGACGTTGTGGAAGAGGTAACTGCCTGTCAGAAGCCTGGGTGAACTGTTGTAACACATCCATCGCTGTCACTCTGAAACACACATTGTAAGTTAGTTAGCTACACTCACATATGATGAGATTTGACAATCAGGGCTGGGCATGATTATTGATCGTTTTGTGGAGGGAGGGAGGGAGGGAGGGAGGGGGGAGAGAGAGAGAGAGAGAGAGAGAGAGAGAGAGAGAGAGAGAGAGAGAGAGAGAGAGAGAGAGAGAGAGAGAGAGAGAAAGAGATTGCGAGAAAGAGAGAGAGAGAGAGCGAGAGAGAGACAGAGAGAGAGAGAGGATAACATTACACCATATATTATTACAGATTCTAAGGTACACCCAAATTTAACACAAAATTTCAGATTCAGTATAATACTATAGTTTCTAACTATATAATTAGTCACATTATAAGGCACAGGGGTCTCGGTCTAGGAAAAAAATATCGCCTTATACCATAGTCCGTAAAATGCAGTAACAACTTGATTGGTTATAATTATATAAGTGTCTACATTTTTATCGACAATTTTCAACAAACCCAAAACTGCATGTTCCATCATATTCAACAATGTTTCAAGAGAAAACAAGAACAATATTTTAATAAAATTAGGGACCTTGGGCATTCCAATTTCAATTAACAACCAGTGTCCCAGTGTCTGTGTGTGAAAGAATAAAGTTCACATATTTTTATATAGGCAGTGTTTCCCATTTAGGATAAAATGTGAGGGTCCTTTTGAAATTTTTAACATTTAAAAACACCTACTTCAAATTCAATGAAGGCGAATATGCGAAACACACAAGCTATAAATGCCTTGTCATGCATAATACTTTGCGCATGCTCACATGCACACAACAAAGAGTAGAGATTAATTTAAACTTGGTTTGTGAAAAGAACATGTGTATCCAACCGTCCTAGGGGTGTACAGTGCTGAAATTAAACTCGAGTCCCTCCCTAATATTAGTGCTCCAGGGACCCACAAATGTGCTTTACGGGAAACACTGACAGGAGAACATGCAAGGTCTCCTATAAAAAATATGTGAACTTTATTCTTTCAACTTCATCTCAAATTTCTGATCGCTTCTCGGCCTTTTGGCTAAGACAGTGATTCAGGAACATAAATTTTTGTTTATACCCTGGTTGGTTTGTTCAGCCCGTCGTACATGGCGAAAGCCGATACGCGACGTTAAACTGAACTTCCACATTCTTTCAACGACGACGAAAATGGTGTTTTGCGTCCTCTTGGTCCGAATCAGACACATATGGGACATTTGTAAATACAAATATGGTGGGAACAACACTGGAGGCAACGCCCGGAGGCAGCACGAAACCAGTAAAGTCCCGATTTTTTTATTAATACAGATAGGTGTAGCGGTAACCACGCCTCGGTTAAACCTCATCGGCTATGGCACCGCTACAAGTATTTGTTATTCTTTCAATTTACCTTGGTTTTAATTTAGCATTACATTCAGAGCCCTTTTCCAGGGTGCTAGTGGGAGTAGATCCCAAAACCTGAAACTACAAATCCTCAGAGTCAAACTCCAAAATCTGAAATGAAATACTGCTAAAACCTGAATTGTAAAACTTTACAGGGACGTGAGAGGGCCCAAAACAAAAAAAGCGTAGCCTATGGTATCGTCAAAAACTCAAACGAAACTTTGCGCGCAACATAAATTTTCCAAGGCTCATCTATACAGGGATCTTACTGTCCGATGGTTTCATCCAGCCAAGCCCTGTCAAATTTGTGTGACATCCTTTATCATATCGGTCTCCTCTTTCTTCACACCTATGGTGCTGCGATGGATAATTTTCATGGCTGAAGATGAAACAGTCCCCTAATAATAGCTTTGAAAACGTCCAAATCCTCTTTCAAGATGACACTGAGGTAGTAGCCAAACACATGAACATGGCACATTGCCAATGGACGTAACTGGCCAACCACAGAGAAGCATATAATATTCAGTCAAGGGAATGTACTCAGGCTACAAACTTCTTTCGTTTTTATTGTGTGCGTGAGAAGAAAATCTACCGGACTTGGCAATCTTCTCCCTCTCTGTATGTTTTTGTTTTTCTAGTGAAACAGAAAACGGGCATTTACGCACTTATGCATAACTCATATCCATGACTTTTTTTATTTCTTAAAATGTTGAGGGGGGGGGGGGGGGGGACATTTTTTTTACATCATGTTTAGAAGACAATTAGTCTTTAGTGTTCAAGTGCTTCGGCTGTTGGGATGATCCCTGGAGTCTTTAAGCCAGGGTAAGACAACAGCAACAACAACATTGCCCTTCTTTGTAAATATTGAAATTACCTCCCTTATACAACTCCCCATTTAAGACCTCATTTTGGATGATATTTGAAGGTCTTTATGAGGATCCACTGTAATTGTCTTCTAAACATGATGTAAAAAAAATGTCCCCCCCCCTCAACAAAATATTCGTTGATTGTGAATATTCTGGGTTTGAGGTTTTGAGAAACTGGAAACTGGAAGCCAGACGTTTTAGCAAGTGTTCCCAAACTGGAAACCAGAAGTTTTAGCAAGTGTTCCCAAACTGGAAGCCAGAAGTTTTAGCAAGTGTTCCCAAACTGGAAGCCACAAGTTTTAGCACTCCAAAACTTAAGCCGGAAACTCCCAAAACCGGAAGCCACAACTTTCAGCGCCCCCCAAAAAACTTGATTTCCTGCGTGTTCCGGAAAATGAGAAAACCTGCATTTACCGCTTAGCGCTTTAGGTGGATACTGTACCTGCAGACTTTTGCTGCTGAAGAACCATCTGTGGTTCTGGGTCAGTGGTGGATTCCACGGCCACAATCTGGGGCAGCAGCAAGGAGGCAGGTTCTGGCTGGGGCTGCTCCGTGACCACAGCCTGCTGGGAGTCCTGTACTACAGCGGCGGCGGCAGGGATTGTGCAGCCTCCGCTCATCTGCAGGAGGCTGGTGACGGCGCCGCTGTCTGAGGCCAGGGTGGTGGACACCTCCTCAGTGTTGGCGGGCACCACCAGGCAGGACCTGCCTCCCTCACCCAGCTCCATCTGCTCCACCTGACCTGCGTAGCCGCCCTCTGCTCTGAGGTCCACCTGCTGCTCTACTAGAGTTGGGTTCTGCTCCTCAACGATGACCCGACTGGAGGATGCGTCTTCGCTCTGCTCTGCCCGAGCCTGGACAATCTGACCCTGCTCTACGACAATCTGGTCCTGCTCCGTGACAATCTGGGTCTGCTCCGTGACAATCTGGCCCTGCTCTACAACAATCTGGGCCTGCTCTGCGACAATCTGAGCCTGCTCCGTGACAATCTGGTCCTGCTCTGTGACAATCTGGCCCTGCTCCGTGACAATCTGGTCCTGCTCTACAACAATCTGGGCCTGCTCTGCGGCAATCTGAGCCTGTTCCGCCTGCTGCAGGACAATCATCTGGCTCTCGTCCAGACTGTTCTCTGTGGCTACCCCTTCCACTTCTTGCAGTACGGTGGCCTGGGAATCAGGTTCCGTCTGGCCTTCACTGAGGACAGTCTCTTGAACTTCGCCCTCACAGAATGAGTTCTGAACGTCGCTCGACTGGCTGTCGCCGTTCTGGAAAGCGACCGGGGCGCCGGATTCTCCTTGCGGCACGTCATTTGCATGCACCACCCGGATCACTTCCGACTCGTCGGTGCAAATGATGTACTTCTGCTCAGTGGGCGATTCTACGTAAGGCTGGTCTTTCTGAAAATATGCCTGGACCTCAGGCTGAGCTGGCTGCTCTTCCACCTGATACTGCATCTCCACCTGCTCAGTCTTGATGCGCTTCACCGGTGGCGGAACGTACTGTTCCTGAGCATTGTTCACCGCCCGGAAAGCCGAACCACCGGCAAGCTGTGTCAGCGTGTTGGCGGCGTCCACGGCGGTGGGCTGGCTGAAGTCCACCTCCTGGGGCGACTCCTGCACCACCTGTGCCTCCTGGGTGATGATCTCGGTGTCGCCCTGGGGCTGCTGGTCAAAGACGATGCCCTGCTGGGACAGCTGGGTGAGCAGGTGGGCCAGGGACAGCTCCCCGCTCTTGGTGTTCAGGTCCAGGTTCTCCACCTCAATCACCGTCTCCCCGTTCTCGTTGACGTAGATGTTGGTGGGCTTGGGCTCCCCCTCCTGCGGCTCCCGCCCCTGCTCGTTCATGTACACCGTCACCGGATGGGGGTTGTTGCTGCTGGTGGAGGTGGAGGCCGAGGCTTGCGAAGGAGCCCCGGCGGTGGCAGCCCCCCGGCTATAGCCTTGCAGCATGGGGCTGTCCGTGTAGTGCTGCTGGATGCCCGTGCCGAACGTGGGCTCGGGGTACATGAGCGGGATGGGGTGGCGCGGGGCGGAGGAGGGTTTGTTGCACGGGTACTTGACGTGCTCCCGCATTTCGTCCAGGGACACGAAGCGCTGGCGGCAGATGAAACAGCACAGGTCCTTGCTGCTGCCGTCCTCACCGGGCACCGTGATCTGCGTCACCATCTCCGGGTCCAGGGTCTCTGCCATCTTCTGCAACGACTGCGTCTCGATTTCTCGCCGGCGGACCTGGTTGTCGAATCCGCCGGAGCGGCAGGAGCGGCTGTGGCGCCAGCGAGTTATGGCGTCCTCGAAGACCATCATGCAGTGCCGGCACCAGAACCGTTTGGCCGACGGCACACTCAGTCGGTGGCAGGGATGATGGGATACTCTTTGACGTTGCATGGTTTGTCTGAGACAGAGGGCGTAATTCATTCATTACTCATGCTGTGCAAACATTCCATAAACATGCACTGCAGATTGGTCACAGAAATAAATCTACATAGAACTGAAAGTCACATACTGTACACATGTACACTGTACAGTGATGCAACAAGGATGGAAACGTGATTGGACAAATTGTCCTGAAACAAGAAAATCAATACCTGGCTTTGCAGAAAGTAATTGGACAAAGTTTGCTAATTTTCAATTTCAATAGGACATTTTGTTTTCAGAGGGAGGAAAAAAAATTAAATTTTCAATACTGTGTCTGTAGGACTGACCTGGGCCTTGGGACATCTAATGCATACTCGTACTGTACAATGCATTGCATTTTAAAATGCATGGCAAAGCTGATGTACTGTGGTAAAACTAAAAGGAAGCAAAGGAAAAGAAATCAATCTGAATAGTGTGAAACAAATCTTCACTCTAACTTTCAGTTTTAGTATACTGGACACTAGATAGCCTGAAAATTATGCGAGAAAACCCCCCCACTAAAGTTGTAAATGACTAATGCATTTGAAGGAATGGAGGAGAAAGAAAAAAAAAGTTCTAATGTTTGAAGATGCACTACAGTCCTGACTCGTCTTAAGCCTAAGTTAGACATATATAATAAAAAAAATTCTAAATTGCTGCTGGACTTGAAAATATCATTAGAATTAAAAAATAATTTGTTGTTTCACAAATCCCAAACAAACAAAAATAATAACACATGCCGACGTTTTGAGACGTACCTCTTATTAGGATTTCATTTATTTATTTTATTAGGTACTTTATAGTCACAAAGGCATCTCTGTGAAAATCGGGTTGCTCCCACCTGGAGAGCACGCCACCCATTTTTTTAATATATCTTTTTGCATGAGATTTTTTGTGTGTGATTGATGAGGAAGGAAAGGCGGGTGGGTGGGTAAATTTGGACCAAATGACAACTTTTTCGTTGCCACTGGGGCACTAGTCTTAGTCCTGGCAAAAACAATGATGAAACATAACACTGACGTCATAAAAATAAAATCATAGTATCAATGACGTCTTAAACTAAGGCTCTAGGGAATAGAGGATGCTAGATCAAGGTGTGACAACTGCAATTTAGTCCAATTTTCCTGGTTACTCATCTTGAAACTGTGCTACAGGTATCTATTCTAAAGGCTAATAAACACACATAGCTGTTGCACTGATGCATTATCAGGCATGAAAGTGGATGAAGATCAAAAAAGAGGAAATGTTTTCAGCCAAGAAATCCTTCCACCCGGATTTTCACTTGACATCTTAAGTTTTGTTGAGCAGGGGCAAAACATTCCCAAAGATTTTTTTTCCGCACAAACATCTTTCAGGTATGACAGAATTAGATTTTTCCACTCGGATTTTCACCTAACGTCCAAACATTTGTTGAATGGGGTGGGGTGGGGGGGGGGGGGGGGGGGGGGGGGGGGGGGGGGGGGGGGGGGGGGACCACAACGTTCCACAAAAAAACATTCCAGCCCAGTTTTCACCTAACGTCAGAAATTTTGTTCAGCGGAGAAGGAGGCTAATCTATTCCAAAAATTGGGTCGGCACAAATATCACATTTTCAGCTCACATTGCTACTTTTATTGAGCGGGAGGTACTCATTTCGCCTTCCTTAGCACAAATGAAGCGAGTGAGCTAAAGCGACTTTCGGTTAATCAGTTTGAGAATCGCCAAATAGACATAAATATAAGGATACGGCAAGATCGGTCCTTTACTTCTATACAAACATTTTTTGAAAAAAGCGGATTTTTTTTTTCCCCGCGGAAGTTTTGAAAAAATTATGCGGATTTTCCGCGAAAAGCGGAATTCTTTCATGCCTGATTATGGAGACAAACCAATAAAAAAAAAAGAGGCAAAGCCTTCTTCAAGGCTCACTCGAACAGGCACAACAACAAAGATTGAGGGGGGTGTCTAAAGCACAAGTTTGCCAATACAATTTTAAAGTACAAAATGAAACTATCGTCAATGGATACAACTGAAAAAATATGTAATATGTATAAAAAAAAGTGCCTGAGACGAAAATCAAACCCGGAACCATTGGCATGACACTAATGAGCTATCAAGGCTTTCAGTGTTCATGAGTTTCTTAACTCATGTTGCCTGTTGAAGACTCTCTAACCCACTAATCTAAAATGTTATCTGTTTGTTATCTGTTTACAGTGTTGTTTTAAGCATTTAATTATTCAAATCATTATTGAATTGAATTGATTGAAAGCTTGCATAAACATAGATCTATGTGTATGCAAAGTTTGAACAATGTATGCCTTCTCTTTTCCGAAAAAATGCCAATGTTAAAGTATGGAGATTAGACCATGGACGCAACACACACACACACACACAACCAAACAACTATCATACTATAGACTCACTTGGAAGGAATAATTTATAATAATCAAAATCCAGGCATTGAACTAGGGATTTCTCCAGTTTCATCACAAAATTAATGTGGCAATGTGAATAACATTCTGTATCAACGTGGTAATCAGCTTTTATTTTGATGATACAAAAAATGAAGAGTAAACAATGTTTCTACTCTTTGACAAGTTTGAATAGACAAGACAGTGTTTTGTATGGATGTATGAAAATCATATACTAAAAAACAACAACAAAAACTCGAGTCATAAACAGAAAGAAAAATTTAACTTAGACATATATAATATACTGAATCGTTATATACTTTAGAGATCATGATGTGACACAGATTGATAAAAAAATAAATTGTTCAACATTTTCATGTGAGACGCTAAAGCCAGTAAAGGGAAATGTTATATAACACTAACAGTAACAGTAGTGACAACACACACACACAAATTTTCTCCCAATTTCCATCACCTGTTTCTGATACTAGTAGAAGGAGGAAGACAAGGATGGTTCTTGTAAATCCCCAAAGGCACTGCATAAGATCCTTGAAGATTTCCACAGACAACAGAACGTTGTCAGTTTTATGCACAGCTCTGCACAAGCACATATATATGTATATTTTTTCAGAATGATACATCATTTATAATTTAAATACTAACCCAACTGTTGAAAAAAAGTGAAAAACATTGATCAATACAAGAAACTCAGAAACTGACAATCTAATATCTTGCCTTCATTATAAATGACTCCATTCTCATGAAACCTCCAGTATTTTGTGGCATGAATGCTCAACAACAAAAAATCAATATTAAAAGTTTGGAATGATATGAAAGTAAGCGGAAAGGGTAGGTAAAGACTAAAGATCATGGTATGTAAAACATGAACAACGAAATCAGCCAACAGTTAGACAAGCGGTGGATTTAGAGCATAAAGTTACTTATCAGCTGGCATCTCACATGTAACATGGACACCAAATAAACAATATTCAGGGCAGGCCGAACTTTAAAAACTTTGTTCGCCCTCTGGGCGAGTAACTAAAGAAACTTACTCGCCCAAACACATTCTCACTTCCCCTGAAAACACACACAGACGCACATACAGAGGAGAGAGGAACAGAAGAGAAAGGAGAGACGGAGGAAGAGAAAAAGAAAAAATAGAGCGGGAAAAAAAAGGAAGGACAGGAGAAATAGAAATGATAGGGTGAGATAGGTGGTGGTGAGGGGGGGGGGGGGTGAGACTGAGGAGGCTGCCTTTTCTTTCTTTTCAGTACTACTACTAGTGCTGGCATGTTGTTATCTTAGAGTGTAGAGTGGCACAGTGGTAGCGTGTTTGCCTCGTGTCAAGTAAACCTGAGTTTGAACCTGGGTACAGGGGATTTTTCCTCTCACTTTGCACTAGGCCTTACGATCTGAACGTGGAGCCTTTCGGATGAGACAATAAACCAAGGTCCAGTGTGCCCATGCACTTAGCATACGCCAAACCCAGTGGCAACGAAAAAGTTGTCATTTGGTCAAAATTTACCCCCCTTCCCCCCCCCTTTCCTTCCTCATCAGTCACACAAAAATCGCATGCAAAGAAGAAAAAAAATATTGGCTGCGACGCGTTCTCCAGGTGGAAGCAACCCGAATTTCACAGAGACGCCTCTGTGACTATAAAGTACTTACCTACCTAGCTTTGAGCAAGTGACTTTTGAAATATGAATGAATGAAGTTTAGATTAGCGTCCAATCAGTCGTAGAATCTTATGGACGATATTCCTGAAGACATCAGGGTCTTCCCGGGGATGGAGACAATGCGATGGCGATGAGACAATGGTTCTGGATGTGGCAAGGCACTGTGGTTGATTGATGATTCCCAATAGCATTGTAAACCCTTGAACACAGGGGTTCACAGTCTGGTACTGTCATTCCTCTCCTTGATGCTTATGGAGGGATCAGCATTGTCGTCACGAGGCAGAGATGGTAAATCATTGTGAGACTGCCCGTAGGTTGTCGATCTCAACTCCCGCATTTCTTGTCCAAGGCTGCTGGTTGCTAACCCCTCTCCCAAAGGCTGTCTTCAGGACCACCGGGCAGCCTTCCCCATACCGGGATGCTGGTGTCGTCGACACACGTGTGGCACGTGCAGCAAATGACTTTTGATTATTGTGTTGTTGTTTTTCCTTTTTTTTTAACATTTTGGAAAATGCTAAAACGGAGAGAGAGAGAGAGAGAGAGAGAGAGAGAGAGAGAGAGAGAGAGAGAGAGAGAGAGAGAGAGAGAGAGAGAGAGAGAGAGAGAGAGAGAGAGAGAGAGAGAGAGAGAGAGAGAGAGAGAGAGAGAGAGAGAGAGAGAGAGAGAGAGAGAGAGAGAGAGAGAGAGAGAGAGAGAGAGAGAGAGAGAGAGAGAGAGAGAGAGAGAGAGAGAGAGAGAGAGAGAGAGAGAGAGAGAGAGAGAGAGAGAGAGAGAGAGAGAGAGAGAGAGAGAGAGAGAGAGAGAGAGAGAGAGAGAGAGAGAGAGAGAGAGAGAGAGAGAGAGAGAGAGAGAGAGAGAGAGAGAGAGAGAGAGAGAGAGAGAGAGAGAGAGAGAGAGAGAGAGAGAGAGAGAGAGAGAGAGAGATTGTGCGTGCCATGTATGGTCACGGTAACAGGTTGGATAGGGGAGGAGGAGAGGACGTTTTTCTTTCCCCTCTATCATGTCCAAAATAAATGAACCCCCTTATGTTAACTAGGCTTATGTAATTTTTTACATCCTCACCTCCTGTTTTTGCATTTAAATTGTAACTGACAAGCAACACTCTTGCTATCTTTGAAGAAGGGATAGGGTTAGGATCTCATTCAACTTCAAGTATTATTTTTTTTAAATGAAAGTCCTGAGCACACTTTCAGATTGAGGGTCGTAAACATGAGGAGTTACTAAACTGCGTCAGTGGCCACATGTTTACGACTCTCAATCTCAAAATCTGTTAATCTTTTAGTTTATGAAAATAATCCTAGGTACATCGTAACCTTATCCATTTTTTAAAAAGGACAGAATGTTGCTTCTCAGTGAAAATGAAATTACCAATGCCAAAAATTGTGTGTGTCATGTGTGTGTGTGTGTGTGTGTGTGTCAGCTTGTAATAATGTTGTCTTTCATAAAGAAATTTCTATCTACAAATTGTAGTACAATGAAATAGTTTTGCAGTGACCTCAGAAATTTATTGATCAATCTAAGCCCTGAGTTCATAATTGCAGAAAAACTGTAAACGGGTAAACGTCAAACGAACCAATCTTGAATCTGGTTCAACACATTTCCTGCTTTCTGTTAAGAGTTCTACTCTCTAACGCACAAAGATCACACACAAAAACATAAGACAATTCATTCTTATTGAATGATCATGATTCATAATCATAAACACGTCACTGTGTGTGCGCGCGCGCGCGCGTGCGTGCGTGTGTGTGTGTGTGTGTGTGTGTGTGTGTGTGTGTGTGTGTGTGTGTGTGTGTGTGTGTGTGTGTGTGTGTGTGTGTGTGTGTGTGTGTTAGCCAATATCACATAAGGGTACATATTACCACACTGTTTGGGCTGCTTAACGGAAAAGCGACTCAAAACACATGTACTTGATCAAATATCCCTCTTTAATACCTTATCTCTCAGTGTGTGTCTCTCTATAATAATGTATTATTAATTAATCTGTTTCTCTGTCTGTCTCCCCCTCCCCTCTCTTTGTTGCTGTCTGTCACACACACACAAACACACACACACACACACACTCCCTCTCACAAGCCCCCGAGAAAGTTTGGGATCAACAACATTTTATGAACCTCACTGACGAAGAAATGAGTTCTGTCAATGCAGGAGTTTATAGATCTAGAAGAAACTTCGATCTATGTTGTTGCATTCTTGTCTGTGGCAGCGCCAGGCAAATCCTTCGCCTAGAAGTGCTGTTCAATGACCTGTGGTGTAAAGGGCAGATTACATGGTGAGTGTGTGTCTACTGTGTGTGCGCATGTCCCACTGAGGTGTATATATGCAAGCGCATTATTTAGGGGCCTCATTCAAAGAAATACAGTAGGCATATGGGAAAAAAAGAAAAGAAAAGAAACCAGCGCCACTCATCACCTCATGTTAAAAGAAAATTTTAAAGAATGAGAGAAAAAAACCACGAGGGCCAATACAGAACCAATACAGCCTTACAGGTATAACCAGAACTTGAACTGGTAAAGTGGTATACCATGCTTGGTGTGCTCTGTACTCAATATCGACTTCCATTTTCTGTCTTCAACGCCGAAGAGGTAGACGGGCACATTTGTGAATATTGCCCTCCTACTGATTAGTGGAATAGGCTTTAATCAAAAATTAATCATAATGTGTGCATAAGATCTTAGTTTGTGCATGCGTTTGCACGTGGGACGTCAGTTTTAAATCTTAAGTTGTTGTTTTTCTCTCACTTTTGTCAACTTGAGTAACATTCTAATAAAATGTATGTGAAAATGGCGCTCTAACCCCGAGCAGAATGAGGCAAAATATGGGTGCAAATCTGTCTAGAAAAAGAACTAGAAATAGTAGATCATGATAGACCTCCTGATCTGAATTTAACTCAATCTCGATTCGCAACTTGTAATAATGTTGTCTTTCATAATGATATTTCTATCTACAAAGAAATAGCTTTGCAGTGACCTCATAAATTTATTGATCAATATAAGCCCCGAGTTCATAATTGCAGCTAAAAAACGGTAAACGGGTAAACGTCAAACGAACCAATCTTGAATCTGGTTCAACACATTTCCTGCTGTCTGTTAAGAGTTCTACTCTCTAACGCACAAAGATCACACACAAAAACATAAGACAATTCATTCTTATTGCATGATCATGATTCATAAACACGTCACAAACGACAAAACTAACAAATATTTACTTCAGAGTGTTTCTGGTCCACAGGAGTCGACCATGATGACGCTCTTTCAAACCTAGAGTTGTTCCCCTTGAAAAGTTTCCGCTAAAAAGTTTTTATTTTATATCAAGCCATACATTCACACACAGATATAAACAAACACACAGAAACAATGATTATTTAAAACTGTATTTTTCCAAGCCATTTAATGCAATATTTAAGCCTTAATCTGACGGTTGTTGAAACAAAGAGATATTGGCTCTACAGAGGGCGCAACATACTCATACATATTAATTTAAGGGGAGATGAATGCTACTGCTGATTTTAGGTTGCACGAAGTAGCATCCCTTGTTATAAACAAAACAAAAAAATAACAATAAAATATCCAAATCGAAAGTCTGTGCCACAGTGATAGATAATGCTTAGCAAGACCCTGATGTGTTCTGTACACTGTTCACGCACACCAACGAATATCTAACTGCCTCTTTGACTTCTTAGGCCTTCATAAACAAACAAACATCATATATTTGAAATTCTGCTTCACCAAATCTATACAATTTAAACAAAACAAAAACTATCTGTATTCTTGATTAAAATCTTCCTTTTTTCCAGGATCTTTATAATTTCAAATGCCCCAAATGGTCCTTTGACCCAGAAGGCGTAAAAACTCTAATTTTCTCTCTCTCACAAACATCATATCTTATTAATTTACAATCCAGGATCTGCTCAGAGCATTGAATGATGGTTCGTCCATCCCTGACTTTACTGGTGTTGCACTGCCTCCGGGCATTGCCTCCAGTATTGTTCCCACCATCTTTGTATCTACAAATGTCCCGTATGTGTCTGTTCCAGACCGAGAGGACGTAAAACACCATTTTTAAAAAAATAATTTATTTATTATGGCTGCATATCGTAGAAATATTAGATAAACTATTTTGTTTAATAGGGCCTGAAGAAAAGTGTGCAGATGAAGCAAAAGCTTGTATTAATTTTAAAAAATTGGACTTTACTGGTTTCGTACTGCCTCCGGGCATTGCCTCCCAGTATTGTTCCCACCATATTTGTATTTACAAATGTCCCATATGTGTCTGTTTCAGACCGAGAGGACGTAAAACTCCATTTTCGCTCGCTCGTGTGCAAGACACTTGATAATTAGCTGCAAACCAAGTGGGTCGTTTGTGTTCTTTATTTTCTTCTATAAACTATTTTGTACATTCTTTTTCTTTATGACATTGTTGGGTATCGCTGAAAAAT
>CM065697.1:20997738-21000238 GCA_017654935.2 Phymorhynchus buccinoides | reverse complement strand
TCTCTCTCTCTCTCGCACGCACGCACGCGCGCGCGCGCACGTGCACACGCACACGCACACACACACTTTCTGTAACTCACACACACAGTCAAGAAATCCGTCATTGTAGTAGCACGTAAATACGTCTTTAATTCTTTCTCTCCTTTGTAGCTACTAAAATAAACATACTGGTTTTATTATTTTAAAAAACGAAAAAAAAAAGGAAAGAAAAAAAACAACGGGTTTTTTCCCCGTCTGTGCCCCAGACATGACCCTCCCCTCACCACAAAAACAACCCCAGGACAATTTTCCTCCAGCACGAAGACGGGCGAGATAAGACGACGAAGCCGAGACGTGAGCAGGCCTATTCCACCCCTTCAGATTCAAATTCTATGTTACAGTTTTGTGAGCATGAGAGTTATCTATTATTTTGTTGTTGTTACTGTTGTTGTTTGTTCGTGGTGTGTATATTCATTCACTTGTTATTTCTCTTAATGTTCAATGTTTGCTGTTATTTCATTATTATGTTCTGTTCCAGCGTCATTACTTTTGGCAGCCAATATTATGTATCATATCTTGTGAGCGCCTTGTATAAGCTTTAAGCTTGTTGTGCTCATTTGCATTTGTTTATGTTGCTGCTATGTTGATTATTAATGAAATTCGTTTAAACCAGGCCTATTCCACTAACAGGTCTAGCTGTCTGAGAGAGGCTGGCTGCTGACCTACACTGCACACACCTGTGTGGGCTATCGCGTAGCTTAGAAACCCCCACCCCTTTAATTAATTGACCGCCAGCCATATTTAAGACAAAAATGTCTATTAAATATGCCTGGGTAGAGAACAAAATCCTTTTGAAGTATTGTGGATTCTTCTGTGACATATATAAAATAAGGTCTATCCTTACTTCCCAAAACTAAGACAATAGGGTCTTTGGATAAGAGACCCCAATTTGATGTCTTTTAGTGACATAGGTGTTATATCACTGTGACGGCTCTTTCAGATTTTTCAGTCTTGCCATTCTTCTAGATTCTTCACTTCTTCTTCTTCTGCGTTCCCAGGCCATAAGGCCACAATGGATACGTATATATGGGTCCGTTTTCCAGTTTTCACTGGTGTCCTCGCTGCATGCAGCCCAACACATTCCGATTTCGGAGGAGCTCAAAAGAGAAAACTACATGGAATATGTTTTTGGGGGAAAAAGGCAGGAGAATAGGCCAAAAAGATAGTAGATGACACAAAGCAAGAACAAAAAGGCAGAGTCAAAGAGAGAGACAGATTGCAGGAAGTTCCAAGCACATAACTTCCAGAAGGTGGGGGAACTATTTATATGGAAGGCCCCCCGGAATCCCCATGGAGGGAGGGGGGGGATTCTTCTAGGGAAAATTAACCATTCTTTTAGCAAGTTTTTGAGCTAATTGCGTTTTCTCAATAACCATTGCTACTAAGAATTAATTCAATTTTTACCATTTAGCGAAGAAGACAGAACAGCCAATTTCGGTCTTTCCCGCTCGTCAGGAGATTGTCACGGGTTTGTTGCACGCCCTTGTGTCACTGGTCATGCACTGAATCGGGAAAATCCGTTGGCTGTTCGATACACCTCCCCCTGTTTTGTGATATTGCGGGATGCATTTAAAGAAAATAGGTTAAAAGGATGAAAAGCAACAATAAATATAGAAAACGATGGAGGTTTAATTAAGTGCTTAATCTACTGTAAGATGTAAAGCTCCCCCTGCCCATCTGTTTTGCAGACAGATTATGGTTTACTGTATTGATTGTATGATGTCAGTTCAGTTCAGAAAACCGAAACAAGTTTCACAAGAGAGCACCACGATGCGCGCGCAGGGCGTTTGCGAAAACGAGGCGCAAAGAAAGAATTTACATATTTCTAACTAAATCATAATCGGACAATCAACAACAAGAATACATTAACCTTGTGATTTCCAGTTGAGGGTCACGTGATATTTTTTGACGTGCAAGCTTTGGAGGAGGAGTGAGAGCACTGTCTTACACATTTTTCGACAAACGCTTTCGTTTCTCAGACTTTTTTTCGACGAAATTCCCGAAGCGCTCGAAGTGCCCGCTTTTGTGAAACCCGTTCTGTGAATGAACTCTTCACCATTTGTTTTCCCATTGGAAGTCTTTGATAGACGTGTGTATCAAGAGCATGCGAAATTCTCAACTGAATGATAGCTTAACATTACAGCCTTAAAGGGCCACCCTGACGGATGGATTTTTGCAAGAAACACGTCGAGATCACCAGGAAAACACCCTTTACAGAGATCGCAACACCCACTTTGCTCTGGTTTCCTAGAAATCAAACCGTCAAATCCTTTGCGGAGGTGCTGGAAGTCAAATTATTTCAGTGAAAGAGAAGGCATGGCCGCCTGAGTTTAGACCAAATCGTTTGCACGAAATTTCCACAATACAAGCCTTTGTATTTGTATTATTTTTAAAATTGTATACAGTTTACCTACAGGAGTTTCGCTCACAACAAAAGAAATAGATTCAATTTGTTTTTACT
>CM065697.1:20982738-20990238 GCA_017654935.2 Phymorhynchus buccinoides | reverse complement strand
AATAATAATAAATAAGCAATAATAATAAATAAATAATAATGCAAATAATTCAAATCAATAATAATAATATCCTAACTAAAGTTAGGGCCAATAATCAGGTGAGAGTGAGAACTGCGTAAATATAGATTTTTTTTGAATAACCGTGGAAAACGATTATGCAATGTGGTGTTTTGTCTTAGTGCTGCTGCTTTGGGGATTGGTTGGCCTTTGGGGGACTCTCTCCAAAGCTAACTGCCCTAAGCTTCTATAAGCTTAGAAAGTGGGGAAGCTCCCTGGGCAAGGCTATTCCAAATTTCGGTCCAGTCCTCCGCAATGGGAGAGGTCTGTTCTGCTATATCGATGAGAGTCACAACCGAACACAACTAACTGGCACACAACAGCATCATTAATAGAATATGGAATTGTAGACTAGTATGTGTTACTAAAAAAGAGCAGCGTCGTTGACATGCGTCAACAACCGTGATTGAATATAGGCCTACTAAGCACCAAAATATAAAAGGATTTGTCCTTGTTACGCACAAAAAGAAAACCATGAAAAATATATGTCACAGTTTCCTCATGCTGGCTCCCACTTCAATCACAGTTGCTCTGTCTTCCTTTCAGCAGCTTCCAGATCTGTAGCCCTGGAACGACATGAAATGAAACAAACGAAATAGCACACATCACAAAGGAGGCATTTTAATAGCATCATTAGGGACCCAATTACGATTGGCCCTCAAAAATTATGAGGGTCCCGAGAGAATGCAAATGAGCGGAAGATTGCTTTCCACGGACCCCGAAGGATGAGAAAGGACGTCTTTGTTTTCTGAAGATTATTTCGTTTGGAGATTGAAGACGATCAGTGGAAAAACGAATAAACCTTTAGGCCTATGTGTTAATTGGAATCGTTTGCAATGAAGATAGCCTTTAACACCTTATTGGTTTTCTAATATCAACATTGCTCTGCCACGTGCACTCTCTTATAAAAGAGAAAAATACACTAAAGGCAACAAGACTGGTTACTTTATTTCACCCTTGATAATCAGCTCTTAAGTATACTTATCTTTTAATCTAGCTTAAAGTATCAACTTTCAAGTGTTTATTTAGAACTTCCAGCATATTGATGATGAAACACAAGATGGGAAAGAAGTTATGACCTGTTGTAGGAGACATTGGAGGAAGCTTGCGAACGTAGGTTCTTTGTCAGCCTTGTTGATAGGTGAGTGACAGACTGGAAGCCAGGGACAGGTAACTTCCAGCATGTTATTATGACTGAAATGATGGTATAATAGTTTGTGAAACTTCCTTGTAAAACTGCTAAAGAGAGATCCTTGGACACTGTGCACATTACAGCTAGTGAAGTCGTCATAATGAACTGTGGTGAAGGAAGAAGGCAAGACACTACTATATATTTTTCTGTTTGTATTCTTACATTGAAACAACAACAACAACAACCCATAAGCAACAAACAAATAAGCAAAATAATTAACAAAACTGTACAGGGACATATATTCTATTGTATCTGTTCGTGTTCCCAGACCCGCATGTCCATGAAGGAGGAAATGTCCGGTCTTCAGTTTCATACTCTCCTCACTGCTATCTATAAACACATTTCGATTTGAAAAAAGAAAATTGGGAGATGTTCTTGACTAAAAGTCTGTATGTGGCCAACTAAAAGCAGAACATTCCAGAAGACAGTAATGAAAGGAAGACAGAGTCAAAGAAAGTGATAGAGGACTTTGCTAGCACAGGGCTTCCGGAAGGCAGGGGAACTATTTGCATTTGGAAGGTCATTTAGACTAAAGGGAAAAAGAAAGAGATTACAACAAGGCAGAAAATACTAGATGACAGTAAGAAAAGGAAAGACAGAATCAAAGAGAGTGATAGAGGGCTTTGCCAGCACAAAACTTCCATAAGGCGGGGGAACTATTTAAATCCCATCCCAGCTATCCCCACGGATGGTATGTTCAGATTCGTAGATAAAAACATAATAAAATGGGTGGCCAAAATTGTTACAATTCTTATCGACATGTTCTCCAACTAGCGAAGTGCAGTATGATTGTCACAATATATATATATATATATATACAAGGATTGAAGAAGAACAAACAACCACACCATATATATAAAAATAACCATAGGTCACAGATGTGTTGGGGCCGACCCTAGATTTTATCAGTGGATTTGTAAGCGAATCACCACAGAAAGTGTGGCATTTTTGTCCAGCAGGATCCATCCCAGTGACTAACAGCCCTAACTATTATGATCAATGATTTCACTCCCGTGTTACCTTCACCTCTCTACTGTCATATTTCTTCTTCCTTTTTTGATATTATTGTCTCATAATTTCTTTGCACATCTCAGGTGCAAAGGGACATTGAATGGGAGGGGGAGGGGGGGCAAGGCAAATCTAGCAATGACCATCAGCCTGTGGTCAGTTAATTGGGTGATGAATAGCCAGGGAGAAAGGGCGAGGCCAGGCCTCACGTTGTTTACAATTTGTAATGCATTACATTTTACTTTACACGGTGGAAGACTTTTTTTTTCCCCATGTGCATATTTGTACAGTGGACAATTAAGAAACTTGTGACTTAGGACAGTTCACAAAGGCATACGAGCACTTTCACTCTGTCACGGTTATTATAATGATTGACCATGCTTCACTCTGCAAAACTCATTATTCGCAAAACACTCACCCATCCATTCAACATCCGTCAACCAGCCCTTCACCCCACCCCCCAACACCCCCACCCCCACTCTACAGCTACATTTAGATCGCTCACTCACTCATACAGCTGCTCTTTGATCGCTCACTCACTCACAAATCACTAAAAAAGCTCAATAACGAAAACAACCAAAGGCCGATCACTGCTCACACAAGACAACACAAAGTACCCGCAAATGATTATGCGGTTAGCTCCCTTAGCTTGCGGTTCCGTTTTCGAGACTGACAATCCCCCATTGGTTAGGTGGAACATAGCATGTAACTTTACAACAAAGCCAGACGTAGTAGTAGTAGGAGGGAGAATGGAAAGAGTGAAGTGAGGTCGCTTCAAGAAAAGAGAGAACGAACGAGTAAGAACCACTCGGAGAACAGAAAGCAAGTCGGCGCGAGAGAGAAAGAATGAAAGAAAAGAGGCAGGTTTTCCACCGTTTGTGACACGCCTCGTCCGTTCCTACTCAACCTGTCGTCTGCTGCGCGCAAGTGACTGACTGACTGACTTGCTGAAGTTGAAATTGCGAAGAACTCTTCGTTTCATTGACTGAGCCGAGTATTTCGGAAGAACATAGTAGTTTTGGGCTTACCTGAGTGGAGAGAAAGTGTTTACCTGAAAACAAATCCAAAGAGGCAGGATCTGGGGAAGAAAAATAGAGGAATAGAAAATATTGGTGTCGATGATCAGGGAATCCAAATCGGGTGGTGTTGTAGTAGCGTTTGTGAACGAGTTGTTGTTGTCGTCGCTGCAGAGAGATAATGTTTGTGTTGATGTGCACGTGCCGGAGGAGCGTGGATTGGTTAACGATGTGGTTACCGGTGTGTTTGTGTGTCGTGTGCGCGTGCTGGGGTCCCTGGATTCCTTACGTGGGGGGAACGGCCAACGGTTACCATATGGTGTATTGGAACATGTCGAACCCACTGTGAGTAATTTCGTGTATTTTTTAATTGTTTGGTCTGTACAAAACCAACAAAACTAAAATAGCAAAAACAACAACATGCCAAACAAAACAAAGAGACAAACAAAGGCAATTCTATATTAGGCTAAAACTTGTTGTTTTCGTTCTGGTTTTATTCTGGTACTGACTTTGTAAAGTTTATTTTTGAAGCTCTGATCTTCATAAACTGTGTATACACGCTCATCACTAACACACCCACACGCGCGTCCGCGCGCGCCCTCGCACAGACACACTGAGAGAGAGAGAGAGAGAGAGAGAGAGAGAGAGAGAGAGAGAGAGAGAGAGAGAGAGAGAGAGAGAGAGAGAGAGAGAGAGAGAGAGACCGACCAATAACAAACAAATTAAACAAAACAAATTTGTGTTGAGTGTGGCGATAGGCTAGCATCCACGTTGTAGAAATGATTCCTCGCTCTTAACATAGCCTACATTCTTCGATGTAGGCCTATATTTTAAATAGCTTTACTCTTGTCGTTGAGTTATCTTATGATGCAACATGCTACTATGCTAGTCCCCTAATCCATTTTTTTTCTCACTCAAACTGAATCAATGTGAAGAGTATGTCTGCATCATATTATTATCATAGGGCATAGGTTCAAAATAGGCTACTTCATAGCGCGTTGAGCTCAGTGTCATATGATTTAACTGAGAATGCGTGCGTGTGCGCGTGCGTGCGTGCGTGCGTGCTTGCGAGTGTATGCAAAATGCCTGAATATACTAAGAGTGATTACTTCGCAGCCTACAAACCTTGCAAAGAATTAAGCCAACTTTCTTACTTCCCACCTGGAAGGTGAAAAGGGGGAAGGTGGGACATGTTTAGTGTGGCAACAGTAGGCAGTGAGTGAGTTCACAATGATCCCCACCTGTAGTGTAGGTGAAAGGATGGGAGTTAAAAAAAAATCCGGCTTCAGTCAGCTGCGGAGTTTTCACTCTCAGTATATTCAGGCTTTTGGGTGTATGTTCATATCTAAGCATGTGCAGTCATTTTGGCAAAACTGGGAAAAAAGAGTATATTGAGGGTTTTTTGATGGGGTGTAAGAAGTGTACGCGTGACAACTGTGTGTGTGTGTGTGTGTGTGTGTGTGTGTGTGTGTGTGTGTGTGTGTGTGAGAGAGAGAGAGAGAGAGAGAGAGAGAGAGAGAGAGAGAGAGAGAGAGAGAGAGAGAGAGAGAGAGAGAACCAGAGACAGGGACAGAGACAGAGACAGAGACAGAGAGACGGACTCATGGAGAGGCGAAAAAAGTAACAAGAGCAGTATCGATGCGACGAGCATGCCATTTCCCTGACTGGAGTCATTAAAAGATTAAAACACGGTTGAAAGAGAATACACACAAAAGCTTTAATAGCCTTAGTTTACATTATTGATTGAACTTAGGGAGCGTGCCTGCGTGGCAAAAGAGGAAGAAATTTGACTTGTGTTTTGGGTTTACCTCAACTGATAGATTAAAAACAAACCGGTAAAGGTCAAGATGGACTCATGGACCCCTGCATTTCTCGGTTAATTCTATTTTTCCGTTTTTGCCTTTCTTACCATACATAAAGCTGTATTTTAGGAACATTTTTAGCTAATAACCTTTTTGGAATACTAACCCTATCCCTAAACCTAACCCTACCCCCCACTATGTACTGCAGTACACCGTGATTTGTCACAGTTGTGGTTCGTTGCGTTTTCCCGTCTTATAGGGTGGGGGGTACGGTTAGGTTTAGGGCTAGGGTTAGGGATAGGGTTAGTATTCCAAAAAGGTTATTAGCTAAAAATGTTCATAAAATACAGCTTTATGTATGGTAAGAAAGGCATTAACACCTTTTCAGTTGTGTCTCTAATGTTAGGGATTCGGTCTGTTTACGACTATCGCACAGCATCACAGGGTGTACTCTCAGGTCTGAGGAAGGAGAACAATCAAAACAAAAAGCTTGTCAACATTTCGAATTAATAATCTTTATCAAGACAACCAGAAATACACTCGCATTCAGTTTAAAGTTTATGTAGACAATGATATGTTATTCTTCAATATGAATTAAATTTAGCAAATCTATTAATAAACAAATAGTATATAAAAGAGGGGGTGGGGGATGGGGTGGAGAAGGAGCCACAGATAGGACGAGACAGAAAGACAGCAAGGTGAAGAGGGAAAATATGAAGGGGGAGGCAGATAAAGACATAAAACTAAATGGATTGGTGGTTGAACAGATTGCTACATGGATACATTTTGATTTGGGTAAGAAGAAAGAGGGAGGGAAGGGGACACAGTTGAGAAGAAGCAGATGAAGAAAGGGTAGTTAACTGGATAAATAGAATAAGTTGTACTGACCTGAGGAAGGAGAACAATCAAAACAAAAAGCTTGTAATAAGTATCGATGTTTCAATCTAGCTGGTGGGTTTTTTCAAGACTGGTTAGCTTATCATAGTTTGGGCTGAGCCTGTACGTTACAGGGCGAAATGACAAACTCATGAATCTCAACTCAAGTACTCGTGATATTATTCAAAACGTTCTTTCTTCAGTGTATGCCTAGCTTTTCGTCTCTAAATAATTGTTGTACTTGGTTTTAAATGCAGTCTCCATCTGTTCAATCAATTGTGCAATTATGATGTTAATGTAAGGAGCACGGTATAAGCTTCGAGCTTGTTGTTGCTCTAATTGTCTTTCTGTGTGATCGTTTTCAAATGAATGAAGATTTGTTTAAGCCAAATTGGTTTGAAGTCCTTTTCAAAGGATTTAAACAACCGCAAAATTTGTCAAGACTTATAGAGGCCGTGTACACACATAAAGCGGGTATTCCATGCGGAAACCCGTGCGCAATCCATAAATAAGTGAAACAAAGAAGGGAAAAGATTTGCGCACGTGTCCGAATTTCCCCTATATGCGCAAACTTTTATTTTTCTCTCTTCCACTTATTTAGGGTTTTCTGTACGGAACTTACGCGTCTAATGTGAACCAAGCCATAGCCTTGTTAACTTATATCAATCAATACACTACTTGAATATTCTGATTGATGATGTCATAATATATAATTAAGTCCCGCAGAAAGTTTACAAAAAAAACCAGTTTAAAAAAATAAAACTAGAGCCAGTATAAATAACCTATTTTTTTAATTTTTATTGCCAACATAATTATCACTAGATTCGCGCTTTATCTCTGTCTTGGTCTGTCTCTGTCTGTTTCTGTCACTATGTCTCTGTATCTTCTTCCAGTAATGTCCACCTGCAGTGTATCGGCAATTATTGACATATCCAGGGGTTCAAAGACGAAGATGCGCAGCACGGGATGAGATAGGATTTAAGAAATAGATTAGGCGTTTGTTGTTTACAATGATATTGAGAGGATATGAGTCTGTCTGTCTCTCTCTCTCTCTGTGTAAAAACAATTGTTAAGAACACACACACAGAGAGAGAGAGAGAGAGAGAGAGAGAGAGAGAGAGAGAGAGAGAGAGAGAGAGAGAGAGAGAGAGAGAGAGATCTGTTATCTCTCTGTTCTTAAACCTTGCCTTTACACACAGAGAGAGAGAGAGAGAGAGAGAGAGAGAGAGAGAGAGAGAGAGAGAGAGAGAGAGAGAGAGAGAGAGAGAGAGAGAGAGAGAGAGAGAGAGAGAGACAGAGAGAGAGAGAGAGAGAGAGAGAGAGAGAGAGAAACAGAGAGAGAGAGAGAGAGAGAGAGAGAGAGAGAGAGAAAACTGTTATCTCTCTGTTCTTAAACCTTGCCTTTACAGAGAGAGAGAGAGAGGAGGGGGGGGGGGGGGGGGGAGAGAGAGAGAGAGAGAGAGAGAGAGAGAGAGAGAGAGAGAGAGAGAGAGAGAGAGATACATCTGTTATCTCTCTGTTCTTAAACATTGCTTATCTCTCTGTTCTT
>CM065697.1:20967738-20972738 GCA_017654935.2 Phymorhynchus buccinoides | reverse complement strand
TGGAATTGAAACGCGCGTGTAATTATGTACCTGTGTCTGTGATTATGTCAGTACAGTGTGTGTATGTGCGCGTCTGTCGGTATAAGCGTGTGTGTGTGTGTGTGTGTGTGTGTGTGTGTGTGTGTGTGTGTGTGTGTGTGTGTGTGTGTGTGTGTGTGTGTGTGTGTGTGTGTGTGTGTGTGTGGTGTGTGGTGTTCTTCAGTTTAAACGTCCTTTCCATTAAAGGGTGATTCAAGACATGTGTGTGTGTGTGTGTGTGTGTGTGTGTGTGTGTGTGTGTGATATGCGCGCGTTGAGCGTGTGTGTATGTGTGTGTATGTGGTGTGTGTGTGTGTGTGTGTGTGTGTGTGTGTGTGTGTGTGTGAGTGTGAGTATGTGTGTGTGTGAAGTCAAGTCAAGTCAAAATGATCTCTATTGAGGATAAAGGAATAAGCTTGACAGCTTTTTTTCATCCTGTCCTCACACAAAGTGATTCAGATAAAAGTGATAAAAATGATTCAGAGAGATGTGTGTGTGTGTGTGTGTGTGTGTGTGTGTGTGTGTGTTGGGTGGTGTGTGTCGTGATGTGTGCGTGCGTGCGTGCGTGCTGGTGCGCGTGTGTGCGTGAGTGCGTGCGTGCGTGCGTGGGCGTGCGCGTGCGATTGCGTGTGTGTGTGTGTGTACGTGTGTGTTGTCAGTACAACTTATTATAGTTACTTTGACAAGAAATTGGTTCCGATCTCCTCTCTCTCTCTCTCTCTCTCTCTCTCTCTCTCTCTCTCCTCTCTCTCTCTCTCTCTCTCTCTCTATAATATATATATATAGAGCAGAGATATATATATCTATATATCTATATATATATATATTATCGAGAGATATATAGCTATATATTATATATATAGTGAGTGTATATCTCTCTCTCTCTCTCTGTATATATATATGTTTATGAGTGGGTGTGTGGATGTCGTGTGTGTGCATGTAATGTGTGTGTGTGTGTGTGCATGTGTTTGTTGTGGTGTGCGTGTTTGTGTTGGTGCAGCGAGCGTGTGCGCGAGTGAGTGTGCCAGAGAAGAGACAAAAGAGTGTGTCTGTCCTATCTCGTCTCTCTCTCTCTCTCTCTTCTTCACTCTCTTCTCTCTCTCTCTCTCTCTCTCTCTCCTCTCTCTCTCTCTCTCTCTCTCTCTCTCTCTCTCTCTCACGCGCGTCTGTGTATATCTTAATTGATGCTTACTCAAGACAGTTGTCCACAGGCATCGCAGGGATGAGTAGAATTGGGGGAGACCAGGGATCCCAATTGTCCCGCAAAACAAGGGGTCCCAGGGACTCCTTAACTTACAATATAGAGGGTCCTAGAGACGGGGATAGAGGGTCCCAGTAGCATACCGAATGCTAAAACAGAATGTTTCTAGTGCATCCCTGGGACCCCACTGCACATTCTTTTAGAGGGTCCGGTAGAATGTTAGTGCTTCATACAAGTTCATAGACCCCCATAATGGGGGTCCCTGGGAGCCCTGGGAGACAGGGAAAGGGGGGTCAGGTTGGGAAATGTCATCAAAACATCGAAAATAATAAACTGTCACACACCGAAAGCAGTAGGAAAATGAGAGAGAGAAAGAGAGAGAGAGGAGAGAGAGAGAGAGGAGAGAGAGAGATAGATAGATAGAGAGAGTCGAGAGAGTGAGAGAGATTTTGAGAGAGAGAGAGACAGAGAGACAGGAGAGAGAGAGAGAAACAGAGAGACAAACAAAGAGAGAGAGAGAGAGAGAGAGATGATTTAGATAGAGAGATAGAGAGAGAGATAGGTAGAGAGAGATAGAGAGAGAGAGATAGAGAGAAGATACCAGACTAGAGAGAGAGGGGCAGAGAATGAGATAGAGAGGAGCCGCAGAGAGCGACGATCGGGAGAGACGAGAGATAGAGAAGAGAGAGAGGAGACGAGAAAGAAGAGACAGAGAGATTGTTCTAGATGAGAAAGAGAAAGAGACAGAAATAGAGACCACATGAGAGAGAGACTCGAACTCGAGAGATGAGGGCGGAGAGAGAAGGAAGATAGAGATTATAGAGCCGAAGACAGAGACAGACGATAGAGAGAGAGATAGAGAGATGTGAGAGAGAGAGAGAGAGAGAGATAGAGAGCAGAGAGAGAGAGAGAGACGCGAATGAGAGGTAGCGAGAGCTAGAAGATGCCAGAGAGAGTGGTCGAGAGAGAGAGAGAGAGAGATGAGAGAGAGAGAGAGAGAGGAGACGACAGAGGATAGAGAGAGATAGAGAGAGAGAGAGTGAGAGAGAGGAAGAGGCCGATGAAGAGAGCTGAGAGAGAGATATAGACGAGAGAGGTGAGAGAGAGAGAGTTATATAGAGATAGAGAGAGAGAGAGATGAGAAGGGAGAGACAGAGTATGAACGATGTATAAGTCGGCAGAGAGAGAGTGAGTAGGAGGAGGAGAGAGGAGGGAGGGAGAGAGAGTGTCGATGAGATGAGAGATGAGGCGAGAGGAGAGGGCACGAGGAGTGACGAGAAGAGATGAGAGTCATGAGAGTGATGAGACGAGCTGGAGACGAGAGAGAGAGACGAGCGAGAGTGGACGAGCGGAGACAGAGAGACGAGACGTAGGACTCGGATAGGTAAGGGCATGGACAAACGGTCCAGTGACAATACGAAGACAGACGTAAAACCCCCGAGGAAGGACCCGATTGATTGTGAGAAAGATACAAGAGAGAGAGCGAGCAGAGAGAGCAGAAGAGAGTAGAGAGATAGAGATGGGAGGACGAGAACAGTAGAGAGGAGAGATGAGATGATAAGAATTGACCGAGAGAGAGGCATGACCGATAAAAACAGACGACCCGAGAGACAGGCAGACGTGACATGACAGAGAGGAGAGGACAGTGAGAGAGAGAGAGAAAGCAGACAGACACAGAGAGAGAAACAGAGAGAGAGGAGAGGGAGAGCTGTGAGATTAGATTGAGACAGAGGCCAGAAAACAGATGAGAGAGAGACAAAGATTAGGACAGGGAGAAGAGACAGACAAACAGAGACAGACAGGGACAGACGGGACAGACAGACGGAACAGGAGAGAGAAAGAGACAGACGTGGGTGAGGGATAGAGAGAGGAGAAGGGTTGTGAGACAGACGGGGAGGGGGGGGAGGGAGGGTGGGGTCAGTCTTCAATGTTGACGTCTGGCATGAAAGTCGTGAAGTCCTTTTTATTTTTAAACCATGCATGCTACTTCTTTGAGCACAAAGTATGTTAAAATCAGAACTACAACTTGTGCATTTATTTAGTGTGTTTGAGAGTGCGTTGTTCTTCAGTTTAACGACCTTCCACTAAACGTGATTCAGACAGAAATGTGGAGAATGTGTGTGACCTATGTGTTGTGTGGTGTTTGTGTGTGGTGTGGTTGTTGCGCGCTTGCGTGCGCGGCGTAGGCCTACTCGTTTGGGTGTGAGTATTTGTTGGTGTACGTCGCTCTGCCCCGAAGACAATGTTACCTGTTAAAAACCCTTTCGTCATGTCGGATTTACGGCACCAGACAGAAAACAGAAACGTTTGAAAACCCATTATGGTCCTCTAACTCCTTAATTCTCCTAAAAACTCTTTCCTAAAGGCATCATATCAAATCAGGGGCCCCGCCATCTTTGCTCTCTGTTCCCTGC
Organism: Phymorhynchus buccinoides; assembly: GCA_017654935.2. Taxonomy (NCBI): domain Eukaryota; kingdom Metazoa; phylum Mollusca; class Gastropoda; order Neogastropoda; family Raphitomidae; genus Phymorhynchus; species Phymorhynchus buccinoides. Next base: position 20,969,105 of record CM065697.1, on the reverse strand, counting down.
TTGACCTCCTCCCTTGCCATGCCTTTCTGCTCCCTGCCTGGCTAATCCAAAAAGACCCTATTTTCTTAATTTTGGGAGCCAGTAAGGATAGAATTAGGCCTTAATGTATACTTTTTTCAATGTTATGTAATACAAAATTATGTCACATCACAGATATTATAATGAATTCCACTATCAAATATTTTAGATTTGTTTTTTCTCTACCCAGAGCTTAACTTAACCCCTTTCACCGGGAAAGAATAAAAAAAGTCGCAATATTTATTTTTAATTTTTAGCACCACATGAATTTTTAGCACCACAGTGATTTCAACACTTTGTTTTTTTAACTATAGCATAATTTTTTATTTATTTTTTTTTTTTTTAGCACCCACCCCACAGTGATTGATTTAGATTTTAACCACATGTGCATATGTCATTTATTAAATTATTAAATTTTTAAATTATTAAAAGGCATATTCAATATCATATTCAAAAAAGTGGGGTGGCTATTATCCAAAGACCCCTATTGTCTTATTTTGGGAAAGTAAAGTAGAGTAGTAAGGGCGACCCAGGCACAGACCTTGTTTTATATATGTCACAGGAGAATCCCCAATACTGCAGATGGATTTTTGGATTTATAATTAATTTTTGTTTTTCTCTTACTCAGGTAAATTTTGAATATGGAAAATGGAATGGAAAATGTTTTTTGGTTTGAAATAGGGGTTGGGCGCTGTGAATGGAACGGGTTGAATGGTTTAATATTGTGAATGGGTTTGTTTAGGTTTAGTGTATCTTTATTAATTGGGTTAAATGGTTGTTTAAGGTTTTTTGAATATGGGTTTAATGGTATTTTTTGGTTTTTAATAATTTAATGGTATGTAATTGGGTTAACCCACTTTTTCCTCATGAAAAACAAAGTCGTACGACAAACAATAAAAACAAAAACTAATCTGTGAGTATGTGAGTATAGATCAGACTCAACGGGACAACACGTGTATGGCTTCCCATTTTCTTTTCTTCAAAATCTGCAAGCCCCTCCGATGTGTTTATTAGACTGGCTAATATGACGCATATTGAAGTTTTGTCCGGTTCTGATGTTTATGCGGATTTGTTTTCATTTTTTATTTTTTTGTTAGATTACAATTTTTCAATTTTTTTTTACAGAGAGGGGGATTGTGGAGTCTAGACGCCTCTTTTCTTATATTATCAGTATATTGGAAAACTGTCCTTACCTCTCTTTCTCCTTCTCTCTCTCTTTCTCTCTCTACTTATGTGCTTATTCTTAACCATCAATAAATAAATAAAAAGATTCGTTCGTTCGTTCGTTGGTTCGTTCTACCCCTGCTGTCTTTCATTCTCTTTCATTCTCTCGCTCTCCTGCTTTTTGT
>CM065697.1:20960238-20962738 GCA_017654935.2 Phymorhynchus buccinoides | reverse complement strand
AAAAATATATTTCTTTCCACACATTGCTTTATAATAACATTCAATAAAGAATCTGTTTTTCAAAACATCCTAAGAAATACTGTAGTGCACGGCTTATTAGTATTCCACTCTTGCACTTGTAGATATAAAATGTAGCTAGTAAAATGATAAAATCCAACACTATGTAGTCTTAATACCTTCACTGGTATTGTGTGTATCAACAAGAATAAGAGTTTCAGAAAACTGTAGATTTGCACAATGTTGTTGTTGTCTTACCCTGGCTTAAAGACTCCAGGTATCACCCCAACACACTTGAACACTATGGTACAAATGCACCAGCCAGGGAATGAGAACATTAGACGTGTGTGACCGTTTTCGATTACCCCGCCATGTGGGCAGCCACACTCCGACTTCGGAGGACAGATTTGCACAATGTTCACAAGCATTTTTCAAAAGAATTTCCAAATCATTCAAAAAAATGTCTTCCAATTCGACAATGCCAAAATAAATGCACAATAGTTTCTTCTTGCTCGTTACGCAAGGCACATGAGGACGAGTCAGCTATTGATTTTCATTTCTTAAATAGATTTCTAATCGCAAATATCTGGCTCTCATGGAAATGTCTGAACAAAGTGTGAAAATGGATCATTAAAAGTTGAAATATAGGGATTCTTTTTTTATATTTTGAAAAAACAAAACACAAACACAGGCAGGCAGACGGACAGAAAGACACACGCACACACGCATGCATGCACGCACACACACACACAAACTCACACACATAGACAACCAGAATCTGAATTTTGTCTGAATAACTTTTAGTGGAAGGACGTTAAACTGAAGAACGCACGCACAACCAGACAGACAGACACACAAACACACAAACACAAACACACACAAACACACACACAACACACACACACACACACACACACACACACACACACACACACACACACACACACACACACACACACACACACACAAAGAGTAAAAGTGTTTGGTAGGAACATTCAGCAAGACTGCCATGCCAACAAAAAATTAAAATGTGAATGTATGAAATACCTTTTGACTCTTAAAATGTTCCATAACTTAGCTTTCTACCTGTGGTCTTAATCCCTGTTAATCCCTCTGTTTACCGACGGTCGTGTTGACTTGGAGGAGGACCGGCTATGGAGGGGACAGCTCTTAATGGTTTTTGTTCTTCTTTATGCTGACACGTTTTAACATTTTGGAAGTAGGCCCCTACTCCTACAGAACTCCTTCCCAGGTATTGATTGTACTATAGAATCACAGGGAGGACCAGTACACATCTATCTGTCTGTCTGTCTCTCTGTCTTCTCTGTCTCTCTCTCTCCTCTCTCTGTCTCTCTCTGACTCTCTCTCTCTCTCTCTCTCTCTCTCTCTCTCTCTCTCTCTCTCTCTCTCTCTCTCTCTCTCTCTCTCTCTCTCTCTCTCTCTCTCTCTCACTGCATACGATGCGATGCGATTGTGACGATGTCTGTGAGTCATGATTCACGTGAAATACGTCCGTCTGAAAGTAATTCCACTGTGTTTGTTCACTGTACTCATGTAGACCGCAATACACGAATTACATTAAATGTCTGATACAAAAATACAGATATTTTGTCAGATTCGTGTGGGGGGGGGGGGGGGGGGGGGGGGGGGACTATTATCAAAGATAGATATTCTAAAAGGGTAAGATGGACTACTTAAGAGCTCGGCGAACCGGGCTGATAGAGTTATCGTTAGTGGGGACGTGTACACTATTCACAGTGGAGGCTATCCAAAAACTCAGACTGGAACTTGAACGGAGAATTCAACTGGCCTATCGACGTGTAAAATGTGTCCTGTTTAAAAGGGACATAACCAGTGTTTCTGTCCTCACTACTCATATAGGGAAAAGAGACCGGATGCTTATCTTCCCCTATACAGTCTTGGCTATTATAGAGAACACAACTAGAAGGATTTTTTTTCAAACTTTTTTTTAATCAAAAACATAAGCAAACATTATATGCATGCAATTTACAATTTCGCATACATCCATTCTTTTCTTTGTTAACTTGATAAAGACAGACAGAATGATGAGCAATAAATAACTTAAGCAGTGAATAAATCATTCAATACAGACACAGAAAAGGAATAGTAAGAGGGTGGAAAATGAAGAAAACAACCAAACAACAAACTATAAAAACAAAAAACGAAAAAATAAAAAAGAAAGAAGCATTTGCGAGAGGATCACTTATAGGAGCAAACTAGTGGAGGAGCGTCAAGCCACAAACCTATAAAGACTTTGTCGGAATATGTTATGTATATAATTATGCGAGAGGATCACTTATAAATGGCAAACAACTAGTAGGGACATTTTTGTTTGTGGGCTCAAGCCCGGAGGCACAAACCAGTATAACCCATTTTTGTCGGTCTGTCTGTCGGTGTCCACTGCCTCAAAATTGTCGCACAAGTAGTGATGTGACAAAATTGTCGCAGGCTACACTTCTGGCCACTCTTTAAAATGATGTAT
>CM065697.1:20942738-20945238 GCA_017654935.2 Phymorhynchus buccinoides | reverse complement strand
GGAGATAAATATCTCCTCCCCTCGATTCACTAATTCAATTTTCGTTATAGAGAAAGGGGACATTGATATAGTTACAGAAAATGGTGACACATAGAGATTGGAAATACATTGAGACGGGGGCACAACGCTACGGTGAGGGACAGGTTGACCAGTGGCTGGCCACCGACAGCTAAGCTGGCTGATGTTGGTTTAGCGGGACGGTTGTAAGCCCGCGTTTCTCGCAATCAGCCGTCGGAGGTTCAAACCCCACTGCTATTTAGAGCGTGTGGTTTTGACAACCACAGCAACCTGTGACGACCTTGTCGCTGTCTGTCCGTTATGTGTGACGTTGTTCAGATAGGAGCGGTGTGGCTTCGGCTTCTTTCGTAGACACGCACGCACGCACGCACGCACGCACGCACACACACACATACCATTTTTTGTATCTGCTTATTCAATCGTCTGTCAATGTTCCATCTGGAGATACAAATGTGACTTTGACTTTGGCTTTGACTTTGACACACCACACACACACACACACACACACACACACACACACACACACACACACACACACACACACACACACACACACGCATTGTGTGTGTGTGTGTGTGTGTGTGTGTGTGTCAAAGTCAAAGTCAAAGTCAAATTTTTATTTCCAGATGGAACATTGACAGATATATATATATATATATATGTGTGTGTGTGTGTGTGTGTGTATATATATATATGTGTGTGTGTGTGTGTGTGTGTGTGTGTGTGTGTGTGTGTGTGTGTGTGTGTATGTATGTGTGTGTGTGTGTGTGTGTGTGTGTGTGTGTGTGTGTGTGTGTGTGTGTGTGTGTGTGTGTGTGTGTGATTGCGTGTGTGTATATGTGTATGTGTATGCGTGTGCGTGTGTGTGTGTGTGTGTTGTTTTCTGTTGTCATAGTTTGTTGCCATCGCGTTGATGGTGTCTTTTGTTGTGTGTGTTTTTATGTTATTTTATTTTCCGTGTAACGTTGGATGCACAGCAAAACAGTTTAGTTGAAGACGAAAGCAGCTCGTGATACTGTCTGGCTCTTTTTGTTTGTGGCTCAAGCCACAAACCTATAACTCACTTTGTCGGTCGGTCGGTCTGTCGGTCCAAAATTGTCGCACTTCAAATGTGAGTGAAAATGATGTTTTACGTCCTCTCGGTCACAGACACATATGGGACATTTGTAAATACAAAGATGTTGGGAACAATACTGGGTGCAATGCCCGGAGGCAGTGCAACACCAGTAAAGTCCCGAGTTTTTAACAATATAGATAGGTGATGATGATAAATCTCATGACGCCGTCGCACTTCAAATCGAGGCTACACTTCTGGCCGCTCTTTAAAATGATGTATTTTAAAAGCGTACAAAATAATAAACATACGTAATACAGACACTACAACAGACACGACGAGTATGCGGTGCTTCTTTCGATGAGCATAAGTAGGATACATAGTTTTAACAGATTAAAATTATTGAAAAGCCAGGGGAGGTGACTCATGATTGGAGTGGTAAAAATAGACCGCGTGCCACAAACTATTGCGATTTCGCGCTTGTTTGTTTTAAAGGCAAAATTGCGCATTATTATTTTGATCTGTGTCTATACTTGATTTGAATCACGTATCTGTGTGTACGTGTGCAATCCAATCTTTCATGCATGGAAATATAGATAGATACACGTGCGCGCGCGCGTGTGCTTGTGTGTGCGTCCGTGCGTATTTGTGAGCGTGTGTGTTTGTATGTATGTATGCTTGTACGTGCGCGTGTATGCATGTTATGCAATTATGTGTGCAAAGCGTGAATGTATGCACACTTGCGTAACATTCGCCAGTATGTACGACGTATGAAGGAATAAGGCATTAATAAGGATGATGTTGGATTCTGTTCCTGCACGAATATTCTGTTTTTTCTGAATGACAAAAAAACGTATTATGAAGCTTGTGTGTTTGCTTACGCGCCAATAGCCACCTCCTCCAACGAAATGAAAACCTTGCATAAACTTACACAGCGATGTCGCACACTGCTGCTGCAAGCGTAAAAAACCATGCATGACTGATAACTGCACAATGGCTTCTAAACGAATAGCTAATGATATAATGAACCCAGTGGGACGTTTCACAAGGGCTAACGTTACGTAGCGCGAGCGCAAATCGCAAAAACGGTCTAAGAAACAACCTTCGTTTGCCGATAGTTCGCGTAACGTTTTCTTGTTCTCTCTCGTGCCCTAGCACGCCGCACACTGTTAGTTGCATCGTGAGAAATGTGCAACTTTTTTTTTTTTTACTTCCGGCTAAAATTAGTTCTCGCGAGAACGTAACTTTTTGTTTACAAATGGAAGACAAAGTCTAGAAAATGGATACAGACAAATATTCTTCACTCTACAACGAAACTATAATAGGATGATTTTAGCAAAGTAAACAAATACAAATATTTTTGAGTGCTCTTTCTTAATTTTTCATCATGTTAGATGGCAAAATGTAGTGCACACTTACTTTTCTGCA
>CM065697.1:20932738-20937738 GCA_017654935.2 Phymorhynchus buccinoides | reverse complement strand
GAAGAGAAGAGGAAAAGGAGAAGAAGAGGAAAAGGAGAAGAAAAGGAAGAGAAGGAATCGAATAAAGTTTATGTATGTCTGTGCCTTTGCTAACCGATTGAAGAATTCAATCAGAGTTTCAAGAACAACGAAAAGGATGTAACATTTATCGTTGTCCTTTCTGTTTTTTAACTATTCATTATGTAACTGGGGGAAATATGATACATGGCGCTGATGGCGTTGCAGTAAATAATGCTTTCTTCATATCTTCCCTCTACCTTCCTCCAGCCCTTGGGAAGATCAATAAAAACAACAACTAATCCATCTCGGATTCTGCGACCTGAACAAGTCGGAATGAGCGGCGTGGGATCCCGGGAGCAATGCCACAGTACGGCCAAGAAGATGGGACAGCAAAGCAACCCAAACCATTTTGACTGCAGTACAAAAGAACCCGTGCAAATACCTCCTAGCTTTAAACATTCTGATCGCTTCTCGGCCTTTTGGCTAAGACTGATTCAGGAACATCAATGTTTGTTTATACCATGGTTGGTTTGTTCAGCCCGTCGTACATGGCGAAAGCCGATACGCGACGTTAAGCTGAACTTCCACCTCCTAGCTTAACCCTTTTACCGCCAGCCATATGTCAGCTGAAATTGTCCATTAAATGTACCTGGGTAGAGAACAAAATCCATCTGCAGTATTGGGGATTCTTCTGTGACGTATATAAAATAAGGTCTATCCTTACTTCACAAAACTCAGACAATAGGGTCTTTGGATTATAGACCCCAATTTGATGCCTTTTAATGACAATTAAAACTGTGGTGCTAAAATGCGACTTTGGCGGTGAAAGGGTTAAAAGTCATAGTTTTTTTTTAAAGACTCGTGCTTCGTGACTTTCCATTGCCGTGCAACATTCATTGCTGTCAGCTGTCTGTTTACTGTTGGCCCCAATGTCAGGCTAACGTCAGCCAATGATAAAAGCCGGTTTGAGCGAAGAGCCCCAAGTCTCAATGTTTTGCGCAGGGTTTAAGAGTCCCGTCACCTCACAACGCTGGCAGCTAGGGTGGATGAAATGGTTGCTAAAATAAGGTGCTGACTAGGACTGCTGCAATCGTGTCCTTCGAAAGCCTTTACTTGATAAGGCGTAGATCTCATCTCAGAACGCTTTTGGCTCTCTCTGTGTCTGTCTGTCTCTCTCTCTGTCTGTCTGTCTCTCTGTCTCTCTCTCTCTCTCTCTCTCTCTCTCTCTCTCTCTCTCTCTCTCTCTCTCTCTCTCTCTCTCTCTCTCTCTCTCTCTCTCTCTCTCTCTCTCTCTCTCTCTCTCTCTCTCGTCGTAACTTGATTGTGTGGAACATGCGCGTGTTTGGGTGTGTGAGGTGTACGTGCGTGCGCGCGCGTGCATGTGTGTATGTACGTTATCTTAGGCTTAAATGATTTTCTTTGCTTGAATGCAATAGCTTTCGTTGCCCAAACGTAGATTTATTTAATATGTTTGATCATCGGCGCTGGGTTTCAAAGTACTGTGTACCTTTTTGACATGAAGGCTTAATAAGGCCATTGTCAATTAAAAAAAAAGCTTTGGGGATAAGCGTCTGAAAATGAAGGGGTGCTAGAGTAAGGAGTCTCTACGTACGTCTGAGCACAGAACGAGGGATCACGTCTAAAGCTCTCTTTAAGACTTCTGGAAGGGAACGTTTTCTCTCTCATGTGGGGGACTCTAGATACCAATCTATATATATACAGTAATACACCAACATCACACGCATATAATCTCTGGTGCTATCTGGTTTCTCTAACTCTCTTCTCTCTCTCTCTCAGCCATCTCTATTCTCATCTCACTCTCTCTCCCTTTCTTTCTTTATCTCTCTCTCTCTCTCTCTCTCTCATCCATCTCTCTCTCTCTCTCTGATCTCTTCTGTCTCTCTCTAAAATAAGGTCTGTCTCTCCTCTCTCTTCCTCTTCTCCCTCTAAGACTCTTTCCCTCTTTCTCTCTCTCTCTCTCTCTCTCTCTCTCTCTCTTTCTCTCTCTCTCTCTCTCTCTCTCTCTCTCTCTCTCTCTCTCTCTCTCTCTCTCTCTCTCTCTCTCTTACTCTATTTGTTCTTTACTTTCTTGTCATTCCGTAGCATTGTTGGAGAGTTTTCTTGTGTCGCCCTTAAACAATAACCCTAGGTGTTCTTCAAAAACGACGCGTGAACGACACCGGCAGGTGTTGCCCAAACGTAGATTTCGATAGTGATCAGGGTGGGGATGAGGACAAGCCCTTTTTGTTTGGAAGAAGAAGGGGTGGGGGTGATATAGGGATGAAGCTTATGGGGATGGTGAGTGAAAATGAAGGGGTTCTAGAGTAAGGAGTGGGTAGGTACAGGTACGTGTGAGCACAGAACGAGGGATCACGTCTAAAGCTCATTTAAGACTTCTGGAAGGGGACGTTTTCGTCACATGTGGAGGACATAGATACTAAGTGTTCATATGTTACGCCAAAATCGTGAAATTGCCCATTTTATGAAATGGGCTAAATAGTTTGCCCAGTTCGTGAAATAGCAACTTTAAAAGTTGTTATTTAGAAATGCGCCATGAATGAAAAGTATATTTTCGTCCATAAACACACGAATATCTAGAATTGGTTTCAACAAATGAGAAATCATACATGAAGATCGAAATTTAAAATTCTTTTATTCAGACATAATTTAATTTTTTTGGGATAAAACATGTATCTCTGACATGCCTCAGAGTTCTGTTGGGGGTAGTGGTGGCTAGGATAGCGGGTGGTCCGATCAATGTTGAAAAAATGTACTACTGTTGAATCAACCTTAATCAATTCCTGTGTGAATGGAAATTGAACAATTTGATATAGATTGTCTATTTCATGGAGGGCAAAGCATTTTGCCCATTTCATGAAATAGGCATTGGGTCATGGATTGGGCGTAACATGGAATACAGTAATGCACCAACATCACACGCATATAATACTGGTGCTATATGGTTTTTAATATTGGCTTAAAAAGTGGTCCAGAATAAATCACCTATAGCACTGTGACAGCGCAAATTGTAACCTGCGCAAAATGACACACAATTGTGCGCGGGCTGCCGCGCAAAATGTAACAATGTTGCGATTTTGTTACGATTTTGCGCTAAGCGCCCACCTTTTGACGAAATTAGCCGTCTAAAAATAGTTTTTTGTCATTACAGATCAAATCGAAGTAAAATCTTCAAGGAGTTGAATCATTTGTCTTCATCATAATATATCAAATCGAAAGATAAAAACAGAAGTGTACGGGGGAAAATTTCCAAATGTTTAGTGAACTAAACTTGTTGTTTCACTCGTCAGATTCATTCGATTTAGGAATTTCACGAGAATCCTGCCTATTACAATGTCAAAGTCGCATCGTTGTTTTATCGGATTTTATCTAGTGTAGCGGCCCCTATTGGCCACTGCTTGGGAAACACCTTTTGCAAGAGTGAATGCCGAATTGGTGGGTGGGGGGAAGATGGTTGACAAACCAAACAAGGGACATAACTCTCGCCAATGACCCTATTTGAGGCCACTAAATGGACTGCCTTTCGCAAGCTCATTTCGTCAAAAGTCAAAAATACTTTATTATCACGTTAGGTGAATTTACATTTTGTGGGCTCGTACAAAAATCAATACAAGCAAAGAAACACATTTGCATGCATGAAAAATGGAAACAAAACTAAGCAAAATGTCAAGTGAATGTTACCTTTTGCAGTACTGACCAACAAGGGATTTCACTCTCACTGTGTCGGGGCGATATTAGAAGTAACCCTGGTCTTGCAGTGGTTTTATTAGACACACACAAAGCCTATGAACGATGCAACTCCCAACCCATCTACCCTGGCTTAATGTTTGTAAAATTCCGAGTTCTTCTCTGCTACTGCAAACACGATTTGTAGCGTTTGTCTCGATCTCTCTTTGTCTACAAGTTTCAAGTGTGTCAAGTTTAGTTTAACCCTTTCACCTCTCTCGTTTTCTCTCTCTTATTATCTACACACCCTCTCTTTTTCTCTCATTTTCCTTGTTCTTTAGTTTCCCCTTCAGTTTGTGAGGGCATAGTGAAAAGAAGCTTTGTAAGCTTATCTATTTTCCCTCAATAAAAACAATCGTGTGTTCGTGTGTGTTCACTATCTGTTTTGCCTTTTCTGAGTTCATAGTATGTGTGTGCGCGTGCGTGCGTGCATGCTCGACTTTCGCGCGTGCTTGTGGGCGCGTGTGCATTCTTGTACCCCTATGACTGTGGAGGATACGCGCACAAAAAACAAAATTGAAGCATGCCTATTTGGAATGTGCAAACGATAAAAAGAAAATAAACACTTGTGTATGTTAGAAAGAACGTCTTCACAAGGTAATTTAATTCAAAACAAAAAATGTACTCGGGGAATTATTGAAAGCAGAAATGAATTTTCTTCTATAGCAATGAATAGTACAGGAATAAATAGTCCTGGGAAATAAACCGTTCCTGTATATATGTGTATGCGATTTGTATTTCTCGTGTTTTCTGATTCACGTGAATACTTCCGTCTAAATCAATAATGTTACTAAAAAGGCTGGCAGAACTTTGACTTTTAACATATGCTAAGTACCTGACCCCCAATACATGAAATCAAAAGTGGTGTCTCATACAAAAATGTAGTCATTTCATCAGATCACCTGTACGGGGATTGAAAAGGAGTAGAGATAGTGACATTTAATAATTTAAAGGAAAACATCAGTTTCCCGTTTAGTCAGTGGAATTTCACATAAAGGACTGACTAATGTCAAATCGCATCGCCTTGGGATCGGATACTATGTAGTGTAGCGGCCCCTATCGGCCACTGCAAAGGACACCTTTTGCAAGAGTGAATGCCCTTGGTGGGTGAATGAGAGAGATGGTTGTCTACTGACGAAAACAAGAAATAACTAACTCGCCAATTTACCCTATTTGAGGCCACTAAATGGTTGCCTTTCGCAAGAGTCAAAGTCAAAGTCAAAAATACTTTATTATCACGTTAGGTGAAATTACAG
>CM065697.1:20897738-20925238 GCA_017654935.2 Phymorhynchus buccinoides | reverse complement strand
GAATGTTATCTCTGCACCATTTCGTAACTTTTTATATCTTTTGGAAAACATTTAAAACTATGTATCCTACTTATGCTCATCAAAAGAAGCACCGCATACTCGTCGTGTCTGTATTACGTATGTTTATTATTTTGTACGCTTTTAAAATACATCATTTTAAAGAGCGGCCAGAAGTGTAGCCTCGATTTGAAGTGCGACAATTTTGTCAAAATGTGCGACAATTTTGGAACGACAGACCGACAGACCGACCGACAGACCGAGAAAGTGAGTTATAGGTTTGTGGCTTGAGCCACAAATAAAAAGAAACGGAAAAGAATGTATTGTGTGTGTGTGAAATAAAACAAGTGTGACATCGGACTCAGTTACACATGCACGTGCCCTTTTCATAGCTGTTTTGTTGTTTGTGTTTTGTTTCATTCATCCCTCTATAGTGGAAGACGGGGCAAAAAGCCCATGGGCGGGTATGAAGCCCATGCCAATTATCTCACGAAATGAAGCAAAAATTTCAGTCAAAAAAATATTGCCCATGAAACGAACGCTAAACATTAACACTCGTCTTATGGGCAAAAGTTGACTGAAATTTGCTTCATTTCATGAGATAATTGGCATGGGCTTCTTACCCACCCATGGGCTTTTTGCCCCGTCTGTTTATCTGTCTATTTATCTATTGTCTGTTTATCTGTCTATCTATATATCTGCCTATCGTGTCTTTCCTTTCCTTTGGTCTTTCTCCCCTTCCTTATTTCTACTCTTTCTTTTTCCCTTTTCTGTAGTAGTAATTCCTTCCCTTGTTTCTATTTTCCTCTCCTTTCTTGTTTTGTGCTTTTCTTTCTTTCTTTCTTTTCATTTCATTTATTCTTTCTTTCTCTTCAGTCATTTTTCTCTTTTCGTTGTCCTTCTTTCTTTCTTTCTTTCTTTATTCCTTCCTTCCTTCTTTCCATTTGTCTTTCTTTGTTTTTCTTCCCTCTATCTTTCTGTCTGTTTGTCTTTCTTTCTTTCCTTTCTTCGTTCTTTCCATTCTTTCTTTGATCTTTTCTTTCTTTCTTTCTTTTTTCCTTCTTTCCTGCAGCTTGGGCGTGACTAAAGTCGTCAACGGCCGAAGATCACGACTCAGGCGTTGCTTAGTGTAGCGCCCTGCAACGTTTGGGTCGAGAACTCTTATCGTTTCTTTGCGCTATCTCTTGCCGAGCGTTTCATTCAGCATCCGAAAACATCCTTTTGGTGGTCGTTCGCAGTGAGTGAGCTTATCTCGCTTGAATTTGGCGTTTGCGAATGATTACGAAGCTTATTATTATGAAGGTTTTAGGTGAAGCCTATTATTTCAATCTGTACGAGAGAGAGAGAGAGAGAGAGAGAGAGAGAGAGAGAGAGAGAGAGAGAGAGAGAGAGAGAGAGAGAGAGAGAGAGAGAGAGAGAGAGAGAGAGAGTGAGAGAGAGAGAGAGAGAGAGAGAGAAGTCTGAAATGATTTAATTTGTTAGGCCACATGCCCATGCAAATAGAGTTCACATCAACGTAGAATTTAAGAGCACATAACATCATTATCAAAGCACATGTTTATCGTTCTTGGGGTGCAAAGCCTAAGAATTAAGAGAGAGAGAGAGAGAGAGAGAGAGAGAGAGAGAGAGAGAGAGAGAGAGAGAGAGAGAGAGAGAGAGAGAGAGAGATGCGAATGTTTTATTGAGGGTAAAAAGGATAAGCTACAATAGCTTCTTTGCACCTTGCATCTCACTCACACATTCATACCATGCATCAAGCAAATAACATTTGAAATAAAACAACCAAGTCAAGAAAATGGACCAAAAATTGGCACATGAAATAGAGAGAGAGAGAGAGAGAGAGAGAGAGAGAGAGAGAGAGAGAGAGAGAGAGAGAGAGAGAGAGAGAGAGAGAGAGAGAGACAGAGACAGAGGCAGAGACAGAACAGAGAGGCAAAGGGACAGAGAGATCCAGCATAACGTTTTGTCTGTTCAACTGTAGACAGATTGGCGGGACTTGATGTCACGTTCAGGTCGTCTGCTCTTTGTTAGCAGCAAGTGTCCATTTCACGCGCGACCCTTGCATTTGAATCCAGCCTCTGTTTGTTAGTCTGTAAAACCGCTAGAGTTGTGGCAGGTTTAATTTTTTGTGTAGTTTGTATTACACCAACGCTAATTATGTTTTTTGTCGTTGGTGTGGTGTGGTGTGGTGTAATGTGGTGTCAACGTCAAAGGCAACATTTTTATTTTGAAATGGAACATTGAATAAGCAATTGCAATTTGCTTTTTTTTTTTACATCAAGCCATGAATTGAAGTAAAACGAAATAAAGTAAAAGAAACAAAGAAAAAACAAGCACAATTTACTGCTCAATAACATGCAATTCATAGACACAAATATATATATATATATATATATATATATATATATATATATATATATATATATATATATATATATATATATATATATAACACATTAGGCACTGAAAAGACAGAAAAGTGCATCACTGAGAAGAAAAAAAGAACTTGATAAATATCAAACCGTTGCCTTTTCTCACAACAATTTAATAGAAGGTTATTTATTCATGAGATAAGTTTTTAGTTGTTTTTTCTTGGAACAGATTCTTGCTCTTCATATTTAAAGTTGTTTGGTAACTGGTTCCATAAATTTCTACCAGAATACACAAAACTAGATTCGTACAGATTGTTGTTCGGACGGCGAAGTGATATTAAACGGTTATGTCTGTTTGTTGATTTTAAACGTGTCTGTTATCTTTTTAGGGGCATTTCCATTCATAACGTTATGCATGCACACTGCTTTATTGAAGAAAAGTCTGTTGTGTGAAGCGTTAATATGTTACGTTTTTTTATGATCATTATTGGACAGGGGGCTTGATTTTAATAAATTCAGGTTGATGTCATTTTTGTACATGCGATGGATTACTTTTTAAATTGTTATCGCTACATTTGTCCCATAATGTTGATGCATAATCAATCAAGGATAGAATGTGGGCATTAAAGAAGAGTTTTCGTGAATTCATATCTAATAAATTCGTAATTTTTGTTAATTGGATTTCTTTTTAGAAAAACTTTTTCCGAGGGATACAATATGGTCAGTCCAAGAGATTAGGCCTAGCATTTTATGAGAGTCTACTTCTTCGATATTGATATTGCGTTTATATAAAGATGGAAACTTGTTCTTCATTTTTTTCTCCAATTTGCCTTGTTGTTGCGTACATGCACTTTGTTTTCTTTGTATGTAAAGACATGATTTAATTCTGTCCAGTTTACCAGTTTATGTATACTGTCATGCAATTTACTAGCTAATCTATCTGCATCAGAATCACTTGACTGAAAGGATGTGTCATCCGCAAACATTTCACATTTGCTTGGGACAGAACACGGTAAATCATTTGACAAAAATGTGATGCAGCCTGTTGCTCGTACTGTCTATATGTGTTGAGTACTTTTATAAGCCTCAGCTTTTTGTACTCTCTCTCTCTCTCTCTCTCTCTCTCTCTCTCTCTCTCTCTCTCTCTCTCTCTCTCTCTCTCTCTCTCTCTCTCATCGTTCTACGTCATAAGTCTTTTTTACGTGGTGTTTCTACCTTTGTCAGTTCTGTACCTTGAAAAAGAGGGGTTACCCCCTCGAAAGCTTGGAATAAAATTGGAACTAACGAAGGATTTGTTGTGTTTTTTTCCTTCAGATATGTATATATATATTGTTGCTACAAAAGTGTGTTAATAAAACAGTTGTTTAAAAGAAATCATTTGCATAAAGAGAAAACAAGAGAGGTCCAAGTACAGAGCCCTGAGGTACTCCATACGTGACTGACAGAAGTGTTGAAATATTATTGTTTACAACCACTGACTACTTTCGGTTGTTTCGAAAGGATGATGTGATATGGTGTGTGTGTGTGTGTGTGTCTGTGTGTGTGTGCGGGTGTGTATGTGTATGTGTATGTGTATGTGTGTGTGCGTGCGAGCGTGCGCGTGTGTGTGTGAGGTCTTCGTGGCGAATAAAACCTTAAATATAAATCTGGTTGTTACTAAAAAATATGTAGGGGTAGAACATTTTCCCTTTTTTCGTTCATAATCATCCCAATATCAGATTCCATGGAAGTTCAACTGTATCGTTTGCCATTATTATTATTATTATTTTTCACGTTTTCTTATACCATTTTAAACACCGTGTCTTTCACACCTTTGAGAAAAGTCAATATGTAACTTCGGTGCAATGAATTTTATGTGTGTGTCTGAAATGCACCCCTTCACGCGTTGACACAAAATGAGACCCTTGAATTGCGATGAAAGCCGAATTGAAATAAAACGAGTAAACAAAAGCCAGTATTTGAGAAACACTTGTCGAACGGTCCGCACACATTCGTGTCCTTTAAAGGGTTTGCAAAGTAGTCATTAAACATCCGTGAAGACATTTGATTTCAAAAGTTTCTCTTTGCTTGAAAATGTAAAAGCTGCAGTGAAACTGCACGTAGGACACAGAAATGCATACTTACATGTTGTTTGAATTTGGTGTCTGATCAGTAATACTTTTTTTCTTCTCCCCCCCCTTTTCGCTCTCTCTCTCTCTCTCTCTCTCTCTCTCTCTCTCTCTCTCTCTCTCTCTCTCTCTCACACACACACACACACACACACACACACACACACTTGCCATTATTATACCACTCTCTCTCTCTCTCTCTCTCTCTCTCTCTCTCTCTCTCTCTCTCTCTCTCTCTCCCTCTCTCTCTCTCTCTCTCTCTCTCTCTCTCTCTCTCTCTCTCTCTCTCTCTCTTATGTCTAATATCACTTCTAAGTGAAAAGACGTTAAATTAAAGAACAACAACAACAACAACACACACACTTTTGTATTTATGAAAAAAGCTAAGATGGACATTTTCAAGAGCATTTAGTGTTGTTGTGTGATACAAAAATGTCTGGGTTTCTGTGTGACTGATCGGTAATACTAATATTCATTATACTTTCTTCCCGTGTAGCTTCAACACGCCAAATGAAAACGTGGCCTATCCCGTAAAATACAGTACAGTCTTGACACTTCCAGTAAGTCTTTGCAACCAGAGATTGCACGGAGAGACGAGTAACATGAATAACGGGTGCGTAGCGCGCGCTATCCTGAATAATTGCCATCAGATCAAACTTGTACGAACTTCATGGTATTTGTCTTTTGGCACGTGCCTTTAATTTATTGTATCATTGATTTAGGTTAGGTAAAGATGTGCCACCCCCCCCCCCCCTACATTTCTCGGTTAATTGAAATTTTATGTTTTTGCCTTTCTTACCAAACATAAAGCTGTATTTTAGGAACATTTTTAGCTAATAACCTTTTTGGAATACTAACCCTATCCCTATCCCTAAAGCTAACCCTACCCCCCACTATGTACTGCAGTACACCGCGATTTGTCACAGTTGTGGTTCGTTGCGTTTTCCCGTCTTATAGGGTGGGGGGTAGGGTTAGGTTTAGGGCTAGGGTTAGGGATAGGGTTAGTATTCCAAAAAGGTTATTAGCTAAAAATGTTCCTAAAATACAGCTTTATGTATGGTAAGAAAGACAAAAACGGAAAAATACAATTAACCGACAAATGTAGGGGGGGGGGGGGGGGTGGGGGGTGGCACATCTTGACCTTTGTTTTTTACCTACACCATAGCAGACATGAATGTAGTGGGGTGGGGGGTGGGGGTGGGGAGCACAACTGTACCAAGTTTTCAAATTTAAATTTTGTTTCTCTCCAAATTAGTATCTGCTACGCTGCACCATAGCAGGTAAGAATAGGTCCACAGTGCACGTAGTGTCTTCTAGAAAGGGAAGGGGAGGGGGGGAGGGGGGCAGGAGTGTTGAAATGTTGTGAAGCACACACATTTGTTGTTCTTTACCAACATCAAAAACAAACAAACAAACGACGAATCGAAAGCCAGCGGGTCAAGTCGCTCTACTTTCTTCGGTGGGCGTGTAACAAAGCGACACGCAACAAGCATTATCATACGATCCATGTTGGGTGTCTCCGTTTCTGAAATGATCCAGTAATTGTCTCCCAATCGCTGCTTGCATTCCTGTTCGCTGGTAAAATAAAAAAAAATGTGTATCCGGGTTTCACGTTGGTATTATTTCGTTTGCTTTCAAATAAAACATAAGAAGAAGAGGGAAGAAGAGTCGGGTAGGTACGTAGTGAGAGAGAGAGGGGGGGTGGGAGACAGATAGAGTGAGAGGGGGGAGTGAGGGAGAGAGACAGATAGAGATAGAAACGGAGACAAAGAGATGAAGAGAGAGAAGAAAAAAAAGCGAGAAAGGCAGAGAGAGAGAGAGATAGAGAGAGAGGGGGGAATAGTATGTTGTCCAGTAGTTTTGCGAACGTGTGGAAGTGAAGTGTCTAGTGGCTCAAAACATTTGCGAGGTTGAGGAATGTGTGTGTGTGTGCGTGTGCGTGCGCGTGCGCGCGTGTGTGCGTGCATGCGTGCGTGCGTACGTGTGTGTGTGTGTGTGTGCGCGTGCGTGCGTGCGTGCGTGTGCAGGCACGTGTGTGTTTTGAGGGTCGGGAGGGCCGGGAATAATAAAATAAAAAGCTTATGCACGAATAGTAGGCTATGTCGACGTCTTCCCGATCGTGATACTCTCGACACATGAGAGTATTAGAGCGTTTGGGACCACACACACACACACACACGCACGCACACGCACACGCACACGCACACGCACACGCACACACACACACACACACACACGTAGTCAAAAGGCAGGGAGAGAGAGGGGGGGGGGGAGATAGAGAACACTGAACACTTAAATGATTTAATGAGTTGGCCGTGGGTCCATATCACTGGAGTGTTTACAATCAAACATTAATAGTACTAAAGTTATTAAAAAAATTTACGTAATCAGCATAACATGTACGTACACGTTGATATACGAACGAGATTATATCAGTATATTGAGCGTTTTGGGGGGGGGGGGGGGGAGGGAGGGATGGAGGGAGGGAGGGAGAGGAGAGAGGAGGGAGGGAGAGAGAGAGGAGAGAGAGAGAGAGAGGGAGGGAGAGGGAGAGAGGGGGGGGGGACAGAGCGAGAGAGAGAGAGAGGGAGAGAGAGTGGGTGGGAAAGACAGAGCGAGAGAGAGGGAGAGAGAGAGAGAGGGGGAGATAGAGAGAGGGGGACAGAGGAGGGGAGAGGGAGAGAGAGGAGGAGGGAGAGAGAGGGGGGGGAGAGAGCGAGAGAGAGAGAGAGAGAGAGAGAGGAGCGGGGGACAGAGAGAGAGAGAGAGAGGAGAGAGAGAGAGAGAGAGAGAGAGAGAGAGAGAGAACGAAACGAAAACGAAATTTTATTTAACCAGGGAACATGAGATAAGCAAGTTACATGCTTTTTTCCACCCAGCCCTGGGCCAATCGGTGTGAGAGAGAGAGAGAGAGAGAGAGAGAGAGAGAGAGAGAGAGAGAGAGAGAGAGAGAGAGAGAGAGAGAGAGAGAGAGAGAGAGAGAGAGAGAGAGAGAGAGAGAGAGAGAGAGAAAGAGAGAGAGAGAGAGAGAGAGCGAGAGCGTGCTCACAGGCTCACAAACTCTCGCTCATATAAGTCACAGGGGTTACGCATAAAACCAATCCAAACACTGACACACATATATTATTCGCTCCTGCCTAATTGTGTTCGTTTATTTGGGGTGTTCATTTTGTGATGTTGCACAAGGTTATCCGGGTAGGTCCCGATTGGCCCTTTCCCATCTCGCCCTTTCTTTGATCTATGCCGCAGGCCTCCTCACGTGACTTCCCTTTGGCGCGGAATGCCATTTCGCCCTTTTCAAGAGTTCCATTTCTCCCTTTCCTCACTCAAATTCATAACCTCTTGTCCTTTTAAGGGTGTTTGGGAGGGGATAGGCAGTCGCATATAGGCCCTATGTGTATCTGTAAGCGTTGTTCTTCAGTTTAACGTCCTTCCACTAAAAGTGATTCAGACAATATATTGTAGTTTGATGTTGGTGTGGTGAGTGTGAGTGGGTGTGTCTGTAAATGTGTGTAAGCATTACAGTAAGCGATAGGATAGTGATGCAGACCTAATCATACCCACCCCCACCCACCCCATTAAAAAAAAGAGTTAAATTTGCATTTAAAGAATATAACCGAAAAATGAACAATGTTAAAGATAAATAATAAGTGAACTAATAAACATTAATAAACATTTACAAACTGAATCAAGAACAGAATAATTGTTTAGAATACTGGGTAGAGACAATGGCGTCGATCCATCAATAAAACCATCAATACCCGAATTCTTGAAAAGTTCTCTTGCTAATGGACAATGAATCAGTAAATGACTGACACTCAAGGATTCACCACACATGCATTTAACATTAATACATTATTTTGTTTTGAATGAATTCAAACGTAGTCTATGGATTAGACTTCCAATCTCCCTGGACGAGAAAGTAACACGTTGTGAATGTGTGTTGATGTCTTGGTGTGTGCGTGCACTTGCGCATGTTATGTGTGTGTGTGTGTGTGTGTGTGTGTGTGTGTGTGTGTGTGTGTGTGTGTGTGTGTGTGTGTGTGTGTGTGTGTGTGTGTGTGTGTGTGTGTGTGTGTGTGTGTGTGTGTGTGTGTGTGTGTGTGTGTGTGTGTGTGTGTGAGTGTGTGTGTGTGTGTGTGTGTGTGTGTGTGTGTGTGTGTGGTGAGTGTGTGTGTGTGTGAGTGTGTGTGTGTGTGTGTGTGTGTGTGTGTGTGTGTGTGCATTAGTCCTTTTTTTTTGTGGAGCGAGCATGCAAAAAACACATATGCAACACAACACAAATAGAGAGAGACATGCACAAGGAGAGAGGAGACAGGGGCCCGGGAGACAGAGAGAAATAGAGGAGAGGAAAGAGAAAGAGAGGGGCCTTTGCTAAAGTAATGAAAGGGCGAAATGGCACTCCCGTATTTTTTTTTTCATTACACAAAGGGCCAAGTGGGAAAGGGCCAATCGGTACTTCCCCGGTTATCCTTTCTCTTTTACTTCTACCTTTACTTATCCTTTCACCGCAGCCTTCTTACTGTAAAATCTGCAATCAAACTTTTAAAGGTTTGTTGTATGCATATGTTTTATTGCATTTTGCAAAATAAAGATTTTGTTTTATTCTGTTTGTCTCTTGGCATACTTATATGGGTTTACAATGTACTTTGGGAGTGATACAATATATAATACTAAAAGATACAACACCTGAAACTTTGAATCCTTTCATTCCTTCAAACACACACATCTCAAAAGGTTGTTTATCAAATCAGAGGAAGTCAAATTTCATATTGGATATGACAATTTCTTTAACATTTAGCCAAGGAAGTGGCGTTTAGCAATTTCATGAAATAACAGGTGTCTATTTTCAGTAATTACGTGAAATTACTAGGATTTTTTTTAGTAATTTCATGTAAGTAACTTCATGAAATTACTGAAAATTTTAGGAATTTCGTGTAATTACTGATTTCACATATTTACGGTAACACATACACATTTAAATAAATAAAAAAATGTGGGGGTTTTTTGCAACAAAAATGAAGAAGTAAAACAGAGTTTGAAGAGAGACAGGGAGATTACTCCACAGCATTAAACAATTTACAGTATACACTTTAGAATACGATATTTAACAACAGATAAGATCATTATAAACATTAACAATAATAATGCTAATCTGAAAACCTACTGCATTTTGGATATCAACTTGTGAACAATGTCAAATAATGAGCAGCTTATAAATGGAAAGGCAGATAAGAGCGTTGAGAATACTTCAACTTCTACGCTTCTTCTTTGTATGTGCTAAGGTTGGGTGGCCGAAAAAGGCGAGTAAGGAGTGGGGGGTGGGGGTGGTGGGGTGGGTGGGGGGAAACGTGAAAGAGAACGGATATAAAGGATTAAGATTTTAGAATTGGGCGGAGGGGTTGGGAGGAGGGTTAAGGCGATAGGGAAGAAAGGTATGGAGCGGCAGGAACACCATTTTGCGTGGGAGATGGGAGCAGGGAGAGGGGGGGGGGGGGTAAGTGCTATATGCCCCCGTATCTCTATGTCCCTGCTTTCCCGTCATTGTGTCCCCGTCTCTGTTATGTCCCCGCCTTTGTGTCACCGTCTCTGTTTGTCCCCGTCGTTTCTATAATATGTCACTGTCTTGTGTCCCCGTCCCTATGTGTCCCCGTCGTCTCTATGATACGTCCCTGTCTTGTGTCCCCGTCCCTATGTGTCCTCGTCTCTTGTGTCCCCGTCTCTATGTGTCCCCGTCCCTATGTGTCCCCGTCGTCTCTGTAATATGTCCCCGTCTCTATGTGTCCCCGTCTTTTGCGTATGTCCCCGTCCCTATGTGTCCCCGTCGTCTATAATATGTCCCTGTCTTGTGTCCCCGTCCCTATGTGTCCCCGTCGTCTATAATATGTCCCTGTCTTGTGTCCCCGTCCCTATGTGTCCCCGTTGTTTCTATAATATGTCCCTGTCTTGTGTCCCCGTCCCTATGTGTCCCCGTCGTTTCTATAATATGTCCCTGTCTTGTGTCCCCGTCTCTATGTGTCCCCGTCTTTTTTATATGTCCCCGTCCCTATGTGTCCCCGTCGTCTCTCTAATATGTCCCCGTCTCTATGTGTCCCCCGTCTTTTTTTATATGTCCCCGTCCCTATGTATCCCCGTCTACTATAATATTTCTCAATATATGTGTCCCCGTCTCGATGTGTCCCCGAGGATTACGGTTAGGTTTAGGGTTAGGGGTTGAGGCTAGCGTTTGGGTTAGGGTTAGGATAAACAAAGAGACAGGGGGAATATAGGACGGGGACACATAGAGACAGGGATACAGAGACGGGGACACATAGAGACGGGGACACAGAGACGGGGACACAGAGACGGGGACACAGAGACGGGGACACATAGAGACGGGGACATATAGAGATGGGGACACATAGAGACGGGGACATATACAGACGGGGACACGTAGGGATAACATTGGGGACACATAGACGGGGACACAATGCTACGTGGGGGGGGGGGGGGGGGGGGGGGGGGGGGGGGGGGGGGGGGAGGAAGGACACAATTTCAGAAACAATGGTGACACGAATTCAAACTGATAAGTGTCTGGGATTAGCAGGCGACACTAGCGGGTGTGAAGAACATGGTGGCTGCCAGAACGTACTATGTGTTAAAAGAGAGAGAGGGGGAGGGAGAGAGGGAAGGAAGTGAGAGACAGAAGGAGAAAGAGAGAGAGAGAGGTAGGGAGAGGGAGGGAGAGAGACATAGACAGGGAGGGAGCGAAAGAGAGACAGAGAGAGAGAGGTAGACCCCTAGAAAATGGTGGCTGCCAGAACGTACTATGTGTTAAGAGAGAGAGAGAGGGGGGGGGGGGGGGAGACAGAGACAGAGAGAGACACTTCGGCAGGTGTTAAACAATTTGAAGTACGTCTCAGCTTTCCAACTCTTCCCAACGTCTGTGTGTGTGTGTGTGTGTGTGTGTGTGTGTGTGTGTGTGTGTGTGTGTGTGTTGTGTGTGTGTGTGTGTGTGTGTGTGTGTGTGTGTGTGGTGTGTGTGTGTGTGTGTGTGTGTGTGTGTGTGTGTGTTTGTATGCGGCATGTGCATGTTATGTAAGACTACTTCCGTAAATGGGTTCGTTTGCCTTCGTGCGTGCGTGCGCCTTCCATTTTCTGCTGAGACAATTGTAATATGCAGATGAGTGCACGTGTGTGCTCCTGGTCTTTTGTTGTCGTCCGTCTTTTGACAAGCTCAGATAAAGAACAGCAAAGAAAGAAGAAAGACCAACCATTGCTTTGTGAAACGAATACTACACGCAACACATGAATTTGAATGGTGGCAAAAGCAAGGTTGTTTTTTGTTTTTTTTTTGTTTTTTTAATCCGCAACTTTACAACCCAAGCCTATTCACACCTTGTAGTTTTTAGTTGGAATTTTTTTTTTTCTTCTCTTCTTTCGGAGATGAACTCGTTGCGGATTCCATTGTATTCTTGGTGCTTTTTATATTAAATATAACACCCGTTGAGTTAAAAAAAAAAGAAAAAAAAAGAAGAAGGGGGGGAAGGGGGGGGGGGAGGGGGGGGAGGGGGGGGGAGGGGGGGGGGGGGGGGGGGGGGGAGAGAAACACAATGTTAATTCGAAAAGTTGACATCAAAGTTTGTGAACCTTTTATTTGAAAGATTGTACGTGTTCAATTATTATAGGAACACATAGCGCGTCTAGAGGGAGAGACAGAGACAGAGAAAGAAAAGAAGAAAGAAAGAAAGAAAGAGTAGGTGGGGAGAAAAAGAAAGAGACAAACAGACGGGTGAGAGAGAGAGAGAGAGATAGAGAGAGAGAGAGAGAGAGAGAGAGAGAGAGAGAGAGAGAGAGAGAGAGAGAGAGAGAGAGAGAGAGAGAGAGAGACGAACGAAGGAATGAAGCAACGACATTTTATTTATACAGGGTAATGAGATAAGTATAAATACTCTTTACACCCAGCCCTGAGAGAGATAGAACGAAGAGAGAGAGAGAGAGAGAGGGAGGGAGGGAGGGAGGGAGGGAGGGAGAGGAGAGAGAGAGAGAGAGAGAGAGAGAGAGAGAGAGAGAGAGAGAGAGAGAGAGAGAGAGAGGGGGGTGCAAAAGAAAGAGGTAAGCAAAGTAATGGATCTGTTTGACATTTTTAGTTGCCCTCGAATAGTATTTTGAACACTATTACCCGGTACTTCATTATCTACCAAAGTTGGCTTTCCTTGCGTGGACGAGAAGAGTAAGAGTGTCGGTGAGGGAGGGAGGGTGGTGGTGGTTGCTGCTGATAACACATCCTGGAGGTGTGGGCCGATACCTAATACCTGTTGGATTACCTTCTACTTTATGCCTGGGAATTCCTAAACGCAAACAGACCCTATTGTATCTCTTTTATCTGCGATAGGTCGCGTGAATAATGTAGTCACAATGCGTTGGCAATATATTCGCCGGTTTGCGAGATTGCCGTGCACACACATGACATATTATGCACATAGACTTACACACGCACGTACGTATGCATAGACGTATGTGCACACGCGCGCACACGAACACACACACACACACACACACACACACACACACACACACACACACACACACAGTCACACATATACGCACGCACGTGGTATTGATACCTTGAATGGAAATGTAATGAAAACCACATGAAAACTGTCAGATAAATAAATATGATAGGAACTGATATATTTGTGCGTAGTTTATTTCTCGGTCATTCCATGCACACCCTCTTCTTTTGTTTGAGTGACATATAAATGGTCCAGTCTATTGTTTTAATGTCGAGGAAGGAGATGAAGGATGCGAACAGGGAGGGAAAAGGAGTCGAGAGAAAGATGGATAGATCCAGAGCCACTATGCTCAACTCTAGTGGCTTTGGATAGATCGACCAAGATAGTCTGGAGGAGGAGAGGAGAGAGAGAGAGAGAGAGAGAGAGAGAGAGTGGAAGAGAGAGAGAGAGAGAGAGAGAGAGAGAGAGAGAGAGAGTGGGGGGGGGGGGGTTAAGAAGGCCATAGACCTATGAGAGACAATGACAATGACAATGTTTTATTTCCGAAAAGGCATCGCCCCATTTGGAAGGGTGTGTGACAATTTTAAGGTACACAAAATCAATCATCAAATATAAAATCATAATAATCCTAGTAATCCTAATAATCATAATAATAATAATTATAATTATAATCATAATAATCATAATCATCATCATAATCATAATCATAATCATATAATAATCATAATAATTATTATTATTATAAATATTAAGTAACAGAACAATGCTCACGACAGCGCAATTTCTCGAAATATGGACAACTTCTGAATTGTCTTTTCATTTCAGCTAGACATAAGGAAACAAAGCTTAAATAAACAAGGATTCTGGTAAAAACTTAGGTGCAATCAATTCGTTTCTAAGCTCGTTGAAAAAAAGGCCTTAAAAAAAATAGATAGATATATACTACATTCTACATGTATTTTAAATGTGACTCTCCCACTTGTTGTTTTTCTCTATTGTTTTGAGAGAGAGAGAGAGAGAGAGAGAGAGAGAGAGAGAGAGAGAGAGAGAGAGAGAGAGAGAGAGAGAGAGAGAGAGAGAGAGAGAGAGAGAGAGAGAGTGGGGGAAATGGGGAGAGAGACGGAAGGAAAGAATTGATTCGTTTGTTTGCAAAACACTCTTTAAATATTTTCGTGTGCGTTGAACTGACGCGAATAGTATAGGTTACTGCTGATAAGACAGGCTGGGATAGGTGGACCGACACCTAATGCTGTCTGAATTACCTTTAACCACACTGGGGATTGCCTTCCGCAAAACAGTCTCTCTCTCTCTCTCTCTCTCTCTCTCTAACTCTAACTCTCTCTCTCTCTCTCTCTCTCTCTCTCTCTCTCTCTCTCTCTCTCTCTCCTCTCTGTCTCTCTCTCTCTGTCTCTGTCTGTCTCTCTCTCTCTCTCTCTCTCTCTCTCTCTCTCTCTCTCTCTCTCCCTCTCTCTCTCTCTCTCTCTCTCTCTCTCTCTCTCTCTCTCTCTCTCTCCTCAAACCTCTCTCTCTCTACTCTCTCTCTCTCTCTCTCTCTCTCTCTGCTCCTCTCTGAGTGTGAAAGAATAGGCGTTGCCTAAAATCTATATATCCTTGGAAAATAAAGTTTAAGTTTTTTAAGTTTAAACAGAGAAAGAGACAGACAGACGGTGTGTGTGTGTGTGTGTGTGTGTTGTGTGTGTGTGTGTGTGTGTGTGTGTGTTGTGTGTGTGTACGTACTCTCTCTCTCTCTCTCTCTCTCTCTCTCTCTCTCTCTCTCTCTCTCTCTCTCTCTCTTATATATATATATATCTATATATATATATATATATATCTATCTGTGAACGTGCGTGTTGTGTGTGTGTGTGAGAGAGTGTGTGAGAGAGTGTGTGGAGAGAGAGAGAAGGGAGAGAGAGAGGAGAGAGAGAGATCTATCTGTGGAGAGCGAGAGAGATGAGAGAGAGAGAGAGAGAGAGAGAGAGAGAGAGAGAGAGAGAGAGAGAGAGAGAGAGAGAGAGAGAGAGAGAGAGAGAGAGAGAGAGAGAGAGAGAGAGAGAGAGAGATAGAGAGAGAGATGGACAGACAGGCACACAGACATACCAGATATACAAGTTGCTAGTTACGTTACTTGTGGGTATTACCGACTGATAAGGGAAAGAAATGTTTTGGGCGGGCGTTGGTGGACAACGCTGGATCACCTTTGAATTACACTCAGACACAGCATGGGATTACCCTGTGCAAACACGCACCTACCTGGCTAAACTGCCATCACAGCTGGGTCAGAACACTGTCAGAACGTGTGAAAATCAACCGGACACTCTGACGACTTTCAAATATCTTATACTATGTGTTAATTGGCGTGAGCGTGCGAATAAACTCTTGATTTGCTTTGAAAATTATAAATAAAGTTATGCCTCAAATAAATTGGACAAAGGCTGTTGTCTACTAAATCTGTCACACTGTTTTTGTTTGTGAGGATGGACAAGATGAATAGCGTATTTCATTAATAATATTCAAGTTTATTGGATCAAAGTAACATGCTTTTGAAAACGAAACCAAACAAGAAATAATGCAATATAGTGGTGTGTTGAATCACTTGTATGTCTAAACATAACCTAGACAAAAGCATAACGATTTCGTCAGGTAAAAGGATGCTTAAATTTAAAATAACCAAGATGATTTGATGACGAGTTTATACTGTGAAGCTTCTCACTCACTCTTTCTCTTCCTCTCCCTCTCTCTCTCTCTCTCTCTCTCTCTCTCTCTCTCTCTCTCTCTCTCTCTCTCTCTCTCTCTCTCTCTCTCTCTCTCTCTCTCTCTCTCTCTCTCTCTCCTCTCTCTCTCTCTCTCTCTCTCTCTCTCTCTCTCTCTCTCTCTCTCTCTCTCTCTCTCTCTCTCTCTCTCTCTCTCTCAGACTATGTGGATAGTCCTTAGTAATTTGGGGATATTGTGTGGATATTTTTCACACTTAATTTTTGATGTGCTGAGCTTCTTGTTTCTTCAAATGATTATGGTACTGTTATTTTTCTTGTGTTTTGTTTAGTTTAATTTATTGTTTTATATTATTGTTAACAAATGAATATGTTACCTTCCCCCCCCTGTCACTAGAGCTTGTTAGCTAATGACAGTAAAATTCAAGTGTTCAAGTGTTCAAGTGTTCTCTCTCTCTCTCTCTCTCTCTCTCTCTCTCTCTCTCTCTTGTAAGAATAGGCATCGCCTAAAATCTGTATCCTTGTCAAATAATGTTTTCCAGTGTGCAGTCTCTCTCTCTCTCTCTCTCTCTCTCTCTCTCTCTCTCTCTCTCTCTCTCTCTCTCTCTCTCTCTCTCTCTCTCTCTCTCTCTCTCCTCTCTCTCCCACCCCCCCCCCCCCCTACATCTCCCTCCACACAACCACAGACGCAGACACCAGCAGCAGTACTAATAGGGTCGCTCTCCCAGGAGAGCCTGGCTGAGACCACCCCCACCACCCAGTAAATAAAATGGTCAATGCACTGAGCTGCTCTTCAGGACCTGACTCACCCATGCACTCTCTGATAATGTCACCAGACAACTAGGGAAGAGCAATTAGGAAGGACACATATCGATGCCCCCCCCCCCCCTCTCCCCCCGTCTCTGTGTGTCCCCCTGTCTCAGTGCGTCATTCTCATAGTGTCCCCGTCTCTATGTTAATGTCCCCCTTGTCTGTTATGTCCCCGTGTTTATTTCTTCCCTTATCTATGTGTCCGTGTCTGTACGTGCCCCCGTCTCAATGTGTCCTCGCATTTTAGGGATACGGTGAGTCCTTTCCCCGCCAGCCATATTTCAGCCAAAACATTCCATTAAATTTACCTGAGCTCTTTCCGAGCACAACACGGATTTTTATAAAGTAGCTCAGTTGAGCATAAAACGCATGAATTTTAACTGTAGCCCTGGTTTTTTTTTAATCAGACCTCCTCCAATCTGCCAGACTTAAAAGCAAACAGCTAAATATCTTTTACAATCAAAATATTTTATCACAAACATAAAATTTTATACTCTAAACTTGTGCGCAATTAAAAACCTCTAAAAAAACACAAAATAACTTATCTATAAAATAACTCATAAACTTTCAAACTATATCTTATCAATCAAAAATCCACTTTTTTCCAGGATCTTTATCATTTTAAATGCCCCAAATAGTCTTTTGACTCAGAAGGCGTAAAATCTCTATTTTTCTCTCTCTAAATTTACCTGGGTAGAGAACAAAATCCATCTGCAGTATTGGAGATTCTTCTGTGACATATATGAAATAAGGTCTATCCTTACTTCCCAAAACTAAGACAATAGGGTCTTTGGATAATAGACCCCAATTTGATGCCTTTTAGTGACATAGATGTTAAATCACTGTGGTGCTAAAATGCGACGTTGGCGGTGAAAGGGTTAGTGTTTGGGTTATAAGGTTAGGGTTATTTGACACTTTGGGGTGAAGTGATAGTAGACGGAGACGCACATGGTCGGAGACGCACACGCAGGGGGACATGTAGTAGAGACGGGGACACAACGAGGGTGACGCATTGAGATATAAGGCGGAGTTGCATTGATATGGGGACGCATAGACATATTAGAACGGGGACACATAGGGACGTGGTCACATAGATGCGGGGACACACACAAATCGGGGACACACACAAATCGGGGACACACACAAATCGGGGACACACGCAGAGATGGGGGACACGTAAAGGGGCCTGATACACTGCATGCGATTCGATTCACTACGATCCGATTTTGACATTTGTCAGGCATGATTGACTTGAAATTCTACTGTCTAAATAAATCTGATGAAACCCTACTAGTTATGTTCACTATATTTGTAGTCTCCCGTACACGGATCTGATAAAATACCTTATTTTAGTGTCGGACATTTTATCTGATTCCTATATTGCGGTCTACACGAATACAGAGAACGGAAACAGTAGAGTTATTTTCAGACGGAAATATGTCACGTGAATCATGCTTCACAGACATCGTCACAATCGTATGGTATTGGGGTCAAATCGTATGCAGTGTGGCTGGCCCTAATGCAGACGAATTTGGTGACACATACCCCCCCGTGGGGATACCGGGGGGTCTTCCGTACAAATAGTTCCCCCACCTTCTGGAAGTTATGTGCTTGTAACTTCCTCTAATCTCTCTCTCTCTCTCTTTGACACTGCCTTTTTCCTTGCTTTGTGTCATCTACTATCTTTGTGGCCCATTCTCCTGCCTTTTTTCTCTCTCCAAATAAATCTTCCATATAGTTTTCTCATTTGAGCTCCTCCGAAATCAGAATGTGTCGGCTGAATGCAGCGAGGACACCAGTGAAAATTGGAAAACGGACACATACGTACCCACTGTGGCCTTATGGCCTGGGAACGCAGAAGAAGAAGAAGGTGACACATAGAGGCAGGGACATAAATACAGAGACGGGGACACATCGATAAACCTTAGTGAAGAGCAAGTTTGGAAGGTCACAGGGAGAGACGCAGGTTTAGGTGAGCATGGCTGATAGCGACTAATTAGCATTGTACTATCTGTGCTGGTACCGTAGTTCTGTTTCTGTGAAGTTTCTGCAACGCGTTCGTGACTTTGTCCTGATAGCCTCTGGCATCATCACCTTGAGTCTGGTTTTCCCCGTTAAGGTCTATATGTACACGTGAACATTTTTGCACTCTTTCACCATGGCAGCACGGTATTAGACCGGTCATAATATGACTTGAAAACAACTGTGTTGACGTGGTGAAAGGGTAAACAATGTTCACATCTACAGCGACCTTTAGTTAGTTGGTACTATGCAGTCTTTTCCTTTGTTTTTTGTTTTAGTTTTTTTTTTTGTCTCTGTTGGTGTATTCTTTATTTCTGTTCAGGGGTCATGACGGTTTCCTTTAGGGGTTATTTTCTACCGTGTCTTTGTCTTCTTTGGTGGCCTTTCTAATCACCAACAAAAAAGTTTTTGTTTTGTATGTATGAATTTGTGTTTTCTTCTCTCCTTGTGTGTGTGTGTGTGGTGGGTGTGTGTGTGTGTGTGTGTGTGTGTGTGTGTGTGTGTGTGTGTGTGTGTGTGTGTGTGTGTGTGTGTGTGTGTGTGTGTGTGTGTGTGTGTGTGTGTGTCTGTCTGTCTGTGTCTGTCTGTCTGTCTGTATCGATGTGTGTCTCTGTGGGTGTGTGGGTGTCTCTCTCTCTCTCTCTCTCTCTCTCTCTCTCTCTCTCTCTCTCTCTCTCTCTCTCTCTCTCTCTCTCTCTCTCTCTCTCTCTCCCCTGATTAGTAATGTTTTTTTTGCAGTTGGTATTTCAGGGCTTATTTAGCTCTTAGTTTGACCCTATCCGAGTCCCCTTCCCCCGTACTATGTACTGTATATAGCTTAAAGGCTGGTCAATTACACGAGTTCAGATTTCCGTCTGCTGCTCTCTCTCTCTCTCTCTCTCTCTCTCTCTCTCTCTCTCTCTCTCTCTCTCTCTCTCTCTCTCTTCTCTCTCTGTAAGAGGGCTTCCACATCCCATTTCAAGCTATGAATTATAATAATGCGAAAAGCACACACACTTGTGATGTTTGACTCAGTTTTTGTATACCGAAGGAAATCTGCTCCAATGGTGGGGATGGGTTCTTCGAGGCAACGGAGAATGAAGCGGGCCAATTTGGACACACTGGAGTAATGAATGGACCCAGGGCGACATGATGAGCGTGTCAGTGTGTCACCGCTGTCAGTCCCCCCCAATATCCCGGTGTGGCATTCTCAAAATGGATTTGTTCTCAACTTGTCTGCGCATGTGCGAAATCGATCATGACGTACCATCTCTCTTTTATCTTTTGTGTATTGCGACACTAAATTGACCCACAAACCTATCCCTAACCCTATTTGTAACCCTAACCCTGCTCCCTAACTCTTCGCACATGCGCAATTTGGACACACTTGAGAACAAATCCATTCTGAGAATGCCACACCGGGATGACTTGTCTGTCCTGATTAGAAGAACGCGGATGTGCGGAACGTGATCATGACCCAAGAACTGATGAGTTTCTGAGAAACATCAGGGGACGGTTGAAAACTTGGACTATGATGCGCACAGAGTTGAGAGACAGAGATTCTGAGAATGCCAGACCGGAGAGAGAGAGAGAGATTAGATTAGAAGAGAGCGGAGAGCACGTGAAAGAGAACTGATGAGTTTCTGAGAGAGAGAGAGAGACGGAGAGAACTTGGACTGAGAGAGAGAGAGAGAGAGAGAGAGAGAGAGAGAGAGAGAGAGAGAGAGAGAGAGAGATGACAAATGAATTTTTTAATGCTAATAGCGAAACTGCCATAATGACATGGGGTGTGTACATCACATTTTCTGAAAAAACAAACAAAATAATAAAACGAGAGAGAGAGAGAGAGAGAGAGAGAGAGAGAGAGAGAGAGAGAGAGAGAGAGAGAGAGAGAGAGAGAGAGGGGGGGGGGGGTAGAACTGGCTATCAGACGGGTTTGTAATTAAGGTTTGGTGCAATAGTCTGCAAGCCGGATAACAGCCGACCGGTGTAACAGAGCATAGAATGTTCCCCGTTCTTCTGATTTATTCCCCCCGGTGTTTTAGTATTAAAAAAACCCACACCCCACCCCAAACCCCACAGCCCAAAAACACCAACAAAACAAAAACCGATCAATTTGTGTTGTGTATTGTTTTTGAAATTAAAAAAATGCAAAAATATGAATAAAGAAATTAATAAAACCGATCGTGAAAATGTGTAGTGTTAATAATGTCTCTCTTTTGTGTGATGATAGTATGTGCCTTACTAGCTATTTATGTGTCTGTGCCTCTGCCTCCATCTCCCTGTGCCTGTCTGTCAGTCTATTTGTCTCTCTATCTCTAGGCTTATCCGTTTCACACAAGCTTGCCCTCCCCCCCCTCTCTCTCCTCTCCTCTCTCTCTCTCTCTCTCTCTCTCTCTCTCTCTCTCTCTCTCTCTCTCTCTCTCTCTCTCTCTCTCTCTCTCTCTCTCACTCTGCCAATCTGTTTATGTGTGAAGGACACTGTTGTCTCTGTATCTTCTCTGTCCCTTTCTTTCTTTCTGTCTATCTTTCGCCAGACTCTCTCCCAGACTCTCTCTCTTCTCTCTTCCTCTCTCTCCCCCCCCCCTCTCCCCTCCCCCCCTCTCTCTCTCTCTCTCTCTCTCTCTCTCTCTCTCTCTCTCTCTCTCTCTCTCTCTCTCTCTCTCTCTCTCTCTCTCTCTCTCTCTCTCGTAATATTATACCTTGCCATGTTTGTATTCTATGTTCGTATATGTACCAAGGACAGAATGGAAGACTAGGCGTTGCCTAAAATCTTTATCCTTGAAACATAAAGTTCAAGTTTTCAATAATCTCTCTCTCTCTCTCTCTCTCTCTCTCTCTCTCTCTCTCTCTCTCTCTCTCTCTCTCTCTCTCTCTCTCTCTCTCTCTCTCTCTCTCTCTCTCTCAGAGTTTGTAGTTGTTGTTCTCTCTCTCCCCTCTCTCTCTCTCAGAGTTGTGTAGTTGTTGTTCAGTATGAAAGTAAAAGGACAAACAAAGAGCGGACCCCCACCCCCTACCCCCGCCCCCAACAAACAACCCCCCCAAAAAAACCCACCCACAACTGTCCTGGGAATGGAAAGGAGTGGGATCCTCATAGGGCGCAGCACCCACGGTCCCGTCCCCCCCCCCCCCCCCCCCCCCCTGCTCCCTTTCTATCTTCCAACCTTCCCTCTCTCTCTCACTGTTTTTCTCATTCAGTCTTCCAATCACACACTCCGAGATGACGACGGGCATCAGTGCCAGCTAACGGTCTGCTAATGTGTCACCAGGAGAACATTGCTTGACCTCTGCTCCCCCTCCCCACCCGGTAACTCCACCCCCTCCCCTCCCCCCGGACCACCCCCCTCCCCTCCCCCATCACCCCCCCCCCCCCCCCCCCGACGTCTCTCTGCTGCTCATTGTCTCCTTAGTTGCAATCTTTTCCTGTGCTACTACTCCTTTGTCTCCCTGTTTTGACTTAATGCTTGGGTTATCGAACGGGCATAAGGATGCAAACCAAACAAAAAGGCAGTGCCTGGAATGTTATGTAAATGAAGCGCTCTTCTTGAATCGAGCGCTTTGGCAGCGGCATTCGAGTGTGTGTGTGTGTGTGTGTGTGTGTGTGCGCGTGTTGTGTGCGTGTGCGCGTGTGCGTGCGTGCGTGCGTGCGTGTGCGTGTGCGTGCGTGCGTGTGCGTGCGTGTGCGCGTGTGTGTGTGTGTTGTGTGTGTGTGCGTGTGTGTGTGTGTGTGTGTGTGTGTGTGTGTGTGTGTGTGTGTGTGTGTGTGTGTGGCGGGGGGGGGGGGGGGAGGTGAAACACAGAAATATGTTTCTAATGCTTTTGATTAACAACCACTCTTTTCCCTTGGCTTTCTTAAAATGATAAAAGTCAATATTCGAATTGAACTATAACGGAAGAGAAAACGAAAACACAGGTTGGTGTAAATTGATTAAAATGAAACAAAAAGGTTTTTTTCAGCAACAAACGCGAATTTCACGTTCGAACACAACCCTCGTGGATGCTAAGTAAGAGGTCATAAGTGCTGGTAGTATGGTGCAAAAGTAAGGGTTACCGACACTATTTTTTTTAAAATATTTTGTTTTATGAATCGAGTCGAGCGTTTCGCAACGACAGGCTTATGCACTATATCAGGACTATAGATGTTATTTGTCTGTCCTTCCGAGCTATTTCTTGTGAACCGCTGCACAGCACTGCTTCAAATGTTGTAGAATGGTGGTGTATTACCTGGAACAGATGGGTCCCGTGGACAACATAATTCTAATCTATAACCTTGGTTGATAAAATAAGCGAAATTGTTCCTTCATTGGTAAAATAAGCAATTTTGTTCCTTCACTCAAGGCTACTACTGTAGGCCTACTTTCGGTGTTTGTCCCTCAGTCTTATATCTTCCACTTGAATTTAGCTTCGTGCTTGCTCGACTTGTTTCTTTGAGAATACAATCCGGTTTGAAGCCGCTTTACTAATTGTATTGAAGCAAAGAGGATTGAAGCGGGCCTACAAAGTAAGGTACATAGGATTAGTTTTAACACGCCGTAGGCCAACTGTTGGGTTTGCTTTGGATGAGAATTAGGCCTAATGAGAATTAGGCTTTCCGCTTTGATGACTTTCTTTGTATGAGAGTCCGGAAGTTTGGCTCCATATGATGTAAGCATCAAATTCTAAGAAGGTTCCCTCAAGTTATTGAAACCTCGAACAATCCAGGAATACTTCTTTGTCTTCGTAGTCCCGAACATCATTACTGACAATTGTTTTGACAGTGCAGAAGCGGGGATAACCTTTTCGATGCTCAAACAGTGCTGTCAAAACAGCGCAGGCCTAAAGAAATACTCTTTAACCCTTTCACCGCCAACCATATTTCAGCCAAAAATGTCCATTAAGTTTATCTGAGTAGAGAACAAAATCCATCTGCAGTATTGGGGATTCTTCTGTGACGTATATAAAATAAGGTCTATCCTTACTTCCCAAAACTGAGACAATAGGGTCTTTGGATAATAGACCCCGATTTGATGCCTTTTAGTGACATAGGTGTTAAATCACTGTGGTGCTAAAATGCGACTTTGGCGGTGAAAGGGTTAATCTGAGTCTGGTATATGACGCTGAACTGTTCCATCCGGACACTTATACAGCGTTAAAAATGTCTCCTATATTTAATCCTTAATCCTTTAATAATGGCTGTTATCCTTATGCATACGGGACCCCAAATCCACAGGCCTAAGCAATGTTCTTATAATCTATTGGTTACTAAAGAATACGTTTGGTTTAAATATTTACTGTTCATATTTCTTCCCACAAAACAATACCAGTACCGTCTTAATCCCGTATTACAAAGACTTGTTATTTTTTTCAATCGTGGAAAGTATTGTGTTTACTTTAGGCTCTTTACAGTCAATGTCAGATACGTAAGGCAAAATAAAATCAGAAATAATATGGGAGATGTTGAGAGAGAGAGAGAGAGAGAGAGAGAGAGAGAGAGAGAGAGAGAGAGAGAGAGAGAGAGAGAGAGAGAGAGAGAGAGAGAGAGAGACAGACAGACAGACAGACAGACAGACAGACAGAGACAGACAGACAGACAAAGACAGACAGACAGAGACAGAGTGTGTGTATAAAACTATCCATTCGATTTTCGCCCATTCAAACTGTTCCAGACTTGTTAAACTCCTTTGGGTTTTTTCTTCACTGTTGGAAATGAATAGACATCCCGCGTACACAGTGACTTTAAGTGAGGACTCCAAGGAAGCTGTTCCAGTCAACCTTTTGTCTGACCAGCTTCCAATGAGTGATGGTAACCATGAGTGGCATTTAGTTGCAAGAGACGGTTAGACTGTTTAAAGTTCTCAGCTGTGTGTGTGTGTGTGTGTGTGTGTGTGTGTGTGTGTGTGTGTGTTGTGTGTGTGTGCGTGTGTGTGTGTGTGTGTGTGTGTGTGTGTGTGTGTGTGTGTGTGTGTGTGTGTGTGTGTGTGTGTGTGTGTGTGTGTGTGTGTGTGTGTGTGTGTGTGTGTGTGTGTGTGTGTGTGTGTGTGTGTGTGTGTGTGAGTGTGCGTGTGTGTGTGTTTGTGTGTGTGTGTGTGTGTGTGTGTTCTTACTGACTGTGTGCGCTCGCACAAGGCTTGTTTTGCTTGAGTGCCTAAATGTCTATATGGATGTGTGCACGCGCGCGTGCGCGATAGACACTGTCTGGACATAAGTGTGTCAGGCAGTCGGGTAGACAGACAGACTATAATGGGTTGTCGACCACCGGGTGGTGGTGTTGTGGGAAGGAGAGAAAAGTCCCAGTTCTGAGATACTACTATCAAAGACGCTTAGCTTAAGCAAAGATAGCGCACTTGGGGTCCCAGCTTCAAGCCACATGTCATTGGCATCCGTCCCTACCACTCGCCCTTTAGCATACCAGTCTCTGGAAGAGTGGCAGGTTCAGCAGGTTAATCAAACAGTTTCCACTCACTCTTTAGCATGCCTAGGTCCAAGGAGAGTGGCAGGTTCAGCAGGTCAATCAAACAGTTTCCACTCACTCTTTAGCATGCCTAGGTCCAAGGAGAGTGGCAGGTTCAGTAAGGCAATCAAAACAGTTACCACTCACTCTTTTAGCATGCCTAGGTCCATGGAAAGTGGCAGGTTCAGCAAGGCAATAAAAGAGCTACCATTCACTCTTTAGCATGCCTAGGTCCAAGGAGAGTGGCAGGTTCAGTAAGTCAATCAAACAGTTTCCACTCACTCGTTAGCATGCCTAGGTCCAAGGCGAGTGGCAGGTTCAGCAGGTCAATCAAACAGTTTCCACTCACTCTTTAGCATGGAGAGTGGGAGTGGCAAGTTCAGCAAGGCAATCATACAATTGACATCCACTCTCTAGCATGCCTAGGTCCAAGGAGAGTGGCAGGTTCAGCAAGTTTACCATTCACTCTTTAGCATGCCAGTCCAAGGGAAAGTGGCAGGTTTAATATCCGGGCTATCATGTAGATTTACAACTCCCCGCCCCCCAAAAAAAAAACACCCACATTTCGCGTTTACAACTTCCACTGACAAGCAACATTTTGCCATTTTCGGGAATGGGATAGGTTGAATATCAGCCTAGGATTATTCCCATTAAGCTGAAAGAAGCAGACTTTGAGATTGAGGGTCGTAAGCATGAGGGGATGGGTGGGGGTGGTGACGAATCTACATGTATGCCATCATCCGGCTTCACTCACTCTATCACTATGAGTAGCGTAAACGGTCGGCTAGTTATCAGTCTTTGCAGTAATGTAATTGTCTTTGCTGCTACTATGCAGTAAGTAAGGGTGACTGACGGAAGCAAAAGGTCAATCACACGGCGGAGTGACAGACGGTGGGAGAACTAGAATGGATGAAGGATTGCAGGGTAGTGATGGTGTTGGGTTGTGGGTTGCTGCAAAAACTCACTATACTTGCTGGGGGAGAGAGAGAGAGAGAGAGAGAGAGAGAGAGAGAGAGAGAGAGAGAGAGAGAGAGATATATATAGAGAGACGAGAGAGAGAGAGAGAGAGACTCGAGAGATATGTTTATTATATATATATATATAGAGAGAGAGAGAGAGAGAGAGACTCGAGAGAGAGAAACTCGAATGAGATAGAGAGAGAGAGAGAGAGATCGAGAGAGAGAGAGAGAGAGGAGAGAGAGAGAGAGAGAGAGAGAGCAACGATTTCGAGACAAAGCACTGACACATCGCATTATAATCAATATCAAATTTACACATCAAAGTTTAAACAAACTGTTAATTTCCATCGTTTCCCCCAAACCAGTAGGGTCGCCTTGTGATTAGGGTTAAAGGTTATACGTTCTAATCAAGAAACAAAATTGTCATAAATTTGCTTATAAACACAAAGTGCCCAATTTTTAGCCTTTTGTTTGCCAATATTGTTATGTGCCAGAGGCCTAAGCATTAAACCATTTTTGACTTTGACTCTCTCTCTCTCTCTCTCTCTCTCTCTCTCTTTATTTCTGCTTTTCCGTTGACCTACAACCATCTTCCAGTTGACTGCCACCCCATCCCCTCTACACACACCCCTCCCCCAAATCCCCCATCTCCCCCAGAGATGTTGAGAAGAGACTTCACTTCTTCAATTATCTTTTTTCGCACTACTGTCACATGTGTGCGCGCGAGGTCTTTGACCTTTGGCCTGTGACGTTCTAATGTGTAAGTTGGCGGATATCCCCCCCCCCCCCCACCCCACCCTCCCCATCTCCATCATTCCTCCTTCTCCGGCTTAACCCGTCTTCAAGTTTCAAATTTCTCTCTCTCACGTCCTCTCTCACCATGGTTCAACATCATGTATCCTTATGGACTCGAGATCATGATTTCCGTTGTTGGTCGCCAGTTCTTTTCATTGTTTCATAATCATTGCCCCCCCTGCCCCCTCTCAACACCACCCCCCCCCCCTCACACTCCCTTCACATGGGCCAAAGGCCTTTCTGAATAAACATGTCCCCCGTGTTCACTCACATCGCCCTCCGTATCTGTCCTCCCTTTCCATCTGTCTCCGTCCGTCTGTCTCTCTGTCTTTTTTCTTTCCCTCTCCACGATACTACTCCCTATTGTCTTCCCCTTATGTTTGTGTCGGAGGAATCTTTACAAAAACGAAGAAGTAGAATCGAGTGGGATGTTTTGGCAGGGGGGTGGGGAGGGACCATCGGTGGGTGTGGGGTGGGAGGGGGGGGGGGGGGGGGGGGGGGGGGTGAGGGGGCCCAAAGGATGGAAGGTCCCATCTGCCCAGCGCCCAATTCCGGCACTTATCGACACCTCGCTGATGGAACACTGCCCTGCTCTCACCTCCCTTCTCTCTCTGTATCTCTGTCTCCCTCTGTTTTTTGTCTCTGACTGTCTCTCTCCATCCCTCACGCGTGTGTATTGTGGTATGTGTGTGTGTGTGTGTGTGCGTGCGTGCGCGCGCGCGAGCGTGTGTGCGCTTGTATGTGCGTGCTTGCGTACCGTGTGTGTGTGCGTGTGCGTGTGTGTGTGCGTGTGCGCGTGCGCGCGCGTGCGTGCACATGCGTGTG
>CM065697.1:20890238-20892738 GCA_017654935.2 Phymorhynchus buccinoides | reverse complement strand
CTCAAATTTTCCCCTCCCATTTCAAACAACGAGATCCTGTGATTGGTTTATAGCAGTCGACAAGTCACAAGATGATCTCATAGTATTATGCATAGTAGTACAGAACAATCACGCGCCGGTTACATCACTGGCACGTGTAACATTCCAGTCATTCCAATCCTTCTCGTGATCGGGAAAGGAAATACGGGGAACAAAGGGAGACCGCCAATGTGGGTGTCACCAGCGGAATGGGGAGGTAAAACGGGATTCAAAGAGATAAATGCCTTAATCGGCGTCGGGTTTGATGTAGAATTGTAATTAAAGTGGCGGCCCGAGAAAAGAAAGGGGGGGGGTGGGGGGGGGGGGGGGTAGTTGAGAAAGAAAGGGAGAAAGTGGGGCGTGTGTTTCCACTCTGTCACACTCAGTATGAAATTCCGATCATGTTGTCTGCGACATCCATTCCAGTCATTCGAGCGTTGAAAAAACTTCATCCGAACTCTCTCTCTCCCCCCCCCCCCCATCTATCTCTCTCTCTGCTTCTTCCTCTTCTTCCCTCTCTTTCTGTTCATCTCTCTCTTTCTCTCTCTCCCTCCATCAGTCCTCCCCGCTCTCTCTCACCTACATCATTTACCCACCCACCCACCCACCCCTAGTGTCTCAGCATTGCAAAAGCACCCTGGGGAGCAAGCATCCGTAACAAGAAGAAGAGCTCGTAAGTATGTTGGCTGATTGAAGTGTGAGTGAGCGCTAGCCGCAGAGAAGGTTACAGAAAGGTACGCACATATGAGCATTTTTCCTTCCTTCACGATAACAAAAAAAAAGAAAAAAAAGAAAAAGAAAAACGAAGGCAAAAATGTTGCTTTCTTTGTTGCCAAACACAAATAAAAAATAAAAGCAAAACAAATGGACATACTCACTTTTTTCTAAGCTGTAAGCAGTCTGTACATTAGTTGCATCACGTTTGCTCGAGTACACGCTATGCAAGAAGAAGTCCGAAATGCTGTGTTTGACATTATGGGAAGAGAAACGAACAAGCAAACAAAACTAAAAAAAAACAATAAGAAAAACCAACAACAGCAGTAACAACAACAAAGCAACAACAACAGAAACAAGTGCAACGCCGAGCGGTAGCAAAGTCCCCTCGCAGCATCGCCGAGCTACTCGGAAATCGGAATGTGTCGGCTGTGCACATACATAAAAACGCATAAAAACAGCACGTAACTACATAAAAACGCATCAAAACAGCACGTAACTGAATAGTTTTTTATATATATAGCCATGGGGTTCGGACCCGTGATTTGAGCGCGCGCGCACATAAAAATTCATGACACCTGTGTTATAGACCATTCATCAAGAAATGTTGTGAAAAAAACTGCATTAAAATACATGCAAAACTTCGCGAGATATTAGCGATTATGTGTTTCGGGGTTTGAACCCCGTAACTGGCGCGACCTTGACCTTAATATAAAACTAAATACATCAGTGGATAGCTTGCATCTTGGCGAACTAGTATACCAAATTTGATGATGATAGACTGAATAGTTTTTGAGAAAAACGGACGAATAGCCGGACGGAGGCACGCCGGACAGACGGACGGACGGACGGATCAGACAAAAACAATAGCTCCCCGAACCTTCGGCTCGGGGACTAAGAAACCCTGTGCATTGAAAATAAGTAAATCCGAATCAGAGATGACAGGAAAACTAAAAGTTAGATGAACGCTTTTCAACTCGGGGGGAAAAGATTCATAGTAACTATGGATTTTTGTATTTTAAAAAAAAGGAAAGAACGAAACATAAACTACTAGGATCAGGTTTCTGTAGTAGTACCGTATGGATCAATTGTTAGAAAGTTACCATATAGTTTGAAATCGCTTTATCACAGGTAGGTAGCAGTCGAAGTTTCTGCCTGTGGCCATGATGGATTGAGTTGACAGAGAAAATTAGCTTGTGCACTGCGGGGAGGCAGGACAGAAACAACCTCGCAATCTTTTACACTGACAGAGAGGCAAGTTGTGTAACTGTTGAAATTGCACGGTACAGAGAAACCAAGGTGGTGGGAAGCGTATATAAGCTAAAGTACAGTGAGCCAGTGACTTTTGTCATCAGCTGCAACAGACATATAAGTTTCATAACATGCTAAAAAATATTATAAGAGGAATTTCAAACAACTTCACTCAGAAGAAGAAAATCCGATTAACGTCCTCCGGCCTGCAACAGGCACATGTGGTACATTAATAGATATAAAGATGGTGGGACGATCCTGGAGGTACTGCAATACCAGGAAAGTCCCGGTTTTTTAATCGATAAAGATATAGCCAACCATTATTATAAAAAAACAAACAAGCAAACAGGTTAGGCTCACCTCGAAGCTTAATACAAAAATAAAGAAAGATGTTCAAAATAATGTTGTGATGAAGATGTTTTTTGTTTTGTAGATATACCGTGTAGCGGATTGACAGCAGCAACAACAACATTGTTTCATTATCGCATTGTTACTGATATACGTACATATTTGTATG
>CM065697.1:20870238-20882738 GCA_017654935.2 Phymorhynchus buccinoides | reverse complement strand
CCGATACTTGAAGTCTTTTTTTAAAAATTCAACACTGGCCGATTGCTTCCCTTCACAACCGTTCAACACGAGAGTACGCTATTGGGGTCTGCAACGAACACCTTTTGCAAGAGTGAATGCCCTTGGGGGGGGGGGGAAGATGGTTCAGTACTGACCAGACAGGGGGATAACTCTCGCCAATAACCCCTATCTGATGCCACTAAATGGCTGCCTTTCGCAAGAGTGAATGCCCTTGTCAGTACTGACCAGCAAGAGCAACTACTCTCACTGTCAAGGGCGTTAATAACCCTAGTTGCAAAGGCCTATAGCGTACATAGTGTTTAGACATTCACACTTCACAACTCAGCGAAGCCATGCGACCCTAACTGGTATAAAAGTGTTCCTCTACGTTTTCAACCAATGAAATGACTTCTAGTCTATTTTTTAGGACGGCAATGAATGAAAACGAGTCACTACCCCTCTCTTCGTCTTCTTTGTCATGTTTTTTTTAAAAATCTGCTAATAATAACAATTTTACTTTGGAATTATAACATGTGCTAGCTTATATTATTATAAACAATACCACACATTTTTACACAGAAAACCCACAATAACACAATAATCGAAAATTATCTAACCTGACTTTCCCCAGTAAATAAGAGTACTGTTGGTATGTCTGTGTCATCTTGTCTTTCTTTCTGTCTTTCTCCCTCTCGGTGCATGCAGTACGTAGGTTCTTGACGTCCCAGGAATGTAGCGTCGCTGTTGTGGCGTGGCGTGGTGTGGCGTGGCGTGCACCTAGGACGTGCGGATCGCCATTATCTCCCTCGGGGGGGGGGGTGGGGGGGGGGGGGGGGGGGGGGGGGGGGGGGGGGTCCCACGCTGAGCTGGTGAATGACCTCTGTTCTTTTACACTGTTGGGGGGGGGGCTCTCCTCTTACGCTGAGCTTCCTTTGACCTCTGTACTTTTTAGTTTGGCTCTCCTCTTATATTTTCCTTTTGGGCTTACTCGTTAGCACGAAGTGAGTCTATAGTAATATGATGTGTGTGTGTGTGTGTGTGTGTTGCGTCCGTGGTCTAATCTCCAAACTTTAACGTTAGCATTTTATCGGGAAATAGAAGGCATACATTGTTCAAATTTTGCACACATATAGATGTCTATGCAAGCTTTCAAACGAAAATGATTTGAATAAATACTTTAAACAACACTGTAAACAGATAACAAACAGATAACATTTTAGATTAGTGGGTTAGATAGTATTCAACAGGCAACATGAGTTACGAAACTCATCAACACTGAAAGCCTCAATAGTTCATTGGTAGATTGTCTGTCTGTATGCCAGTGGTTCCGGGTCCGATTCTCGGCAGGGGCACTTTTAAAAGAAATATTTTTTTTAGTCTTAGTTGTATCCATTAACGATAGTTTAATTTGTACTTTAAAGTGTTATATGCATTCTTGTACTTTAGACTCAATCTTTGTTTGTAATTGTTGTCCCACATGTGCCTGTTCGAGTGAGCCTTGAAGGCTTTGCCTCTTGTTTATGTTCACTTAACATTTATTATAAGGTGTGTTTATTTGGTATTTGGTACTTTATAGCCACAGAGGCGTCTCTGTGAAATTCGGGTTGCTCCCAACCTGGG
This sequence comes from Phymorhynchus buccinoides, assembly GCA_017654935.2. Taxonomy (NCBI): domain Eukaryota; kingdom Metazoa; phylum Mollusca; class Gastropoda; order Neogastropoda; family Raphitomidae; genus Phymorhynchus; species Phymorhynchus buccinoides. The sequence continues at coordinate 20,881,118 of CM065697.1, read as the reverse complement.
GAGAGCGCGTTTATTAAATATTTTTATTTGCATGCGCTTTTTGTGTGACTATTATTTGTCCCTGTGTGAGTTTATGTGTTAATGTAGTTGTGACAAAGGTCCATGGTTTTTTTTTAGCTTGTTAGTCATAGGTTGTATGGGGGTCATGGTGTGATTGCTATTCGTGGTAATAGTAACAAAGATGCGTCACATTATGAAACGTGTGGGATAATTATAAAGATGTGCCACCCCCCCCCCCCCTGCATTTCTCGGTTAATTGTATTTTTCCGTTTTTGCCTTTCTTGCCATACATAAAGCTGTATTTGAGGAACATTTTTAGATAATAACCTTTTTGGAATACTAACCCTATCCTTAACCCTAGCCCTAAACTTAACCCTACCCCCCACTATGTACTGCAGTACACCGCGATTTGTCACAGTTGTGGTTCTTTGCGTTTTCCCGTTTTATAGGGTTAGGGTTAGGGCTAGGGTTAGGGATAGGGTTAGTATTCCAAAAAGGTTATTAGCTAAAAATGTTCCTAAAATACAGCTTTATGTATCGTAAGAAAGGCAATAACGGAAAATATACAATTAACCGAGAAATGTAGGGGTTGGGGGGGGGGGGGGGGGCACATCTTGACCTTTACCCAAGTTTTATTAAAATAAAGACTCAGATAATGAATGAAACAAACAACAACAACTATAACGAAGAGAATAAATAAACGCACAAAAAGGACTGTACTGTCACGTTCATATGATTTTAAACCATGCAAGATACTTTGAAATGTATCTCCATTGTGTGTGTGAAAAACTAGAAGAGGAGAGAGAGAGAGAGAGAGAGAGTAGATTAGAGAGAGAAGAGAGAGGGAGAGAGAGAGAGGAGAGAGAGAGAGAGAGAGAGAGAGAGAGAGAGAGAGAGAGAGAGAACAATGAACAACAATGAACAAAATTGTTTAATGATTAGGCCTTTGGCCCATGTCACTGGAGGTGAGATACCAAAAAGTGACAGGGAAAATTGTAGTTGTCATCAATAAGAATGACATAATACACAAAGACATGAATAACGAGAGAGAGAGAGAGAGAGAGAGAGAGAGAGAGAGAGAGAGAGAGAGAGAGAGAGAGAGAGAGAGAGAGAGAGAGAGAGAGAGAGAGAGCTATGAACTATATCAATTCTTCTTATTCTTCTTCTGTGGTGGCGATCAACTTCTTTATGTATAAGTAACTGTACGCACTTAGGGATGTGACCATAGAAAAATAAAGAACAATAAAAGAAACAAGGGGGATGGGGGTGGGGAAGCGCTTATTGTGATCCGATTATTTACTAATCTTTGTTGATTATTTGGTGTTGTTGACACTGACAGTCTTACGTGTGCTGCAATGAATTGGCTTTTAGAACACATGAACCCTTTGTTAACATGTAACTCTACTAGGGACCTACCTACAGAGGCCTTTATAGCCAGATTCCACAATCTCAAGACTACCAAAAGTACAAAAAACGCAAACTCGAACGAAAGAACAACGCTGAGTTAATGAGACGAAACAAAATCCAATCGATTCGTTAATAATTACAATAACTGTATTTTCCCTTCTTTAAGCTCAAATCGCTTTTATTATTGGTTGACACAAGCCTGTAGTAGGGTCCAACAGCAACATGAGAGCTGTACAATAAATGTTTTCTACAAAATCATGGTGCAGTTTCGTCTCTTGTGGAAGACTATGACTCTCGAACGAGGGGGGCCTTGGCACCGGCTCTGGTGCTGCAGCCAAAGGGATGGATGGGCTGGCCCTTGGGGACCTTCCTCAACACCAGCAGTCCTCAAATTATTTGGCCGAGAAAGTGAGGATGTGCCATGGGCAAGGCATCTCCACTATAAACAATTTCTAGCCCAGCTAGCCGGAATAGCATCTCCCCCCCCCCCTTACTATCTGGCAGTCATGGTCGGAAACGACTGACTGGCATCATACATATATTCCCCAGACGTTGAAAACAACAATAAGTGACTCATTCTACAGCACCCAGTCTCTCACGATGTCCACTTGACTTGTTCTTCCAGCAGACATTCTATTAACAGTCGATGCCAAAGGTCCTGATTATTTCCTCGAAACATGCCTGCCCATCCATGGCGTTTTCTTGCGAGTCGAAGCAAAGCTTTTGGACGCGATGCGATAAGGCATCCTGTGTGTGCGCGCGCGCGCGTGCGTGCGTGTGTGTGTGTGTGTGTGTGTGTGTGTGTGTGTGTGTGTGTGTGTGTGTGTGTGTGTGTGTGTGTGTGTGTGTGTGTGTGTGTGTGTGTGTGTGTGTGTGTGTGTGTGTGTGTGTGTGTGTGTGTGTGTGTGTGTGTGTGTGTGTGTGTGTGTGTGTGTGTGTGTGTGTGTGTGGTGTGTGTGTGTGTGTGTCAAAGTCAAAGTCAAAGTCAATTGTTTTAATTTTCAGATGGTACATTGAATAAGCAATAATGTTTGCTTTTCTACATCATGTGTGTGTGCGTGTGCGTGCGCGTGCGTGCGTTCGTGCGCGCGCGTTCGTGCGTGCGTGCGCGCGCGTGCGTGTGTGAGTGTCTGTGTGTTACTTTGTCGTTTGACGATGTATGTCGTAGGGTACGTACACATACATGCGGAAATTCCATGCGGAAACCCGTACGCAATCCGTAAATAAGTAAGCGAAAGAAGGGAACAGATTTGAGCACGTGTTGGTATTTTCCCTAAGGGTATATCACGTGGTCGGATTTTAAACTGTGATCTTATGTGCTCAAATTTTGACGTGGTGACAGCCCTGACATGGCCGTAGCAGTCGACGGGGCTATAAACAACATCAAATCAAATCTAAATTTATCTGAGGCCGTGTACACACATAAGCGGATATTCCATGCGGAAACCTGTGCGCAATCCATAAATAAGTGAAACAAAGAAGGGAAATGATTTGCGCACGTGTCGAAATTTCCCCTTTATGCGTAAACTTTTATCCTTCTTTCTTCCACTTATTTAGAGTTTTCCGTACCGAGCTTACGCGTCTAATGTGAACCCGGCCTTATCCGTACATTTTTACCTTTCTTTCTTTTACCTATTTACGGATTGCGCATGTGCTTTCCGCATGAACTGTGTACGAGGCCTTAGACTTAATCTAATAGCGAGGTGATTGTCCAAGGATTACGTGTTATGAAATATTCATTACCTTTTATTTCCGTTGCTCTGTTTTCCATTGCTCGGTGCCTCCAAATTTCGTTTCCTTTGCTGTCCACGTCAAACCTCACGTACAAAAAAGAAGTGATAACTTTATGAGCTGAATGATCGTACATTTTAAAAAGTGGAGGACAGAGAAGAACAGAAGGTAGGCTAAGGCCGGTTTCACATTAGACGCGTAAGTTCCGTACGGAACACCCTAAATAAGTGGACGAAAGAAGGATAAAAGTTTACGCATATAGGGGAAATTCGGACACGTGCGCAAATCTTTTCCCTTCTTTGTTTCACTTATTTACGGATTGCGCACGGGTTTCCGCATGGAGTATCCGCTTACGTGTGTACACGGCCTTAAGGGTGGGGGTGGGGTCCAACTAAAGAAAAACATCTTTTCGCATTAGCCAGACCCTTGAAATTCTAATACGGTGTAGGTCTCTGTACATGTGAACAGTTTTGACTCTTTCCCCATAGCAACACGGTGATATGCAAGTCATATTAAAGTCGCTGCACCTGTGAGCATCCCCCCCCCCCCCCTATTGACAACATAGTGATATGCATGTAAGCGTATGAGTGGCTAGCTATCACTGTGTTGCCATGGGAAAAGGGTCAATTCACAGTCAAAGTCAAAAATACTTTTTTAAAGGTGGACCCTGACGGATGAGATTTTTAAAAAAAGAAACACGTCGAGATCACCAGAAAGACAGCCTTTTCAAGGATCGGAACACTCACTTTGCTCTGGTTTCTGGCGGAGATGCTGGAGAGAGAAGCCATTTTGGATGGTGTGGGTGGAGGCCAAACCCATTGTGGTTGAAGCTTTTTCTTTTTTGTAGTGCAGTTAAAAAGAAAGTTGAAGCTATTTCCTCTGTTGTGAGCGAAACTCTATTAGATAAACTGCATAACATTTTTTTTTAAAGTATAAAAAGGCTTGTATTGCGAAAACATCGTGCAAACAATTTGGTCGCCATTACAAAAGAGACGGCACACGCCTTCTCTTTCAGTGAAATAATTTGACTTACAGAACCTCCGCCAAGGAGGAATCGCCGATTTTTGACGGTTTGATTTCTAGGAAACCAGAACAAAGTGAGTGTTGCGATCTCTGTAAATGGTGTTTTCATGGTGATCTCGATGTGTTTGTGACAACAACACATTCGTCAGGATGCCCCTTTAATATCTTGTTAAGGGAAATTCCAGTGTGGTCTCATACAAGTACAGTACAATCAAGAAAACACATATTCATGCATTGAAAATGAAAACAAATCCAAGGGGGAAAATGGACAGCCAATCATGCCACAGCATTCGTGTGAAAAATGTTCACCTGTACACAGACCTTTATTACTTATCGCTTCTTCCTGGTGTTGCCATGGGGAAAGAGTTTAACTCAAACTTTTCACGTGTACAGAAACGTTGGCCGTGTGAGCACATTTCTGAAGGGAATAGCGTTAGTTCAAGAAGTAGTTAAAATGTGCGGGGTTTTGTTTGGTGTGTGTTTTTTTTAATGATGTATCTAAGCAACTAAAACATGTTAATTTAAGCATCTGGAGACAAAAAAACTGGATTCCCGACAAAGCCGTGCATACTTAAGGGGCACCCTGACGGATGAGATTTTGCAAGAAACACGTCGAGATCCACCAGAAAGACAGGCTTTTTTCAAGGATCGGAAACTCACTTTGCTCTGGTTTCCTTTCCTATTAAAAATAAATAAGAAACCGAGGATTCTCTCTCCTTGGCAGAGTTGCCGGAGAGAGAAGCCATTTTTGGACGGGGTGGGTGAAGGCCACTCAAGAGGGGTTGAAGCTTTTTCTTATTTGTAGTGCAGAAAAAACAACCAATGGAGCTATTTCCTTTGTTGAGGACGAAACTCCTTTTGGTAAACTGTATAAAATAGTTTTAAGAAAAAAGCTTGTATCGTGGACATTTCGTGCAAACGATTTGGTCTGATTCAGGCGGCCATTAAATAATCTGACTTCCAGCACCTCCGCCAAGGAGGAATCGCCGATGTGATGGTTTGATTTCTAGGAAAGCAGAGCAAAGTGAGTGTTGCTATCTCTGTAAAGGGTGTTTTCCTGGTGATCTCGACGTGTTTCTTGCAAAACAACTCATCAGTCAGGGTGTCCCTTTAAGAAAAGAATATTGAATCTGTTCTCTCATGGATGGTTTGGACGACGAAAGAACAGTCGACATTTTTGTTTGTGGCTCAAGCCACAAACCTATAACTCACTTTGTCGGTCTGTCTGTCTGTCTGTCTGTCTGTCGGTCTGTCGTTCCAAAATTGTCGCACATTTTGACAAAATTGTCGCACTTCAAATCGAGGCTACACTTCAAAATTAATTGAGGCCGCTCTTTAAAATGATGTATTTTAAAAGCGTACAAAATAATAAACATACGTAATACAGACACTACAACAGACACGACGAGTATGCGGTGCTTCTTTTGATGAGCATAAGTAGGATACATAGTTTTAAATGTTTTCCAAAAGATATAAAAAGTTACGAAATGGTGCAGAGATAACATTCTGGTTTACAGATTAAAATTATTGAAAAGCCAGGGGAGGTGACTCATGATTGGAGTGGTAAAAATAGACCGCGTGCCACAAACTATTGCGATTTCGCGCTTGTTTTCTATTCGTCTTTCCGCTTTGCGCAACTCTTAAAAGTCACAAAGGTGCCGTCTTAGACGGTGCGATTCTACATAATTGAAGACGAACAGTTTTATTATGTCGTTTGTATTACAATATTCTTTTTCTAATCTCGTCAAATTCTTTCTCTTGTGTAGATTGGATTAGAATTAAATTACATTAGCTTTTGCTCGCTAGCTATGGGGTTTTTTTTCTGCGTATTCTTCGTTTTGATGTTTTAATAGGTTACTGCAGTCGTTGGCTGTGATGTTGCCTGGGGCCTGCTTGCAGCAAAACGATCGCCTCCTTATTAGATTGAACGCGTTTCCTGAGGCTATAGTGAGCATTTCCAATTATGAGGCTTAAAAAAAATGAATTGTTTTAACTATGGCTTTAGCGCTGTGGAATTGACGCAGTAAATTCGCGGAGGGAGATGGAAAAGTTGATTGTCTTTTTGACGGTTGTTAAATGGAGACAATTGAGCAAGTCACATTTTACTGGAAACAACTTTGCTTTTGCTTCATTTTTGTTGTTGCCTGCTTGACCGTGATTCTGAATTCTTCATCATTATTTTCACCGGTTTGCTGCTTGAATGTGATTCTGAATTCTCTACCCCCCCTCCCCCTCCCCCCCCTTCAGAATCATTAGCTTGTTTTTTGTAACTGTAACCTTGCTGGTTTTACAGGGAAAACAAAGAGTAATGTATTGACGGCGTGTGGAGAGTGCGTGTGCACATCATATAGTTAGGGAAAGAGCGATTGTGCGCGTGCTTGCGTGTGTGTGTGTGTGTGTGTGTGTGTGTGTGTGTGTGTGTGTGTGTGCGTGCGTGCGCATGCGTGTGCGTGTGTGTGTGTGTGCGTGTGCGTGTGCGCGCGTGTGTGTGCGTGTGTGCGTGTGTGTGCGTGTGTGTGTGTGTGTGTGTGTGTGGTGTGTGTGTGTGTGATCAGTGTTCCGTGGCGGGCGTACCTTTTGCCTCATTGGATATCAAAGCTATCCCTGCGTGTGAAAAAGGGACGGCAAACCAGGGTGATCTAACTACATGTAGGATGTATATCTACACATAGAAGGTCGCTTTTATAATGTGGTTTCTGTCTGTCTGTCTGCCTGTCTGTCTGTCTATCTGCCTGTCTGTATGCTTGTCTGTTTCTGTCTGTCTGTCTTTCTTTCTATGTGTTTTGACATCTTTTGGGGGTCTTTTGAACGATTGAGAAGTAGTGTTATCATTGACAACATTGTGATTAAACCATTCTATTTACTCTCTCTCTCTCTCTCTCTCTCTCTCTCTCTCTCTCTCTCTCTCTCTCTCTCTCTCTCTCTCTCTCTCTCTCTCTCTCTCTCTCTCTCTCTCTCTCTCTCTCTCTCTCTCGCTCTGTCTCTCTGTCTCTCCCTCTCTGTCCTATTTATTTGAATTCTTACGTTAAATGTATTTCTTACTGGCTTAAACTGACCAGGATGGAAAACCAGAAATTACCCTTTAAAGCTTATAAAATGCTATATGATCTTGATACTAAGGGTAAGAAAACTTGGGCTACAAATGTTAGAAAGTGCTTGCATCCATATGCTTTTTCATTTGTTTGGATTAACCAGGGAGTCGAAAATATTTCTGATTTTATTAAATGTTTCAAACAGAGAATTATAGATTGTCGATGGCAAGTTTGGCATGACCATATAAACAGTAGTGAGAGATTTGTTGAATATAGTGCCTTTAAAACAACGAATTGTATTGAACCATATGTTGAAATTGACATGAACAGATACACAAGAAGTGCCCTCACTAAGCTTAGATTAGGTGTTTCTGAAATAACTGGTCATAGATTTAGATACAATGAAACAAGTTCCAGTATTGTTGTGTGTCGTTTATGTCAGGATGCAGAAGAAGATGTGATTCACTTTATGTTTTGTTGCCCTGTTCTTCATGACTTGAGAACAAAACTTATACAGTCCAAATATTATAATTACCCATGTCGATTTCGTTTCAATTTGATGATGTCATGTATAATGCTGTTTGGAATTCCCTCCCAGTCGATCTCCGCCATGAACCAACTATCTCTACTTTCAAAGCTAAACTCAAGACACACTACTTTCAAAGCTCATTCGGTTTGTAAATGTTTCCTTCTTGATCTTGTACCTGGGTGAATGATTGGGTGATAATGTTTTGTGTGACTGCGGGTGTATCAGTGAATGGAAGCGCCTTGAGTGTAAAATAATTATAGAAAGGCGCTATAGAAATACTATCAATTATTATTATTATTTATAAATGAAAAAGTAATGTTTAAAATAGCTTTGTTTGTTCATGGTTTAAACTTCTTTATTTCTTCCTTATAACGTAACAAAATAATAAATATGAGAATAAAGGGCAGCAACAAGCCTTCGGCTTATATCGTGCCCGTACACATTACACAATTTAAAATTTATGAGACGGAACATAAACAGCACATAAACATTTTTGTTTGTTCATGAAGCGCTGAAACGGTTAAGCATTGCTGCAACTCAAGAAGTATGATAACGTTTGTAATTGTTTGTAGATTAATTAACATGCATGTTATGCTTATTTCTTTGTTTGTTATCTTTATTCCATGCCTTATTTTCTTTTTGTGTAGGTAAGGATGTGTAAAAAATGTTGTGTATTTACGATGTAATTGCCCCCATCAGAGAGGGGCTTAGGCCTAAAATCTGATTAAACAATTCGTATTCGTATTCGTATTCTCTCTCTCTCTCTCTCTCTCTCTCTCTCTCTCTCTCTCTCTCTCTCTCTCTCTCTCTCTCTCTCTCTCTCTCTCTTGGCTGATATATGCTCGAGTCTGTAAACATAATAATGTTCTTAGTTATTGTCCTTACTGTTCGTATTATTTTGGCATGCCCCTTCTCCCCTTCCTCCCAATGTTGTATTGTGGCCTAAGGCCAATGTACAAATAAACTTTCGAGTTCTGTCTCTCTCTCTCTCTCTCTCTCTCTCTCTCTCTCTCTCTCTCTCTCTCTCTCTCTCTCTCTTTCTCTCTCTCCTCTCTCTCTCTTCTCTCTCTCTCTCTCTCTCTCTCTCTCTCTCTCTCCCTCTCTCTCTCTCATCTCTCTCTCTCTCTCTCTCTCTCTCTCTCTCTCTCTCTCTCTCTCTCTCTCTCTCTCTCTCTCTCCTCTCTCTCTCTCTCTCTCCTCTCTCTCTCTCTTCTCCCTCTCTCTCTCTCTCGATCTCTCGCTCTCGCTCTCTATCTCGATACTTCTCTGCTGTTCTCGTCCATTTCTTTCTTTACATTATTCTTCCCTACATTCTTCTTTTATTGTCTCCATCCTCCTTCATCTCAACACCAGATATCACGATACACTGTATTGCTTGCTGCTCTAGATGATGTTTTAATCACGTGTGTGTGTTTTTCCATTCATTTAGATCCTTATTTTCTTTATTTTTGTTGCATGTGCCGCACCTGACTGCCCTCGCATTGGGAACCTGTAGGTAAGTCCCATCAGAATCTGCCAAAGTCTGTCTCTCATTCTTCGTCTCTGTCTATGTCTCTGTTGGTCTGCTGTCTGTCTGTCTGTCTGTCTGTCTGTCTGTCTGTGTCTGCCTCCCCATCTCCGTGTGCGCGCGCGAGTGTGCAAATGTCTCTCTCTCTCTCTCTCTCTCTCTCTCTCTCTCTCTCTCTCTCTCTCTCTCTCTCTCTCTCTCTCTCTCTCTCTCTCTCTCTCTCTCTCTCTCTCTCTCTCTCTCTCTCTCTCCCCACACACACTTTGTTTGTTTTGATCTGAGATATGAAAAGACCAATTTCTTAAAAACTTATTATTTCTTCATTTATTCCCAGACATCTTGTAACAAGGCCTGTGATCGTATAATCATATATTACCCCCTCCCCCCTCTCTTTTTGTGACGTGTGTGTGTGTGTGTGTGTGTGTGCGCGTGCGTGCGTGCGTGCGTGTGTGTGTATGTGTGTGTGTGTGTGTGTGTGTGTGTGTGTGTGTGTGTGTGTGTGTGTGTGTGTGTGTTCGTGTATGTATGTGTCTGTCTATGTGTCAAGTCACACATAGATGCGTCTCTGCGCTTATATACTTTTAGCTCTGATCTCGTATTATGTACGCTTCCCTGCTTACTTCAATGTAAGTTCCACTGTAATGCTCGTCTCTTCTCTTCATCTCATAAACTCCAATCTCCCGGCTTCTCCAACCCCACCCCCCCCCCCCCCCACCCCACCCACCCCGGCTAAATCTGAAACCCCCACCCCCACCCCACCCCCAGCTAAATCTGAAAACAAGCATCGTTTGTTCATCTCAAGACTGACTGTCTTAAACAATTTTTTTAATTTTTTATTACACTAGCCTCCACCCGTTATTGGGGTGTGAAAGGTTCTAGTGGTTGTCACCAATTCGTCATACTAGGTAGGAGGATGTGTGTGTGTGTGGCTTTCTGCTTCTATTGAAGTTTGATGTCGCACGTGGGTGGGCTTTGCTGCTGTCTCCTCGTTGCAGGCTTTTTTGTTTGTTTGTTTGTTTTTCTTTTTAAAGCCCCCCCCCCCCCCCCCCCTCCCCTCCCCCCCTCCCCTCCCCCCCTCCCCCTCCTCCCCCCCCCCACGTCACGTGTCACATTCCCTCTTATGCTTGGAACCGATTTCTTAAGATTTTCCTACCAGCTATAAGAGGGAAAACACGTGAAGAAAACATTGATTTTGACACGTGACGTGGTGGGTCTTTAAGGGTGTGCGAGGTTGGTGCGTATAAACATACGAGGGTGTTGAGTCTCATTTTTGTGGGAAACGAAAACTGAGAAAAGTTGTAAAATAGATGGGGACGGTGAACGCAAACTGGCGTAGCTAAATGAATTGATTTTATCTTTGGCTTACATGCGAAATATAGCTTCTAACTATTAAGTTCTTCTCCCATAATATGCGTCTTCCTCCGGCTGATTCCTTTCTTAATATTATGTCATTCACCTGTCCGTTTTTGTCTCTGTCCGTTTGTCTGCCTGTCTGTCTATCTGTCTCTGTGTTTGTTTGTTTGTCTGTCTGTCTGCCTGTCTCTCTCCCTGTCTCTCTCTCTAGCTCTCTCTCTCTCTCTCTCTCTCTCTCTCTCTCTCTCTCTCTCTCTCTCTCTCCTGTTTTTGTCTGTCTGTCTGTCTGTCTCCCTCT
>CM065697.1:20857738-20860238 GCA_017654935.2 Phymorhynchus buccinoides | reverse complement strand
GTGATGCTGCGAGGGGACTTTGCAGTCGCTCGGCGTTGCACTTGTTATTTTTTGTCTTCCTGTCTCTGTCTCTCTTTCTGTCTCTCTCTCTCTCTCTCTCTCTGTCTCTCTCTCTCTCTCTCTCTCTCTCTCTCTCTCTCTCTCTCTCTCTCTCTCTCTCTCTCTCTCTCTCTCTCTCTCTCTCTCTCTCTCTCTCTCTCTCTCTGTCTCTGTCTCTCTCTTTGTCTCTCTCTCTCTGTCTCTGTCTCTGTCTCTCTCTCTGTCTCTCTCTCTCTCTCTCTCTCTCTCTCTCTCTCTCTCTCTCTCTCTCTCTCTCTCTCTTCCCCCCCCCCCTCTCTCTCTCTCTCTCACGCACACCTAGCATACCCTCATACACCCGTACCCATCCCTTCCCCAGATGCACTTTCAAAATACCCTATGCACTAACACACTTCTTGTTTGTGGTCTACGATCATTGTAAGGTGCATAATTATACATTAAATTACAGAACGAACACACAGATACACACTCTCTCTCTCTCTCTCTCTCTCTCTCTCTCTCTCTCTCTCTCTCTCTCTCTCTCTCTCTCTCTCTCTCTCTCTCTCTCTCTCTCTCTCTTCTCTCTCTCTCTCTCTCTCTCTCTCTCTCTCACACACACACACAACACACACACACACACACACACACACACACACACACACATACATACTTTCAGAATTCAGAAAAGATGAATCCAAATGTATATTCCAAGATGCCGTATCTCTTTTGAATTTTGTACAAACTTTAATGTTAAGTCCATTTGGCTCGTTTCTATGATTGCTGTTGGGTTTTTGTTGATAGAATGTTTGCATTTTTATTTTATAATAGTTCAATTCTGGAGTTTTTATTTTATTTTATTATCATTATTATTATTATGTTTTTTGTGTTTTAATTATTTTTTTAAAACTGTTTTAACTAAGCATACATCCCCTAATGTTACTTATAAATATGCACTTTAAGCACACACAGATACACATGCACATTCCCGCGCGCACACACACTCACACACACACTTTCATGTCTAATATCACTTCTAAGTGAAAAGACGTTAAATTAAAGAACAACAACAACAACAACACATACATACACACACACGTGTTTCGTCTCTCTCTCTCTCTCTCTCTCTCTCTCTCTCTCTCTCTCTCTCTCTCTCTCTCTCTCTCTCTCTCTCTCTCTCTCCCCCCCCACTCTCTCTCTCTCTCTCTCTCTCTCTCTCTCTCTCTCTCTCTCTCTCTCTCTCCCCCACTTACAACTGACTACCCGATTCCTGGGATCGGCTCTTTTATATATCCCGGCTGTGGCTTTAATGGTTGTAGTGGTTTTCAAAGCGGCCCTTTTTAGTTGTTTGTTTGTTTGTTTGTGTTGTTTTTCTCCTCTGATCTGCCTGAGCATTCATTTTGGGGGTCTGTAATCTCCTTCTCTTTGACATCAGATGGCTGGTGGGTGGTTTTTTTCCCGGATCGCCTGTCTCTTTTTTGTGTGCTACTCATCTTACAACATCCAACAGTTTATCCCCCCCCCTACCCCCCCCCCCCCCCTACTTTCTTCTTTTCTTTGTCCTGTTTCCCTTCACATGTTTTCCTCATTCATTTACCAGTGTTGTGTTTCTTTGTGTGTCGGTTTGTTTGTCAGTTTGTCGTCTGTCCCTTTGTCTTCGTCAGTATGTCCGTTTGTCTGTCTGGTTTATATATCTGTCTGTCTCTGTCTCTGTCTCTGTCTCTCTCTCTCTCTCTCTCTCTCTCTCTCTCTCTCTCTCTCTCTCTCTCTCTCTCTCTCTCTCTCTCTCTCTCTCTCTCTCTCTCTCTCTCTGATACGGCAATCACATAAATACACACCCACCCAACCACAGACACAAACACACACACACACATACATAAGCGCACACACACACACACAGACAGACACACACACACACACACACACACACACACACACACACACACACACACACACACACACACACACACACACAGACAAGCACAAACATTCGGATTCAGACAAACACACATAGTCTGAATCACGTTTAGTGGAAGGACGTTAAATTGAAGAAGAAGAAGAAGAAGAAGAAGAAGAAGAAGAGCAGCAACAACAACAACAACAACAACAACAACACACAACAACACACACACACACACACACACACATACACACACACACACACACACACACACACACACACACACACACACACACACACACACACACACACACACACACACACACACACACACACACACACACACACATCTCACACACACACACTCACACACAACCCTCTCTCTCTCTCTCTCTCTCTCACTCTCACTCTCTCACACACACACACTCACACACACACACACACACACACACACACACACACACACACACACACACACACACACACCTTACCCCCCCCCCTTTCCCCTCCCCTAAGGTACAGTCGACATTATCCTATAACAGCTTGGGCTCGCTTCATCCTAATGATAGATCCCGAAAGGCAGCA
>CM065697.1:20832738-20842738 GCA_017654935.2 Phymorhynchus buccinoides | reverse complement strand
TACAAACTGTATAGTTGTCATGTTATCTGACACATTGACACACGAAGACTGCAATTGTAAAACAAACTGCGAGGTGAATTGCAGATTGAAAATTTAGCTTGTGAACATTGTGATGATCGGAATGTGGGGTTTTGTTCTGCAAATACGTTGATTGAATGCACGCGGAGCATTGCAATATGAACATTCACAGCCATTTCGACTTCTGTTTGCTGTTTCAACCTATTTTGGCTGATTAGGCGAGTTGTGCTAATCATTTTTAGGCGGAATGTTACGCTTGGGTTTTTCGTGACATCCAGAAGCTACTGCCGGCACGGAAGGCCGAGATCAAAGGATTAGGCGAAGTGTTATTAGGCGAAGTGAGGCGCACCCACCAAACCGTCAGTTTTGCGCGTGGTGGGTCTTTAAAAGTTCGGCTGCGTCCTCCACCCCCACCCCCACGAACCCCACTCTCTCCTCCTCCTCCTTCTCCTCCTCCTTCTCCTCCTCCTTCTCCTACTGTTTTTGGTTTCTGTTTCGATCTGTCTGGCTGAATCGATACGTTAGTGCGATGCACCAAATGACCGGGTCTGCCTGACTTTCTGCAGTTGGCTTCTTCTGTCACAGCACTACATGTTCTATTTTTTCTGTTTCTTTTCTTATTTTTTCTTCTGTCCCGCCCGCATCCGTTTTCCAATGTGCCGGTTCCAAGTTTTCGCACTTTCCCCCGACTCTCTCTCTCTCTCTCTCTCTCTCTCTCTCTCCTCTCTCTCTCTCTCTCTCTCTCTCTCTCTCTGTGTCTCTGTCTCTCTCTCTCTCTCTCTCTCTCTCTCTCTCTCTCTCTCTCTTTCTCTCTCTCTCTCTTTCTCTGTCTGTCTGTCTGCCTGTCTGTCTGTCTCTCTCTCTCTCTCTCTCTCTCTCTCTCTCTCTCTCCCTCTCTCTATCTCCCCCCTCTCTCTCTCTCCCTCCCTCTCTGTCTCTCTCTGTCTCTGTCTGTATCTCTCTCTCTCTCTCTCTCTCTCTCTCTCTCTCTCTCTCTCTCGTTTCTCTCTCTCTCTCTCCCCCCCTCTCTCTCTCTCTCTCTGTCTCTCTCTCTCTCTCTCTCTCTCTCTCTCTCTCTCTCTCTCTCTCTCTCTCTCTCTCTCTCTCTCTCTGTCTGCTCTGTCTGTCTGCCTGTCTCTCTGTCTCTCTCCCTCTCTGTCTCTGTCTCTCTCTCTCTCTCTCTCTCTCTCTCTCTCTCTCTCTCTCTCTCTCTCTCCCTCTCTGTCTCTCTCTGTCTCTGTCTGTATCTCCCTCTCTCTCTCTCTGTCTCTCTGTCTCTCTCTCTCTCTCTCTCTCTCTCTCTCTCTCTCTCTCTCTCTCTCTCTCTCTCTCTCTCTCTCTCTCTCTCTCTCTCTCTCTCTCGTGTTATCGGTTTGGAGCTGCCGCATCAGTCTGTGTAGTGAAGAGGACATTGTCCTACCTGTAGTAGACACGGGCCGGAGTGAGCCGACCATCAACTCGAACATCAGGTGTGTTTTTGTTTGGTTCACAGAACGGGAAGGATTGTTAGTCTTCGAGCCGAAGGTTCGGGGAGCTATTGTTTTTGTCTGATCCGTCCGGCGTGCCTCCGTGCCTCCGTCCGTCCGTCCGTTTTTCTCAAAAACTATTCATTCTATCATCATCAAATTTGGCATACTAGTTTGCCAAGATGCAAGATATCCACTGATGTATTTTGTTTTACATTAAGGTCAAGGTCGCGCCAGTTACGGGGTTAAAACCCCGAAACACATAATCGCTAATATCTCGCGAAGTTTTGCATGTATTTCAATGCAGTTTATTTTACAACATTTCTTGATGAATGGTCTATAACACAGTTGTCATGAATTGTTCTGTGCGCTCGTGTGCGCGTGATCGCGCGCGCTCAAATCACGGGTCCGAACCCCAAGGCTATATATAAAAAAAAACTATTCAGTTACGTGCTGTTCTGATGCGTTCTTATGTAGTTACGTGCTCTTTTATGCGTTTTTATGTATGTGTACAGCCGACACATTCCGATTTCGGAGTAGCTCGGCGATGCTGCGAGGGGACTTTGCAGCCGCTCGGCGTTGCACTTGTTTGTTTTTGTAACTAGAACGTCGAGTTTTTTTCTTTTCTGTATCTTTGTATTGTCTCTGCATCTGTCCACTGCAGATCTCGATTACTGTTTCAACATATACTAACGATGGCCGCGATCTGTCTCTGTTTGTCTGTCAATTTGGTCCTGTTCATTATGTCATGATAGGGGCTGCTGGCTTAGATTATTAAAGCATTTCGTGTTCCGAGTTCTATGTCTTGTCGCTGTCTCTGTTTCCTTGTCTATCTCTTGACGTCTGTGTCTTTCTCTGTCTCTTTCCCTCTTTTTCTTTGCTTGATGCATGGTATGAATGTGTGAGTGAGAGGGCAAGGTGCAAAGAAGCTATCGTAGATTATCCTTTTTACCCCCAATAAAGCATTCGTATTCGTATTATCTTTGCTTTACGAAAACCTGGGAGATAATTTACGTTTCTTGCCGTTTTGTTATTCTGACGGAATGGCTTCATTGAAACACACGGTTTCTGGGTGCTTTTTGTATTTTAAAACTGCGATGACACATGTTAAGTCTACAGTTTGTCGTTCTTTTTGTTGTGATGGATTTTCTTTTTGTTAATTTAATAACTGTCTGTTTCGCCTCGTTCTTTAGCACTGCACTGGAATCACGTTTCTGTACCTTAAATGTCAGCCTCCGTTTTACGGCACAATCGCGTGCCCTTCCTGTCGTGAAAAGCAGCTACTAGGAAAGGCAGACATACATTTTCCTAATCATTCCTGATTGCCACATCGTGCCTTAATGATTCACCCACCTGTCTGTTCAGCGTTTGGGCGCGATTTGACTTTCCTTGCAATTATTTTGTAACGGAGTAATTGAACTAAAAACATCAACAACAACAACAACATAAACCACCGCTATGCATTCACGCAAAGAGATTAAGATGAGAGAATAAACGAAGTAAAAAAACAAAAACAAAACCTTTCGTCTTTAAAAGACTTGTGATGTGTTTGTGCACATAATGGGTTAGGTGAATGAATGAGAAGATCAGCTTAAATGAAATAAAAACCAATTTAAAAACAAATACAAGTTGTTTAAGCCAAAGAAAAACAACCTTACGGGATGATTTCTGGTTACGTTTTACGGTGTAAAAGTTTCACTAATGTTGTCTTTCTTGATGAAGGTGTATGCTTGTTTTCTTTTGTTTATCCATATCCAGTTTTCTCATTGAAGACTAATGAAGCCCGTACAACGTGTGCGTGCGTGTGTCACGTGCGTGTGTGTGTGTGTGTGTGTGTGTGTGTGTGTGTGTGTGTGTGTGTGTGTGTGTGTGTGTGTGTGTGTGTGTGTGTGTGTGTGCATGTATGTGTGTGTGTGTGTGTGTGTGTGTGTGTGTGTGTGTGTGTGTGTGTGTGTCAAGTCAAGTCAAGTCAAGTCAAACTTTTATTTAAAGATGGATATTGAATAAGCAAACATGCATGCTTTTTTTCATCAAGCCATCTAACAAAGACAAAATGCAAACACACACGCACAATGCACAAACCATATTGCTTATTTACATGCAAAAAAGGAACACGGAACAGATAAATATTTACAGTAAACAATGGAAAGCTTACGAAAAGCAAAACATATCAACAAATCGTGCCACATATTTAAATGGAAATGGGGACACAAAAGGTCATACGCTCAGATACATTAACACATTTCACTCACTACTGTTTTGTCTATTTGTGGGAATGGGATTGGGAGACATTACAGACCAATTCTGCAGAATAACTACTACATACTCAACTGTTGCTTATCTGAAAGATGGAGTTTAAGTCTTGTTTTGAAATAGTTCTTGTTTTTAATTTTTTTCAAGGTAGCAGGCAGGCAGTTCCACAAGGTTCCACCAGAGTATAAAAAACTAGATTTATATAGGTTATTTTTTATTTTTTGTATTGTGTGTGTGTGTGTGTGTGTGTGTGTGTGTGAATGTGTGTGCACGCGCGTGTGTGCGTGCGTGCGTGCGTGTATGTGTGTGAAGGATAAAAAATACAACTTTAAAAAAAACCAATTGACACGACTTAAACAAAGTCAAGAGGGTTAATTCCCACCAGCGTATCCGAAATTCCAGGAGCCTTTTTCGCCCAACCTTTGTACCTCAAGGGATAGGGTTAGAATGAGCTTAGGATTATTTTCGTTAGAATGAAAGATTTATAATTATAACTTAAGAAACTAAACAACTGCTTGAAGCGCTACCGTAATGCGAACTCGGCATTGAACGGTCGACATTTTTACGGGAATTCCCCATGGTTTACGGCAACACTGATCGGCGACGCTGAAGTTAGAGGGTTTAACGTATACGTTCATTTTTTCCTGGCTGATATTCTAAATTTGTTTCAAGCTTTCTGTGGCATGAAAATAATCCTAAACTGATTCTAACCCTATCCCTTACCCCAATGAAGTACATAAGTTGGGCGAAAAAAGGCTAATGGAAGTTCGGATACACTGACCGCAAACAGAATAACGACATTTATCTATCTCATATATAAACGGGCAGAGGCCCCCGAAAAAACCCCACAACCCACCCAGAAACATCAAAGAAAAGGTCGAAATCTGAAAGGGGGAAACGGCACCTTCCCGAACCAGACAGCAATCTTGGTTTTCCTCCTAATGTTTCAAGATGGCACTAGGACGGGATCGTATCGACGTGTACCCGTCTGTGTATGTCTCTCTCATTGTGTCCCCATCTCTATGTCCCCGTCTCTGTGCGTCCCATGTCCCCGCCTCTCCTCTCTTATTCTCAACTTATCTTCTTACTTCTTGTTTTTCTTCTTATGAAAGTGCTATTATTTTGTAGAAGAATTGTCGGCAAATGTTAAGATCAGCTCCCCCCGCTGTTCCATGGTGACGTTGGCCAATCAGCTTCACGGAAAAGGTCAATCGGAGGGAGCTGATTGGCCCTAACCCTAAGCCTTCACCCTGGAACAGCGGAGGGAGCTGATCTTAACCCGTTCACCGCCAGCCTTTTTCAGCCAAACAAATACCATTAGACTTAACTTGGTAGAGAAAAAAAAATCTGCAATATTGGGAATTCCTCTGTGACATATTATATAACATTAGACATATCCTTATCTCCCAAAATTAATAAAATAGGGTCTTCGGATAACAGGCCCTGATTTGATGCCTTTAGTGACATGGGTGTTAAACCATTGTGGTGCTAAAATGCGACATTGGCGGTGAAAGGGTTAACATTAGCCGAATTGTCACTTGTCTCATAATTGTTTTCAGTTTGACTCTATACCAAATCAAATTCACCATTGGTCATATTATGGTATCCATATTTGCTTTTAATCCGACCCCCCCCCCCCCCCCCCCCCCCCCCCCCCCCCCTTTTTGTTTCTTTTTCAATTATTTCATGTGCTCATTTTTTGTCTTTTTTTTCATTTTCTTGACTTGATTGTTTTTATCTCAATTTGTCTTTGCTTGATGCATGGTGTGAGTTGTGCGAGTTGTCGTACCCTGGCAAAAAGACTCCAGGGATCGTCCCAACAGCCGAAGCACTTGAACACTATGGTACAAATGCACCAGCTAAGGATAAGAACATTACGCGTGTGACCGTTCTTGATTACCCCGCCACGTGAGGAGCCACACTCCGACTTCGAAGGAATTGAGAGACTGACGATGTTATGCTATAAAACCTTGTCTTTGCAAAAAAAAACACCAATCCCCGCATAACTATGCAGAGCATAACAACATTTTGATGTAGCCTTGGTGTTCTAGCCTATCTGACATACTCTTAAGGATTAAGTTAAGGCAAGGCGAAGTGTGTGGGTGATATGGCAAGGTGCAACTAAGCTATTGTAGTTTATCCATTTTACCCTCCATGAAACATTCGTATTTCGTATTTCGTATTTCGTATTTCTATGCACCTCGTTAGTCCTATCTGTATATGTCCTTGGGTTAGGGTTAAGCATAATTATGTGACCCAGCATTCAGTCGCTGGGCTAGTTTCTCTTAACAGGCTCGGAAAGTCAAAATTATCTTTTATTATCAACTTTGAGTTATGGGTATTTTCGTGCTCTCTAACTTTTCATCTTTCATTATTGATAAAGGATAATCTTCATTATGGTCTCTAAATACACAAAGAAGTGCTTTGGAATGAGTAGATTGTTGCATTTTCTGCAGCTAGACTAAACTTTAGACTGTGATTTCTCAAAATGGCCATCAGTCACCCTACCAAAGTTGAATGCTCATAGCTCTAAAACGAAAACGGTTACAAGCATGGTTCTTATATCATTTGAAAGAGAGTGGTCTGGAGTTTTTAACTGGACCATTGTCTCAGAATGGTCATGTTGACACTTAATGTCTCTTTCGTGGTGCTGGGTCACTAGAGAGGGGACACTTGGGACGAAATTGATGACACATAGAGAGGGGACACATAGGGACGAAATTGATGACACATAGAGACGACATTGATGACACATAGAGAGGGGACACTTGGGACGAAATTGATGACACATAGAGAGGGGACACATAGGGACGAAATTGATGACACATAGAGACGACATTGATGACACATAGAGAGGGGACACATAGGGACGAAATTGATGACACATAGAGAGGGGACACATAGGGACGAAATTGATGACACATAGAGACGACATTGATGACACATAGAGAGGGGACACTTGGGACGAAATTGATGACACATAGAGAGGGGACACATAGGGACGAAATTGATGACACATAGAGACGACATTGATGACACATAGAGAGGGGACACTTGGGACGAAATTGATGACACATAGAGAGGGGACACATAGGGACGACATTGATGACACATAGAGAGGGGACACATAGGGACGAAATTGATGACACATAGAGATGGGACACATAGGGACGAAATTGATGACACATAGAGACGACATTGATGACACATAGAGAGGGGACACATAGGGACGAAATTGATGACACATAGAGAGGGGACACATAGGGACGAAATTGATGACACATAGAGAGGGGACACATAGGGACGAAATTGGTGACACATAGAGAGGGGACACATTGGGACGAAATTGATGACACATAGAGAGGGGACACTTGGGACGACATTGATGACACATAGAGAGGGGACACATAGGGACGACATTGATGACACATAGAGAGGGGACACTTGGGACGACATTGATGACACATAGAGAGGGGACACATAGGGACGAAATTGATGACACATAGAGAGGGGACACATAGGGACGAAATTGATGACACATAGAGAGGGGACACATAGGGACGAAATTGATGACACATAGAGAGGGGATACATAGGGACGAAATTGATGACACATAGAGAGGGGACACATAGGGACGAAATTGATGACACATAGAGAGGGGACACATAGGGACGAAATTGATGACACATAGAGAGGGGACACATAGGGACGAAATTGATGACACATAGAGAGGGGACACATAGGGACGAAATTGGTGACACATAGAGAGGGGACACATTGGGACGACATTGATGACACATAGAGAGGGGACACATAGGGACGAAATTGATGACACATAGAGAGGGGACACATAGGGACGAAATTGATGACACATAGAGAGGGGACACATTGGGACGAAATTGATGACACATAGAGAGGGGACACATAGGGACGAAATTGATGACACATAGAGAGGGGACACATAGGGACGAAATTGATGACACATAGAGAGGGGACACATAGGGACGAAATTGGTGACACATAGAGAGGGGACACATAGGGACGAAATTGATGACACATAGAGAGGGGATACATAGGGACGACATTGATGACACATAGAGAGGGGACACATAGGGACGACATTGATGACACATAGAGAGGGGACACTTGGGACGACATTGATGACACATAGAGAGGGGACACTTGGGACGACATTGATGACACATAGAGAGGGGACACATAGGGACGAAATTGATGACACATAGAGAGGGGACACATAGGGACGAAATTGATGACACATAGAGAGGGGACACATAGAGACGACATTGATGACACATAGAGAGGGGACACATAGGGACGAAATTGATGACACATAGAGAGGGGACACATAGGGACGAAATTGATGACACATAGAGAGGGGATACATAGGGACGAAATTGATGACACATAGAGAGGGGACACATAGGGACGACATTGATGACACATAGAGAGGGACACATAGGGACAAAATTGGTGACACATAGAGAGGGGATACATAGGGACGAAATTGATGACACATAGAGAGGGGACACATAGGGACGAAATTGATGACACATAGAGAGGGGACACATAGGGACGAAATTGATGACACATAGAGAGGGGACACATAGGGACGAAATTGATGACACATAGAGAGGGGACACATAGGGACGAAATTGATGACACATAGAGAGGGGACACATAGGGACGAAATTGATGACACATAGAGAGGGGACACATAGGGACGAAATTGATGACACATAGAGAGGGGACACATAGGGACGAAATTGATGACACATAGAGAGGGGACACATAGGGACGAAATTGATGACACATAGAGAGGGGACACATAGGGACGACATTGATGACACATAGAGAGGGGACACATAGGGACGACATTGATGACACATAGAGAGGGGACACATAGGGACGAAATTGATGACACATAGAGAGGGGACACATAGGGACGAAATTGATGACACATAGAGAGGGACACATACGAAATTGATGACACATAGAGAGGGGACACATAGGGACGAAATTGATGACACATAGAGAGGGGACACATAGGGACGAAATTGATGACACATAGAGAGGGGACACATAGGGACGAAATTGATGACACATAGAGAGGGGACACATAGGGACGAAATTGATGACACATAGAGAGGGGACACATAGGGACGAAATTGATGACACATAGAGAGGGGACACATAGGGACGAAATTGTTGACACATAGAGAGGGGACACATAGGGACAAAATTGGTGACACATAGAGAGGGGACACATAGGGACGAAATTGATGACACATAGAGAGGGGACACATAGGGACGACATTGATGAGAAAGGGAGGCCATGGAGACGATAGCACATCGCTACGTAATCTTTTGTGACACCAGGGATCGTGGATTCCATCTGTTATGGAGTGTGCATTGTCTCCGACGGTCTGTGGGGATTCCTTTGGATGAAAGCAGAACACTCCACTTTGCCAAGGCATAAATCGCGTGAGGGGAAGGTGAAAGTACCACTGAGAACATCGAGAGAACTCACACGGCCGTAAATACCTCCTTGTAAACCAAGTAGAGCTGTGGCATGAAACGGGGGGTGCGGTTGGGGTTGGGGGTGGGGTGTGTGTGTGTGTCAGTTATGATTTAGATTTTTAGTTTCTTACTTAACTCTTTCACCGCCAAAGTCGCATTTTAGCACCAATAGTGATTATAACACCTATGTCACTAAAATGCGTCAAATTGGGGTCTAGTATCCAAAGACTCTATTGTCTTAGTTTTGGGAAGTAATGATAAACCAAATTTTATATATAATATATGTCACAGAAGAATCACCAATACTGCAGATGGATTTTGTTCTCTACCCAGGTAAATTTCATGGAAATATTTGGCTGAAATATGGCTGGCGGTGACAGGGTTAAGTCCCGTCAACTGTTATGTGAATCTCAGGACTATATTTCTTGCATGCCCGTTCGCTTGCACAGTTATGTCACGCAACCTTCCTACCGATCATTATGCCTATACCTGCTACATGATTTCTTTTCCACGTGGTTGGTAAGGCAAACCGGGAGTGTTCCATTGAACTTCACTTCAACTCGCAAAACTCGATTTTAGTCAAGGTAATGTCTACTACACCCACTTAAAGGGGATATGACAGACACGGATCATCACCCCGAGATAAAAGGGGATAGCTTCCTGTCTGATGTCTGTGGTATCCAAATCATCAGTCTTAGTCATATTTCGTTCCCCTCTGTTTAGTG
>CM065697.1:20822738-20827738 GCA_017654935.2 Phymorhynchus buccinoides | reverse complement strand
CGTCACTAGACATGGAGCAGAGTGAGCCAACGACGTCAACTCCCAACTGTCTTTTGCTATTTTCCCTTCTTCTTCTTCTCTTTCTTTAGTTTCTTTTTCTTGTTGGTGTGTTCAGTCTCTCTGTCTTTGTGCTTCTTTCTTTCTTTCTCTCTAATTATTTCTTTCTTACTGTCTTTCTTACTTTCTTTGTTTCTTTCTTTCTTTCTTACGTACTTTCTTTTTTTTTTTTTTTTTTTTTTTCTTTCTTTCTTTCTTTCTTTCTTTCTTTCTTTCTTTCTTTTTTCTTTCTTTCTTTCTTTCTTTCTTTCTTTCTTTCTTTCTTTCTTTCCTTCTTTCTTACTTTATGTCTTTCTTTTTTACTTTCTTTCTTTCTTTCTTTCTTTTTTTCTTTCTTTCTTTCTTTCTTTCTTTCTTTCTTTCTTTCTTTCTTTCTTTCTTTCTTTCTTTCTTTTTTTCTTTCTTTCTTTTTTTCTTTCTTTTTTTCTTTCTTTCTCACTTTCTTACTTTCTTTCTTTCTTTTTTTTCATCCTGTCTTTTGGCAGCCACATCACTTTGGACGCGCGTCTCCGAGTATGCCATCAAAGTCAAACGTGCAACTCTCTGTCTTCTTTTTTGTTTAGTCATCTGTCCTTTCGTCGTCTTCTTCTTCTCAAGATTTATCGTTCTCGGATGGTAGTCTGGAAGCATGCATGGCCATCAATGTCTCTCGGGGGGAACAGGATACTAGGGGCTGATCTTCATTTCTACAGGTCTCTTTCCCCCCTGTTCTTTGACTGGGTGCTAGGCCAGGTTTTAAGTGCCTGCAAGGCAAAGTGTGAGGGGTACCTTGGAGGGACGGTGCCGTCGTGTTTTATTACGTGTGTAGATCTGTTGTGCGAATCTGTCCTTGTCCGAATTTGAAAAAAAAAAAAAAATGTCTGCCTTTGTATCTTGCCGTGGGATGCGTCTGTCTCCAAGCACCCCCTCCCCCACCCCCTCGGCCCTTTCGCCTGAACCCCTAAAACAGAAATTAAAAGTTACAAGAATGGTTCTTATATCATTTGCAAAAGAATAATTGTCTGAAGTGTACCATGTTCTCAGAAAGGTCATTTTGACACTTAATGTCCCTTTCGTGGTGCTAGGTCACATTTGTGTGCACGTGTTGGGGCGGGGGGTGGATGCCTCGTGCCTCCATACAGGGAGCTGGACGACCCCGCGCCCTCCACGAGTCTCTCCCCGTGGGGATACCGGGGGGTATTTCAGTACAAGTAGTTCTCCCTCATCTGGTAGTTCTGTGCTAGCAACTGCCTCTAATCTATCACTCGCTTTGACTCTGCCTTTTCCTTTTCTTGCTATCATCTTCTAATTTTCTGACTTATTGGCCCATTCTCCTGTTGTTGTTTTTTGCAAAACATCTTCCAAATATTGTTTTGCTCTAAGCTCCTCCTCCGAAATCGGAATGTGCCGTCTGAATGCAGAGGGGGAGACCAGTGAAAACAAAAACAAACAAGTGCAACGCCGGGCGGCTGCAAAATCCCCTCGCAGCATCGCCGAGCTACTCCGAAATCGGAATGTGTCGGCTGTACACACAGCGGGGATACCATTTAGACCATTCATCAAGAAATGTTGTGAGAAAAAAACACCTGCATTGAAATACACACCCTCCCCCCACCTTACCTCCATCTCCCTTCTCTCCCCCCTCCAACACACCACCACCTGTAACCCCACCCCACCCACACTCCTTACCTCTAGTCCAGCTTGATCCAGCGGAGAAAATGGAGGCAGTTATGCAGTTATTGTGTGACGTCGGCCAATAACTGACCAGAAAAAGGCGGGCGATGGAGGATGGAGGGAAAAGGCGGGAATGGAAAGGGCGGGGATGTAGGGAGAGGGGGGGGGGGAGTAACGAGAAAGGAATACAGAGGGGATTGGGGGGGGGGGAGAGGATAGGGGGGGGTGGGGTGATAGCAACAACGAAGGGGAAAGGTATCGAGTGCAGATGGGGGTCAAGCCAGTCAAGCCCCGTGATGCAATGTTTGGGTGCCTGCTGGGTCGAGAGGTCAAACCCCCCATGCCATCTCTATTGTGGAAAGGGATAGGGTTGTGTGACAGAGAAGGACTGGGTTGAAGATAGGGGTTAGCGTCAGTTTAGAGTCAGCGTGATAGGTAATATTATATTAAGCACACACTATAAACATTCCCTCAAAGTGGTCTTTCCTGGTATTGCAGTATCTCCAGGATCGACCCACTATCTGTAAGAATTTAAAAAAAATTAATAACGAGCGCACAGAAAAATTAATGACAACTGTGTTATAGACCATGTGGAAGCCCGCTGGGGGGATCTGGGCTAGTTTCCCTTGGTATGAATGATATATCATGGAGTGCGGGGGAGGCCCCTCGTTGCCGATCTCAATCGGAACCTTTCTGTTTTGCAAACTGATGAGCTTTGCTTCCTCCTTTGGTCTTATGTGGTGTGTGTGTGTGTGTGTGTGTGTGTGTGTGTGTGTGTGTGTGTGTGTGTGTGTGTGTGTGTGTGCGTGTGCGTGCGTGTGCGCGCGCGTGTGTGCGTGCGTGTGTGCGTGTGCGTGCGTGTGCGTTGTGCGCGCGCGTGTCATAGAGAAATGATACTTCAGATTCTCTGAAGACATGTTGTTCGACATCGTGTCTGTACACCTTTAATTACTTTGTTTGAAATGATTTACGGTACAACGTATGCGCAGCGTAGACAGTCCTAAATGACATTTCCGCTGTTTTAAAAGTGTGTATTCCCTTAAATCATCACCGATCATTTATTTTTCTTTCGTTTACCGCTTTATCGTTTTGGTCCCTTCTTTTGAAAATCATACTGCAGTCATGATTCTGGTTGTCTTTACTTGTCAAAGGCTTATATTTCACGTGCATTGCTAAACTGTCACTCCTTCTGGAACCAGTTTCTTCTTCTTCTTTGATCGCTCCGACAGTTGCCTGTCAACTATGAGCGCAGATGCGTCATGCTGCCGTTATGCGCCTAACTAACTAAGAAATAGTTAGGCCTGGCAAGTCCGACTTCGGCTGGAGGAAATGTTTTTGAAAGTGGTTCGTGACACACACAAAAGGTACAGGTAAGGCTAGAAAGATAGTAGATGACCGTAAGCAAAGGGAAAAGGCAGAGTCAAAGAGAGTGACAGGTTAGAGGAAGCTACAAGCACAGAACTTCCAGAAGGTGGGGGAACTATTTATACAAAAGATCCCCCCGGTATCCCCACGGGGGGGAGCACTAGTTTGACTTTTGTAGATTTGTAGCGGCGAACCTAAATGAATCGCTGAACTGTCGTGACGCCCGTGCTTTGTTTGACATGATTGGCTTTTTCCTGTTGAAAACGACATTAATAATATTATTGTCTCCAGTGTCTGAGTGACAGTTAATTAAAAGGATACTGACACTGGAGATGAGGTGGTTTAGGTAAGATTGAAGTCTTCGTTGTATAAGTTTTCTGTTAATGCGTCAAATGTCGTTTTGTTTTCCCTAGCGTTCGTATTAACCTTTATCCTTTTCATCCAGAAAATTAAAACTTCTTAATAATTATAGTCTAACCTTTAAACCCCCCAAATATTAAGCTTGAAATTTGAACGAAACTTCACTTCTCTCTTTCTCAGTCGATCTAACTATCTAACGCTAACTACCTATCTGACTATGCTTTTCTGTCTGTCTGTCTCTCTCTCTCTCTCTCTCTCTCTCTCTCTCTCTCTCTCTCTCTCTCTCTCTCTCTCTCTCTCTCTCTCTCTCTCTCTCTCTCTCTCTCTCTCTCTCTCTCCTCTCTCTCTATCTCTCTCTTTTCTCTGTGTGCGTGTGTGTGTGTGTGTATGTGTGTGTGCGTGTGCGTGCGTGCGTGCGTGTGCGTGTGCGTGTGCGTGTATGGTGGTGGTGTGGTGGCGGCGGCATGTGTGTGAGTGTGCGCGCGCGCCCGTGTGTGCGTGTGATTTATTTTGTGTTACGTTGTGCAATATTTGTGTATATTATCATTTATATGTGTGCATCTTTCCCCCCTTTCTCCCTGACTCTCCTCCTCCCCCTCTCTCCTTTCTGTCTTTCTGACCCCCTCTCTCACTCTCACTCTCTCTCTCTCTCTCTCTCTCTCTCTCTCTCTCTCTCTCTCTCTCTTCCACCATTATCACACTACCACCCACCCCCTTTCCTTCCCAGCCACTCACCCTCCCTACCTTCAACCCTATTTCAGCTTGTATCGTAATACCTCATCTTTACATTGTCAGGAACAACAGTTCTTCATAAGAGAGGTATCTTCTTCTTCTACTTCTACTTCTTCTTCGATCACTCAGACAGTTCCCTGTCAATTGCGAGCGCAGATGCGTCATGCTCTCGTTATGCGCCCAACTAAGAAATAGGCCCAGCAAGTCCGATTTCGGCTCTAGGAGGAAATGTTTTTGAAAGTGTTTCGTAAAAACAAAAAAAGGCAGGAGAATGGACCGGTAAGGCTAGAAAGATAGTAGATGACAGTAAGCAAAGGGAAAAGGCGGAGTTCAAAGAGAGTGACATAATTATTAGAGGAAGTCAACAAGCAAAGAACTTCCAGAATGTGGGGGAACTATTTATACAAAGGAACCCCCGGTACCCTCACGGGGGGTACGAGGGGTATGTCACAGCTAGAGTTGAGAACCGGTTTTTTTAACCAGTACTCGCATCACTAGTTTCACCTATGCAAACACATATTAATTAGTCAGAATATTCACACACACACGCACGCACGCGCGCGCACACACACACACAAGAAACTTATGACTTATGACACACACACACACAACTCAACACTCAGTCAAAGTCAAAGCCATACACCACCACGAACTAGAAACAGCTACTCTTGGTTTACAAACACACAATCTGCGCTGAGAATCAGTGTTGTTTTTACAAAAAGAATGCGTTTTATTCTAAGACAAACTTACTGTTAGTTTGCAGTTAAAAAACGGGT
Organism: Phymorhynchus buccinoides; assembly: GCA_017654935.2. NCBI lineage: Eukaryota > Metazoa > Mollusca > Gastropoda > Neogastropoda > Raphitomidae > Phymorhynchus > Phymorhynchus buccinoides. The sequence goes on along the minus strand of CM065697.1, from coordinate 20,822,795 downwards.
TCACAGCGACTCGAACCGGTGTTTTAAACCGCGAATGTTTAGCACCGGTTTTTCGGT
>CM065697.1:20812738-20817738 GCA_017654935.2 Phymorhynchus buccinoides | reverse complement strand
TGGGTCTGACACATACGTACCTCACCCATCGTGGCCTGGGAACGCAGAAGAAGAAGAAGAAGATGAGTGGGTTTATGTGTTGGTTATGTGGTAAGGTTGAATCAGTCAACAATTTGGCGATGTTGTATGGTCATACTACCTTGTTGAAATTGGGAACAGATAGTATTGTGCTTTTCTCCTCTTTCTTCTCTTCTTCTTCTTCTTCCTGTTGGGGATGTTTATCCTGCCCCGCACTCACCGGTTTTCATTCAGACCATTAATAGCGCACAGGATGCGTGCTATGTGAATTCGTGTCATCCATCCCACCGGCACACACGGCCTACTCGTACCGAATAGTGGAATGGGCTTTAACGTGCGCGCAAGATCTTGTGCGTGCGTTCGCACACGGGACCTCGGTTTTAGGTCTCATCCGAAGGACCAGGAAATAGGAGTAAAGCATCTTTCCCAAGGACACAACACAGTCACCAGCCGGGTTCGAACCCACCTCACCCGCAGACCTGTTGGATTACGAGCGGCGACTCTAACCAACCGGCCAACGTGTGGTAAACGTGTCGTGCTATAACCCCCTCGTTTCCCTTTAAACGGACACACGACTTGCACAAACACCTGATTGGATTATGTATATAGAAAACTAAAGACGATTCGCAACATGTGTGCGAATCAAGCTGATAAACCATGTTGAGAAACCATGTTGATAAACCATGTTCATAAACCATGTTGATAAACCATGTTAATAAACCATGTTGATAAACCAAGTTTATCAACATCTGTTTGATGTGTTTTGAGCACCATTCCCCAGCCCACCAGCTTTCAAAGAAATCCTTGTCCTGTTGAAGTTGTGTATGAGTGTGTTTTCTTGTGCAGAGACGATAAACTATCGCATTATGTTTCTTAAGCATCTGTCTCTATAAATCGGTAACTTCTCCACGGATGTTTGGATGTTTGTCTGTCCAGACAAAGCAACGGGGATTAACTCTACTGGCATGGGTTGGTTTATATGCAGGGGTTTTCTCCCTTGGATACCGTAGCCGATGATTGGCGATGGTTTGCTTTGTGAAAAATAGTAACGTCGAAATTGTAGTCATTAATTTCCATCAATGTTTAAGAGACGCAACGAGGTAAGATAAATCGAATTGGTGGTCTCGAGCGATGCTTCAAGATCCATAAATGTTCATGATTTTGTTTGCTTGTTTCGTTGGACGCAACGAGGTAAGATAAATCGAATTGGTGGTCTCGAGCGATGCTTCAAGATCCATAAATATTCATGATTTTGTTTGCTTGTTTCGTTGATTTTGTGAATTAAAGGATTTTGGGTTTTTTATCAGATAAGTTTTCAACCTATAAAGGTCACGAAAACGCACTCGAGCTCGTAAATAAGGGGACAGTTAACGTGTGTGGCATCGGTGTTTGTACAACGATTATATTATTTCAAGGTGTGTTCAAAACAAATTCCAGTTAGTGGTAACAAAGGCAATTATGTTTGCCATTTGAAAAGGTCAGAATACCCCTAACCGATATATTTAAAAAAAAATGATAACAGAGTATAATAAAGGAGTGAAAATTGTTGCAAACTTTTCAACTGTTATGAAAGGATAATTACAGAGAGAGAGCTACCTGTCCTTACCTCACTGTTATATAAGGCTTAACCCTTTCGCCGCCAGACATTTTTTTAGCCAAAATATACCATTAAACTTGACTGGGTAGAGAAAAAATAAATATCTGCAAAATTGTAAATTCCTGTGTGACATGTATAACATCAGGTCTATCCTTACCTCCCGAAATTAAGAAAACAGGGTCTTCGGATAACATGCCCTGGTTTGATGCCTTTTTAGTGACATGGGTGTTAAACCATTGTGGTGCATAAATGCGACATTGGCGGTGAAAGGGTTAATGGGTTGCTCTTATGTAATGTTTGGGGATTTGGATGTGATCAAATTCATTCTTACAGACAACGACAATAGAGCTGCGCGTTGAATATTTTGAATAGCTGCCTTCAATGGTTTTATTTAAAACACAAATAAAACCGGGGCATTTTCTCAACTTCAGAGCCTCGTTTAATTAAAAACAAATAATGATATTCACGAAGATTTACCTTTTCATTCTATCTATAGCATGTTGTTTCATGTTCATCTAAACACCACAATCAAAGCCCAGTGTATCTGAACACGTTTAAAGTTGCCTTTATTTGCCCTTTAAATTAAGGTGTAGATCTTATGTTTGTTGTCATATTACTTGACGTAGTGCTATTTTTTATTATATGTTTTGTTATTCGTTAAAGGCACGGATTCCCCTGTTTCAGTCATTTGTCTATCTTATTGTTAGCAACATCTTAAAACATATTTTTTTCCATCGTAGATTATAAATCACGCCAGTTGGTTTTTGTTTGTGGCTCAAGCCACAAACCTATAACTCACTTTGTCGGTCGGTCGGTCTGTCGGTCGGTCGGTCTGTCGTTCCAAAATTGTCGCACTTCAAATCGAGGCTACACGAATGAATGAATGAAAAATGGTGTTTTACGTCCTCTCGGTCATAGACACATATGGGACATTTGTAAATACAAAGATGGTGGGAACAATACTGGCTGCAATGCCCGGAGGCAGTGCAACACCAGTAAAGTCCCGAGTTTTTAGCAATATAGATATGTGCAGCGGTAACCACGCCTCGGATAAACCTCTTCGGCTATGGTACCGCCACAATGTACAATGTATATTCAAAAAATAAAATAAAAAAATACTACACTTCAAAATTAATTGAGGCCGCTCTTTAAAATGATGTATTTTAAAAGCGTACAAAATAATAAACATACGTAATACAGACACTACAACAGACACGACGAGTATGCGGTGCTTCTTTCGATGAGTATAAGTAGGATACATAGTTTTAAATGTTTTCCAAAAGATATAAAAAGTTACGAAATGGTGCAGAGATAACATTCTGGTTTACAGATTAAAATTATTGAAAATCCAGGGGAGGTAACTCATGATTGGAGTGGTAAAAATAGACCGCGTGCCACAAACTATTGCGATTTCGCGCTTGTTTGTGTGTGTATCTGAAAGGAAAGCGCTAGCAGTCCCAAGGACTCTTGTTGTATCGGGGTGTTTTCTTTGATCGTTTTATATTATTTCCTTTCAAACAGATTATGCTTATTCTACAGTCTGGGCTATTATCACAAAAGTTATGTTTGCAATGATCGCGCGCGTGTGTGTATGTGTGTGTGTGTGTGTATGTGTACATGCGTCCGTTCGTGCTTGAGCACTCGCGCACGCGTGTGTTGGGGTGAGTACACGCGCGTATGTGAGATTGGTAAAATGTAAAGGTCATTGATTGAGTCTAGAAAAAGAAACTCGTCGCTTTATCTGCCTCACACTGTTTTCGCTCACATCAAAGTCTATCTGTGCTCATAATTATGTGTGACGCAGGCTCTCTATAAAAGAGTTTGCATTTTCCGCATATGAGTGAGAGGGAGGGGGGGGGGAGTGAGAGAGACAGGAGACAGAGAAACAGAGAGACATAAAGAAAGCACAGAGAGAAGAGAGAGAGGGGGGGGGGGGGGGGGGGGCAGACTTGTGTGTGTGTACAGTAGTTGGTTACTTGAGAAAGTTTGCTTTTAGACAAACGAAAATTTGTTGTTTTTAATAAAACATTGACTGCCATGAAGTTTTGTGTAATGTTGTTTATTTATTTATTTGCTGTATATATATATATATATATAATACATCTGAAGAAAAAAACACAACAAATCCTTTGTAAGTTCTAATTTTTTATCCAAGCTTTCGAGGGGGTAACCCCTCTTTTTCAAGGTACAGAACTGACAAAGGTAGAAACACCACGTAAAAAAGACTTATGACGTAGAACGATGACATTCCATATATATATATATATATATATATATATAGATATATATATATATAGAGAGAGAGAGAGAGAGAGAGAGAGAGAGAGAGAGAGAGAGAGAGACTCAACTCAACTCAACTCAACTCAACTCAGTTTACTGACTAGGCCTTCTGCCCATGTCACAAGGGAACAGTGGGAAGGGGGGAGAATGAGAGAGGAGAGGAGAGAGAGAGAGAGAGAGAGAGAGAGAGAGAGAGAGAGAGAGAGAGAGAGAGAGAGGAGAGAGAGAGAGAGAGGGAGAGAGAGGGGGGGAAGAAGAAGAAGAAGAAGAAGGAAGAAGAAGCAGAAGAAGGGGAATAAGAAGCAAAGAAGGACGACGGAAGAAGAGAAGAAGAAGAAGAAGAAGAAGAAAGCAAAGAAGAAAACGACGAAGGCGAGCCATTCCTTATGGCTGGTGACCTTTCCAGCTACTCCGGGTTCTCGGGTATCACCGCGTGGCATCTTAAGTACCCGAGTAAGTACCCGAGTCCGAGGTGTCGCGTGTCATCCCGATCCCAAGGACTCGCCTGCTGGTATAGGTGTCGTGCACCGCGGTCCCATCCCTCCCTACCTGTGCTGGGTTGGGTCTTTGGTTATCGATTTAGGGTTTATGAGAATGACACGAGTTCAGACTCGGAGTGCCTTCGGAATGAGGGTTGGTTGATGGCTTCGTCCCTCATGCGCTCTCACATAGCTTAGCGACCGTCAAACCTAGCTTTCTTTAAGACTCGTAGCATTAACCCTCTCACCGCCAGCCATGTTTCAGCCGAGCATTTCCATTAAGTTTACCTGGGTAGAGAACAGAATCCATCTGCAGTATTGGGGATTATTCTGTGACATATATAAAATAAGGTCTATCCTTACTTCCCAAAACTAAGACAATTAGGGTCTTTGGATAATTGACCCCAATTTGATGCCTTTTAGTGACATAGGTGTTAAATCACTGTGGTGCTAAAGTGCGACTTTGGCGGTGAAAGGGTTAAGCTTTGTGTCTGTCTCTATCTGTCTGGTCTGTCTTTCCCTCGGTCTATCTGTTTGTCTGTCTGTCTCTTGTGTTATTGCATCGTCTACCTAGTTTATGAGACATGTCTATTTTGTCTGTCTGTGTCTCTTGTGTTATTATTGCA
>CM065697.1:20800238-20805238 GCA_017654935.2 Phymorhynchus buccinoides | reverse complement strand
GATATCAATACATCATGCACCAATTTATAACTAGACAAACAAACAATAGAAGTAAAAAAGAAAAAGAAAAAACAAGAAAAAAGGAAAGAAAAAAAACAACAACACAAAACACAAAACAACAACAACAACAAACAAAGAAAAACTAAGAATGGGGGTGGTGTTACAAAATACCACATACTAAGTACACTATAAACCAACAATCAAAGAGGCTAAGTTTATATCAGTACATCTCAACAGGGCACACAAAGTCTTGTGCTATGCTATTAAATAATTATTGTTTATGTATTTTTTTTCAAATTGCCACTAAAACATTAATCGTTATTAAAACGTTTCGAAGCGCTTATGAAATTACATACTGCTAACATAATTGATTTATTTTCACTTACATTTTTTGTCCCTGCTTCCAAACAGAAGAGTAGAAACATTAGTTTGAACATCATGTGGTAACAGTCCAATCGTTTGAGCTCTAGGTTCAATGTACAAAGGGCATTCTAAAAGAAAATGATACACACTTTCCACTGCAGAACCACAAGTACAAGATGAATCATCAGAAAGGTGTCGCTTAACAAGGTCGTGCTTAAGATCGCTCATCTCTAACCGAAGCTTGCAAACAACTATTTCCATGAATCTTGTTGGTAAATAATAATAAACAGGAATTTCACTGTCCGTTCGTTTTAGAAAACGTTTAAAGCGACTTAAGGAATCCCATTGTTTTACTTCATCTGGTAAATCGTTCCACAGAGCTGTTGTTGATGGAAAAAAAATGACGATTGATAAAGTGCAGTTCTGCAGTAAGGAATCTGTCTCTCTAAAGGATTTCGGTGATGGTATGGATTAACATTAGACACTAGCTGAAGTAAACGATTAGAAAGGTAAAGTGGAACAGTTCCGTTTACGATTTTAAAGTACATGATTAGTTTGTGTCGACGACGGCGTTCTTTTAATGAAATAAAACCAGATTCAGAATAAAGTTTTTGGTGACTTGTACCACGCACTGTTCCAGTTATTGTTCTGAGGGCATCTAAATGAAGATCTTCTAAGTCTTGTGCTAATTTATCTGTACAATTGTCCCATATAATATCTGAAAAATCAAGGTGAGGCATAATAAATGACTTATGCATTGTTTCAAGAGATCTACTACTGAGTCGGTACTTGAAGGACCGAAGACAAGCAACTAAAACTCTACATTTCGATATAACTGCTCTAATGTGATAGTCCCATTTACAAGTATTCTGGATAATTACGCCAAGATGTTTATGTTTATCAGTTTCTTGTAAAATGGTTTCTTCAAATTGAAGTGGAAGTACATGGGGCACAGTTTGGTTGGATATTGTCATAAGTTCTGTTTTCGATTGGTTAAACTTAACTTTCCATTTTTTAGCCCATTCAGAAATTTTATGAAGATCAGAATTCAGAATATCTGTTCGAAGTTGAGTATTTTCTAGCCCTAAGTACATGCTCGTATCATCCGCAAATAACTTCACTAATGATTCTATGTCAATTACTATATCATTTATGTAAATCAAGAACAATAATGGTCCAAGTACTGAGCCCTGGGGGACACCTGCTGAGATATGAAAATAACATGATTTACTACCTTTAAGTACAACAGCTCGGCTACGGTCCTTCAAGTAATCTGCAAACCATCCCAAAAGTTGTCCCCGGATTCCTAGTGCTGAAAGCTTACAAAGAAGTCCCTTATGCCAAACTTTATCAAACGCTTTAGATATGTCAAAAAATATTACCTGAGCAGTTGTTTTGTTATCCAGAAACTTACAAAAATCATCAGAGATAACTGAAAGCTGAGAAACAGTTGAATCGTTAGGAACAAAACCAGATTGAGCACTGGTTAATAAGTTATTTTCCATCAAATATTTAAAAACATGTTTTTGTATACATTTTTCTAATACTTTACCTATACAGCTTAATAAAGAAATAGGGTAGTAATTATCAACTTTGTGTCTATCACCTTTCTTAAATATGGGCGTTGCATGAGCAATTTTCCACACTGACGGAAATCGACCTTCAGATAAACAGCGGTTAAATATATGTGTCAGAGGTTCACAGATTACATCTGCTGTTGCTGAAAGTATCTTGTTGTGTACTAAATCTGGTCCAACTGCCTTAGTAGAATCAAGACGTTTTAAAATTTCTTTTACCATTTCTTTAGTAATAATTAAGTAATCAATAGAACCAGGGGTTTCCGCAATGGGAGGGGTATTGTCATTATGATTATCAACAGCGGACTGTGTGACAAAATATTGATTGAATGCTGTAGCCTTCTCAAAGGGAGAATAATTAACCTGACCGTTGCTTTCTATTGGAGGGATGTTATCATCAGGGATTCCCTTTTTGGAAATAAAAGATTTCACTAATCTCCACCAGTTTTTACTACCAAATTGGTTGGAGGTAGAAATTTGAATATCTAGCTCTGCAATGTATTCGGTTTTCCTAAGTCTAATTGTGGCTGTTAAATCATTCCGGATACGTCTGAAGAGAGCCCAAGCCCAATCGGTGTCAAAGAATTTTGCCAACTTATGCACATTGTTCTTCCGTTTAATTAATTTCTTGATCTCTGCTGTGATCCAAGGTGCATCATGTTCATTTACAGTAATCACTTTGACTGGCATACAAAGGTCAGCAATGTACATAAGGTAATCAGAAAATGCTTTTGCAGAGTCATCAATAGAAACCATGGATAGAATGGGAGTCCAGTCAGTGCCTGCCAGTTTTTCATTCAGTTTCTCAATATCCAATTTGGCATAATTACGAATTGTTCGTTTATACCTGGAGGTTACTTTACGAGGTGTTTTTAAAACAACAAGTGGAACACAGTGGTCACTACAGACTGGTGGTAATACATCCACTGACTGAACAAGATTAATGCAAGGAGTGAGAATCAAATCTATTATAGTGGAGGAATGCTGTGTTATACGTGTGGGTTTATTAACTATTTGAAAAAGACTATTACTTGTCATTATGTTACGAAGATGCACAGGAGGCTGTTGGGAACAGTCAGCATTAAAGTCCCCTAAGACTATGTATTTCTCAGGTGTGTTGCCAACTGTTTGCATAGACTGGTCTATTAAAGTCCAATAAGCCACATTGGCATCAGGGGGTCTATAAAATGAACCTACTAAAAGGGTATCTTGGTCTACTTTTGTCTCTATCCAAACAGCTTCTAAAGCTGGATTACATAAGTCTGGTCTTGGTTTACAAATAAGTTTGTTCTTTACATAAACAGCAACCCCTCCATGCGCATCACCTGGCCTGTCTTTGCGAATGGGAGGGTTAAATCCCTCTATTAGAATTGAATCATTACCTATGTCCTCAGACAACCACGTTTCCGATACTGTGACAATGTCATACTGACTTACTTCACACTGAAGAAGAGAGATTTTGTGACGGAGGCTACGAACATTAACATGAATAATTGATAAGCCTTCAGTTATATCTACAGGACCTGGGTTGGGGTGAATATCGCCTGCCAGTTGCAATAACAAAAATATAACATGTAGACAAAAACACAATATTAGGGATGTAACACAATTCAGAGGATCAGACTGAACATGAACCCCTTCAAACAATAGAGGGCTGGTAAGGTTGGTATCAATATCAACATTTTTCTTCATATATGAGTTATTCACTACCAGAAACCAGAAGATGGACAAGCTTAAGGCAGATGGACCATGTGTTATTAAAAGTAAAAGTGGTCTAATGCAAGCATATGTGATGAAGGACAGTTTATAGGTGGAAAGTTTAAGTGCCCTGTTATAGTATGACCCAATTCTGGCTCTGTACTGAGCGGTATTACAAGTCATGTTACTGAACGTACAAGAAAATCAAAAAATAGTACCTTCTGACTTTCACCCGATATAGTACCTTTTGGCTTTCACCTGAGACAGTACCTTCTGACTTTCACCGGAGACAGTACCTTCTCACTTTCACCTGAGATAGCACCTTCTGGCTTTCATCTGAGATAACACCTTCTGACATTAACCGGAGACAGTACCTTCTCACTTTCACCCGAGATAGTACCTTCTGACTTTTACCCGAGATAGTACCTTCTGACTTTCACCCGATATAGTACCTTTTGGCTTTCACCTGAGACAGTGCCTTCTGACTTTCACCGGAGACAGTACCTTCTCACTTTCACCTGAGATAGTACCTTCTGGCTTTCATCTGAGATAACACCTTCTGGCATTAACCGGAGACAGTACCTTCTGACTTTTACCCGAGATAGTACCTTCTGACTTTCACCCGATATAGTACCTTTTGTCTTTCATCTGAGATAACACCTTCTGACATTAACCGGAGACAGTACCTTCTCACTTTCACCCGAGATAGTACCTTCTGACTTTTACCCGAATGATAGTACCTTCTGACTTTCACCCTAGAAGAATATAGTACCTTCTGGCTTTCACCTGAGACAGTACCTTCTGACTTTCACCGGAGACAGTACCTTCTCACTTTCACCTGAGATATTACCTTCTGGCTTTCATCTGAGATAACACCTTCTGGCATTAACCGGAGACAGTACCTTCTCACTTTCACCCGAGATAGTACCTTCTGACTTTTACCCGAGATAGTACCTTCTGACTTTCACCCGATATAGTACCTTTTGGCTTTTCACCACTGAGACAGTGCCTTCTGACTTTCACCGGAGACAGTACCTTCTCACTTTCACCTGAGATATTACCTTCTGGCTTTCATCTGAGATAACACCTTCTGGCATTAACCGGAGACAGTACCTTCTCACTTTCACCTGAGATAGCACCTTCTGGCTTTCATCTGAGATAACACCTTCTGACATTAACCGGAGACAGTACCTTCTCACTTTCACCCGAGATAGTACCTTCTGACTTTTACCCGAAAAGAATGATAGTACCTTCTGACTTTCACCCGATATAGTACCTTTTGGCTTTCACCTGAGACAGTGCCTTCTGACTTTCACCGGAGACAGTACCTTCTCACTTTCACCTGAGATATTACCTTCTGGC
>CM065697.1:20787738-20790238 GCA_017654935.2 Phymorhynchus buccinoides | reverse complement strand
TGAACTTAAATGCTTTACGTGAAAAAACACCCACGAGTTTTCAATGTATATTTGTTTGAACTCATAAGGACATTCAGTCTAAACATGCAAGGTTGTCGGTGCTATTTCTGAGGAATCTTTCTCTGGCGAATATCTTTGAATACAAGACAACATAAAGCAAGATGTAATTCGTTTTCTTCACTCTCTAGACATAAAGGACGAAGAAAATCATTAGGTGCATGCTGTCTATATCGTAACTGATGACTTGTTTTTACCAGGGTCTCTGACCGATTGGACGCTAATCTAACTTTCTCCTTGTTCTTATATCCGATACCCCTAGTCTAAATTTAGCTAACACTTTCTTTGAATGCATATCAATGTCAAGTTTTTAAATAACTCTGTACACATGAGAGAGAGAGAGAGAGAGAGAGAGAAGAGAGAGAGAGAGAGAGAGAGAGTGAGAGAGAGAGAGAGAGGAGAGAGAGAGAGAGAGAGAGAGAGAGAGAGAGGAGAGAGAGAGAGGAGAGAGAGAGAGAGAGAGAGAGAGAGAGAGAGAGAGAGAGAGAGAGAGAGAGAGAGAGAGAGAGAGAGAGAGAGAGAGAGAGAGAGAGAGAGAGAGAGAGAGAGAGAGAGAGAGAGAGAGAGAGAGAGAGATGAGAGAGAGAGAGAGAGAGAGAGAGAGAGAGAGAGGAGAGAGAGAGAGAGAGTGAGAGAGAGAGAGATAAGAGCCTAATCGAGAGAGACGAGAGAGAGAGATGTCGAGAGAGAGAGAGAGAGAGAGAGAGAGAGAGAGAGGAGAGAGAGAGAGAGAGAGGCGTGCTCGTGTTTCCGTAAGTTTATTTACCGTATAAATAAGTACGATGAATCATGACATTCATTCTAAAGTTGTTTTTATTATTATTATTGGACATGCTATTCAACTTTTTCTTTTGTAAACATTAAACGACTGTGTCTGTTATTTTTGCCATTTAAAAGTATTATGGTCTTAACCGTCCTTTCACGTTACTCCATTATCTCCCCTGTGTTTTCATCTTTTTTTCCCTTTCTGTCTGCCTCTCTGTCTGTCTACCTGACTGTGTTCCTGGTTTTGTTCTGTGTTTTCTTCGGCCACCACCTTGTATCTGATTTGTTTTGTTTTTGTTTCCATGAATATAACGTGATTGATTCCTATTTATTTTGTCTATTTCATTTTCCCCTCTGTTTTCTGTTGCATGCGTTGCACGTGACGTCCTGTGGGATTCGGGGTCACAGGTGAGTCATACACAGCTGTCCGTGCGGGCTGCTTTTTGTCCCCTCTACACGAACTGGAGCACGTTGTCTCTGTCTGTCTGTCTGTCTGTCTATCTGTCTCTCTCTCTCTCTCTCTCTCTCTCTCTCTCTCTCTCTCTCTCTCTCTCTCTCTCTCTCTCTCTCTATCTGTGAATCTCTCTCTCTCTCTCTCTCTCTCTCCTCTCTCTCTCTCTCTCTCTCTCTCTCTCTCTCTCTCTCTCTCTCTCTCTCTCTCTCTCTCTCTCTCTCTCTCTCTCTCTCTCTCTCTCTCTCTCTCTCCTTCCATCGGGATCAGGACCAATACGTCGCAGGTGCCAATACTGGCTATGGTCGCGACGGAACTAGGAGGGCGCATGTACCTACAGAAAATAATAGAAAGAAAAAGACCTAATGCTTGCAATGGGTTAAGACGATTAAACCCCCCAGTTCAGCCGGGAACGAACAGGCCCCACTTCCAGCAACAAGCGGGGGGAGGGGGAGGGGGGTGTCTAATTTTAGTGGTCAGTTGGGGCAGGCTCAGATGGAGATCTGATCAGCGCTGGTGTAAATGCACTGATAGAGCCTGCGTTGACGGTGGCCTCGCTCAACTTGTTCCACTCCGCAGCAGTCCGCACGAAGAAAGAGCTACGATATTTCTCTTTTCTACATTCTTGGACACGAAATCCACGCGAGTGTTTGGTGACCTTTTGTTCGAGGATGTGTGTGGACTGGAAGCCGTTTGAACGGATGGACTTAGGATGCTCAAATTTTGCATGCGGGTAGGTCATGGAGAGATCTAGGCCCCGTTCGATAATGAAGGTCATGGGTCAAAGGTCAAGGTCACTGGAGCCGAAAACGCTGCCGCGCGGTTGGTGATGTAGCGTCTTAACGCTCTAGTTGCTGGAGCGAGCAACTTTTCCGCTGGGAGTGCAGGAATGTGGCCCTCAGCTATCCTGTAGAAAAGGCTGAGACGTTGCTGCCTGCGACGTTCTTCCAGAGGAGGGAGGTTCAGTTCTGTCAGCATGTTGCTTACGCAGCCTGGATTTCTGGTCTTGTAATCCCTTGTGATGAAGCGGGCTGCCTGGCGCTGAACTCTCTCAGATCTTTGTGCGCAACAAATGTACTCCCAATAAGTTTGATTTCAGAATTAAAAATAACATGTGGAGAACAACCTAAAGAGGTGTGTGTGAGGGGATGGGGGGTAGGGGAGGGGGGGGGGCGATGGTGGTGGCGTAGTTGATTGCAAGGAATAGTCCGCCGTTCCATAACGACT
>CM065697.1:20767738-20770238 GCA_017654935.2 Phymorhynchus buccinoides | reverse complement strand
CTAAGTTAACATCATGCTAAGTCTCATGCTATCTCAACCGTGAATACAGGCCCAGGTAAAGAAAAAAACCCCCAACCCTTTCCCCCCCCCCCCCCCCCCTAAAAATCCCCCCCCCCCCCCTTTTGCAGTATTGGGGATTCTTCTGTGACATACATAAATTAAGGTCTATTCTTACTTCCCAAAACTCAGACAATAATAGGGTCTTTGGGTAGTAGACTCCAATTTGATGCCTTTTAGTGACCTAGGTTTTAAATCACTGTGGTGCTAAAATGCGACTTTGGCGGTGAAAAAGGTTAAAATTAAGAATCCTCGCCCACAGGTAGGGGTAGGGGGGGGAAAAAAAGGGGGGGGGGGTAGGAAAGATACCTAGTTCAGATTTCGCTCCATGATGTAATTAATTTGGTGTTGATGGTTTGTTTCCCTATGGCCCTCTCGTGTTTTTCCCTTTTCCACGACAGAGCCTTCCACGATTCGCCTTTCCAATTTCGCTCTCTTCATAATGGGAGTTGGTTTCCTACTTGAATGGTCACTTACTCGCCTTCTCCAGGTTCAGCTTCGTTGTCTGAAGGTTTTCTTCTTTCTTCTTTCTCTTCTTCTTCTTCTTCTTCTGCGTTCCTCAGGCCATATGGCCATAATGGGTTAAGGTAACCCAAGTATGTGTCCGTTTTTTTCATTTTGCAATGGTCTCCCCGCTGCGTACAGCCCGACACATTCTGATTTCGAGAGGAGCACAAAAGAGAAAAATTATTTCAAAAAAAAATTTGGAAGACAGGTTTTTTTGTGGTGAAAAAGGCAGGAGTGTAGAATGGTGGGCCAATAAAGTCAGAAAGATAGTAGATGAACAATGACAGTAAGCAAAGGGAAAAGGCAAAGTCAAAAGATAGTGACAGATTAGAAAGGAAACTTAATAGCCCCCATGCATAAATTCCCCCCCTCGTCCTCAACCCTAACCAACCACCCCACCCCCCCCCTAAAACCCCCACAAACCAACAACAACGAACAATTTGGTGGCGCGCCTGCACTGGCTGCGACCGTTTTCTCCTGGGGTGAGGAGCAGCCCGAATTTTGCATACAATACGTCTCTGTGCCTAGAAGATACCAACTCTACAATACTTTGGACGGTCTACACAATGTATGTCATACGGTTGTTATGTAAACCCCCCCCCCCCCCCCCCCCCCCCCCCGCCCTTTTAGACCCCCCCCCCCCCCCCCACCCCCCCCCCCCAGCCCCCCCCCCCAGCCCCCAGCCGCACCACACCCCTCACCCTTTGCTCCGTACGTCTTCCGATAGATCCTCCTTCGCGTCTACCCTGCTATCTTCGGTTAGCGTGGACCGGAAATGTGAATGTAATCGTCTCAATACACGTTAATATTTTGTCGTTCTTTTCCCCCACAACGATACACACAGTCTTCTGACTGACGTATCACCAAAAAATGTCTGCGTGTATTGAGACCTTGACTAACTGAAATGACGATGTCTGCAGGAGATAACGACCAGAACTAGCTTGATAACCGTTTCCACTCAGGGTCTATTATGATTGCTTTACCACTCCTTAATAGTCAATATGAACAAGAAGACCGGGAGATAACACAGAGATAGCCCTGAATGTAATTTAGGTGCACCCTGACGGATGATTTTTTTGTAAGAAACACGTCCGGACTCACCAGGAAAACACACTTTACAGAGATTGCAACACTCGCTTTGCTCTGGTTTCCTATAAAAATCAAACTGTCAAATCGGCGATTCCCTCCTTGGCGTAGGTGCTGAGAGTCAAACATTCCTTTCATTCACCCGATAAGCAAGAAGACATGTGCCGCCGCGCTGCCTGGTTGGAACAAACCTTTGGCACCAATTTCCACAATACAAGCCTTTATTTCATCTAATTTTTATTATTATATCTATTATTTCTATTTTATTTTATACAAAAACAAGTTTATACATTTTTACCAAAAGGAGTTTCGCTCACAACAAAGGAAATAGCTCAATTTTTTGTTTTTTAATGCACTACAGAGAAGAAAAAGCTTCAACCCCTCTGAGTGTCACTCCACCCACCCCATCCAAAATGGCTACCTTTCTCCGGCATCTCCGCCAATGAGGAATCGCCGTTTTGACGGTTTTAATTTATAAAAAAAAAGAGAGCAAAGTGAGCGCTCTGATCCTTGAAAAGGCTGTCTTTCTGGTGATCTCAACGTGTTTCTTGTGCAAAAGATTATCCGTCAGGGTCCACCTTTAAGGCTGCGTACAGGGAAGGGAAGGAGAAAGGTCGGTTTCTCTAAACGAGGCCTGAATGTAATCGCCCTTGCTGCTTGAAACGCTGAGCGGATGGCTCGTTCCGCTGTTGCTGGTACATCGAGGAATTCCGCGGATACTGAGGGCTTACTTACATCAAGGACGCTTAGCTTGGCGTAAGCTCTAAGTGTCGTTGCTTACATTTATTAAGAGGTGTCTCTTTTATTCGTTCCCTATCTTCGGATTTAGTACATTATCCATTAGTGTCCA
>CM065697.1:20762257-20767238 GCA_017654935.2 Phymorhynchus buccinoides | reverse complement strand
TGTTTTAAATTACTTTGAAAATCACCGCCTTAAGCCTCGACCCTGTTCCCCTTAAGTTGGGTCTGAAATTTAAGGTGGGTTGCACGCACGCACAAGCGTACGCGACCTTACGCCACTTTTTTTTAAATGTTTTTTTTATAAAGAGTTTGGTATAACTGTGTAGGTGGGTGGGTGGAGAACACGACTGGGGGTGGGGAGAGGGGGGTAGGAGGCAGGAAGAGGGATAAGGGGGAGGGGGAGGGGGGTTGTATGTGTCTACCTGCAAAACTGATAACTGATAGAAGAGAGAGAGAGAGAGAGAGAGAGAGAGAGAGAGAGAGAGAGTGTGTGTGTGTGTGTGTGTGTGTGTGTGTGTGTGTTTGTGTGTGTGTGTGTGTGTGTGTGTGTGTGTGTGTGTGTGTGTGTGTGTGTGTGTGTGCGTGTGTGTGTGTATGTGTGTGTGCGTGTGCGTGTGCGTGTGTGTGTGGCGCTTGTGTGTTTGTGCGTGCGTGCGTGCGTGCGTGCGTGCGTGGCGTGTGTGTGTGTGTGTGTGTGTGTGTGTGTGTGTGTGTGTGTGTGTGTGTGTGTGTGTGTGGTGTGTGTGAGAGAGAGAGAGAGAGAGAGAGAGAGAGAGAGAGAGAGAGAGAGAGAGAGAGACAGACACACAGACAGAGAGAGAGAGAGACAGACAGACAGAGAGAGACCAGAGTTCTCAATATAATCTGGTGCATATAGTGATGGCACTTTACCCCTGATACCCTGTAGAACATTATTGCCCCCCCCCCCCTACATTTCTCGGTTAAATCCATTTTTCCGTTTTTGCCTTTTTTGCCTTTCATGAAGCTGTATTTTATGAACATTTTCAGACTAATTATCTTCGTTCAATAATTAATTGCAGTCATGATAAAGGCCATTATCTAATAGGACACCCCACCCACCCCCCCCTATGTAGTGCAGTACACCGCGGCATTTGTCACAGTCGTGGTTCATTGCGTTTTTCCGTCTTATGGGGGTGGGGGTGGGGTTAGGGTTAAGGTTAGGGTTATTATTCGAAAAAGATAGTTAGCCGAAAAGGTTCATAAAATACAGCTTTATGTTTGGTAAGAAAGGCAAAAACGGAAAAATGGAATTAACCGAGAAATGCAGGGTGGGGTGGGGGGGGGGGGCACATCTTTACCTTTGCTAACAAATGGAAGCGAGCACAACAAGCTTAAAGGTGGACCCTGACGGATGAGTTTTTGCAAGAAACACATCGAGACCACCATAAAAACACCATTTACAGAGATCGCAACACTCGCTTGGCGCTGGTTTTCTAGAAATCAAACCGTCAAATCGGCGATTTGTCCTTGGCGGAGGTGCTGTAAGTCAAATTCTTTCACTCAAAGAGAAGGCGTACCGTCTCTTTTGTAATGTCGACCAAATTGTTTGCGCGATTTTCTCGCAATACAAGCCTTTTCATTTATCTTATTTAAAATTGTATGCAGTTTATCTCAAAAGAGTTTCGCTCATGCTCACAACAAAGGAAATAGCTTCAATTTGTTTTAAACTTCACTACAAAGAAAAAAAAGCTTCAACCACAATGGGTTTAGAGATGCCGGAGAGAGTAGCCATTTTGGATGGGGTGGGTGGAGGTCACTCATTGTGGTTGAAGCGTTTTCTTTTCTTGTAATGTAGTTGTTTTTTTAAAGGAGCTATTTCCTTTGTTGTGAGCTAAACTCCTGTATACATTTTTTTAAAGGCTTGTATTGTAGAAATGTCGTGCAAACGATTTGGTCTAAAAGCAGGCGGCCATTAGAAAAGAGACGACACACGCCTTCTCTTTGGGTGAAATAATTTTACTTCCAGCACCTCTGCCAAGGAGGAATCGCCGATTTGACGGTTTGATTTCTAGGAAACCAGAGCAAAGCGAGTGTTGCGATCTCTGTAAAGGGTGTTTTCCTGGTGATCTCGACGTGTTTCTCGCAAAAACTCATGCGTTAGAGCGCCCCTTTAAGCCGAAAGCACTCTCACGCGTACGTGCAGCGCATGCACGCGCTCTATCAATGGAACGTACAGAGGCGTAGTGCACGCGCACGTCCAGAAAACAAACACGCGCACATTAACTCATTAAAGCTCACCCCGTGTTATTGATTCTGTACAAACGAAGCAACTACTCTTGGCTCAGGGAAAACACTTTCCGACAGATACGGAGAAAAAAGATTTTTAATTTCACATTAATGCTGCTGCTGCTGATGATGTTGTTGTTGCTCGAGCGGACACAGCGTGGAAAACAGTGGGAGTAAATGGCGCGAGCGCGCGCGCGTGCACACAGAGAGACAGAGAGAGAGAGAGAGAGAGAGAGAGAGAGAGAGGAGAGAGAGAGAGAGAGAGAGAGAGAGAGAGAGAGAGAGAGAGAGAGAGAGAGAGAGAGAGAGAGAGAGAGAGAGAGAGAGAGAGAGAGAGAGAGAGAGAGAGAGAGAGAGAGAAGCGAGAGAGAGAAGAGAGAGAGAGAGAGAGAGAGAGAGAGAGAGAGAGAGAGAAACGAAACGATTTTTTTATTTATACAGGGTAATGAGATAAGCATTGCTTTTTTACACTCAGCCCTGTGGGCAAACAAGAAAACTAACAGACCAACAAATAAATAATGCAAAAACATTATAAAGTAACATATAGGCCTAAGCATCAAAGCAATCCTTCAAACCATCATCAAGAATAGCAATATATACAAAATAGCAATGTAAGAGGGAGACGAGTTAAGGACAACAGACAGACAATATAAGGAAATTGAAAAGCATGTGTGAGAGAGAGAGAGAGAGAGAGAGAGAGAGAGAGAGAGAGAGAGAGAGAGAGAGAGAGAGAGAGAGAGAGAGAGAGAGAGAGAGAGAGAGAGAGAGAGAGAGAGAGAGAGAGAAAGAGAGAGAGAGAGAGAGAGAGAGAGAGAGAGAGAGAGAGAGAGAGAGAGAGAGAGAGAGAGAGAGAGAGACCGGGAAGGCAGACATATAGAATAGAGAGAAGAACAGAACGAGAAGACATATAGACAGACAGACAGGAAAACAGACAAACAGAGAGAAAGATAACCCAAACCATCCGCAAAGCACAAACGTGCAAATCGACCCCCATCTCCCAGTGGAGAGACCTGTAGGAGTCTTTTGCACAAATAGTTTCCCCACCTTCTGGAAGTTCTGTGCTTGTAACTTCCTCTAATCTCTCACTCTCTTTGACTCTGCCTTTTCCCTTTTGCTTATTAAGGGCCGGCTACGCGTCAACTAAAATCGTCCGACTACGCCATACGATTCGATCACGTGGTCTCGAAGAACAAACTTAACCCTTTCACCGCCAAAGTCGCATTTTAGCACCACAGTTGTCACCTACGTCACTAAAGGCATCAAATTGGGGTATATTATCCAAAGACCCTATTGGGAAGTAAGGATAGACCTTATTTTATATATGTCACAGAAGAATCCCCAATACTGCAGATGGATTTTGTTCTCTACCCAGGTAAATTTAATGGACATTTGTTGGCTGAAATATGGCTGGCGGCGAAAGGGTTAATGTGATTCGCGCTTCGAGACCATTGTGATCGAATCGTATTGAACAGTCGTACGATTTCAGTTGACGTGTTGCCGAGCCTTTACTGTCACCCACTATCTTTCGGCCTAACTGGTCCATTCTCCTGCCTTTGGTCTAGACATTCTTACAAACTTGGGGTTTTTTTCAAGCTCGAAGACGGACATGCTGGGCCTAACTATTTCTTAGTTAGGCGCATGACGGCAGCATGACGCATCGACGTTCATATGACAGGAAACTATCTGAGCGATCGAAAGAAGAAGGAAAAGAAGAAGAAAAAAAAAAGAGAGACCAATATAGGCCTAAGTGATGCGGTCAGGATGACAGTTATAACAGACAGGTGGACAGGCAGACAGACAGACAGATTGAAAGACAGACTGACAGACAGACAGACAAGCTGCCACGTGAGGGGGCTGTGACAGCGGTCCTGATTACCGATAAAAGTGTCCCTTCGATTCCTCGGGACAATCTTCTCCCTCCCTCCCTGACACAAGGGAGGTAAATTATTAAAGAGTTGTCGGTCCATTACCCTTCTTTCCTTCTTTCCTTCCTTCCTTCTATTCTCATCGTGATCAACATCTGACAACACCCTGTCTTGTCTGTCTGTCTTGTCTGTCTGTCTGTCTGTCTGTCTCTCTCTCTCTCTCTCTCTCTCTCTCTCTCTCTCTCTCTCTCTCTCTCTCTCTCTCTCTCTCTCTCTCTCTCTCTCTCTCTCTCTCTCTCTCTCTCTCTCTCTCTCTCTCTCTCTCTCTCTCTCTCTCTCTCTCTCTCTCTCTCTCTCTCTCTCTCTCTTCCGGCGAGTTGGTTTCCGATACCCGGATACCCCCCACTCCCATTCTATTATTCTTCTCTTTTTTGTTTGCCTTCTCTAGTACACTAACTCCCCATCCAACCCCCACGTCGCGCGCGTGCGCACACACAAACACACACACAAACAAACACACACACACACACACACACACACACACACACACACACACACACACACACACCACACACACACACACACACACACACACACACCGTTTTCGTTCCCAAAAAAATAAAATAAAAATCTGCTCACTTCCTGAAACAATCCATTCCTGACAAGAATTCAAGGTAGGGAAAATTGAACCTTCTCAAAAAAGAAAGTATATTACATGCTTCAAAATATATTAAAAAAAAGAATGGCACCCAAAAATTGAGTTTTGCTGTCAAAGGGAGACATTTTCGGAAGACGGGTTAAGGGGACACTACACTACATACGATCCGATCCCAATGCGATGCGATTTGACAAATTTGTGAGGCATGATTCCCGTGACAATCTACTGTCTAAAAGAAACCGATGAATCATACTAGCTTTGTTCACCATATATTTCTAGGGGTGCAACCCATAAGCGCGCGTTTTACCTACTCTCTAAAAGACCGAGTCCAAAACATGAAGCTAGAAAGAGCGCAATGTTTTTGTCCAATAAGC
>CM065697.1:20737257-20739757 GCA_017654935.2 Phymorhynchus buccinoides | reverse complement strand
CCACCCCCCCCCCCCCCCCCCCCCCCCCCCCCCCCCCCCCCCCCCCCCCCCCCCCCCCCCCCCCCCCACCCCCCCCCCCCCCCCCCCCCCCCACCCCCCCCCCCCCCCCCCACCCCCCCACCCCCCCCCCCCCCCCCCCCCCCCCCCCCCCCCCCCCCCCCCCCCCCCCCCCCCCCCCCCCCCCCCCCCTCCCCCCCCCCCCCCCCCCCCCTCCCCCCCCCCCCCCCCCCCCCCCCCCCCCCCCCACCCCCGCCCCCCCCCCCCCCCCCCCCCCCCCCCCACCCCCCCCCCCCCCACCCCCTCTCCCCCCCCCCCCCCCCCCCCCCCCCCCCCCCCCCCCCCCCCCCCCCCCCCCCCTCCCCCCCCCCACCCCTCCCCCCCCCCCCCCCCCCCCCACACAATTCCAACCACTGACAAGTTGGGGGATGCGAGTATAATCAGTCCCATTAATGGACCACACACACCCCTAAGCCTTCCTCCTAAGATTCATCCCAAAACCTCTTCCGCCACTTTTGTCTTTTCTTGTGCTCAGCTTTCCATATGCGCTCTATAATCCAGCAAGTGACCTCATCCCCACCTCCCCACCCTCCCCAACCCCCCCTATCTTAATAAAAATAATAAAAACCCACACCCAACAACCACATTATCCTTATATAAGTTGTAAACTTTGCATCCACTTCTTTCCTAGCTGAAGCACATTGTAGTGCTTTTGTAAGTAATAGGTAGATCGGCTGATGTGTGATGTCATGAGATTGGTTGTGTATCTTGGAAAGACCTATGTGTGTTGCAGTGCCATGCTGTGGCGGTAATGAAGTTGATCGACTGCCTTGTAATGATGCAAGGTTGATGTGATGTGATAAATGATGCCCTTAATCGTTAAATCTTGGCTTGAAACTAGGTCGGTTGAAGTGTGTTGTAGCGTTATCATGATCTAGTGTTGTAGTTCAACGATGACAGGATGGTGCGTGTTGATGTGTTATACATATCATTTTGTATTTCGTTAACATTTCTGCTCGATATAACTGCTCATGTCGAACCTGTTCCAATCGAATTGTTTTTCGTACTTTTTTCCTTTATATGTTTTGTCCTTTTTTCCTTTCTTTTTCCCATGTAACCCCCATGGGGCTCTTTGGAATCTAATAAACCTTGAAACCTTGAACCTACAACAAAGAAGACCCATACAGAATGGGCAACAATAGTATAGCAGTAGAGTGAGCCTTCCCCCGTCGCACATGCTTTGGCATTTGACAAGCCTATATTACTGTCTACTATATTTTGTTTTGCCCATCAAGCAGACTATAGGGGCCCTGTATATTTCACACTGAGATAGTAAATGAAACCTTATAAATGTGATATATCTTGAGGACTTCTCCTAAAGTTAGTAGGATGTAATGGTGCTTTTTTAGAACTAGGACTTCTAAGATATCAATCAAGATGATAAGTCTCATAGTTTACTATTTCAATGTGAATGCAGGTAGTAATCTTGTAGTAAGCGTATGCACAAACAAGAACACACAGACACACAGAGGCAAAAGCATAACCTCCTTGGCGGAGGCAATTTAGTAACCAGGGAGTGAACCCCGAGCGGGTGAAAACTTCCCTGGCGCGAGTTAGTTCCCTTTCCAGGACAGACGAACGGACACTGCACGCACGCACACACAGACGGACGGACGGACCAAAATAAAAACGCGGCTATCGCTTTGGAAACTAATGATAATGGTACTAAATACCGAAGATAGGGAGACGAATAAAAGAAGACACCTCTTAATAAATGTAAGCAACGACACTTAGAGCTTACGCCAAGCTAAGCGTCCTTGATGTAAGTAAGCCCCTCAGTATCCGCGCGGAATTCCTCGATGTACCAGCAACAGCGGAACGAGCCATCCGCTCAGCGTTTTTTCAAGCAGCAAGGGCGATTACATTCAGGCCTCGTTTAGAGAAACCGACCTTTCTCCTTCCCTTCCCTGTACGCAGCAGCCTTAAAGGCAGGTGGACCCTGACGGATGAGTTTTTTGCAAGAAACACGTCGAGATCGGAGAGACCAGAAAGACAGCCTTTTTCAAGGATCGGAACACTCACTTTGCTCTGGTTTTCCTATAAATTAAACCGTCAAAACGGCGATTCCTCCTTGGCGGAGATGCCGGAGAGAGTATAGCCATTTTGGATGGGTGGGTGGGTGGAGGTCTACTCATTGTGTTTTCTTTTTTTGTAGTGCATTTAATAAAAAACAAACAAAAAAATTGAGCTATTTCCTTGGTTGTTGTGAGCGAAACTCACTTTAGATAAACAGTATATAAATATAAAAAAATAAATAAAACAAACCAAACAAAAAACCGCTTGTATTGCGAACATTTTGTGCAAACGATTTGGATTATTTGTTGGGCGTGTGACCATTAGATAGAAAAGAGACGGTCACACGCATTCTCTTTTGGGTGGAAAATAATTGAAAGTCCAGCACCTCCGCCAAGGAGGGAGAGGGATATCGCGATTTGACGGTTGG
>CM065697.1:20707184-20709684 GCA_017654935.2 Phymorhynchus buccinoides | reverse complement strand
TAGTCTCTCTCTCTCTCTCTCTCTCTCTCTCTCTCTCTCTCTCTCTCTCTCTCTCTCTCTCTCTCTCTCTCTCTCTCTCTCTCTCTCTCTCTCTTTGCTTGTGCCCCCCAAGCGCATTTAGGTGGTGTGTGTGTGTGTGTGTGTGCGCGTGGCGTAGTGGGTGCGCGTGTGGTGCGTATAGTGTGCGTGTGTGTGTGGCGTGTGTGCGTGTGCGTGCACGCGCGTGCGTGCGTGCCGTGTCCGCCGGCAACAATTCTTTCTAAGATGGTGAAAAAGTAATCAAAGTTCCAAGATAAGACTGTCTCAACAAGCAGGGACAGAAAGAATTGGTTTTCCAAGAGCCTCAAAGACTTTAAACAATTGAAGTCTACGTGCTCTGACTATTAACTAGTATTGTCATACTGCGAGGAAGAGACTGGTATAGCTAGCTACCCCTTGAGGGGGCAGGAAATAATGGTTTGGAATAAATCGGGAGAAAAGAAAAATCCAGTTTGAAAAGGGAAGGAAGGAAAGAAAAGGTACGTACACGAAGGAGGGAGGGAAATTAAAATCACGGGCGCTCGCGCGCGCAGCGGCGCGCGCCGTGTGTGTGTGTGTGTGTGTGTGTGTGTGGTGTGTGTGAGTGTGTGTGTGTGTGTGTGTGTGTGTGTGTGTGTTTGTGTGTGTGTGTGGAGAGAGAGAGAGAGAAGATTGACTGGAGAGATGGAGAGAGAGAGAGAGACGAGAGAGAGAGAGAGAGAGACAGGACAGACACTGGACACTGGGACACTGGAAAACTTTATTCGGACAAGGATATAGATTTTAGGCGATGCCTATTCTTACAATCTTACAATCTGTCCTGAGAGAGAGAGAGAGAGAGAGATAGAGATGAGAGAGAGACGAGAGAGAGACGAGAGAGAGAGAGAGAGAGAGATGAGGGATGAGAGAGAGGAGAGAGAGAGAGAGAGAGAAAAAGAGAGAGAGAAAGAATACCGAATGTTTAGAGGGTAAACGGATAAGCTCAAGCTTCTTTAGAGATGCCCTCGAGGGGAAAAAGAAAAGCCAAAATAACAATAAAAGGAAAACAAAATGAGTATAAAAATGCATAGACAGAATAGAAAAAGGACACCGAGAGGACACCGGACAAGGACGGACGGACCAGACAAAAACAATAGCCCCGAGAACCCTTCGGCTCGGGGACTAACAACAACAGGCATGTTCACAGTAGGCCTAAATTGAAGAACATGCGAAAAACATTCAAGCTCAAACGAACAGCTCGTTCACGTACTCGCACACACACACAAACAGACAGTATACCCTATAACTATACCAAAACATGCATACCTAGTCTCTTATGGTGTGTTTGAACACGAGAGAGAGAGAGAGAGAGAGAGAGAGAGAGAGAGAGAGAGAGAGAGAGAGAGAGAGAGAGAGAGAGAGAGAGGAGAGAGAGACCGAGAGAGAGAGAGAGAGAGAGAGAGATTGAGGCAGACAGACAGACAGACAGGGAGTGAAGCAGAGAGACCATGCAAGTAACACTTTCATTGCATTGCATGTTCAGATTATGAACAAAATAATAGAACCTGTTTTAATTTTACCGGTTGCTTTCCTTTTTTTTATTTATTACTTTTCTTTCTCTTTCTCTTTCTCTTTCTGTTGTAGATTCTGTCTTCTTTTTGTTCTTTCTTATTCTTGTTGCTGTTTTTCTTCGTTTTCTTCTTCTTGTTCTTCTTGTTCGTTGTTGTTGTTGTTGTTCTCCTTGTTGTTGTTGTTCTTTTTCTTCTGGAGAGAGTTCCTTGTTTGGCTATTTGCATGAATTGCTATTAGTGTTTTAGTTCTTCTTTTTTTTCTTTTTCTTTTAACTCGTTAATGTTTTATTTCTATTATTAAATGGGCAGGATTTTTTTTTTTTTTAAAGGCCTTCAATGTGCCTAAATCTTTACCCATTAAAAAGTTCAATCAATCAGTCAATCAATCAATCTTCTTCTTCGTTATTGTTGTGTTTGGATTTAGTTCTCGGCCAGTTGTTGTTTGGGTTTTTGGGGGGTTTTTTTTGGCATACGCATCAATTCGTCAAGGTTGATGTACTGAATCAGGGTCTGTGTGTCTAGTACATATGCCTTGGGTGAATAGTGCGCATGTAGATGGTTATTAACACTTATTAACAGTACAGAGAAAAGGTACAAGAAACAGAGCTCGAAGTGTCTGTCGGAGGTGACCCCACCTTGCCGCTTCTCCCGCTGGCTTTCTTGACGAGGCGAAAATGGTGTTTTTACGTCCTCTTGGTCTGAATCAGACACATATGGGACATTTGTAAATACAAATATGGTGGGAGCAATACTGGAGGCAATGCCCGGAGGCAGTACGAAACCAGTAAAGTCCCGATTTTAAAAACAAATTAATACAGATAGGTGTAGCGGTAACCACGCCTCGGTTAAACCTCATCGGCTATGGCACCGCTACAAGTATTTAATAAACTTTTGGCTTTCTTGGTATTTGGTAGCCTATTTTATTGTCACAG
>CM065697.1:20702184-20704684 GCA_017654935.2 Phymorhynchus buccinoides | reverse complement strand
TTTTCTGCCCCTTCAAATGTGGCCAAGGCCTTTTGAATAAACCAGTCACATTCGCATTCTCTCTCTCTCTCTCCTTGTTTTTGGGTCTGACTATCTCTGTTCATTTCACTATCTCGCTATGTCCCTGACTTTCTTTGCCTCTTCTGTCCCCTACCCCCCCACCCCCCGATCTCTCTCTCTCTCTCTCTCTCTCTCTCTCTCTCTCTCTCTCTCTCATCTCTCTCTCTCTCTCTCTCTCTCTCTCTCTCTCTCTCTCTCTCTCTCTCTCTCAGTTCTCTCAGGCTCTATGCCTACTCAGAAGACCCGATCGATCATAATCATCTTTTTAGTGTCTGGACCTGTAAGTAAGTTGCCA
The DNA here is from genome assembly GCA_017654935.2 of Phymorhynchus buccinoides. NCBI lineage: Eukaryota > Metazoa > Mollusca > Gastropoda > Neogastropoda > Raphitomidae > Phymorhynchus > Phymorhynchus buccinoides. Next base: position 20,704,329 of record CM065697.1, on the reverse strand, counting down.
AGACCTATTAATATAACACGAATGATAAAACAAAGAGAGACTGGGGTGGGGTGGGGGGGTATAGGTTACTAGGGGAGGGGGGAGTAGGGTGGAGGGGGGGGGGGTAACTGGGGTTGATCCTAAAATATGCTACCAAGACGAAAGTGAAGCGCACGGCTGCTTCCCCCCCCCCCCCCCCCCTTATCCCCCCCCCCATTTTCTCCCTTCATCAACCCCACTGTTCTATTTTCCCCATGTAGTTTGTTGGTAATTGCGTCAGTACACGTTGGGGAAGGGTCTGGGGACCACTTTAGACCCATTAGGGCAACTCCGGTCAGACGCCTGCTGGTACGGACGGGGGTCTAAGTCCTGGGAGACAGGTCCTGCCCTCGTTGTGCCCAAGTGGAACAGGCGGAGACATGGTCTGGCTGTACAGCGATGGGCTCTTTCCTTGTTCTGGGCCAGGAGATGTTATTGTTGACCAGGGGCGGATCGGGGGGGGGGGGAGTCCTGGGTTTCCGGACACCCCCCCCCCTCCCCCGGGCCAAAAACAGGGGAGAATTCTTGAGATTTTTAAAAGGATTTAGTGGTACATTTTGAGCTCAGATGGGCCCAGATTGCACCATTTGAGTTCTTTGGGGATTTTGTTTCTTCCGGAGGGACATGCCCCCGGACTTATATATCACCCTAGTCGCTTCGCGCCGTCGGTCTTTGACCCCCTCCCCCACCTTTGAAATGATGTGATCCGCCCCTGTTGACGCTTCCATGGGGATTTTTGTGTGTTTTGCGCTATGTCTGTGTGTGTGTCTCTCTGTCTCTGTCTCTATCCCCTTCTCTGTCTATCTCTCTCTCTCTGTCTCTCTCTCTGTATGCCTCTCCCTGTCTCAGCTGACCCAACCAAGCCTTAGTCTAGGAATGTACATGTCCCATTCTTCATTGTTCCTATTTTACATTATTTTCGTAGGACTACGTGTATTATTACTCGAGTCAATTTGGTAGTAAGAAAGTGCCTTTCGCCTTGTCGTGTCTTGTATAATGCTATTTTCGTTAACATGTGCGCACAGGATTATGGACAAGACACACAGGTTTCTTCAAAGGCGATATAGGTAACAACCTTGCTGAATACGGAGGAACATGAAAATGAAGATACCCAGACCTTTGCTTACAGCCGACGGGCATGAGGGGACTGTGGAATCAACTGCACATTGTAACACCCAGATGGCTGTCTCTGAAGAGGTCTTCGTCACTGTGACAACAGACAAGTAGAGCTTAATATACACGCGTTAGCTCCAAATGCCTTTGCTGCAACAAACGGCCCAGAACCAGCAAGGTCCTGAACAGTGCAATTCCTTACGAATGCCCTCGTGCAGTTGACGTTAGAGCAGAGAGAATGTAGCAATATAGTCTGTGGTTAGAGCTCCTTGCAAAAACCAATCGTTCACAGTCCGAACGGAGTATTTACTAGTAGATTTGCAGCACTTCCGGTTCGATTTACCCGGTATGAAAACCGAACCGGAAGTACCAATCAGCCAGGGAACGGAACCACGTCTTACTAATAACAAGGTTTGTGTGTTTGACGTTTCAGCTAAACCTAATGCCTTATTGGCTAATTTCTAAATTGGCCGAACAGGATTATTGGAAAGCTCATGTTCTTCCAACGCACTCTCTTTATTCCGTTTTTCCTCCCTTTTCTCTTCCTTCCTGCCGACCCGCTCTCTTCATTAGCTTGTGAACGGACCCACCTTTCGATTTGGAAGAAAAAAGAAGAAGAAAGATCGATGCCGGTTTGATCGTGGAAGAACGGCACGCAATGTGGATTATTGTGTTTATAATTTAAAGGCCGTTCCTGCCATTGGCACGGGAATTGATTTGTTAAATAGTCGGTCCGCTCACCTCACCTCTTCACCGCTATTCCTCTGGAGAAGAAAGGTGGGACTGGGATGAATGGGGGGGGGGGAGAGAGAGAGAGAGAGAGAGAGAGAGAGAGAGAGAGAGAGAGAGAGAGAGAGAGAGAGAGAGAGAGAGAGAGAGAGAGAGGGAGGGAGACACAGAGAGAGAGAGAGAGAGAGAGAGAGAGAGAGAGAGAGAGAGAGAGAGAGAGAGAGAGAGGAGAGAGAGAGAGAGAGAGAGCGGGGGTGGGGATTTGTGTGGGGATAAGAAAAGAAA
>CM065697.1:20689684-20692184 GCA_017654935.2 Phymorhynchus buccinoides | reverse complement strand
TCTGAAAATTTTAATTGTAAGGCCACCGGCCTGTATGCAATGGCTACACGTTCATGAAACAAAAGGGGAAGTAATTTGCTTCTAAAAACACAAAGCAACCACTTGCAAGGGAGAAAATTTGAATTCTGGAACAAACTTCAACAAGTGCAACGCCGAGCGGCTGCAAAGTCCCCTCGCAGCATCGCCGAGCTACTCCAAAATCGGAATGTGTCGGCTGTACACATACATAAAAACGGATCAAAACAGCACGTAACTACATAAAAACGCATCAAAACAGCATGTAACTGAATAGTTTTTATATACAGCCTTGGTGTTCGGACCCGTGATTTGAGCGCGCGCGATCATGCGCACACGAGCGCACAGAACAATTCATGACAACTGTGTTCTAGACCATGCATCAAGAAATGTTGTGGACAAAACTGCATTGAAATACATGCAAAACTTCGCGAGATATTAGCGATTATGTGTTTCGGGGTTTGAACCCCGTAACTGGCGCGACCTTGACCTTAATGTAAAACTAAATACATCAGTGGATAGCTTGCATCTTGGCAAACTAGTATGCCAAATTTGATGATGATAGACTGAATAGTTGTTGAGAAAAACGGACGAATAGCCGGACGGACGGACGGACGGACGGAGGCACGGACGGACGGACCAGACAGAAACAATAGTTCCCCGAACCTTCGGCTCGGGGACTAAAAAGACAACAACACGCTTTAAACCTGACTAATTTGGTAAGTGAAATCCATGACAAATATACATTTAATTATCGTTTAAAAGTTCATATCTAGTTTTGAGTGCATAAAAATATACATTGCCAAATTTCTTAGGATCAAAGCGTTTTCAGACTGCAACATATGAACCAAACATTCCTTATCTAAATATGAATAGTATTTTCGTATATATTTTCCACGTAAGCTTGAGTACTTTTGGCATTCAAACAAAAAATGAAATTCGTTTTCTATTTTGCTACAAACTGGACATTTGTTTGGTTTTTCGTTGCATCTGTTATTAACATTTAAATCACATAGTCCTAAACGAAACCTTGAAAGAGCATAACGAAATTTACTAATTGTTATAACGGAAAGGTACTTTTCTGGTTGAAATACAGATTTAAAAGATCTATACGTATTAAATCGATCACTTTCATACAGTTTAGTATTCCAATCTTGCATAAAGCAATCAAACATTCGTTGCTTTAGTTCTTTGAAAAACATAAATTCATCGGGAATATCTTGTTTAAAATTGATTGAGTAGAACTCGGGAGTTCAAATCATTAGAGAGAGAGAGAGAGAGAGAGAGAGAGAGAGAGAGAGAGAGAGAGAGAGAGAGAGAGAGAGAGAGAGAGAGAGAGAGAGAGAGAGAGAGAGAGAGAGAGAGAGAGAGACCAGCGTCGGCAGTAAGCATTCGAATTGACTGCTCTCAGTTCCAATAAACTAATGTCATATGGCGAGGGTATCAAAGCAGTCGTAAACCGCCTTATTGTTTGACGCCGATCGAACGCCCGGCGAATAGGACCACTCGTGTTTCAGACGATCAATCAGCCATGCTCACAACAAACGCATTTGTAACTATAAGCCACCCACTTGTATTTCACCAGATGGGTGCGTTATCATCACAGCAAAGGCAATGGATACCGCTGTTGGCTAATAAGTCATTTTAATGGCGGCGTATACTGTTGTTTTTTATGAGCAAGATTTTGTAGACAGATTGCAGAACGCTTTATTTCGCAAACGTATCCGCTGTGCGTGCTATGTTCGTGCCGTGGGAATGACTTCAACCGTAACTGGTGTTTTACCATTAGGGGCACATATGGGACATTTATATCTTAGTTGATCAACTGTAAGTTTATATCTAGAGTGTGTGTGTGTGTGTGTGTGTGTGTGTGTGTGTGTGTGTGTGTGTGTGTGTGTGTGTGTGTGTGCGTGTGTGTGCGTGTGTGCGTGTGTGTGCGTGCGTGTGTGTGCGTGCGTGTGTGTGCGCTTGCCATTCAGTTGTACGACTACAACTTTCCAGGTGCAATGGGGGGGGCAACTGCTAAGGATATTTGTTGTCATTTATTTGGGAATGTCGGCCACGGGGACTTTAGGACCGTTGGCGTTACGGGTGGTTTCATATTGAAGGTCAACTGGCTTCAATGCTGCAGCACTTAGAATTTAAAAAACATCAACCATTTATGTGAACACCTGCAAGGACTGAATATTTTTTGAAATACATTAAAAAATGACATTTCATTGTTGTAGAAAATTGATTACGGACGAATAGCTGGGTTGAACAATTTCATTCCAAATTACACAACAGAGCAGCAACAACATTTAAATAAGAGTACAAGAAGAAAAATGCTTTAAAACCTGGACGGCGGGGAGCGCAGTTTGGACACTACATCACAGCAGAACGAAGAGGCTATTTGACGTAGATCGCAAACCCACCGCTGTACCTAATAGGATCAGACAGAAACTTAATAGTCCCCGGAACGGTACGGAACGGAGGCACGGACGGA
>CM065697.1:20674684-20677184 GCA_017654935.2 Phymorhynchus buccinoides | reverse complement strand
TGTCCCTGTCCAACAGGGCACATCAGTACAGACGGGAACACATGGAGACAGGGGCACACAGATACAGAGACACATATAGACGGGGGACACATAGAGAGAGGAGACACATAGAGACGCGGGACACATAGAGACGCGGGACACACAGAGACAGGGGACACATAGAGACAGGGACACACAGAGACAGGGGACACATAGAGACGGGGGACACATAGAGACGGGAGACACATAGAGACGCGGGACACACAGAGACAGGGGACACATATAGACGGGGGACACATAGAGACGGGGGACACACAGAGACAGGGACACATAGAGACGGGGACACATAGAGACGGGGACACATAGAGACAGGGGCACATAGAGACGGGGGACACATATAGACGGGACACATAGAGACGGGGGACACATAGAGACGGGGGCACATAGAGACGGGGACACATAGAGACGGGGCACATAGAGACGGGGGACACATAGAGACGGGGGTTAACACAATAGAGACGGGGGACACATAGAGACGGGGGACACATAGAGACAGGGACACATAGAGACGGGGGGACACATAGAGACGGGGGACACACATAGACAGGGGCACATATAGACGGGGGACACATAGAGACGGGGGACACATAGAGATGGTGACACATAGAGACAGGGGCACATATAGACGGGGACACATAGAGACGGGGGACACATAGAGACGGGGACACATAGAGACGGGGGACACACAGAGACGGGGACACATATAGACAGGGGCACATAGAGACGGGGGACACATAGAGACGGGGACCACATAGAGACAGGGGCACACAGAGACGGGGGACACATAGATACGGGGACACACATGACATAGAGACGGGGGCACACATAGACACAGGGGCACATAGAGACGGGGGACACATAGAGACCGGGGGACACATAGAGACGGGGGACACATAGAGACAGGGGGACATATAGAGACGGGGACACATAGAGACAGGGGCATATAGAGACGGGGACACATAGAGACAGGGGACACAATAGAGACGGGGACACATAGAGACGGGGGACACATAGAGACGGGGGCACATAGAGAACGGGGACACATAGAGACGGGGGACACACAGAGACGGGGTACACATAGAGACAGGGACACATAGAGACAGGGGACACATAGAGACGGGGGACACATAGAGACAGGGACACATAGAGACAGGGGACACATAGAGACGGGTGGACGATAAAATAGAGACGGGGACACATAGAGACGGGGGACACACAGAGACGGGGGACACATAGAGACAGGGGCATATAGAGACGGGGGACACATAGAGACGGGGGGACACATAGAGACAGGGGACACATAGAGACGGGGGACACATAGAGACGTGGGGACACATATGGACATAGAGGGACACATAGAGACGGGGGACACACAGAGACGGGGACACATAGAGACAGGGGACACATAGAGACGGGGGAGACACATATAGACGGGGGACACATAGAGACAGGGGCACATAGAGACGGGGGACACACAGAGACGGGGGACACACAGAGACTGGGACACGCGGGACAAATATCATAGAAACGGGGACACAAAGAGGGTGACACATAGACAATGGGACGGACATGAGACGGGGGCACATCGTTAGGATCCTGCGTTGGATAGTTCTGTTGCGTGCTATGTGTGGGCTACACACAGCTTATTATTAATATAGCTCGGGCTTTTAAGATTCGTGAGAGAGCGAACACAACTGACCAGACGATTTTAATACACCAGATTCGACTTTCGCATCACACTGAGAGACTGATGATACAACTTTCCAGATAATTCTAATACGCTAGATAAGAGTTTAGCAACAGGCTAATGGACTAGTTTGGCAGCATATACACAGAATTTATGAGTACAGTCAGTGTTTGGGGTTCGTGAGAGTTTGGAAAGAAGTGATCGAATTATTTTGATGCTCCAAATTCGATATACTGGAATAAATTACACACTGTATTCATGGAACAGACGTTTGTTCGGTTTTTTTTAATAAAAAGTGGTCAAAATGGCTCAGCTATTCAAATAGATCATAATTATTCAACTTTTGCAATCAATTTAAAGACGGCCATGGTTCCTCAATCGTCGTCAGGGGGGGGGGGGGGGGGGGGAGAAGAGAGAGAGAGAGAGAGAGAGAGAGAGGAGAGAGAGAGAGAGAGAGAACTTGCCTGTTGAACTTGTGCTGGCGATAACAGCACATTGTTTCATAAAACAGCCCCCCCTCCCCCCCTACCCTACCCCCCTCCCCCCCTCCCCCCCCCCGCCTCAGCCATCCCCGCCCCTCGCCCCCCCCCCCCCCCCCCCCTAAACTATTTCCTCACACCTCTACAACTTCTACTATCACAGTAATCTTCTCGGAATGTGTTCTGTTTTTTCCCTCTTCGTATCTGCGATATCACTTCTATTCTGGTTGGTGTTAACGTCAACGTCGAATATAACGAATTATTGAATCTGAAGGCTAAGCTTAGCCAATGTTTG
>CM065697.1:20659684-20662184 GCA_017654935.2 Phymorhynchus buccinoides | reverse complement strand
ATTTTACGTAGATTGGCTGAAAATGTGTTTCGAAAAGGTAGTGTAAATCTTAACCAAGCGTGTGAACATTTCAAATGAACATATGCCTAAAGGTAATTGCTAACAAAGTTGCATTTACAATTAAATGTTCTCGATTATTTTGATAAATGCGGGCTTAGTTGTGACAGTGATAAAGGTGGCGTTATTTGTAGGCTTATCTATTGTAACTGGCCAGCAATCCTGTGGAGATGACCATATGTCTCTATAAGTGCCTGTTGCTATTGTCATTGCTACTGTTCGTATTTGTTTGTGTTTTAGTCATCTGAAGTTTAACCCTTTCGACGCCAGCCATCTTTGAGCCAAATAATTCCATCAAACTTACTTGGCTACAAAAAAGATTTTGTCTGCAATATTGTGGGATTTCTCTGTGACACATTTAGAATAGGGTCAATCCTTACTGCCCAAATTTAGGAACACAATATCATTGATTAACAGACCCTTATTTCAAGAGTCTTAATGACATTTTTAACCACCTAGTGTTGTTTGAATGGGTTCGAGTGTTTGGTGTATGGATGGTGGACTGCCTGATAGTATGTGAGACCTGAGCGTAGCCCCTCATCACACAATGCTCCCTCGTCGTGGTGCAAAAATGCGACATTGGCGGTGAAAGGGTTAATTCATGACATAAGCAAAAGAATAACGGCAGCAACAAGTCGCCTAGCAAAGTAAGTATAAGCAACAACGACCTGAATGAGCGGAGGTGTGGCTGCGAATTGGGACTCGGAATGAGCGGCGTGGCAGCAACGCCACTGTACGGCCCAGAAGATGGGACAGAAAAAAAAAGTATAAACAACAGCCACATTGAGACAGACCAAGGTTCGTCCTCAAAAAAGGGTGACCCAGGACTGCCTATATTATGACCATCACTCGTACAGTACACAGCAACAGCCACATTGAGACAGACCAAGGTTCGTCCTCAAAAAAGGGTGACCCAGGACTATTATGACCATCACTCGTACAGTATACAACAACAGTGGTGGAGAAAATTCGTGCACAAACAAATCAACGTTAATTCAAGGAATGTCATAGCCTTCTAGTCTTGAATTATGCTACACTTAAAGCTTTTAGAGTGCCTACTCAGTGCATTCGTTTTATTGAACGCTTCATTGGGTGGGACTGATTGATTATTTAAAAATATACTTTTTAAAAATATCAATCTTTCTGAAGGATGGGGGTATGAAGGAAACAACAAAATAATTATATCGCAAATTTTAAATTCGGTTACTCTTTGCGAACGATGTGACCAGCTCAGACTCAGAGAGAGAGAGAGAGAGAGAGAGAGAGAGAGAGAGAGAGAGAGAGAGAAATGATGGCGATGGGGGGTGGGGGTGGGGGTCCGGTGCAATCAGACACAAAGACAACATCAAACTAAACAGTAGTCAAAACACATAAGCCATGAGATGAATCGTGTTCTTTTTAGTGTCGCAGCAGGAGACTTTATAGTGCTTAGTGTAAACAATACGGACTGACCACATACAACGACCCGAAGAACAAAGACAGGAGGTTTATATCTGGACATAAACAATCAGGGGGTTAGGGGACTGTCACACAGTGGTCAGATAGGAAGGACCGGGGCCTGTAGTCACTAGTGCGGCTAAGACAACTAACCCGGGATGAAAAATGAAAATTAGTCTAAACCGCCAAATCGGATGGGTTGTTTTAGACCAGTTTGCATTTTCCGTCCCGGATTAGTTGTCTTAGCCGCACTCGTGACTACTAAAGGCCCCGGGTTCTGCTGGACCGTACAGGGCACTGCACAAGGGATGTCCAGCTGCTTTCTGACCTTATTCTTATCCCACCCCCTCCCAGGATAGGCGACGTCAGTGGGAAACGCTAGGGGGAGAGAGAGAGAGAGAGAGAGAGAGAGAGAGAGAGAGAGAGAGAGAGAGAGAGAGAGAGAGAGAGAGAGAGAGAGAGAGAGAGAGAGGCAGAGACAGGCAGATAAAGAGACAGAGGGAGAGAGAGAGAGACAGACTGGAGAGAGAAAGACAGACAGACAGAAAGACAGACAGAGAGGAGAGACAGACAGACAGACAGGGAGAGAAAGACAGACAGACTGGGAGAGAAAGACAGACAGACAGACAGACAGGAGAGAGAAAGACAGACAGAGAGGACAGGGAGAGAAAGACAGGGAGAGACAGACAGACAGGGAGAGAAAGAAGACAGGAGAGAGAGGAGAGAGAAAGAACAGACAGAGACAGAGAAAGACAGACAGACAGAAGACAGACAGGGAGAGAAAGACAGACATGAGAGAAAGACAGACAGACAGACAGACAGGGAGAGAAAGACAGACAGGGAGAGAAAGACAGACAGGGAGAGAAAGACAGACAGGGAGACAGACAGACAGACAGACAAGACAGAGAGAAAGACAGACAGAGAGAGAAAGACAGACAGACAGAGAGAGAGACAGACAGACAGACAGACAGACAGGGAGAGAGAAAGAGAAAGACAGACAGGGAGA
>CM065697.1:20652184-20654684 GCA_017654935.2 Phymorhynchus buccinoides | reverse complement strand
AGGGAGGCAGGCGGCGAGAGGAAGTCGAGGAAATCACTTGACGTGCTGTCAATGCCGCTCTGTTGTTCGGCGAATCCTTTTGTACTTCCAGGTTCTCCTTTAGAACGGGGGGTACATTACATTGGGAACGAGAGTCTGTGCGATTCTCTTCAGTTTGTTGCACATTTTACAACACTAAATGTCTCTTTAAACGTGTCTGTTGGCCCTGTTTCGGGTCGGAGGACGTAAAATGGATTCAAGATTTTCAGCAAATTCAGTCAGTTTATGTGTGGTCCTGTGCGCGCGCGCGTGTGTGTCTGTCTATTCACTTATCGTTATATTAGACGGATGTATGCGCGTCTGGTTATGAATGGATTATACATATCCCATGCTCTAGCACCAAACGTACAAGGGGAAATTGACAGAATTATACCACATATCATACTTTTCATATATCATATCATACGATACGTTTTTCCCCTTTTTTTTTTCTTTTTTTTTTGGGGGGGAGTCCAATGGAGTAGCGAGAGTGACAGCTGAGCGATGAGACTCAAGCCCCGCCCCAAGCCTTCTCTTGTTCCGCCTTCTTACTTAAGCCCTGTTTCTGACACGTGTCACACATAGAGACTAGCAGGCTAGCTCGAAGTAAAGGTGGCGGTTGGTTGAAGCCCAGCAATTCCTTAAAACCATGCTTTCATTCAGGCTAGCTCCATAGTGCAGGGAACAATGACGCTGAAAGTAGGTCACGTACACGTGCCTTGCTTGACTCGCCTAATCACCCAATGGAATGCATGGGGTGGGAGTCGTTTTGAAGATAAATTTAAAGTGAGAGTGAGAAACGTCTGAACTGGTACTTTATTTTTATGGCTTTGCCATCTTGTTCTCTGTAACTATTTCCCCCTTTTTTTATTTTGTTGTTCCCTTTCACCTTTTCCCTTCTGCCTTTCTTTCCCTCTCGGCCGTCACAGTGAATGGTAAAAAAGAAAAAAAGAACAAAAAAGAAAAGAGCCGCTAGGGGTCATTGGCTAGTGCTTGCGGTCTGGGAGTATGGAGTCGAAATGAGAGATTAATGCAGTGGGTTTGTCACTTTCTGATCAATCGTTCGTCTCCCTGCTTCGGAATAAATAGCGCCTGGTTTTGTATAGGCCCCGTCGATCCTTTTGACGAGGGAAACAGTGAAAGGGTTAAAGAAGAAAAAAAGTAGCTGACAAAGGTAAACGCTCTGATGAACATGTGCGGAGAGTCACTGCGTACATGCTCATTGTACAGATAGATGGGAGGAATGTGCTCCTTGATCCGTCTTTGATCATGTAACTCGCTCGCGTGTGTGCGTGCGCGCGTGCGTGTGTTGAGGGGGAGGGGAGTGTGTATGGGTGCGCGCGCATTCAAACAAAAGCGCACTTATGCGTTCGAATAATGCCGATATTGTGAATAGAAAACGACATTTGGTGTAATTTATGTAGGCGTGATTATGATCCGTTGATTGGTTATAGGTAGAATACAGTACAACGGTGACTGTGAATGACGACTGACAGTGTACAAAGAGGACCTTTAATGCAATAGGGCATTTGCTGCCCTACATGGCCGAAAGGCCGCAGAGGGCGTGAAACCTTATTTCGTCATAGGGCATTTACCGCGTGCCGGCGACCTTGAATCTTACTGAGTTGAATTTAGATAGTTGAATTAGAGAGGTCAGCGTAAGTCGGACAGAACGAGCGCGGGCAAATTAGTAGTCTAGTATAGAGAACGAATACTCGTGGAAAATGCCCTATTGTTAACATGGTCATTGTTTCCCAACGACACGTTTAATTAACGGCATTATGTTTAGTTCATATAGTTGTTTCTTCGTTTCTGTGCTTGCTGTGTAACAAACAGACTAAGACATGGTACCAGGCAGTGCAGGTATGCACGCGCTCATGCCAATGCTTAAGGTCTCTGTACACGTGAACATTTTTCACTCTTTCCTCATAGCAACACAATGCTAGCCCACGGGGCGGAACCAGTGACGGCGAAAATGGTGTTTTACGTCCTCTTGGTCTGAATCAGACACATATGGGACATTTGTAAATACAAATATGGTGGGAACAATACTGGAGGCAATGCCCGGAGGCAGTACGAAACCAGTAAAGTCCCGATTATTTTATTATTAATACAGACAGGTGTAACGGTAACCACGCCTCGGTTAAACCTCATCGGCTTTGGCACCGCTACAAGTGTCCTTCTGAGTAAAAGACCAGTGAAAAATGCGGAACCAGTGATAAATGCCCACGTGCAGCCACCCACGGAAACATGGAACGCTGTCAATCCCTAGTCTTCCCCCCCACTCCCCAATACACATGTTGGGGTTTTGGTTGATCCGTCTCCCCAGGGAGAGTATAGGTTTGGGAGTGGGAGAGCGGGGAGATTCCACAGCTAAAAGCGTGCTGTCAAATCATAATCACTTCCAAGACGACCTTTCTTATGATTTATGACCATCGCCCACAAAACTGACCACACCGCCGCCGGTGACCCCCACTGGAGA
>CM065697.1:20639684-20642184 GCA_017654935.2 Phymorhynchus buccinoides | reverse complement strand
CTCAAATTTAGGAACACAATATCATTGAATAACAGACCCTGATTTCAAGGGTTTTAATGACATCGGTGTTAAATCATTGTGGTGCAAAAATGCGACATTGGCGGTGAAAGGGTTAAACAAAACACTGTGGCTAGTGCTAGTGTTTAATTTTAAAGACACACTGACCCACCACGATTAAGTCCCTTGGGTTTTTTTCTAGGTTGCTGTGACCCCCGAACATACAAATTCCCCCAAATTCAAATTGAGGCTGCTCTTTAAAATGATGTTTCGTTTTCAATTTGGGGGCATTGGTATGGAAAGTCAAACCTAGTCAAAACAAGATTTCTTACCAGCTATAAGAGGGAAAGCACGTGAAACCCGTTTTAAGTTAATATACTTATTTTATTTGTATTGTTAAGGATTCGGGACTTTGTTGGTGTTGCACTGCCTCCGGGCATTGCCTCCGGGATCGTCCCCACCATCTTTATATCTACTGATGTCCAATATGTTTCTGTTCCAGACTGGAGGACGTTAAGCAGCATTTTTTTTTAACCCGTGATTTTGACACGTTATCTGGTGGGTCTTTAAGAATCCCTGCTACTGCCTAAACGTGACTGTTAACTGGGGGGTTGGAACCTGGGCCGATCACTTAATTACGCGGCTCTCTCAATCAAGGACTCGTTCATTATGCCCCCCTGACGGACCGTGGTAGTGTTTTATTTAGAAGAATGTCCGGGTGACCGGTGATTTCGTTGTCTCCTTAACTGACGGGGGAACCAACACCACCTTGACTCGTGTGGAGCGTCTGTCTCCCCATGTCCCACCCTGCTGGTTTAGACATCCGTGGGGTGATTGAAGAGTCCGGCATTCTTAGGACGATCATTAGGATGTCACTGTATAGCGATGACCGTATTTGTGCCAGTCTGACACAGAGTTAACTCCCTTTGTTTAAATTTAAGCGAATCAGAAAAAAACGAAACTTTTCGAGTTTGCAAACTGGCCAATACTGGAAAAGAAGATTTTTATCTTGTCGCTGCATATTTTTTACCTTAAAAAAATTCGTGACGGGTGTACAGAGGATTCATCTTCTTCGCTTTCAAGGTGAAATGTGCATCTTTCAGACATATCACTGATCGGCGGTGCGGAGATTTACCGAGTTGAAAAGCGTTGACAGAATCAGTTGTCCGCTCGCTAATTAAGTCCACCCCACGCTAAGTAAGAGTGCCGGATACTAGATGAAGCCTTCTAGTGATGTTCTCAAAGGTTTAAAAACAGTTCTACCGTGCCAATTTTTTCCTAAATCCCCGGTATTAAGCTTACCGAATTGGCGACATTTTGCCTGTTTACTAACAAAAGGAGTGGCTTCCCTTGCGAAGTGGAAACGATCGTCAAACGCTGAATCTAACAATACTTTGCTCCACACCATCAACTTTATTAGGAAATCACTAATGTTTGCTTCGACGCGATAAATTTAAGCTTACGATGTTGCACACAATAATTTGTTGTGGTTTTAAACTTTTTGAAAATCGTTGGGAACAAAAATGTCTGCTACTGCGCGAGCCTGTCTCGCGAGATGACGTCATGGGAAGACGCCATTACTGAAGCGAAAATAGTTTCTGTTCGATTCAAATACCAGTATCGTGAAAACCAAAATATTTGAGTGTTTTTTCTTATAAAAACATATGCATAGTTTATACAGGCAGTACTCGACTTTTGAATGCTTATTTTTCTGTAAATGAATCGAGTTTTGTGGAACTTTCAATCATCTTGATTCTTGGAAGGAATTTGCAACAAAAATGTCTCTTCAGCCTTGTATCGGCATTGTATGAAGAAATAGACAAATGTTTCGATAAATCATGCCAATTATTGACAGAAAACGCATTTTTACAGCAAGTTAACTATTTTTATCTCATTTCATAGCAATTACTCTGAGAATTGCTTACATTTTTTTTTTATTCACGTCGCTACACTGTACGTCAGGGCTTAACTGTTCGTTCTCGTGGCGAGAGAGTCACATGGAGTACTCGTGCGTGAGTGTGTGCGTGCGTTTGCGTTTGTGTGTGTATATATATATATATATATATATATAATATATATATATATATATATATATATATATATCTGAAGGAAAAAACCCACAACAAATCCTTCGTAAGTTCTAATTTTACTCCAAGCTTTCGAGGGGGTAACCCCTCTTTTTCAAGGTACAGAACTGACAAAGGTAGAAACACCACGTAAAAAAGACATGACGTAGAACGATGACATTCCATAGAAACTAAGCCAACTATAATGACGTATCCTTAAACTTTATCATTGCCTTGTCAACACACCCCCCCCACACACACACACATATATCACCTTCTCCCTACCCTCTCTCCTCTCTCTATAAAAAGTGAAAATGTAGGATAAGTCAATACAATATGAAAAATGAAGTGACAATTAAACCCTATTTAATGAAGAAATGTTTCTTCTAAATTAAAACCAATATGCTAAAACTAAAGACACGATTTGTTTATCAACA
>CM065697.1:20627184-20634684 GCA_017654935.2 Phymorhynchus buccinoides | reverse complement strand
AGAACAGCGGGACAGAGTGAAAGGATAAATGGGACACGGAATCGCTGCCACGTTTATCCCGACACGACCTCATACCAAAGTCTGATCTGGCTGGCTGATCTAGCCAGGGTTGGCACGACAGATCATAAAGATAGTAGTGAATGTACGGGCTCGAAGTGTCCAAATCTGAGGTGATGCCAAATAAAAGTTAATGTCAGTCTGTTGTCTAGACGTGACTGTGTCCCCTGCTACAGGACCTCTTTTCAGTTTGAACCGTCAGGATTAGAATTCGAGATGGGGCGTGGGTGGTGTGATTGGGTAAAGTGCCAGGTTCTGGTTTTGAGTTTCAGGGTTCGTGTTGCATTGGAAACTTGCAATGTTTGGTTGGATTTAAAGCCCTTTTATTTGAGGTCCTCAATGTGGGGTTTTAACGACTTTACCGACACGACCGAGGACACTAGGGTGCGAAACGGTCTACTCCTTGTTGAAAGCCGTGTCACATTTCATGGAATGTCATGGAGGTGTGTGTGTGTGTGTGTGTGTGTGTGTGTGTGTGTGTGTGTGTGTGTGTGTGTGTGTGTGTGTGTGTGTGTGTGTGTGTGTGTGTGTGTGTGTGTGCGTGTGCGTGCGTGCGTGCGTGCGTGCGTGCGTGCGTGCGTGCGTGTGCGAGAGAGAGAGAGAGAGAGAGAGAGAGAGAGAGAGAGAGAGAGAGAGAGAGCGAGCGTGTGTGTGTGTGTGTGTATGTGTGTGTATGTTTTCTGTGTGTGTGTGGTGTGTGTGTGTGTGTGTGTGTGTGTGTGTGTGTGTGTGCGTGCGTGCGTGTGTGTGCGTGCGTGCGTGCGTGCGTGCGTGCGTGCGTGTGCGAGAGAGAGAGAGAGAGAGAGAGAGAGAGAGAGAGAGAGAGCGTGTATGTGTGTGTGTATGTGTGTGTATGTCTGTGTGTGTGTGTGTGTGTGTGTGTGTGTGTGTGTGCGTGCGTGCGTGTGCGTGTGCGCGTGCGTGCGTGTGTGTGTGTGTGTGTGTGCGTGTGTGTGCGCGTGTGCGTGCGCGTGTGCGTGCGCGTGTGCGTGTGCATGTGTGTCTGTGTGTGTGTTCGTGTGCGCGCGTGTGTGAATGCCATGAGCAGATGGCACAGGGTAACACAAATTAACAGTTATCCCCTAATGGTCAGATGTTCACGCCTGTTGACTAAAGGAAATTAGCTGCGGGGAGAGAGAGAGAGAGAGAGAGAGAGAAGAGAGAGAGAGAGAGAGAGAGAGAGAGAGAGAGAGAGAGAGAGAGAGAGAGAGAAGAGAGAGAGAGAGAGAGAGAGAGAGAGAGAGAGAGAGAGAGGAGAGAGAGAAGAGAGAGAGAGAGACACGCGTAAATAAATTGGTAAAATGAAAAATAAATGTCAAGGTAGCTGGGGAGAGACAGAGACAGACAGGCAGACACGGAGAGAGAGAGAGAGAGAGAGAGAGAGAGAGAGAGAGAGAGAGAGAGAGAGAGAGAGAGAGAGAGAGAGAGAGAGAGAGATATATTGAATTGAATTGAATTGAATTGAATTGAACCTTTATTTTACAACGCCTGTTGACTAAAGGAGAGAGAGAGAGAGAGAGAGAGAGAGAGAGAGAGAGAGAGAGAGAGAGAGAGAGAGAGCGAGAGAGCGAGAGCGAGAGACAGACAGACAGACAGACAGACAGACAGAGACAGACAGAGACAGATAGATAGATAAGATGTTTGTCATCGATTCGGAATACATTCTTGGTTCATTCTGCTTTTGTTTGATTGGAATCTCTTTAACCCGCAAGAGGTTCTGTTGAAATGTGCAATTTTCTGATGGATGCTGTTATTATTATTGCAGGGGAACCTCTCACAGTATAGAGACCACCCTGCAGACTGGACACAACTGTCCGTGACGTGGTCGCTTAACTGAAGACTCTTATAGTAATGGATAACAAGGGAAGAGAATGAGTACAACTGTCCGTAATTGTGAGGTGGTCGCTATACTGAAGACTCTTATAGTAATGAATAACAAGGGAAGAGACTGGGTAACACTGTCCGGAGTACTGAGGTGTCTGTGGAATGAGGTTAAATGGGGTTCCACTGTATGTTTTCTAGAAGTGCATTTTAACCCTTTCGCCGCCAGCCATTTTTGGGGGCCAAAATTTCCATTAAGCTTACATGGATAGAAAAAAAAGATCTGTGTCTGAAATAGCGGAGATTCGTCTGTGATATATTTGAAATAAGGCCTAACCTTACATCTCAAACTTTAAAAAATAGGGTCTTTGGATAACAGGCCCTGATTGGATGCCTTTTAGTGACATGGGTGTTAAACCATTGTGGTGCTAAAATGCGACATTGGCGGTGAAAGAGTTAACCCTTTCACCGCCAAAGTCACATTTTAGCACCACAGTGATTTAACACCTATGTCACTAAAAGGCATCAAATTGGGGTCTATTATCCAAAGACCCTATTGTCTTAGTTTTGTGAAGTAAGGATAGACCTTAATTAAGATATGTCACAGAAGAATCCCCAATACTGCAGATGGATTTTGTTCTCTACCCAGGTAAATTTAATGGAAAATGTTGGCTGAAATATGGCTGGCGGCGAAAGGGTTAAACGTTTTAATGTTTTCCATATCGTTGCATTTCCGTTAGTTGTTGTTGCACCTGATACTAGTTTCTCTATTTTGAGACATACAGAGTATGCTTGTCTTTAGAAAGTTCGTTTAACGTCCTGCTCTGGCCTGGAACAGGCACATTGTAATGGGACATCAATAACTATAAAGATAGTGGGACGCTCCTGGAGGTACTGCAATACCAGGGAAGTCCCGAAGTTTTGTTTTAATAATCAAGATGATGATAATCAAACATGGGTATGACCTTGACCTTTTTTTTCCTCTTGACCTTTTTTTCCCTCTTTTTTTTGTAACAACACTTGCACGTAATCTCTTCGGGGTGACTCCAGTCCTCGTGCAAACTCGCGCATGAAAATAAAGACGTTAGATCATGAATGTTTATCGATATCAATTGCTTTAATTAATCTTAGACTATATATAATTGTTAATTTACCCCCCCCCCCCCCCCCCCCCTTGATTGTCATATAAACGTATGAAGTACGGGTGTGAAGACATCACTGATGACGTCGTCGGATGACGAGGAGTACATATGCGCTATAACTCTTTGCTTTAAGACAGTCAGAAGTGTGATATATCAATCAATCAATCAATATTTTTATTGTCCATTTTACAGGAAATTCTTTTTGCAGCAATAAAACAATCAACAAAACAACACAATGAAGACAGAGACATAATATGTAGAAAAGCCAAAAAAAGAAAATATGCGACTATGTTAAGCACCGTGCACACATACAATTCTTGGTCACACACACCCACACCCACAGCCACACACACACACACGCACACATATTCACACACACACACACACACACACACACACACACACACACACACACACACACACACACACACACACACACACACACACACACACACACATCATGCGCATGCATACAACCATTTATATACTCATCCATCTAGCTTATGCATATACACATATATCCCCAGACCATTTTGCCAGATTCTGAGATTGACTCTAACAGTTCTCTTTTACATTTGGTTTAAACAAATCTTTATTCACTCACTCGGAAACGATCAAACAAAAAGACAATTAGAGCAACAACAAGCTCGAAGCTTATACCGTGCTCCTTAAATTAACATCATAATTGCACAATTGATTGAACATTTGATTTGACAATTTTGTTATCGTATTGTTTTGTTTGTTTCCTTAATGTTTCTCTGCCTGGCAGGGTGTTCTATAATCAATCGATGCTCGATACGACTGTGGCTTCAACTCAAGTTCAGTGATGTTCATCTATAGTGCTCTCTAGTTCTCTCTCTGCGCCTTCCAGTGTACAGATGCACAGTCTCTTCGTGTTTGCTACATCACACATCACTGACTCCACTTCTATTTTTTTTCTTCTGTTGATGAATAATTGATTGTAAAGCGCTTTGGGCTCATCTGAGGTAAAGCGCAATATAAATGTACTGTTATTATTATTAATATTATTCTCTCTGAGGCCTGTCTTCTTCTTAAAGACCAACCAGATCACGACGTGACAAAATCACGGGTTTCACGTGTTTTCCATATTAAAGCTGGTAAGAAATCTTGTTTTGACCAGGTTTGACTCCCATACAAATGCCCCCAAATTCAGAACGAAATATTTTAAAGATCAGCCTCAATTTGAAGTTGAAGTTTCCTCTTATAGCTGGTAAGAAAACTTGTTTTGACCAGGCCTGACTCCCATACAAATGCCCCCCAATTCAAAACAAAACATCATTTTAAAGAGCAGCCTCAATTTGAAGGTGGGAGCATTTTTGTATGTGGGTCACAGCTACCCAGAAAAAAACCCCACAAGGGACTTAATTGTGGTGGGTCAGTGGGTCTTTAAAGCACCCCCCCCTCCCCCTCCTGGCTCCTGGATGTAAACTTAATGGACGTGCGGACTTCAAAACCCCTGTAATTACAGCATTACCCTCTTACTCCCTTCTAACCTCTATAGGGTTCTGTCAAGGCTTAATTTAGCGAGTTAAGCTCACAGCGCGCTTTGGTAGTAGTAGTAGTAGTAGTAGTAGTAGTAGTAGTAGTAGTAGTAGTAGTGACCAGTGATATAGTTACCTGACTTGTTGACCACTCCTCCCTTAACATATGCCCCCGTCTCCCTTACTTTCTCTCTGACCCCTCCTCCCTCTGGAATCAACTCCTACCAGTGGAGAGAGACTTCTGTAACACCTGGCACACCTTGCATAATTATGGAAACCCCATTCCCTTCTCCGCTCCGTGTGGCGTTAGCTGGTGAGGCTGAGAGAGAGAGAGAGAGAGAGAGAGAGAGAGAGAGAGAGAGAGAGAGAGAGAGAGAGAGAGAGAGAGAGAGAGAGAGAGAGAGAGAGAGAGAGAGACGGAGAGAGACAGAAAGAGAGAGAGAGACAGAAACTGAGAGAAAGAGAGAGACTAAAATAAAGACAGAGAGAGAGGGGGGGAACTCGGGACTCAAAATGTTAATCAATATAGACCAAGTTTATTTTAGAGAGAGAGAGGGAAAACAACTTTCTGTGCATAATACGTACATAATATGCATTGACAAATTATACAAAAGTAGCTGCAACACAAAGGAGAGAGAGAGAGAGAGAGAGAGAGAGAGAGAGAGAGAGAGAGAGAGAGAGAGAGAGAGAGACAGACTGAGAGACAGACACAGACTAGAGAGACCGCAATCCCTGATTCCAAGCTTGTATTGTGGATGCGATAAGGTTAGAGCCCGTGGGTTCGGCTGGAAGTGATAGAAAAATACGAAGGGGTCCCAGACGTAACTACTACCATGGACCCCTAGGTTCCCTCCCCTTGGGGGGTGGGGTGGGGGTGGGGGGCTGTAGTGATGCTATCAGCAAGTCCCCTCTTTGACACTAAGTGCCAGCTGAGGGAATGGGGGTGGGCGAGAGAGGGGGCTTAATAAGTGAACAGGGGAGGTTCGGAAAGTTGGGGGAAGGGGGATGGGGGTGTAACCTGACTCAGTGGCGTCACCTCACTTATATCACTATCACTAACGCACAGGTAGGTCATTTTCCGGTGATGGCTTGGAGTCAAAACGGACTATCTTTAGATAGTCCATTGGCGTATTATTAGATTTATTACAAAAACCAATACCTTCTATCAAACAATGACTGCGTAAACATAAAAAGGGGTTTTTGCTTTTTATATTTCAGCAGTCTTTTTGTTTATACGAGTTATTAGTTTTCCTAATAAGTTCAATGATATGTCAATGGGCTATCTAAAGATAGTCCGCTTTGACTCCAAGCCATCGTAAAAATAAATGACAGGAAAAAAAAAGTCTGTCGTCTAGTTGTTCCACCGCCGTCTTATCTTGATCCGTTCTCGCATAGTACTGCCAACACATGTATGAGAGAGATAAGAGGCAATATCACAGGTAGAGAGGAGGGTCCAGGCCTACTTTGAGGGCCTTCGGTAAAGACATTAACGACTATCTGGTACTATGGATCCCGTCTCTCAAGGGGGGAGCCCAGACAAGCCATTTTATTTTTATAGTCCTGATCTCTCTGTCTCTCTGTCTCTGTCTCTGTCTCAGTCTGTCTGTCTGTCTGTCTGTCTGTCTGTCTGTCTCTCTCCTCTCTCTCTCTCTCTCTCTCTCTCTCTCTCTCTCTCCTCTCTCTCCTCTCTCTCCTCTCTTCCCTCTCTCCTCTCTCCGATACAACCCATTTTATTTTATTTTAATTTTACACTCTCTCTTTCTTTTTGTCCTCTCTCTCTCTCTCTCTCTCTCTCATCTCTCTCTTTTAAATCTCTCTCTCTCTACTCTCTCTCTCTCTCTCTCCCTCTCTCTCTCCCTCTCTCTCGCCCTCTCTCTTTCTCTTCCTCCCTCTCTCTCTTCCCATACATCACCCTTTTATTTTTACTTTTCAAGTCTTTCTCTCTCTCTCTCTCTCTCTCGATCTCTCTCTCTCTCTCTCTCTCTCTCTCTCCCTCTCTCTCTCTCTCTCTCTCTCTCTCTTCTCTCTCTCTCTCTCTCTCTCTCTCTCTCTCTTCCTCTCCTCGTGTTTTATTATTTTATTTTTTATTTTACTCTTTCTTTCTCTCTCTCTCTCTCTCTCTCTCTCTCTCTCTCTCTCTCTCTCTCTCTCTCTCTCTCTCTCTCTCTCTCTCTCTCTCTCTCTCTCTCTCTCTCTCTCTCTGCTCTTGTTCCCAGACAACCCATTTTATTTTCTCTCTCTCTCTCTCTCTCTCTCTCTCTCTCTCTCTCTCTAAGCCCCGCTTTTTATGTTTATGTGTGTGTGGCTCGTGTTTGCCCGCCCGCCCCGCCGTGCCGTGTTAGATCGAACCAACGTTGCGTGTCGCCGACATGATTCTATCATACCGAACCCCGCCAGGGAAACCTCACCACACCGAAAACCCCTTTCAATTCAGAGCCCACCCCCACTCCCCCCACCCTTTCTCTGTCACCCCCTCTCTCCTCTGTCTCTTTACTATCCCCCCCCCCCCCCCCCTCTCCGATTTCTATCCACCTCGGTGCTCAAACATATCGACGATCGATCTACGTTAGGCTTAATATTTATTAAAAAAATAATAATAACGATTTGTATTTTTTTTCCTTCTTGATCTTGTACCTGGGTGAATGATTGGGTGATGATGTTTTGTGTGACTGCGTGTGTATCAGTGAATGGAAGCGCCTTGACTGTAAAAATAATTATAGAAAGGCGCTATAGAAATGCTATCAAATATTAGTCCCCGAGCCGAAGGTTCGGGGAGCTATTGTTTCTGTCTGATCCGTCCGTGCCTCCGGCGTGCCTCCGTCCGTCCGTCCGTCCGTCCGGCTTTTCGTCCGTTTTTCTCAAAAACTATTCAGTCTATCATCATCAAATTTGGTATACTAGTTTGCCAAGATGCAAGCTATCCACTGATGTATTTAGTTTTACATTAAGGTCAAGGTCGCGCCAGTTACGGGGTTCAA
>CM065697.1:20612184-20619684 GCA_017654935.2 Phymorhynchus buccinoides | reverse complement strand
GAGATTTTTCAGGAGAAAGACATAAACCGTTGTCAGACATAAAATTAGCTATGTTATCCAGATCTTTTTGATATATTCTTCTAATATAGTTTAAAGACCTTTTTGATGTTTTGTTTTTCAAAGTAGCATTCATCCATAGACAAATATCGTCTGCGTATTGAATTAAGTTACTATTTTTTGAAATATATTTTGGTAGATCATGAGTTAAGATGTTAAAAAGGAGAGGCGCAATTACAGAGCCTTGAGGGATGCCCATGTCAAGGAGCCTCTTTGAGGAATATGTATTACCAATTCTTGTTTGTATACTTCTGTTGGCCAAAAATGTTTTAATATAGCTATAGATATGACCAGAGAAACCAACAGTTTTTAGCTTATATAGTAGTCGTTCATGCCAAACTTGATCATACGCTTTGTTAATATCAAAAAATGTGGCGAGAACATTTTGTCTTCTAGCAAATTGACGTTTAACTTGCGTTGTTAGCTTTACTAAGTGATCAATAGTTGATCTACCTTTCCTAAAACCAGCCTGATTAACGGGAATAATACCACGTTTTTCACAGTAGTATGACGCTCTATTTAAGACAATTAGCTCCATTAATTTGCAAACATGAGATGTGAGCGCTATGGGTCTATAACTATTTACATTATGCATTGGTTTACCTTGCTTTAAAATAGGAACAATAATTGAATCTCTCCATATAGATGGAATATCCCCTTCAACCCAGCATTTTTTGATAATTTCATGAAGGAATGTCAAAATGTTTTCTGGTAGATGTTTTAGCATTTCATTGGAAATGGCATCTAAACCAACCGATGTTTTTTTGCTATTAGGTAATGAAGAAATGGCACATATTAATTCTTGAAATGTAATTTCGGCATTTAAATAATGATCACTATTTTCCTCAGGGTCAGTATATATGTCATTGTTAGATTGATTTTCCCTCAAGGTTCTGCATTTTTCTGATAAGCTATTGAAAGAACTATTCTTAGCAAATGTATCAGTAAATGCCTCAGCTTTTTGAGATGCTGACGGAAATTTCTCATCATCAACAATAATAGGATATGCAGGTAGATGAATCCCATTTTTCATTTCATGGACCTTGTTCCAAATCTTTTTTGTATCCTTATGGTCATTTATTTCATTAAAACAAAACGATGACCAATATTCACTTTTAGCATTTTCAATAACTCTATTTCTTTGGTTCTTTGCAGTTTTCACAGGAATGCTGCCTTTTACTTTTTTAACCTTTGCATGCATTTTAAACGTGTTCTTATTATTTTCAACAGCGTTTTTACATGATTCTGTCCACCACGCTTTGCCAGTATGTTTAGAAGACCTTGATTGAGTAAGTTTAGGAATTGCCTCACTTGCAGCATTCAGAATAGACTTGGTAAAACAACTATACATAGATTCGATGTCTGTCTTTTCAAAAGTGTTTTCGTCAATTGACTTTAGAATAGATTTAAAGTTATCCCAGTCAGCTCGCTTATAATTACATTTGAGGATTTTATCCTTTATATTATCATGTATAACGTCAAAACCTCCAAGGAAAATAATAATAGGAATGTGATCACTCCCTAAAGTATTATCAAGTAATTGCCACGTGCAGCTAGGCACTACTGATGGAGAAATTAAAGTCAGGTCAATTGCTGATGGTTTGTGGCTGGGAACATCAGGGAGCCTGGTAACATTTCCATCATTTAAGATAAATAGCGGAGAATCTGAAATGTTCTCCACTAAACGGTGAGAGCTAACTTTTGAGCATAATTTATCCCAAAATGGGGCGTGTTCGTTAAAGTCCCCTGCTATTAACCATTTACCTTTTTTAGCGTTTATAGAACGAATCCAGTCAGAATTGCTATCGATGACCCCTTTAGGAAAATATACTGAAGCTATATTTAAAACTAAAGATTTTTCAAATTTGACACATGCTGCACAAGAATACAAGTCTGTTATGCCAGGTGGTACAGGTGACTGAATTGGATGGTAAAACAATTGATCGTTGATGTAAATGGCGACAGACACTTTCACAGTTTCATCAGTTTCTTGGCAGACTGGTGGATAGAAGAAATGATTTAGTCGTGGTAAGTCTTTTTTTGATACATTGAGAGATTGAAGGATAAGGACCATATAGGTATTACTCTCAAGATGTTGATGAAGATTTACTAAATTAGTACTAATTGACCGGCAATTCCATTGTAGGATGTTCATATTTGATTTGAGGTGTGTGTGTGTGTGTGTGTGTGTGTGTGTGTGTGTGTGTGTGTGTGTGTGTGTTTTCCCCTGTTAACTAGTCACCCCATGTTCTACGTACAAGCACTGGCATTCACAGACACATCACACACAGACACACATACAAATACACAGAGAGAGAGAGAGAGAGAGAGAGAGAGAGAGAGAGAGAGAGAGAGAGAGAGAGAGAGAGAGAGAGATATGCGTGCGTGTACTCAGAGAGAGAGAGAGAGACACTTTGACACTTTGACACTTTGACTGTTTAATGTCATTAACAAAATGTTCTTATGAGAGAGAGAGAGAGAGAGAGAGAGAGAGAGAGAGAGAGAGAGAGAGAGAGAGAGAGAGAGAGAGAGAGAGAGAGAGAATGAGAGAGAGAGAGAGAGAGAGAGAGAGAGAGAGAGAGAGAGAGAGAGAGAGAGAGAGACAGACAGAGAGACAGAGACAGAGAGACAGACAGACAGACAGACAGACATGCTCTCCCCCCCCCCACCCCCACCCCCACACACACACCTTTCCTTTACCTCTCGCCACGGATTCTATATTTAGGTCAATGCGTAGTGTCCATGCTCTCGCACCCTAACCCTACCACCTCTGCAAATCCCCAATCCCCTAAACACCACTCTCCCCCACCACCTCCTACCACCCCTTCCTCCACCCCCCCTCCCCATCTTTATTGTTCTCTCCCCCTGCCCATTTCTCTTTTGTCCAGCTCCGCTGGGCTCTGAGATGGCATCAGTCTAATCACCCGAGATAATTGTGGTTCTTATCACTGTGCCATCACCGGCTAAAAAGGGGTGGCTAGGCGGGATGAATGGTATGTACACTGGGTTGCCTGGTATGAAGTATGCCTGTACTGCTCACAATACTTATATTATACTGCTCCTGTTCAGTCTGATGTTTGTTCCCAGGCTTTTCCCCGTGGAAGTACCTGGGGGGGGGGGGGGGGGGGGAGGTTAAAAATATTTGGTTTAAAAAAAATTAAAAAATTATTGACACACTTTTGCAGCAACAAAATAAATATGAAGCCAAGAGTACAACAAGCCGAGAAAAAAATTGTTCCTCCCCCCACCTTCTGGAAGTTCTGTGCTTGTAACTTCCTCTAATCTGCCACTCTCTTTGACTCTGCCTTTTTCCTTTGCTTTGTGTCATCCTACTATCTTTCTGACTTATTGACCCCATTCTTCTGCCTTAATTTTTTTTTAAAATCTTCCGAATAATTTTTCTCCTTTGAGCTCCTCCTGTACGCAGCGGGGAGACCAGTGAAAACTGAAAACCGGACATATATGTACCTTACCTATTATGGCCATATGGCCTGGAAACGCAGAAGAAGAAGAAGAAGAAGTTCCCTGGGTAAAACGTACTCGCAGCAGGGATTAGGTGTTGGGGGTGGGGGTGGATGGGGTGTTATCTAGGTGTTTATCATAGTCATGTACGTTATTAGCGTGAACAACACTTTCCGCAGCAAACGTTGCGCGAAATGTCTCACGTTTCAAAGTGTTTCTTATTCTTCAAGAGACTCCAGCAGTGTTAAAGAAGGTAATTATGTGGTGCTCGCAGGGTGAGGCCCATGTCATGGTCTAGATAATATGTAATTACTTGTTTTCTTCAGAAACGATGGAACGTGGTAACTGTCTGACATCTTCATTGGAAAAAAACACCGGGTCGGAACATGGTAATGTGAGTCACGTGACTCGGTGAAGGTAAAGATGTTCCCTCCCCCTCCCCCCCTCTTACATTTCTCAGCTTTCCCCACATTTTCACACCTGCCTTTCTTACCAAGCATTTCTTGTCAACATTTTCAGCTAATTATCTTTGTTGAATAATTAATCGCAGTCATGTTAAAGGCCATTATCTAATAGGACCCACCCCACCCTATGTAGTGCAGTACACACAACAGCTGCGCGGATAATTTGTCACAGTCCTGGTTCATTGCGGTTTTTTCCGTCTCGCCTTTATCTTCTACTATTATTGAATGCATGTGTTTAATTATGTAAACTAGCGCAACGCCTAGTACTGGCAATGCACCATACTGGTAACGCCTAGTAACGGTAACGCCAAGTACTGGTAACGCTGAGTACAGCAAATTTGAAGCGATTCGGTTAAGAAACGGCGGAGTTAGAAGGCCCCGTTTCACGTTGGCGCTGCTCTGAGAGTGACGCAATCTCCCGATTCTCTTCCAATTTGCTGCTAGGCTTTGCCCGGGCCATAGCAAGCCTGACAGCAAATGTGAGGCGATTCGGTTAAGACACGGCGGAGTTATTCGTGAAAAGGTAAAGCGGCGTATAGCGCGCGCGTTTCGGAACCGATTCGCTTCCGGTTAGGCACACCGATAGCCACCATCCCCGGTCATCTACCTGCCAAATGTGAAGGCAATCGGTCCAGAAATGCCGGAGATACGGGCGCTGAGAGTCCGGCGGATACGCGTTTCGCGCATTTGCGAAACCGCGCAAATGACACGGCCGCCCCGGTTGCCGTTGCCATCGCCCCGTTAGGGCTCACAGCAAATTTGAAGCGATTCGGTCATAAAACGGCGGAGTTATAAGGCCCGTTTTGTGTTTCAGACAGACACACACAAACACACACACACGGACACTTGGTTTTTTACTATATGATGGATGACAATTAGAGTTAAATATAGCAAACGATAGAGGATCAAGTACTAAATCTGCAGTAAGAAAGGCAAGACTTAAAACAATGGAAACAAGGGCATCTCCGAGCGGCAGCAACGCATTGTGACAATGCAAACCCGGCCAGAGTTATGTCCTTTCCCCCCCCCCCCCCCCCCCCCCCCCCCCAATAAACACACCACTTTCCACCCTTACAGAACGCATAAAATACATAGCCCAAAATTTGAAGCGATTCTGTTCAGTAATTCACGAGATACAGCTGAACTTTTATACAAACTTCCTTGCACCATGTCCTCTCCCCCCCCCCCCCCCCCTACCTCACCCCCCAATAAACACACCACTTTCCACCCTTACAGAACGCATAAAATACATAGCCCAAAATTTGAAGCGATTCTGTTGAGTAGTTCACGAGATACAGCTGAACTTTTATACAAACTTCCTTGCACCATGGTACACCACCACACACAATTTGAAGCGATTCTGTTCACCAGTTCACGAGATAAAGCTGGGGGGAAATTACATAGCCCAAAGAAGGAAATTTCGGTTTTCAAGGTCAAACTTCAAGGTCAAGGTCAGCACGGTGTTGATTAACGAAAGGAAGCTTCCTTTTCAAGCTGTCTACCCCTCTGCCAATTTTAATCAAAACCCAAACAGTAGTTTTTAAGATAATCGATACACAGACACACACACACAGACACACACACACAGACACACACACAGACACACAAACCGATCGCAATACCTCGGCCTCTGGCCGGGTAATAACCGAGAAATGGAGAAGGGGGGGGGGGGGGCGCATATTCATATCAATTAGGATGTTACCTACCTTACAAGAAGAGCAACCCTGAGCTATAACGTCTTTCCGTTTAGAGTCATATTAGACAATCAACACGTTACGCGCACACGCGGACATGTGCATGCATACACACTCGTGTGGGATTATCGCCGAGCGGCAGCAACGCATTGTGACAATGCAAACCCGGCCAGAGTTATGTCCTCCCCCCCCCCCCCCCCACACAATAAACACACCACTTTCCACCCTTACAGAACGCATAAAATACATAGCCCAAAATTTGAAGCGATTCTGTTCAGTAGTTCACGAGATACAGCTGACCTTTTATACAAACTTCCTTGCGCCATGGTACACCACCACACAAAATTTGAAGCGATTCTGTTCACTAGTTCACGAAATAAAGCTGGGGGGAAATTACATAGCCCAAAGAAGGAAATTTCGGTTTTCACGGTCAAACTTCAAGGTCAAAGTCAGCACGGTGTTGATTAACGAAAGGAAGCTTCCTTTTCAAGCTGTCTACCCCTCTGCCAATTTTAACAAAAGTCCAAACAGTAGTTTTTAAGATAATCGATACACAGACACACAGACACACACACAGACACACACACAATCTGATAGCAAAACCACGGCCTCTGGCCGGGTAACAACATACATCTAATACGTTTATTTAGTAACATTTGGTCTGAACCAGCGTAGAAGCAGAGCGCCTGCCGCCAGACCGTGGGGCTAGATAACATTTATCGGTCAGTGTTTAATCCTTGGCCATTAATGTCCTGCACATGGCCTGATCAGACCGAGTAATAAAGATCAGCAGATGAGCAGAGATGTTGGAAGGTAGTGGTGCACGTGCGTGTTTGAGGAGTGGGCAGGTATGAGAGGTTAGAGTGCCGGTAGGGAGGGTGATGGAAAGGTGGAAGAGGTTGTTATGGAAGAAGAAGAAGTGTGTGTGAGTGTGTGTGTGTGTGTGTGTGTGTGTGTGTGTGTGTGTGTGTGTGTGTGTGTGTGTGTGTGAGAGAGAGAGAGAGAGAGAGAGAGAGAGAGAGAGAGAGAGAGAGAGAGAGAGAGAGAGAGAGAAACAGAGAGAGAGACAGACAGACATAGTTCAGACTTCAGAAACGTTATTAGATAGAAAGAGAGATAGTGGCATAAAAAGAGGGAAATAGTAGCTAATGGCAGAGACAAAGGAACTAATCAAAACCGAAACACAGAGAACATGTTTTTAAGTAAACGAAGGTTGTATAGCTTAGGCCTAATTATAAGCAATATTAAAGCACGCACATCAATACATATCCAAGCTTAACGATCCACCAGATCATGTGTCAAAATCACGGGTTTCACGTTTTCCCCCTCTTATAACTGGAAATAAATCTTGTTTTGACCAAGTCAGACTCCCATATAAATGGCCCCAAATTCAACCCGAAACATCACTTTAAAGAGCAGCCTCAATTTGAATATAGGGAAATGTATATGTGGGTCACAGCAACCCAGAAAAAAACAAGGGACTTAATCGTGGTGCGTCACTGGGTCTTTAACAACAACACCTACCTCCCTCCCCGACCTTTCCTCCTTCCCCACACCCTAATTCTTCGTTCTCACATCCATTTCTAACGAACACGATCCCTAATAATTGTTATCATTATCCAGTTTTCAACTATGCGAGCCCAGAAGATGAGAGGAGAGAACTTTGAAATCACGATCACCTGCTCTGGAGACCTGGTCTCCATTGAGCTGCATGTTAGCCTTCATCAATTCACAGAGAGGCCTTTCATTAGCGCACCGGGGCTGCTTTTGAAGACACGCGAAACGTGAGACGCGTGCCCACACCTTCCAGGATGAAGAGGAAG
>CM065697.1:20589684-20604684 GCA_017654935.2 Phymorhynchus buccinoides | reverse complement strand
ACACACCCCTAACTCTTACCAAGCACAACGTACCCATACCCATGGGTGAACAACACAGTATTTCATCCGCCGTAACGTGGTAAAACAGCATCTACCTATATCCTCCTACAACACCGTTTTGCACCTAGCACCTGTCATCTACTATGCTAACGGGCATCCGACTGTGTCTTAAACTGGACCTTCGCTCATACATAATAGAGAGATACCCGTACCCAGTACAGTCCCCTGTCCCTTCTCTTCATTTCAATGGTCAACCTATGGCGATAGTTTTCACGCCAGAAGGCAGTCAATGCACTAGGGGCTTATCACGCGATTTTCTTACTTGGGCGTAGTGAGAGAGAGAGAGAGAGAGAGAGAGAGAGAGAGAGAGAGAGAGAGAGAGAGAGAGAGAGAGAGAGAGAGAGAGAGAGAGAGAGAGAGAGAGTGAGTGATGGTAGGACCACTCACTGTCTCTCTCTCTTTCTTTATCCCCAACTAATAATATAGAGAGGATTAGCCCCACACGAGCGTCATGCCCTCTGGTGTGAGAAAAATCGCACTAAGTCTCTCATTTCCCACCACCTCCCCCTCACCCAGCCTCCACCACCCACCCACCCACCCACCCAAAACCCTTCGGTTTCTTCATTCTCTTTCTTGTTCTCATTCTCAAAGCTTCGGATTTTTTTTGGGGGGAAAACCAAACACGGGTGAGTGCACCTAAGGTATTGTCCATCATCCCCCACCCCCCCCACCCCCTCCTCCCTTGCCTGGTATGGATCTACAGACAACCACCCACCCGTGACCCTACGCCTTCCCTCTAATAAGGCATAGCAGGAGAGAGAGAAAGACAGAACGATAGTGTAGAAGGGAGACTAAGGCTGGGAGAGTGGAGGGAGGGTATACAATGGAAGGCTAGGGGAAGGAAGCATGGGACCAAATACAATGGTCTGGGTGGGTTAAGGTTAGTCCGTGGCCAGTTTAAGATGTCCATTAGTCCTTATAGGTTATTACGCCTGACTTGGTGTCCGTTTTAGTTTAGCGAGTGACCCTGAGTATGGCAGGCAGCTTTTGTGTGTGTAAAGCCACTGCAACGACCACCTTTTGCTAGAGTGAATGCCCTTGGTAGATGCTTGAGTACTGACAACAACAACAACAACATACAGTATTTATACGGCGCTGAATCTTGATAGAAATCAAATCAAAGCGCACACACACACGTTAGCATTCATAACGCATTCAAACAAACAGGTGGGTTTTGAGGTTAGCTTTGAAAGCAGAGAGGGTCGGTCGCTGACGGAGGGAGAGAGGAAGTTTGTTCCAGGAGGTCGGTCCTGAGACAGCAAAAGAGCGCCGACCAACAGTTGAAAGCTTATGCCTAGGGATCTGGAGAGAAAGAGGGTCAGAAATTGAACGTAAAATGCGAGCTGGCGTATAGATGGAAATATTGTCGCAGAGGTAAGATGGAGCAGCTTTTTGGATAGATTTATAACTGACCAAACAAGGGCATGACTCTCGCCAATAACCCTATTTGGGGCCACTGAATGGCTGCCTTTCGCAAGAGTTGAATGCCCTTTTGGATACTGACCAACAAGGGATTCACTCTCACGGCCAAGGGCGTTAATAACCCTAGTTGCAGTGGCCAGTAGTGTGGAGGCAGGCACTATTATTCACAGAGCAAGCTCTGGTAGCTAGAGTCCAGTCCTGGGTGTTCTTACCTATAGTTAACGGTCAAGAAAACGGCCAGGGGCAGGCTGGGTTCTTGATAACCCCCCCCCCCCCCCCCCTTTTAAAAGGGTATGCTCACCCTCTGTTTTGAGTCTTAAAGACCCACTGACCCACCACGATTAAGTCCCTTGTTTTTTTCTGGGTAGCACATACAAATGTCCCCAACTTGAAATTGAGGCTGCTCTTTAAAAAGATGTTTCATTGTCAATTTGGGGATATTTGTATGGGAGTCAAACCGGGTCAAAACAAGATTTCTTACCAGCTATAAGAGGGAAAACACGTGAAACCCGTGATTTTGACACGTGATCTGGTGGGTCTTTAATGCGTATTTCCACCCCCTGTTTCATAGTTTAACGGGTGCAATTATAATGCATTATTGGTTGGACGATGTGACGGTTTCAGTTGCAAATAAGTAGCAAACAATTTGAAGAACAGAGCTTCCTGCACGATCAGCTGATGGCACCAAATCATAAACAGTGCTGCTAAATTCTATTGAGAGAGAGAGAGAGAGAGAGAGAGAGAGAGAGAGAGAGAGAGAGAGAGAGAGAGAGAGAGAGAGAGAGAGAGAGAGAGAGAGACGGTTCCAACGCACGAATCAAAAGTTTAAAGAGTTAACTCACCCTTTACTTAGGATTTTCGTTTAACTTATTATTAAAAAGGCGATTATCGTGCAAAGTTTGAAGTTTCAATAGGGGTGACCTGGGGGGATCCGGTGCGTAAATACAGTACGCACGATCGGTGCGTTTTCAGGAACCCTGGGGGTAAGGGGAATGAGTGGACAGTGGAACGAGTCAGCTGCTAACCGCTGCCACGCCTGACAAAGGAGCAGGAAGGAGAGGAGAGAGAGGGGGGGGGGGGGGGGGGGGGGGGGGGGGTAGAGAGAGAAAAAACAGAGAGAGGGGAGAGGGGGGGGGGGGGGGGTGGACATGGCTGGTTGGTACGGGGGTTTTGACCGGCATCAGTCACAATAGCCACAAGAAAAACAAAAGTCACAAAAACAAAAGTAGAAACTTTGGTCAAGGCTCCAACCCCTTTTCCCCCCTGGCAGATGCTTCCATTAGTACAACACACGTCTGTGCGCACGCGCAAGCGTTCACGTGCGCTCCCGCACACACAGAGCAATGTTTTTATTAGTCCCCGAGCCGAAGGTTCGGGGAGCTATTGTTTCTGTCTGATCCGTCCGTGCCTCCGTCCGTCCGTCCGTTCGTCCGGCTATTCGTCCGATTTTCTCAAAAACTATTCAGTCTATCATCATCAAATTTGGTATACTAGTTTGCCAAGCTGCAAGCTATCCACTGATGTATTTAGTTTTACATTAAGGTCAAGGTCGCGCCCGTTACGGGGTTCAAACCCCGAAACACATAATCGCTAATATCTCGCGAAGTTTTGCATGTATTTCAATGCAGTTTTTTTCACATTTCTTGATGAATGGTCTATAACACAGTTGTCATGAATTTTTCTGTGCGCTCGTGTGCGCATCATAGCGCGCCCTCAAATCACGGGTCCGAACCCCAAGGCTATATATAAAAAAAACCTATTCAGTTACGTGCTGTTTTGATGCGTTTTTATGTATGTGTACACCGACACATTCCGATTTCGGAGTAGCTCGGCGATGCTGCGAGGGGACTTCGCAGCCGCTCGGCGTTGCACTTGTTTTGCTTTAATTTGTCAATGATCCATCTTGAAATACAATTTTGATTTTGACTTCGACGACTCTGTCTCTGTCTGTCTCTCTCTCTCTCTCTGTCTCTTTCTTTCTCTGTGTCGGTGTCGATCGGTCTCTCTCTCTCTCTCTCTCAATCTCTCTCTCTCTCTCTCTCTCTCTCTCTCTCTCTCTCTCTCTCTCTCTCTCTCTCTCTCTCTCTCTCTCTCTCTCTCTCACACTCTCTCTCTCTCTCTCTCTCTCTCTCTCTCTCTCTCTCTCTCTCTCTCTCTCTCTCTCTCTCTCTCTCTCTCTCTCTCTCGCTCTCTCTCTCTCTCTCTCTCTCTCTCTCTCTCTCTCTCTCTCTCTGCTCTCTGCCATCTTTGTTTGCTAACACAAAATGTGTCTCTTTCTGTTGCATGTGCGGTGCCTGATTGATCTGGGGTGGTGACATCACAGGTAAGTTATTCATACACATCGTGACACGTTCATTATTCACACGTTAAGCCAACCTTTTCATTTTGTTCGTGTAACATTCCCCCAGTGGGGATACCGGGGGATCTTTAGCACAAACAGTTCCCCCGCCTTCTGGAAGTTCTGTGCTAGCAGCTTTGTCTTTTACCCTGTCTTCTCCTCTTCTTAGTATCGCCATGGAGCTTTCTACTGAGTGTCTTTGAATAAAAAATGGTGTTTTACGTCCTCTCGGTCATAGACACATATGGGACATTTGTAAATACAAAGATGGTGGGAACAATACTGGCTGCAATGCCCGGAGGCAGTGCAACACCAGTAAAGTCCCGAGTTTTTATCAATATATGCTATGGCACCGCGACATAAAAGTCTTTGCTATTGTCTACTATTTTCTCTAACACTTAGCCCGCCTTCTGGAAATTCTGTGTTAGCAACTTCCTCTAATCAATCGATCACTCTGTTTGACTCTGCCTTTTCCACTTCTTACTATCATCTACTATTTTTGTTCTGACTTGTCGGCTCATTCTACTTGCTTTTAACAATATCTTCGAAATATTGTTGTTTTCTTTTGAACTCCTCCGAAATCGGAATGTGTCCGCTGAATGTAGCGGGAAGACCAGTGCCCATTAGGCCATATGGCCTCGGAACGCAGAAGAAGAAGAGGTCTTATAATATTTTATATCAGACATCTACTGTAACGTTCTGTAGATATTGTTGCTGCTGTTGTTGTTTTTTTAAGTCAATTTATCTCGCTCCTTATGTTTGATTCTCTCTCTCTCTCTCTCTCTCTCTCTCTCTCTCTCTCTCTCTCTCTCTCTCTCTCTCTCTCTCTCTCTCTCTCTCTCTCTCTCTCTCTCTCTCTCCTCTCTCTCTCTCTCTCTCTCTCTCTCTCTCTCTCTCTCTCTCTCTCTCTCTCTCTCTCTCTCTCTCTCTCTCTCTCTCTCTCTGTCTGTGTCTCTTGTGTGTGTGTGTGTGTGTCTGTGTCTGTGTGTGTGTGTGTGTGTGTGTGTGTGTGTCTGTCTGTGTGTCTGTGTGTGTGTGTGTGTGTCTGTCTGTCTGTCTGTCTGTCTGTGTGTGTGTGTGTGTGTGTGTGTGTGGGGGGGGGGGGGTTTCGGGTTATGGATAAGGTTAGGGTCAGTTCAACAGTGTCAGTTTGATTGCTTAGAAGATACGCATATGTCTATATTTCAATACCTTACGTCGTCTTCCTATCTAGTCATTGTAAAGCGCATAGAGTATTTTGAATGGATTATTGCGCTATATAAATATAATTATTATTATTATTATGATGATTAATATTATTATTATTATTATTATTATTATTTTTATTATTATTATTATTATTATTATTATAAATATTCACTGAGGGAAAACAATCCACATTGTCACGCGACCTAGGTCATTTCCCGCATTTGGACGACTAGGAGTATCGAATGTCGTGTGTCCCTTTCATACTGATCCTCAGTGAAAACAATTTTCATCGCGAATATTTGAGGGGAGGGAGGGGTGGGGTCGGGTGTGTGTGTGTGTGTGTGAGTGGGTGGGTGGGTGGAGGGGCAAGGGAGAAAAGCTCAACATAGCCGAGAGAATCTGTCTACAGTAACGGACAGGCTACAGGACTCCGCGGGTCGATTGCCTTTTGAACACTGCCCCCTCTCCCCCGGGGGAAAATTCTAAGACATCGCTGGAACAAATTAGTCTGGAATTAACGGTGTCAGGGGGACCCACGCTGCGAGTAGAAGAACGATGACTGGGAATCGATACCTAAAAAAAAAACCCAAAAAAACAAGTGCAACGCCGAGCGGCTGCACAGTCCCCTCGCAGCATCGCCGAGCTACTCCGAAATCGGAATGTGTCGGCTGTACACATGCATAAAAACGTATCAAAACAGCACGTAACTACATAAAAACGCATGGAAACAGCACGAAACCGAATAGTTTTTTTATATATAGCCTTAGGGTTCGGACCCGTGGTCATGCGCACACGAGCGCACAGAAAAATTCATGACAACTGTGTTATAGACCATTCATCAAGAAATGTTGCGGAAAAAACTGCATTGAAATACATGCAAAACTTCGCGAGATATTAGCGATTATGTGTTTCGGGGTTTGAACCCCGTAACTGGCGCGACCTTGACCTTAATGTAAAACTAGATACATCAGTGGATATCTTGCATCTTGGCAAACTAGTATACCAAATTTGATGATGATAGACTGAATAGTTTTTGAGAAAAACGGACGAATAGCCGGATGGACGGAGGCACGCCGGAGGCACGGACGGATCAGACAGAAACAATACTCCCCGAACCTTCGGCTCGGGGACTAATAATAGTATTTTTTTTTTTTTTCTTCCTGTCACTTTTCCTAATTTTTGTTCCCTTTTGGCCATCAAGTTCCTTAGGTCTCTCTCTCTCTCTCTCTCTCTCTCCTCTCTCTCTCTCTCTCTCTCTCTCTCTCTCTGGCAAAAATGCTGATTCAATCTGTTCTGGATTGCAGAGTGACATTAATAATCTAGTTGACTGGGCAGAGCAAAATCATATGGCCTTACACCCCAAAAAGTCTAAATTCATGTTAATCACAACAAGACAAAAGAGGCAAAACTTTAAAAATTATCTATGAAAAGCCTCTAGAAGAAGTTACTTCACACAAATTACTCGGCCTATACATTGACAACAACTTATCATGGTCAAAACACATGGACATTCTGTCCAAGAAAATTTCAAAAAAAGTATTTCAGCTCAATAGAATTAAACACTTTTTAGATCAACATACTCGTAGACTTTTTTTTCCATGCCTATATCCAACCTGATATTGATTATGCATCAACATGTTGGGATTCAGCTAGTAAAAACACACTCAAACATGTTGAAAGACTATATAAACGCTCTCTTAAACTCATACTCCTTAAATCGTCATCCCTAGAAACCAATGACTATAAAGAACTTAACATTCTACCATTTGATTTGAAATGCCTTCTAAATAAAGGTACCCTTATGTACAAGATCATAAATAAGCTAGCACCAAAATATCTTATTACTAAATTTAAAGTCCATACAATTCGAAGCAAAACCAAATTAACAATGCCCCGCCCCCAGAACAGATCTATATAAATCATCCCTTACATTCTCTGGTGGTAAACTGTGGAACGACCTCCCTGATTATCTAAAAAAATAGAACTAGCGTCTTTTCCTTTCGAAAATCTTATCACAAGCTCCTAATAGACAATCTTGTTTATTAGTAATGCTAATTAATGAGTTTTACTTCAAACGTTACTAATGCCATCAGCTTATGCCTAGATTCTTATAAATCTCTCTGTCTCTGTCCCTCTCTCATATTCCCATGTTATCATATAATATTTTTTGTTTTTTTTGTTTTTTTCTTCCTTAAAATTGGGTTTATTCTGAAAATTGTCATTGTCTCCTTTTTTCGTACTTATTCTCAAAATGGTTTCCCTTTTTTTCGTACTCAATTTAAACTACCAATTCAAGTTCACCATTGTTAAGTATTATCCATGTTTGCTTTAAATCCCATTTGATTTCTTTTTCAATTATTTCATGTGCCAATTTTTGTTCCATTTTCTTGACTTGATTGTTTTTATGTCAAATTTTCTTTGCTTGATGCATGGTATGAATGTATGAGAGTGAGAGGGCAAGGTGCACGAACGCTAAAGAAGCTATTGTAGCTTATCCTTTTTACCCTCAATAAAACATTCGTATTTCGTATTTCGTATTTCTCTCTCTCTCTCTCTCTCTCTCTCTCTCTCTCTCTCTCTCTCTCTCTCTCTCTCTCTCTCTCTCTCTCTCTCTCTCTCTCTCTCATATCTCTCTCTCTCTCTCTCTCTCTCTCTCTCTCTCCCTATTTATTATTAGTTATATGGCATTGTTCATTCTCCCCCTCCCCACTGTTCCCTTGTAACATGGGCAGAAGGCCTAGTCAGTAAACTGAGTTGAGTTGACTTGATGTGAGTCTCTCTCTCTCTCTCTCCTTCTCTCTCTCTCTCTCTCTCTCTCTCTCTCTCTCTCTCTCTCTCTCTCTCTCTCTCTCTCTCTCTCTCTCTCTCTCTCTTCTCTCTCTCTATCTATCTCTCTCTCTCTCTCTCTAATAGGCCTGGCCTAAAATCTCAATCCTTGCGTAATAAAGTTTTCAAATGTCAAATCTCTCTCTCTCTCTCTCTCTCTCTCTCTCTCTCTCTCTCTCTCTCTCTCTCTCTCTCTCTCTCTCTCTCTCTCTCTCTCTCTCTCTCTCTCTCTCTCTCTCTCTCTCTCTCTCTCAAAAGTCTTCTCATCTCTCTCTCTCTCTCTCTCTCCATACTCTCTCTCTCTCTCTCTCTCCCCTCTCTCTCTCTCTCTCTCTCTCTCGTCTCTCTCTCTCTTCTCTCTCTCTCTCTCTCTCTCTCTCTCTCTCTCTCTCTCTCTTAACATGTCTTCTGTTTGATTTAGCTTTTAATGTTCAGTTATTCTTCGCTTTCAATTGTGTGTATGCGTTCATGTCACTGTAACTTTAACTGTATTGTTTTATTTTACCCATGCCTTTGGCTATTGATTTCATTCCATATCACTTTAGTACGTTGCATTCAAACATTTTCTATTCTGTTCATTTTGTTTGTTTTGTTATTGTGTGTTGGGTTAGCATTAATTTGATTTAGTACTTTTATGCCATACGTTTTTTTATTTATTTTGTAAAGGTCAAGATGTGCCACCCCACACCCCACCCCCTCCCCTACATTTCTCGGTTAATTGTTTTTTTCCCGTTTTTGCCTTTCTTACCTGTATTTTAGGAACATTTTTAGCTAATAACCTTTTTGGAATACTAACCCTATCCCCAACCCTAGCCCTAACCCTAACCCTAACCCCCACCCTATAAGACGGAAAAACGCAACGAACCACAACTGTGACAAATCGCGGTGTACTGCAGTACATAGTGGGGGGTAGGGTTAGGCTTAGGGCTAGGGTTAGGGATAGGGTTAGTATTCCAAAAATGTTCCTAAAATACAGCTTTATGTATGGTAAGAAAGGCAAAAACGGAAAAATACAATTAACCGAGAAATGCAAGGGGTGGGGGGGGGGGGGGGGGGGGGGGGGCACATCTTCACCTTTACCTGTTTGTTTTTTAAAAATCTTGTTTCCTCGATCTGAGCACTTTTGAAACAAACTTGATATTTTAAAATATTAGTTTAGCTTAGTTGGGTTTTTTTTAATTATTGGTTTTCTCATTGAAATAGGCCTGTTATGGTGGTCGTTTGAGTGAGTTCCTTCTGTAATGGTTTGCGATTTGTTTGTTTGTTTGTAATATTATGTTTTGTGTTGTTTGTTTACTATTGGGAGTAACCAAAAAATATTATATTTCATATTTTCTTTGCAGTTTGGTTTGTTTGACTTGTAACAGACGTGCGTTTTATTGTTAGGAAGCAAAATTAATAGTCTACTTACTCTTTTGTTTAAGCAGCGTCAGTATCATTTTATTTTTCTCTAAAACTAATTAATTAAAGAAAAATAACGCAATATCAAACCCATCACTCACATTTTTATGGGTTTTTTTTCTTCCCATTCTTCTATTAAATCTGTGCCATTAAGAAGATAACTTGATTAAATATCTCCCTTTTTGTTGTTGTTAAACTTTCTTTGTCGTTTGCGAATAAAGGTTATTTAAAATCCGTACTGTCACCCCCTCCCCTCTCCCCACCCCTCTAACTAAAGTTTTGAAACGAGTCGAGTTCTGTCATTTAAAACGACAAAACGACACTGCCTGCTGGAATAATCAGAAGCGCTTTTGTTTTTAACGTTGGTTTTTGTTTTCATTGTCATTTATTTCATTTCCCCACTCTGTTTTGTTTTCTATTAGTCCCCGAGCCGAAGGTTCGGGGAACTATTGTTTCCGTCTGGTCCGTCCGTGCCTCCGTCCGTCCGTGCCTCCGTCCGTCCGTGCCTCCGTCCGTCCGTCCGGCTATTCGTCCGTTTTTCTCAACAACTATTCAGTCTATCATCATCAAATTTGG
This sequence comes from Phymorhynchus buccinoides, assembly GCA_017654935.2. Lineage (NCBI taxonomy): Eukaryota > Metazoa > Mollusca > Gastropoda > Neogastropoda > Raphitomidae > Phymorhynchus > Phymorhynchus buccinoides. The sequence continues at coordinate 20,594,873 of CM065697.1, read as the reverse complement.
TATACTAGTTTGTCAAGATGCAAGCCATCCACTGATGTATTTAGTTTTACATTAAGGTCAAGGTCGCGCCAGTTACGGGGTTCAAACCCCGAAACACATAATCGCTAATATCTCGCGAAGTTTTGCATGTATTGCAATGCAGGTTTTTTTCCACAACATTTCTTGATGAATGGTCTATAGCACAGTTGTCACGAATTTTTCTGTGCGCTCGTGTGCGCATGATCGCGCGCGCTCGAATCACGGGTCCGAACCCCAAGGCTATATATAAACAAAACTATTCAGTTACGTGCTGTTTTGATGCGTTTTTATGTAGTTACGTGCTGTTTCGATGCGTTTGTATGTATGTGTACAGCCGACACATTCCGATTTCGGAGTAGCTCGGCGATGCTGCGAGGGGACTTTGCAGCCGCTCGGCGTTGTACTTGTTCCTGATTTTTTAATTGTTTGTTTTCTTTGTTGTTTTGTTAACTTTGCCCTCCTCCTCCCCCTTTTCTCCCTGCTTTTTATTTATTTTTGTTATTTATTTTTACGCCGAACAATGTTAGGTTCGGATTGCCATTCATCGTATTTCATTCCTTCCCTCTTGCTTCTGCCAGTGACCTACCTCTCTCTCTCTCTCTCTCTCTCTCTCTCTCTCTCTCTCTCTCTCTCTCTCTCTCTCTCTCTCTCTCGCTCTCTCTCTCTCTCTCTCTCTCTCTCTCTCTCTCTCTCTCTCTCGCTCTCTCTCTCTCTCTCTCGTCTCTCTCTCTCTCGCTCTCTCTCTCTCTCTCTCTCTCTCTCTCTCTCTCTCTCTCTCTCTCTCTCTCTCTCTCTCTCTCTCTCTCTCTCTCTCTCTCTCTCTCTCTCTCTTTGTTGTCACTGATGCTTTTCCTTTTGTAATCCTCTCCCCTCTGACATGGGCAGAAGGCCTGGATCAATAAACTTTGTGATCTCTCTCTCTCTCTCTCTCTCTCTCTCTCTCTCTCTCTCTCTCTCTCTCTCTCTCTCTCTCTCCCATAAACATTGAGTCACACATTTAACCCTTTCACCACCAAAGTCGCATTTATGCACCACAATGGTTTAACACCCATGTCACTAAAAAGGCATCAAATCAGGGCCTGTTATCCAAAGACCCTATTTTCTTTATTTTGGGAGGTAAGGATAGGCCTAATGTTAAATATGTCACAGAGGAATTCCCAATATTGCAGATTGTTTTTCTCTCTTCTCAGCTACGCCTAATAGTATTTTTTTGCTGAAAAATGGGTGGCGGTGAAAGGGTTAAAGACGGCTGGTAGGTATAAGCTTCGAACTTGTTGCTCTAAGTGTCTTTCTGTTTGACTGTTTTCAAAGGAATAAAGATTTGTTTAAGCCAAATGAAAAAACCCAAGCATATATACACCAACAAATCAACTCACTCTGTGCTGTTCTCTTTACTAGGTGAAAAGAGTGTTGTGTCACGTTCGTCTAAGGGGAGACAACACATTATAGCGAACGTAACTTGTAGGATTTCATGAGATTTGTTTAGGCTGTAGAATATCACGTCAATCCTGCCTCACAAATGTCAAGATCGGAAATCGTAGTGAATCGAATCGCATCTAGTGTAGCCGGTGCGCACGCACGCATGCGCGCGCACACGCGCGCACACGCGCGCACGCACACACACACACACACACACACACACACACCAAGTTTAGCAGTGACTCAGTTTATTAGCGCCTTCTAATTATTAATTCTTCAAAAAAGAAACCAGTTCATTGATGGAGAGTTGGGTAGGCAAAGGGGGGGGCGGGGCGTTCTGAACAGAAGAGACCGGTAGTGAGTGCATGGTTGGCTGGGTTTCACCCCTCCCCTTCCCTCCCTCCCACCCTCCGCTCGCCCCGCGTTCGCGCACATCACAAGGCAAACCAATCGTTGCTTTGCTACAGCTACTAACAACACTTGCGCGAGGAGGTCGCTCGCGCGCGCGCGCGGCAACCACGAGTGTAGCAGCGTTGGTAGTGTTGTGTGTTGTCACTGCACAGACTCGAATGGGAAACGGGCTCTCGACTGACTCGACTGAGTACACGGGTGGCTTCTGTTCCGGCGTGTGTGCGTGTGCGCGTGTGTGTATACACACACTTGGACTAGGCAGAGTGAGCGAGTGTTGATAGGTTTGTGTGCGTATTGTTTCATCGTAGCCCTGCTCCAGCCGTCTGTGTGTGTGTGTGTGCTTTCTGGAATGTGATCAGCAGCCGCCGGTTGTTGTTGTTGCTAGTCTAGTAGTAGACGGGTGCTTTGAGTGAATCGATAGATCCACCCACACTAACAAACTACTACGATCCCTCGTCGTGAGTCAAAACAGTGACGAGATAGCGACAGCGAGAGAGAGACGGAGAGATTGTTTCTAGCAAAGCTGTGGCTAGTAGTAGCAGTAGCGGCGATCGGCTGAGGTTTTGTTTCTGTTCAAGAAGAATACAAGAGCGAGAGGGCAACGTACACAGACAGACAAGGCATACTCTGAAACAATAGAGAGAGAATAGAACAATACGATCGCTTTGGGTGGTTTTGTAGTAAAGTGGTAGTGAACTACTAGGCACGTGTCAATGAAAGTGGAGTGTGGATTGAAAGCTGCGGTTGTTGAAGGGATAGATTTGCGGACAGAAAAGGAAAGTAGCCCAGCCGCCGGGTTGGAGTGATGTTCTGGTGTGCTACGTGGTGAAGTAGTGGTGTCATGTAATGTAGTGTGGTGCGGTCAATCGCGGTTTGTTCAAAGCCAACGGGGGGGAAAGATCATTCCATTCAGTTTGGGGTGTGGTCATCGCTTGACCAGTGGCTAACATTGGGGGAAAATATAACATGGTGTTGTGTCCACTACTACGCTGCATAACTACTATTAGCCACGATACTGATAGACATCCATATCGACTGTAACACCTCGCTTTCCCACTACCAGATACTGACGTGTGGTCATTCTTAGCTGTTAACAGCGCGTGTTGTGTTGTGTTGTTCATACTACCTTCTCCCCCCATCTTCCCCAGTGTCAAAAAGTGAACCATTCTCTCTTCGTGGAGCTTGCGATATTAACGTAAAACGTAACTTACTCAATGACTGTCTTTTTTTGTTTCAATATCAAACCGCGATGACTAGTTGTGAACAACATTGGTGTTGATCCGAGACCAAACAATCGGTAGAGACATACAAACCAAACCAAACACCACGCTATTTTCCATCACGTTGTAATAATCTGTGATGATTTTACACGTCAATCAACCATCTCTTGTAATGAATGATTGTCGTTGATAATTGTCTGCGAGTGAAGTGATTATTTCCCAGGAGTGATATTTGACGTGTGGAGTGTGTAAGTGGCAGTAGATCAGACCCTACCGGGAGTATTCTCACCATCGTCGACGTGGAGTGTGGCTCGTGATGCGTCAAGGCAGGAAAGGAGGAGGAGGAGGGGAATGGGGAGCAGGCTGGGTGGTGTGGGTGCTGCACTATCTGGTGCTGCCCCTGGCCATGTCCATGGTGTCCATGGTGGACAGTGGGGTCAAGCGACAGCCCATCTACTGGAACGCATCAAACCCTCTGTGAGTAAATCAAAATGAAATCAAATCAAATCATCTTTATTATCTCATAACAGAGAAATTGCAGCCAGGTGCACATAAGAAAAAAAACAACAACAATAAACACTTGTATCAACAACAACTAAAGAATATAAACGAATAACTAATAACACTGCAATATTGTAATTAACAAACTGGACGAATACGAACAAATACTCCAGTAAAAGCAGAACTCATTTTTAAACTACAGTTTAAATCAGGACATAATAAGTTGAAAAACGAGGCCAGAATAACGTTTAAAAATGCAGCAATAATGGTACCTACACCATCTCTACACAGACAATTCAGTCAAGAGAGAGAGAGAGAGAAATAGAGATTTTCCGCCTTCTGGGCCAAAGGGCCATTTATGGCATTTGAAATTATAAAGATCCTGGAAAAAGAAGATTTTGAATACGAATACAGATAGTTTTTAATTGTAAAGATTTTTTTTTTTAAACAAGCAAAAGAAAAACACCAATTCAGTCAAGGACATATATATCTTGCTACCAGCCTGGTTCGAGAAAAAAACTAACCCCCGCGATGTTCTTCTTCTTCTTCTTCTTCTTCTTCTTCTTCTTCTTCTTCTTCTTCTTCTTCTTCAGATAAGTCACCAAATTCATTACTGACCATTATTGTGACTGACGACAACAACATCAACAACAACATGCAGTATTGATACTATGAATCAAATCAAAGCGCACACACACGTTGGCATTCATAACACATTCAAACAAAAACGCAATGCAAAGCGAACACACACGGATAACATGGGTCTTGAGGTTAGCTTTGAAAGCAGAGAGAGTCGGTCGCTGACGGAGGGAAAGAGGAAAGGGGCGTGAAGAGGTCGAAGAACAAAAAAAGTGACAAAGAGAGAGAGAAAGGAGAGAGAAGGGGGGGGGGGGGAGACAGCCAGACAACCGGCCAATTTAATACCCCCCCCCCCCCCCACACACACACCTTTATTTGTAATTAACTTTGCACTGCCACACGTTATCATACATGTATAAATGCGTTAACTGCAAAAGTAGGCCTAATATATAAAACGGGACACAAATAATAATAATAATAATAATAATGAATAATTTTTATATGGCGCAATATCCTGATAAATGCAGCTCAAAGTGCCTTACAATGCAAATTACAATCAATAGTGTCATACATAAACAGATCAGCGTAATTATGCTCTTAAAAACCATAACGGAAAATCGTATCATTTCGCCCGTACGATTTATACATTTAAAAATCTGTTGTGACCAGAAAGACCGCAACCTGTCTCGCTCTTTTCTGTCCGTGGATAGGCCCTATAGGCCTAGCCCAACATACTGTGTTTGGAAGCCACTCACGTTCAGTCACCAACTCTCCCTTCTCCGTTCGCCGTCTCTAAAGGTCTCCGTACACGCTAACAATATTCACAAAATATCTCTATTTCCCCATGGCAACACTGTGTTAGGCCACTCGTGATAATTATGACTTACATTTCACTGTGTTGCCATGGGGGGGGGGGGGGGGGGGGGGGGGGGGGGGGGGGGGGTGGGGAGATATATATTTTGTGAATATTGTTCACGTGTACCGAGACCTTAAGACACACAACATATTTATTACACATCACCCTGAACATCGTTAGGCCGG
>CM065697.1:20574684-20582184 GCA_017654935.2 Phymorhynchus buccinoides | reverse complement strand
CACACACGGGCACCCACGCACGCGAACACGCACACACACGCACACACGGGCACCCACGTACGCGAACACGCACACACACCCACACAGGCACGCACGCACACACACGCACACGCACGCACTTGTGGTTATGTGTATATGCGCGCACACGCGCCCCTGCGTGCGTGCGTGTGTGTGCGTGTGCGTGTGCGCGTGTGCGTGTGTGTGCGTGTGTGTGTGCGTGTGCGTGTGCGTGTGCGTGTGCGTGTGTATGTGTGTGTGTGTGTGTGTGTGTGTGTGTGTGTGTATCTGCAGTGATGTATCGTGGATAAACTGTCCCGAGACAAGAGAAATCAATAGGACAATGTCCTGCCTCTTGCCGAATTCAATAAGACAAAGCGTGCTAGTGTTAATAATGTAGTCAGACATATTGTGTCCTGACAGGGGAGAACACAATAGGACATTTTCAATTGTAATAGGTCAATGGCCTATGACCTGTGTGTGTGTGTGTGTGTGTGTGTGTGTGTGTGTGTGTGTGTGTGTGTGTGTGTGTGTGTGTGTGTGTGTGTGCCTGTGTCTATGTCTGTGTATGTGTGTCTGGTTGAGTGTTTACGTTGTGTGTGTGCGTGTGCGTGTGCGTGTGTCTGTGTGTGTGTCTCTGTGTGTGTGTGTCTGCGCGTGTTTGTTTTTTTAATAAACTTTCGATGCATTCTTTTCAATCAATGGCAATTCAGAGAAACCAAAGCCCACGGACACTTTTCCACAGTGTACGACTTGGATAAAGGTGTTCGAACTAAAGGAGAGCGAGGCTATGGATTCCACAATGATGAAGCCTATCGTTATCGTTGTGACCGACCAAATGGGACACGCGTGTCCGGCTCAACCCTTTGATTGTCGGATCGAGTTAGTCGTGTAGTGTAGAAATCATCTCGTAGAAAACGCAAAGAATGAAAAAAAAACCAAGCGCAACGCAGAGCGGCTGCAAAGTCCCCTCGAAGCATCGCCGAGATACTTCGAAATCGGACTGTGTCGGCTGTACACATACATAAAAACGCATGAAAACAGCACGTAACTACATAAAAACGCGTGAAAACAGCACGTAACTGAATAGTGTTTATATATATATATATATAGCCTTTGGGTTCGGACCCGTGATTTGAGCGCGCTCGATCATGCGCACACGCGTGCACAGAAAAATTAATGACAACTGTGTTATAGACCATTCATCAAGAAATGTTGTGAACAAAACTGCATTGAAATACAGGTATGCAAAACTTCGCGAGATATTAGCGATTATGTGTTTTGGGGTTTGAACCCCGTAACTGGCTCGACCTTGACCTTAATGTAAAACTAAATACATCAGTGGATAGGTTGCATCTTGGCAAACTACTATGCCAAATTTGATGATGATAGACTGAATAGTTTTTGAGAAAAACGGACGAATAGCCGGACGGACGGACGGACGGAGGCACGCCACCGCCGCCGGACGGACCAGACCAAAAACAATAGTTCCCCGAACCTTCGGCTCGGGGACTAAAAAAAAAAGATTAGTGTAATGCTGCGTTCCGTACGGAAAACCCTAAGTAAGTGGAAGAAAGAAGGATACACGTTTACGCATATATGTGAAATTCGGACACGTGCGCAAGATTAGATTAGTGTAAGGCCGGTAAGTTCCGTACGGAAAACCCTAAGTAAGTGAACCTTCGGTTCGGGGAGCTATTGTTTTTGTCTGGTCCGTCCGTCCGGTGTCCGTCCGTCCGTCCGACGTGCCTCCGTCCGTCCGGCTATTCGTCCGTTTTTGTCAAAAACTATTCAGTCTATCATCATCAAATTTGGTATACTAGTTTGCCAAGACGCAAGCTATCCACTGATGTATTTAGTTTTACTTTAAGGTGAAGGTCGCGCCAGTTACGGGGTTCAAACCCCGAAACACATAATCGCTAATATCTCGCGAAGTTTTGCATGTATTTTAATGCAGTGTTTTTCACAACATGTCTTGATGAATGGTCTATAACACAGTTGTCATGAATTTTTCTGAGCGCGCGTGTGCGCATGATCGAGCGCGCTCAAATCACGGGTCCGAACCCCAAGGCTATATATAAAAAAAACTATTCAGTTACGTGCTGTTTTGATGCCTTTTTATGTAGTTACGTGCTGTTTTGATGCGTTTTTTTATGCATGTGTACAGCCGACACATTCCGATTTCGGAGTAGCTCGGCGATGCTGCGAGGGGACTTTGCAGCCGCTCGGAGTTGCACTTGTTTGTATTGACATTATTGTTGTTGTGTTTTATGTTGTTGTTGTGTGCGCTCACGCGTGTAGATGTGTGTGTGTGTGTGTGGGGGGGGGGGGGGGGGGGGGGGGGGGGGGGGGGGGGGGGGGGGGATGTGTGCGCGCGTCCACGAGCAAGTGGATACAAAAAAAAGAGGGTCAAACAGAGAGACACACTCAGGCAGATGCAGACAGACAAACAGAGACAGGGAGACAGTCACAAAGACACAGCGAAGGGAGATGGAACGACTCAATCGATTGTTGCCGACTCTTGGCCGTGAGTCATGGGAAGGGGCAGGGATTAATGGTGGCATTCCATCGGCCCCCCCCCCCCCCCCCCTCCCCTATCTCTCTCTCTCTCTCTCTCTCTCTCTCTCTCTCTCTCTCTCTCTCTCTCTCTCTCTCTCTCTCTCTCTCTCTCTCTCACTCTCTCTCTCAAATTTGTTGCATACGTTTAGCCATTGTCATTTATATGTTTCCATTGGGTGATTGTGAGTCTGTGTGCTATTTGTTTGCTATGGCGGGTTTATTGACTATAATACGTATTTGTTTTGTAAATCATTTTTCTTCCCCCAATTTCATGTTTCCTCGACATTTGTATTGTGGTCTAAGGCCAAACGACAGATGTTCAGTGTTCAGTTCTCTCTCTCATTCATGTTGTACTATGTCAGTCTCCTGCACTTCTGCTTCGAAACAACGAAACAAAAAGTCCACAGTTTAGGTTAGGTCAGGATTGATTAGAATCTAACGTCGTGAAACGCTTGGCGCCAGCATCAGTATATTTTAAACGTTCATATCTCTAACCTGCTAGGTAAGGCATCATTAATTGTAATACATCAACCCGCGCCTGTTTTCTAAACTAAGCAGTTGTCTCTCTAATATAGCGTGTGTGAGCGTGGATATGGGGGGGGGGGTACAGAGAAAGAGAGAGAGAGAGAGAGAGAGAGAGAGAGAGAGAGAGAGAGAGAGAGAGAGAGAGAGAGAGAGAGAGAGAGATCCGATTATAAGTTATAATCTAACTTCAAGAAAGCAAACTGACTATGCAATGGCTATAGCGGAATTTGGTTTCAGTGAAGAACATGCCCAGGGAACATCCGCACTCTGTGGTCTATAAGGGCGTAAGGACTGTTCACGTTGGAGATGGTCCGCCAAGACTGACTTCAGTTATCTCAAGGCCGCGAGCTCTAGGACCCAGGTCGTGTAATCAGGATTGCGTCTTAAAGACAGTCACTACGGGTAGTAGTATCAGAGGTAGTATGCACATTAGGCTAAACAGCCAATCGTTTTGGGAGTTGAGTCTAATTTGCATACTACTACTACCCGTGTTGACTGTCTAAGACGCACTCATGATGACCTGCCCTGCATAACAAGTGTTGTGAGAGTCATCATGATCCGCCAATGAAAAAGAAAAACAAAAGATTAAAAACATTGTACAACGGTTTTCCATCTCAGTAGAAAATCAATTACCATGTATAACTATCACTGTCACTTGGCTAATGGCCCGAACTGTTGGTTGGTTGATGTCATCATAAGATATGGAGAGAAAAAGAAGAAGAAAAAAGCTTGTTGATGAATACACCCCTCCTGAATTCATGGCATAGTCGATACAAAAAATAACCACTAATGTGGTGTCCAGAACAAGCAAGGGGTCGTGCGACATATCGCGGCCTAACAGGGTCTGTTCGGCGTTGTGGTGCGCTTCGTCGCTTCTCACCAAGGGGACAGATGGAATCTGCAGGTCCCTCCCCCCTGTCCTGTCCTGTCCTGTCCAGTCCAGGCTCACAAAGCAACAACGGTCCACTGACCATGATAACACTGGACGCCGAACACCTCTCACGGTCCATTCAGTGATTCACTCATTGAGGGGGGGGGGGGGGGGGGGGGGGGGGGGGGGGGGGGTTCCTTTAAGTTTAACTGGCCCCCGAAAGCTAGCTGGCTGGGCTGTGTCCTTTTTTTGGGTCGATCTGTCCAAGAACTTTGGGGAAAATGAAATATAGATTAGTGGAAATCTCTTTGCAGCTACATCATCTTAGAGGTACGCTAAATATAAACAAAATAATTATTGCCAATCTTCTTCTACATTGACTGATTGAAACGACTATGTGATATTTGAAATTGATTCAGGGCTCCCAGGGACCCCCATTTGGGGGTCCATGAAGTACTATCATTCTAAAGGACCATCTAAAAGAATGTGCAGGGGGTCCCTGGGATGCACATTAAAAAAAAACTATTTGCAATCACGAACACAGAAAGACACACACAAAGAAATGTATCTCTGTGTGTCTCTGTCTGTCTGTCTTTCTCCACCCACCCCCCTCTCCCCTCTCACTTTCTTTCTCGTCATTTCCCTAACCAGCTTAATTCTAATGCAAGTCCTTGTGTGTGTTGTTTGTTTTTGTTTTTTTGTAATTGTAGTTAAAGCAAACAACAAAGAGGAATCGGATGTGTTGTTGTTGTTGTTGTTGTTGTTGTTGTTGTGTAATTGTAATTCAAACAAACAAACAAAAAACGATTTGACATTTTGTTATTTTGCTCGCTAAGGCAGTTCATTTGGGTGGAAAGAAATCCAAGGTGTTAGAGAGTATCCCCCCTAAGGCCTTATTTGCTGGTCTAATCCTAAGTGGGAGGGTGGAGGGGCTATAAGGCTGATGGGGGGGTTGGGGGGTTGGGGGGTGGAGGCTAGTGTGTGTGTGTGTGTGTGTGTGTGTGTGTGTGTGTGTGTGTGTGTGTGTGTGTGTGTGTGTGTGTGTGTGTGTGTAGAGAAATGGAATTCACCTTCAGTTGCTAACTCTGGCAGCAACAGCAAAGCTCTGGAAAATCCCCTGTAATTGGCTGGGATTAAGACAGAGCAGGGGGTCGGGGTGGGTGGGTTTGTAGGGCCGAGGGGGGGGGGGTGAGGAAGGAAATGGGTGGTGGTAAAATTTAATATGTGGCAGCAACGCTCACAAGGTCTATGTGGAAGAGGAATCTAGGTGGCAAGTTACAGTTCGCACCCAACAGTTCGAGTGGGTGAAGTTTCAGCGTATCAATAATCTGTTTTTGGTATAATTATCTATCTCGTTGTGTTCATCGGTATACATTATAAGGGGTGGGGTGCGGTCGGATGTATGATTATCGTGGTTAATAATTCACGACCCCACCCACCCCGACCCCTCTCCTCGACTGCAAACTGCATTTCAGTATGAAGTCCAACGCTTTAAGCTTTGAATTGGGGAAAAAGCGAAACTTTATCATTCAGGTGTCTCAAAAGCTTTCCCTCTTTTAACCAAAGTTTGACCCAAAATTTGGTTTAAACAAGTCTTTATTCATTTTAAAACGATCAAACAGAAAGACAATTAGAGCAACAACAAGTTCGAAGCTTATACCGTGCTCCTTAAATTAACATCATAGCTGCACAATCGATTGAACAGATGGAGACTGCATTTAAACCAAGTAATATAATGATGATGAACACAATTAAAGGTATTGTTAATCAGAATTTCACTCAAATTTTCCTTCAACCCTGCTTTCTTTGAGCAAACAACAAAGCCTTCAGGTTGGCAGTTTAGACGTGTGTTTTCATAGTAAAGCTTATACAATAAATAAAGCTAGTTTCCAATTTTGTTTCTTCTTCAGATATTCATGAATTGGTGCTTTTGTCATTGACTTCCCCAAGTAATGCACAAAGCCTTTCCTTCACTCTTTATGTGACCCTCATTCATTGTATTGTATTTTTGTGTGTCACTTTTTCTTCATCAAAAAGTCTATCAAGTTCTCTTTATTAATTTAAAAACAGAATCCCACCCGAACCTCCGTGCCTTTTCTTTCCCTATCAACTTCACTTCTGTTCAACGAGCTCTCAGAATCCTTTCTCTCTTCCCAAGAAATCTCAGAGAAGAATTCACTCCACGAAGTTTTGTTTTCTTTTCTAACGTTTCGAGTTTCACTTACCCGTTTCCTAACGTTCAAGATTTTTTAATCTGTTTGCCAAACCTTGGCATAATTTGCTTGACAAAGGAAAGGCGAAGCTCTCAAGGAGCCAAACAAGTGGCCTCATCCATACCCGGTTCTTTTCTTCTCTCTGTTGTCAAAACCCTCCAATCCGCGACGGAAGTTTTTGAGCAGCAAACGCACGGCCCCTTTTCCATTCAAACCTCGTCTCCTTCTTCAGAGTTCAAGGACCATCCACAGAATGGGGGAGTTAAGGTGTGGAGCTAGCGCAGACCACCAACCAGTAGCATTCCAGGGGTGACAAAGCCAGATGATACTATCACCCCAAAGGAAAACAGTAGTCTGATAGTACCTTCTTGCTTTTTACCCCTCGCGATGTCTGTCTGTTGTAGAGTGGGTAAGGTGACAGGGGAAGAGGAAGAAGTACCTTATACCTGTAGGCTGGTTTCTGAATGAGCGTGTCATCCCGTGTGGGTCATCGGATGCATGGCTAGAACCACTTACCAGAAGATGTGTCTATGTTAAATGTAAAAGTGAAACAAATGGAGCATACTTATTACAGTACGTCGTTGTTCAAATTATGTATATAGAAAATTTGAATTTCAGACATCAAGTTGATTGTTGTGTTTTTGTGTGTGTTTTTCTTGGGGCGTTTTGTGGTATCTTTATTTGTGTATTTCAGACATTTTTCCCATATAGTGAAATGCCCTCGAGTTCCCCATTCTACCCCCATAATAATTGTCCTTCCGTCTCCTCTGTTCTGAGCGTTGGTCTCATCTGTCAGGTGTCGGTTTATTTCCACGTCGCTTCTGCTCATCCTAGCAAAAATGCAGGGTACAAAAAAATAAGAGGGATGATGATACAAGGGTAAAAGGGGGAAAGAGGTTTAAGGTTTCCCGCAGTGGATTAGACCCCCCCATCCCACCCCCCTGCCCCTAAACTACCGGTCTGGGGAGACCCCCCTCGGCCCTTCTTTTGTCACTGCCCCTGATCATTAGACAGGTTCAGAGCAAACCAAGGGTGAAGAGAAGACCTCCTTCCTCTACACCTCCTGCCCCCCCCCCCCCCTCTCTCTCTCTCTCTCTCTCTCTCTCTCCCCTCTCTCTCTCTCTCTCTCTCTCCTCTCTCTCTCTCTCTCTCTCTCGCTCTGCATTGTCCGTCTCTCTTTCACTCATTCTCGCTCTGTCCCTATATCCCTGTCTGTCTGACTTTTCTGTCTGTCTGTCTCTCTCTCTCTCTCACTCTCTCTCTCTCTCTCTCTCCTCTCTCTCTCTCTCTCTCTCTCTCTCTCTCTCTACATTGTCTCTGTCTCTGTCTCTCAGA